>CM053031.1:118562740-119230240 GCA_028564925.1 Lithobates sylvaticus
ATGTTTGACTGAAAAACATAAAACTGTAAAAAAAAAAGAAAAAGAAAGAAACATCAATGTAGGTGTAAACTCACTTGGATGACATTTGGTTTTCTAAAGCACTTTGTGGTTGATTTACTAAAACTGGAGAGTTCAAAATGTGGTTCAGCCGTGCATGGCAGCCAATCAGCTTCTAAGTTCAGCTAGTTCAATTAAGCTTTAACAAAAAAAAAATGGAAGCTGATTGAGTTCAATGTGGAGCTGCACCAGATTTTGCACTCAGCTTTGTTTCATCTTAGTTCTACTGCTATTTTCAGCCATTTTTAATTTCTACTAACAGGTTCTTCTGTGATGGCTGTATGGCATTTCTCAGGGCAGGTTGCTTGATGGGGACAACAGTAGAACATGCCTCCATAAGATTTGTAGGAATGGCCACTTTTAGTCTCCACCAGAAGACAACAAAACAATTGAGAAGCACAGCTGGGAGTAGAACATGCCTCCATAAGATTTGTAGGAATGGCCAATTTTAGTCTCCATCGGAAGACAACAAGACAATTGAGAAGCACAGCTGGGAGTAGATCATGCCTCCATAAGATTTGTAGGGATAGACAATTTTAGTCTCCATCACAAGACAATTGAGAAGCACAGCTGGGAGTAGAACATGCCTCCATAAGATTTGTAGGAATGGCCAATTTTAGTCTCCATCACAAGACAACGAGACAATTGAGAAGCACAGCTGGGAGTAGATCATGCCTCCATAAGATTTGTAGGGATAGACAATTTTAGTCTCCATCACAAGACAATTGAGAAGCACAGCTGGGAGTAGAACATGCCTCCATAAGATTTGTAGGAATGGCCAATGTTAGTCTCCATCACAAGACAACGAGACAATTGAGAAGCACAGCTGGGAGTAGATCATGCCTCCATAAGATTTGTAGGGATAGACAATTTTAGTCTCCATCACAAGATAATTGAGAAGCACAGCTGGGAGTAGAACATGCCTCCATAAGATTTGTAGGAATGGACAATTTTAGTCTCCATTGGAAGACAACGAGTCAATGAAGAAGCACAACTGGGAGAGAGGGACAACAGTTAGTTCTACTGCTATTTGCAGCCATTTTTAATTTCTACTAACAGGTTCTTCTGTGATGGCTGTATGGCATTTCTCAGGGCAGGTTGCTTGATGGGGACAACATGCCTCCAAAAAATTTGTCAGAATGGCCAATTTTAGTTTCCATCAGAAGACAATGAGACAACGGAGAAGCGCAATGAAGAAGCGCAACTGGCAGAGATGGACAGAATGTTGTCACCTTATAACATGAAATGTCTGAACAAAAACCTCCATGGCAGGATCAGAATGTAGTATTTTAATGAAAGCTGCAGATTTGAAATTCTCCAAATTAGCCCCCATTCACACTTGAGCACTTTTCTGCTTGTTTGCCTATGCCTGACTAAGGCCAGCCATAGATGGTTCAAATCTCTGCCAAGATTCGAACCATGTATGGGCAGGATGAATGTACCCAAGTTGATCAATCGCTCAACTAGGGTGCAACACCAGCCTGCCGGATTAAACATGCAATTATCGCTAGCAATAATTACTGTCTTCTCCTGCCAGGGACGCTTTGGCTTCCCCTGACCCCCCCCCCCCACCAGAAGAATACAATGGCTGGCTCAGTGGGAGGTAGCAGGAAAATAAATATGCTCTCTGTATGGGTTACTTAAACCTGACTATGCAGAATCCTGTTATTTCTAATTGTCCCTGTTTATACTTGTACACCCAGTCGTCCTATGCTCTATGCCCTACGCTCAAAAAAGTATATGAGCTTTATTGAGCATATTCAGACTTCAATGGGAACACCTGTAAGTGTGGTATCTGCATTTTTGTGCATTCCTGCACGCGTTTTTACACCCAAAGAATTTCTCTCTGCCTATAGAACTGCTCTTGCCCAGCCCAGGAAATAAACTCTTGCAGCTTAAAACACGTGCAGAAATTCCTTAAATAAGCCTGAAAAAAAAATGCTTCAAAATCATCAGGAACTCCAGGTATAATCTTTATTGTACAGTATACTTACATTAACCACTTCAGTCCCAGGAGATTTTACCCCCTTCCTGACCAGAGCACTTTTTACAATTTGGCACTACATTGCTTTAACTGGCAATTGCGCGGTCATTCGGCGCTGTATCCAAACAAAATTTAAGTCCTATTTTCCCCCACGAATAGAGCTTTCTTTTGGTGGTATTTGATCACCTCTGCGTTTTTTTTTTTTAGCACTAGAAACAAAAAAAGAGCGACAATTTTGAAAAAAAAAAACTATATTTTTTACTATAATAAATATTCCCAAAAATGTTTTTTAAAAAAATGTCTTCATCAGTTTAGGCCAATATACAGTATCTCACAAAAGTAAGTACACCCCTCACATTTTTGTAAATATTTTATTATATCTTTTCATGTGACAATACTGAAGAAATAACACTTTTCTACAATGTAAAGTAGTGAGTGTACAGCTTGTATAACAGTGTAAATTTTCTGTCCCCTCAAAATAATTCCACACACAGCCATCAATGTCTAAACCACTGGCAACAAAAGTGAGTACACCCCTAAGTGAAAATGTCCAAATTGGGCCCAAAGTGTCAATATTTTGTGTGGTCACTATTATTTTCCAGCACTGCCTTAACCCTCTTGGGCATGAAGTTCACCAGAGCTTCACAGGTTGCCACTGGAGTCCTCTTCCACTCCTCCATGACGACATCACAGAGCTGGTGGATGTTACAGACCTTGTGCTCCCCCGCCTTCCATTTGTGGATGCCCCACAGATGCTCAATAGGGTTTAGGTCTGGAGACATGCTTGGGCAGCCCATCACCTTTACCCTCAGCTTCTTTAGCAAGGCAGTGATCGTCTTGGAGGTGTGTTTGGGGTCCTTACCATGTTGGAATTCTGCCCTGCTGCCCAGTCTCCGAACGGAGGGGTTCATGCTTGGGTTCAGTATGTTACAGTACATATTGGCATTCCTGGTTCCCTCAATAAACTGTAGCTCCACGGTGCTGGCAGTATGCATGCAGGCCCAGACAATGACACTCCCACCACCATACTTGACTGTAGGCAAGACACACTTGTCTTTGTACTTCTCACCTGGTTGCCGCCACACACGCTTGACACCATCTGAACCAAATAATTTTATCTTGGTCTCATCAGACCACAGGACATGGTTCCAGTAATCCATCCAGACAACCTATAGATATGACAGTGAGCACATGCACTCCTGTCCTGTTAAACTGCTTTATGGTCTTGGCCACTGTGCTGCATCTCAGTTTCAGGGTCTTGGGAATCTTCTTATAGCCTAGACCATGTTTATGTAGAGCAAAAATTATTTTTTTTCAGATCCTCAGAGAGTTTTTTGCCATGAGGTGTCATGTTGAACTTCCAGCGACCAGTATGAGAGAGTGAGAGCGATAACACCAATTTTAACACACCTGCTCCCCATTCACACCTGAGACCTTGTAACACTAAGTCACCGGGGAGGGAAAATGGCTAATTGGGCCAAATTTAGACATTTTCACTTAGGTGTACTCGCTTTTGTTGTCAGCGGTTTAGACATTAATGGCTGTGTGTTTAAGTTATTTTGAGGGGACAGCAAATTTACACTGTTATACAAGCTGTACATTCACTACTTTACATTGTAGCAAAGTGAAATTTCTTCAGTGTTATCACATGAAAAGATATAATAAAATATTTACAAAAATGTGATGGGTATACTCACTTTTGTGAGATACTGTATATTTTTTAGACATGTGCGATTAGTTTCGTACGAATCAAAAATTCGTACAAATTTCCAGTAATTTGTACATTCGTACTAATCCGAAATACAAATTTTTATGCATACGAATTCTGTATGGAATACGAAATTTAGTTTACGAATTTCGGATCCAAATTAACAGAAATGTGACTGGTGTTTTGTTCACCAATCACTCAGAGGAAGTCAGCACAGCACGGGGATGGTGGGAACCCCTCATAATGATAAATTCATCATAACAAACATTCGTTATTTTAACTAAAATATTACAAAACGAAAGTTTAAAAACCCAGGAAATCAGTACAGCACAGGGATGGTGGGAACCCCTCATAATGTTAAATTCATCATAACGAATTTTCGTTATTTTAACGAAAAGTTTACGAATCTGAATTGAATTTCGAAATACGATTTTTTTTTATACGAAGCAGAACGGAACGAAACAAAACAAATTTTTTGATGGCGCCCATGTCTAATTGTTTTCTACATATTTTTGGTAAAAAAAATCGCAATAAGCGTATATTGATTGGTTTGCACAAAAGTTATAGCGTCTGCAAACTATGGGAAAGATTTATGGCATTTTTATACATTTTTATTTTCTTTACTAGTAATGGCGGTGAACTGTATTGCAGTATTGCGATGGACAGATCAGAGCCTTTTGACACTTTTTTGGGATCATTGGCATTTATACAGCGATCAGTGCTATAAAAATGCACTGATTACTGTGTAAATGTTACTGGCAGGGAATGGATTAACACTAGGGGGCGATCAAGGTGTTAATTGTGTGTTCCCTCAGCGTGTTCTAACTGTATGGGGATAGTATTGAATAGGAGAGGAGACATATAGTTTTTTCTACTTATTAGAAACAAACGATATGGCTCCTCTCTTCTGATAGCACAGGGATTTGTGTGTTTACACACATAAATCCCCATGCTGTCGCTCGTGCACGCGAAAGCTTTCTCTGATTGGATGAGATGGAGATCATGGCCCCTCCTCTCCACCTTGTCCAATCATATAATGCTTTGTATTCATTAAAAAAAAGTGTTCTGTGAATGACAGCCGTGCCAAGCATGTGACCCCCTATGGTCAGTGTACATAAGGGCTGCCACACAGAAGATGGAGGTGAACATTGTAGTAGTGCCAACTGCTACAGTGATTGTCAATGTACCCAGCAGGACCCTCAGGTATGAGATATATAAAGTATGAGATCCAAGCTGGAACAATGTAAATGATATTAGGATCAGCTTTACGATTAAAATGAGGTTTAAAGGCGGCTGTATACCCCTCTTGGTCATTTTTACCTACAGTTAAGCCTATAATAAGGCTTACCTGTAGGTAAAATGAATATCTTGAATATCTGTACGGTTTAGGAGATATTAACCCTGCGTGCAGCCGCTGACATCAGCGGCACATGTGCTCAGAGCTGGAACTTCAGAGCTCTTGGCCGAAACGGAAAGGACTCCCGCGCACATGCGCATTCAAAATTGTGCCCGCTCGTGGAATGGCGACAAACTTTTACACCTTAAAAATCTCCATAGGCGATGTTTAAAAAACTCTACAGGTTGCATGTTTTGAGTTACAGAGGAGATCTAGGGCTAGAATTATTGCTCTCGCTCTACCAATCATGGCGATACCTCACATGTGTGGTTTGAACACCGTTTTCATATGCGGGCGCTACTCATGTATGCGTTCGCTTCTGCACACGAGCTCGTCGGGACAAGGCGCGTTTAAAAAATGTTTTTTTCTTATTTATTTTTTACCTTTTATTTTTTATTATTACACAGATTTTTTTTTTAAAGAGAAAACATTTTTGTCACTTTTATTCCTATTACTAGGAATGTAAACATCCCTTGTAATAGAAAAAAAGCATGACAGGACCTCTTAAATATGAGCTCTGGGGTCAAAAAGACCTCAGATCTCATATTTACACAAAAATGCAATAAAAAAAATAATAATAATAATTTTCATTTAAAAAAATTATTTAAAAAAACGCCCCTTTAAGAGCTATGGCTGGAAGTGACGTTTTGACGTCGCTTCCGCCCTGCAATGTCATGGAGACGGGTGGGGGCCATCTTACCCTCACTCGTCTCCATGCACAGCTAGTGAGAGGACCGGATCGCCTCCGCCGCTGCCGATAGCTCCGGTAAGCGGTGGAGGGCACGTAGAGTGCCGGGAGGGCCCCTCTCCTGCCGCCGTTAAAAAAGATCTTGCGGCGATTCCGCCGCAGAGACCACTTTTATCTTGTAGCCGACCGCCCGCCGAATACGAGGATACCGTCCTCAAAGTTGGGACATATATTGGCGTGCGCTGGTCGGCAAGTGGTTAAAATGACTGGTGAAAAATAAAATAATTACTGCACAGAATCAAGCATTGTGGAACTTCCATCCTTCTAATGCTTTACAGCTTCAAAAACTCAGATAAAATTATTAAAAGGTTTAAATTCAATACTCAAGTCCCTATAGATATTTTGGTTGATTTGTTAAAGGTAAATATGTTGTTCACTTTGTAAGAGAATTTTCCCTTAGTTTAGTGAATGAGGTGAAGCTCTTCTAACTTCCATCATCATACCATGTGCAAGTAAAATTACTGCTTTGTCTTTTTTCCTTGCGTGTGATTGGGTTTTATTTGCATAAAGAATTCTCACCACATTCGCTAATCTAAGGCAGGGGTCTCCAAACTGCGGCCCGGGGGCCAGATGCAGCGATTTGCTTGCCTTTATCTGGCCTTTGGGGCACTAATCCTCCCACTGTTACGACACACTCTTCTGCCATCTAACATGAACAAGAGCACCATTTCTCCCACTGACACTAATAATAGGGCATTATTCCTCCTTATGATACCAACGAGCATTCCTCTAGCCTAATACCAAATGGTGTGATGTTTACTCCTACTGATCCAGAAAAATGTCCACTCCCGCTGGCCAAGATCTGGCCCTCCTGAGGTCTGAAGGACAGTAAACTGGCCCTTTGTTTAGAAAGTTTGGAGACCCCCTGATCTAAGGCAAAATCCCACTGCTAAGGCCCCTTTCACACTGGGGCGGGGAGCCGCGGTGACGGTAAAGCAGCGCTATATTTAGCGCTGCTTTACCGTCGTTTTAACCGCGGTATTCGGCTGCTCGCGGTGCGGTTTTAACCCCCGCGAGCGGCCGAAAAGGGGTTAAACACCCCCCGCAGAGCGCCGCCGTTTCACCGCGGTGTCCCATTCTATTCAATGGGAAGGAGCGGTATAGGAGCGGTGAACACACCGCTCCTATCCCGCTCCAAAGATGCTGCTAGCAGGACTTTTTTTGTCATCCTGCTAGCGCACCGCTCCAGTGTGAAAGCCCGCCGGCTTTCACACTGGAGTTAAAGGGGCAGGATTTTTTCATGCGGTGAACAGGCGCTATTTTTAGCGCTGCACCGCATGAAAAACGCTTAGGTGTGAAAGGGGCCAAAGTGGACAGCCTATTTGCTTTTAGTAAATCAACCCCATTTTGCTGAGGCTGGGTTTCTTCTTTAAAATGTTATAAACAAAACTTTATTTGTCAGGAATAACTAAGCAGTAACAAGATGAAGAAGATATAAACCACACAGTCACTAGTGCAGCTTTCTGTCCTGTTTCTGCTTCAATTCACATTTCCTATATTAAGTCACTAAAGCAATTGTGTGTTGTGAATTTATGTTCCAGAAAACTCAGCCTTTCAGATTAAATAGATAAATAGATATTTCAATGATATTCCTACTGGAGTTAGTAAAATCTTCTAAATGTTGGAAATATACCTTGCGATAGATCAGTAAGGAATGCACTCATAGGGAAGCTGTGAGGACAAATATAGATCAGCTGTAGTGGCTCACTCGTTTTTAAAGGCGCCACCTCCCTGGTTGCAAAAACAGCATTGTTTAAATGTCCAATGCCCACTGCAAACGGGAGCCCAGACATATGCAGCGAATGTTATTTGGAGAATAAAGCTGCGCCAATAATACAAATTAATAAACATTTGAAATAAAACCCATCAAGATCTTAGATGGAGAAGCACTGATCTCATATAGGACAGTCCAAACAAGGGTATAACTGGTGAAAGTCCAATATAGATCGATCTTGACATCAGGCATAGAACGAGTTAAAATCCACAAGTAGATCGTATTCAAAATGACACCACGGTGCTCGTGCTGCAATTTATACACTGTGACATGCATGCAAACTGTGCTTAATCCCGACCACCTGATGAATGGGAGGCTTACCAGAGGGTAGCAATGATAGAGCATTGATTGTAAACTTGTGATGTATCCAGCGCTGATGGGGTTAAAACGGCTTTGGGAAAAATCACTCCAAGTGGGGAGAGGAGGGAACCCGTCCTATAGTCTGCTCACAACCGAGATAGCCAGCCAGATCCTAGTTAATTCCTCCGTTTGCAGAGAAAACACAAAGGGGGCCGCCCATAGCGTAATACTTATAATAACTTGTTTATTTAAAAAGGTTTAAAAATAACTTACATCAATGTGATGAAAGGCAGACGAAAAAAAGACAATAACACAACACTGCCGGCCGGTCAGTGTGAACCCGTCCCTTGATTCAATAACAGTCTGTAGTGGTGGTGTTGCTGCGTGCCTTCCCATACGACGTTTCGTCATAAATGACGTTTTCAATGGGGAACGGGCGACGCAGCAACGCACCACCTATAAATACCTAACCTCTTCCTGAGATGTATGAGGTCGAGGCCGGCGCCGCCATCTTGCTAATGGGAAAAATATCATAGCAGTGTTGGCAACCAGTGGAGTCCCTTTTATCACTGCATACTCATTACAACATAGGGGCATCAAGCAATTAATTAACAAGCACTGGCACATAGTCAAGAGCGACACTATTTTGAAAGATCTCTTACCTGAAAAGCCCCAGGTGATATTCAGGGGCTTACCATCATTGAGGAATCAGATTGCGGCCAACACCATCGACCCCCCGAGGAGCACAAGCGTTTTTTTTTTTTTTTTTTTTACCATCTCTCGGGGTACTACAAGTGTGGGAGATGTCGAGTATGTTCTCTCAACAGGGATGTTGCGAGACGTACCACATCCTTCACGTGTACAGCCACCGGTGAAAACCACACCATCAAACCCTGTATAACCTGCTCCTCCAAAGGGGTGGTTTATATGCTACAGTGCCCTTGCGGTTTACAATACATGGGGCGCACTAAACGCCCACTTCATGTGCGGTTAGGGGAGCATATTTCCAATATCATTTCCGGTTTCCCCAAGCATTCAGTGTCCAAACACTACCTTTTGGCACATAGCAAGAATCCAGCTAAGACCTTATTTTTTGGTATTGACAAATTTAAACCCCACTGGCGAGGTAGCTCACTAGTGAGGGAAGTGTCAAGACTTGAAATGGCCTGGATTCACCGCTTAAAGGCATACACCCCATTTGGGTTGAACATTGACACCGACATTAATGCTTTTATAGATAATTCTTAAGCTAAGTATTGTGGGGCCTGTTTGGTATTATTTGGTGACAATTTTGTAACTTAATATACACCATCCATCCGGAGGTGTATCTACCCATATTTCATTGAGGTATGTTCCAAGTCTCCCCTTCAGTAGAGTTTCTGGATCGAATGTGAACTCCCCCTGAGATGTATGGAAGGTTATGTGATCTTACTTATTTAGGGGGTCTGTTTCAAAAACTTCTTTTGAACACACAGCAGGACTCTTCAAATTTTTGAGTGTTCTCTCTAATGTTGCACAATTTTACCCTTTTTGGTTGGGCCCTTTTTTCACATATTACCCCTGTATACACGGTGGTATTTATAAATGTAGATATACATTTATTCTGACACATTCAACAATTTTTATTTTCTCAATAATATTTCCTCTTTGAGGTTGGATTTATTACATTGTTGTCCATTGTCACCCTTCAATTTACACCACCCTTCACCACTTTCCCATTCAATATTTATTATTTCCCTCTAATATTCATTCATCGGAGTCACATTAGAATATTACTGGTTATTTTCATTCACTTAATTACCCCCTATCGGGGATTTTTTTCAACCCTATTTAAGTCTAGGTTTGCGTATAGTAGATTTCGTCTACCACTTCAATCGCATTTTTATTTATAGATATGGTTCTCAACTTCACCTTGACCGTTTTCTCACTTTTGTGCACACACTTTGGGTTTTAACTCAGCTGTCCGTCATGCACGGTCATGAGCATCCCGGAAGGCCCCCTAAAATTTCACTGAACTTGCACCATTGAGTCACATCATAAGTAACTTCCTCCTAGTATTAGCCCCATAACCACACTAATACAGTGGAGATACACCCAAACATTTTGCTTTTTCAATTTTGTAATTCTTCTTAGCGCTGGTTGTCAACACTGCTATGATATTTTTCCCATTAGCAAGATGGCGGCGCCGGCCTCGACCTCATCCATCTCAGGAAGAGGTTAGGTATTTATAGGTGGTGCGTTGCTGCATCGCCCGTTCCCCATTGAAAATGTCATTTATGACGAAACGTCGTATGGGAAGGCACGCAGCAACGCCACCACTACAGACTGTTATTGAATCAAGGGACGGGTTCACACTGACCGGCCGGCAGTGTTGTGTTATTGTCTTTTTTCGTCTGCCTTTCATCACATTGATGTAAGTTATTTTTAAACCTTTTTAAATAAACAAGTTATTATCAGTATTACGCTATGGGCGGCCCCCTTTGTGTTTTCTCTGAAAACGGAGGAATTAACTAGGATCTGGCTGGCTATCTCGGTTGTGAGCAGACTATAGGACGGGTTCCCTCCTCTCCCCACTTGGAGTGATTTTTCCCAAAGCCGTTTTAACCCCATCAGCGCTGGATACATCACAAGTTTACAATCAATGCTCTATCATTGCTACCCTCTGGTAAGCCTCCCATTCATCTGGTGGTCGGGATGAAGCACTGTTTGCATGCATGTCACAGTGTATAAATTGCAGCACGAGCACCGTGGTGTCATTTTGAATACGATCTACTTGTGGATTTTAACTCGTTCTATGCCTGATGTCAAGATCGATCTATATTGGACTTTCACCAGTTATACCCTTGTTTGGACTGTCCTATATGAGATCAGTGCTTCTCCATCTAAGATCTTGATGGGTTTTATTTCAAATGTTTATTAATTTGTATTATTGGCGCAGCTTTATTCTCCATATATCTGTCTAAGTGTGAAGTATCCCACTTTTTAGCAGCAGCCTTTTTCCTCTTTTAGTTTTATTTTACAATTTATTTATTTTATTATATTATTTATTATATTATTTGTTTAGGTTCACCCTTCCCAAAATCCTATCCTTTGGGTGTCCCCTTCCTTTTCCCCCTCCAGCGCGGTTTATCCATTTTCATTGAGCGAATGTTATTAATGCTTTAGCAGATCAAGTAAAACTGAAAAAAGACACAAATGAATGCACTCTGTAATTGTTAAAACATTGTTCAATGTACTTTTGAAATACAAATAGTAAGTAAGTATCTGATTTCAACGTGAAGTCTACTATACAGTCTTACAGCAAAACCCAGATAAGGGGAAGGTGAAATAACACAAGAAGCAAGTCAGGTGTGCTACAGTGCAATAAGCATGCAGATAGGTGAAGAGAGCAAAGTGACAGAGAGATGAGTTCATCAGTGTACTGCTTCTCTTTTCACTGTCCAATCACAGGGTGAAGATTTCACATGCATGAAAAAGGGAAACTGCAGCAGATAAAGATCGCATTCTCTTGCCAGACTGAACTGTGCTATGGGGCAGAGTTGTGTAAATATCAGGACTGGTTTGATAGAGATACAAATCCTTTGACCGGTAATACAACCCTTGTATTTGTATTTCATCTGTGTATTTAACTGTTTGCCTGAGGTTCATTAACCTCCCTGGTGGTAATCCAGAATGTGGCTCGGGGTTAAGTTTCAGTACCATTAGCGATAACGCCAAGCCACACTCGGGATTGTATCTCAGGATCCTGGTTCAGGTTACTTACCTTGCCCCCAGGATCCTGCAAAGTCCCCCTACTGTGTCTGCGGGCTGTGTCCTCCGCCCAATGCTCTGTGTGCTGTGCTCCATTCCCTGCGACTCATGGGGGCGGAGCCAGGCGGCAAATTTAAAAAGTATACAAAACATAACACATACAGTACACTGTAATTTTACAGATTACATTACTGTATCGAATCATTTCACATCCCTTTTGTCCCTAGTGCTTTGTCCAGTGCCCTGCATGCAGTTTTATATTATATATACTGTTCTTTCTGCCTGGAAACTTGAGATTGTCAATAGCAACCAAAAAGTGTCCCTTTACGTCAAAAGTGGTTTTAGACCAGCTAGAAAACAGCGATAATAAATTAGAACACTTGCAGAATTGAGCGATAGTGAATTGTGGGGAAATTAATTTTATTATTTTATTATTTTTTTTTATAATTATTTATAGTTATTTATTATATTATAATTTATGATTTCGTGTTTCAAACTTTATCATACCCGGAATGTCTACCAGACTCTTGTTTGGACAGATTTAATTGTTTTATTACTAAGAATTACAGGCCTACAATATAAAACCCCAAATTTCTATGCAAAACATTGTACCGCTTTGAGATTCAAAAATCTGACATAATCATACCGCCTGGGTGGTTAAGGGATTTTGTTATTTGGGTGCGAAAAGGTCTGTTTGCTTATTAATCTCCCATCTGATGGTCCATGTGTAATGCTACCCCCACAGGGGCCGTACATATTAAATGGTTCTTTTCCAAACAGTACAGATGCCACCAGTCACTGAAGAAGTAGCCCATTCACTCTGGCTCCAATAAACAGTCTACGGGTCGGGTTGTCTTTTTGTAGTTTACAAAGTCCAGCTGAAGTCCAGGGGGCAAGCCTTTTTGGCATTTGATTACCTTGTGCCAATGCACTACTGCTGGCACTCAGCACAATCTCCAGAACGCTGTACAGTCACAGGGATCAATTTGGGGTCTCTACTCGGACAGCTGCGGACCTTATAGTTTCCTCTGGACATAGTCCAGTGAGTGAAACAGTCCTTCTCTAGACTGGATCTACTTTGGAGAAGTCCTGCAGTCAGTTCCTGATCACTTCCAGGTCCCAGCTCTGCACCATTAACCTCCCTGGCCGTATGATTATTTCAGATTTTTGATGCTGAAAGTGGTACAATTATTTTGCATGGAAATTTGGTGTTTTATATTGTAGGCCTGTAATTCTTAGGAATAACTCAATAACTTAATCAATAACTCAATAACTTTTTTTTTTTTTACTCATAATTTTTATTTTTATTTTGATTTGTAAGGCATTTACAAGCAAACGTTAAAACACGCGTGATCCATAAGGATATAGTGGTAAATAATTAATAATAATAATACAAATTTGATACAAAAGATCACTTCATGTTACCTAGTCAAATACTCCCCCCCCTTATCCCTCCCATGATCCCCCCCCCTATACACACACTACTAGTTCCCAAGTTCAAAAAGTCGGCAGGGCGGGCGCGCGGGCCAAGGGAGGGAAGGGGCCCCCGGGCCCGCTCCACGGTCAGGATAGCCATGGTGACTTTAAGGGATTTATGGGTGTGGGGGCGCCGGGGGGGAAGATCTATCCACCCCGTCGCCTCCCACCCTTGGCATGTGGCCCAGCTCGCACAACCAGGGGCTCCATATACGGGCAAATTTCTTGAGGTTATTCTGCCGAATAAACATTGCCCTCTCGCACCATATCATGGAGTTAATCGCCTCGGTCCAATTCGCCTCGGAGGGGTCCTAGCTTGCCAGTTCAGCGCTATTAGGCGCCTTGCCTGGTACAGGCATCTCAGCAAGGCAACTTTGGTAGGGGATGATGTATTGCCATCCTCAAAGATTCCCAGAAGGCAGGTCCTAGCCTCTGGTTCCAGGGTGGTCCCAAAGATTCTATTCAAGCTGTCCACTATTTCTACCCAATACCTGAATAGCTTTGGGCACTTCCATACCATGTGAAGAAGATCGCCTGGCGCCTTGCATCTTGGGCATTCGTCTCTGGGCTTTCTACCGAATTTAAACAGTTTTTGGGGGGTATAATAGGCTCTGTAAATTAGGAACAGATGGGAAACCCTTTGCGAGGGGGATGTTGATACCAGGCCACCCTGTTCGAGGACCCGGTCCCATTGTTTCCGAGGTAATTGGCCCTAAGTCTTTTTCCCATCCCTTTCTACTACTATCAGGTCCCTTGGTGCTCATAGCTCTGTTTCCCAGGGTATCATATATCCTGGAAATCAGGCCCCTCATTGATCTCGGCTTCGTTATTTCCTGGAATAGGGGAGTCTTAACCCAATTAATAGTCGAGGATCTAAATTGGGCCTGAATACCGTGTCTGACCTGCAGGTATTTGTAAAAAGACCTATTTGGAATATTGAATTGTCGTCTCAGGTCCTCGAATGACTTCAAGTGGTTTCCCTCGTATAGCTGGATTAACCGGCTAATACCCTGCCTTTCCCACTCTAGAGATCTCTCTATGCCCTTTATTTCCCCTAGATTCTTGTTATACCATAGCGGGGTATACTCGTTCAACCCATTGTATCCCATTATTGATTTTACTGCCTTCCATACTCTAGTCATCAAGTCGCTTGTCGGACACCTATGAGTGAACGAGTCTGCCTCCAGCGCCTCTATTAATGAGTTATGGGGAGCGCCCAGTATCGCCATTCTATTGCCACCACACCCACTTGCCAGGAGCCCGCCGTTTGCCATTTGCTGGAGTTGAGCCGACAAAAAATATAGCCGTGGGTGCGGAATCGCCGCCCCCCCCTCCCGACAGGGAGCTGCAATGTTTGTAGACCGATCCGGGCTTGGCCCTTTTTCCAGATTAAATCCCTAAACAGGGATTCAATCTTCTTAAACCATTTCTGGCTAATCCAGACTGGAGAATTATGGAGAATATAGAGAACTTGCGGGAGCCAGATCATCTTAATTAAATTGCAACGCCCTGCTATGGATAGGGGGAGGCGACTCCATATCTCCACTTTTTGTTTTAGTTTAGTCAATAGCGGGGCTAGGTTATCACTGATATAATGGTTTGTGTCGCTAGAAATCCACACCCCCAAGTATTTAAGCTTGGTCACCACGTCGAGGGCAGAGGTTATAGTGGGTGTCTGATCGCCACACCGAACCAACGGTAGCAGGGCTGACTTGCTCCAATTGATGGCTAAACCGGAGTGTTGCCGAAATTCCTCCATCATGCGCATCACTACCTCGAGTGAAAAGTTGATATCGCCGATAAAAAATAAAACGTCGTCGGCAAATAATGCGATTCTTTCCTCCCCTGACTGGCGCCGGAATCCCTGGAGATCCGGACGCGTTCTCGTCAGGATCGCCAGGGGTTCCATTGCCAGTACAAAAAGGAGGGGAGACAGGGGACATCCCTGCCTCGTCCCCCTTTCCAACTGAAACAACTCGGAGTAGTCCCCGCCCACTCTGACTTTAGCTCTAGGCTCGTTGTATAAAAGTTTAATCCATTTAATGAAGGTAGGCCCAAAACCAAATCGCTCCAGGACCAGCCATAGATAGTCCCATTCCAGGCTGTCAAACGCTTTAACAGCATCCAGGGCCAAAATGGCCTTGGGGCTTGCGTTATCCGTTGGAGTTTGCATATTAAGGAAGACTCTCCTAATATAGGTGCTAGTTGACCTGCCTGGAATGAAACCTGACTGGTCCGGATGGATTAGCTTGTGTATGCATTTGTTTAGTCGAATCGCCAAAACCTTCGCTAAGATCTTAATGTCGGAGCATAGCAGCGAAATTGGGCGGTACTTTAAGTATCAGAATGATATTGGCCTCGAGCATCGAGGTGGGCAGTCTACCCCCATCCAATGCCCATCTCAAAGTTTCCAAAAATTCAGGCAACAATACCTCACCATACCGTTTGTATAGCTCTATTGGCAACCCGTCGGGGCCCGGGGACTTTTGATTGGGCATTGCTGCCACTGCAAGTCTCAGTTCCTCTATAGTTACTGGCGCCTCCAATTCCGTTTTGTCATTGTCTGATAGGTTTGGGAATGTTATCTGCTGTAGAAATTCAGATACTGCTGTCTCGCTCCCTTTCCTAGAGGATTTATAGAGGGTTTTGTAGTAGTTGCCAATAAGGTTCGTTATCTCCAATGGATCGGTAACCAAATCCCCGTTTGCCCTCCTGATTGCTGGGATTGCTGAAGGGGAACTATTGGTTTTGACCAGAAGAGAGAGGGTGTGGCCTACCCTCTCACCCTCACCAAAATAATATTGCTGCTGAAAGATTCGCCTATTCTCCATTTTCTTGATAAGTAGCATTTTATAGGTTTGTTGTTTATTGAGCCATTCCCCCTTGCTAGTAGGGGTCGGATTTTCTACATAGCGGCGTTCTGCTAGGGTTACCTCGCTACTAGCTTCCCTTTCTTGCTCTCTCGACCGCCGCTTAATTGCTGCCATCTTCTGGATTAGCAGTCCTCTTGTATAGGCCTTTAAGGAATCCCAGATCACCCCGGGCGGTGCTGAACCCGCGTTTATTTGTATAAACTCCCTTATGCTAGTGGTCAAATCGCAGGGATTGTCAATCAGTTCCAGCCAGCAGGGATTGATCGTCCATTCCCTATGGCTGGCTCTGCCCCCGGTGCTTATGTTGAGCGTCAGCGGGGAGTGATCTGAGATCCCTCTCAAGCCATACTCTATATCTCTCACCAACAAATTCACCTCATCATTCCCCAGGGCCATATCGATTCTAGAGAGGGTACGGTAGGAATCTGAAAAACAAGAGTACTGCCTATCATATGGGTGCCGCGTGCGCCATATGTCGCTTAACCCTATTTCCCTCAAAAACCGTGACAGGCGGTTCCCCTCTCCCGCCCTAGGTCTATCTGTCTAGTCCCGTATCTAACACCTCGTTGTAGTCCCCTAGGGCTATCATTGGAATGCCTGGTTTATCCAGGGCGAACTCAAGTAGTTTATACAAAACCTCGAGCTTAAAAGGGGGAGGTATATAGATATTTGCTGTAATGTAAGGCTGACTACCAATCAGGCAAGACAGGAATATATAGCGACCCTGTTCGTCAATAGAGATTTCGCTACAGGAGAAAGGTACTCCTCTCCCTACCAAGATGCTCACTCCCCTGGAGTAGGAGGAGTGAAATGAGTGGTATTGGGCCGAGAACTTGCGACTAGATAACTGAGAAGCTGTATCGGGAGTAAGATGCGTTTCCTGAAGCAGCAGTATTCCGGGTCCCTTCCCGTCCAATGCCGAAAGGACTAACGCACTTTTATTTAAGCTACCCAGACCCCGGGTATTCCATGAGACCAGATTTACTCTGTCACCCTCCATAATAGGTTTAACCGCAGGACGCGGGGGGGAGGCGGGGAGGGGAGGGGGGGCCCAACAGCGAACCGGTGAGCCCACCCATCCCCTCCCCACCCCCCCCCAGTTCCCCCACCGCCCCCGCCCACGCACCAGCCCCCACCGACTCTATAGGGACCAGCAGTGTGTGTTACCCCAATCTTCCCTAAACCTACCCACCCCCCCCTCCCGATCCCCCGCCCCCCTCCCCCCATGCCCAACTGGGCCACCCCCACGAGGCTTATGTGCGACCCAACCATACACCTCCCACCCGACCGCACAGGTGTCCCGTCCCAACCATAATGCTGTATTAAATGAACAATCCTAGTCCGACCCTTTCCGAGTGGTATCAACATTAAAATAATAATATACGAACAAATAACCTACCCTCCTAAGCAGGGTGAGGAGAAGAAAGGAAGGGGAAGATGTGGAGTCCTCCCTCCTCTCCCCCCCCCCTAGTGCCCACCGTGATCCCAACCCATTGTGCAATTGGCAACGTGTTAACCATTAAAATGAACGAGAAGGAGAAGTAGAGGCTTCCGCGGGAGCCCCACCCCTGCCCCTCGATCCTGGTCCAATATCGGTGAAACCCCCCCCCCCCCCCATTATTATAAGACATTTGTGGTGTAATTGACAAATAACCAGTGTCAAGAAAAAAACTAAAAAAAAAAAAAAGGCAATTGCAATTTGTGACATCCCCGTCAACCCCTAGTCCAGTGTCATTGGTGCAGTAGGCAATAGTACAGTGTAATTTATTCAGGGTAGGGAGAGAGAGAAAAAGGGAGAGAGAAAAAAAAAAAGGAAAAAAGGGGAAAAAGGGAGGGGAAAAAAAAAAAAGAAGATGTCCTACCCTCCCAGACAGGGGTTATGGTGACTGTGTGTTAACCATCAGGTGGACAAGGGGAGGAGTAGGGGCGTCTATAGAAGCCCCCACCTCTAACCCCCAGTCCTAGTCAAATATCAGTGCAATGGTGCAAAAAACATTATTAATATAATAATGATAATATAGTTAGTGGTATTCCCCTCAACCCCCCTCCCCCCACCCCCTGACCCGGTACCCTTAGTGTAATGGACAGTGTCATAGTTAAAGGTAAGGAAGAGGGGGATAAGAAAAAAAAAAAAAAAAGGGGGGGAGGGGGAAGAGGGAGGGCACAGAGACCCATAAAAACAACATATAGCAAAAATAAACAACCTAGGCCCTCCATCGCCCCCCCCCCCCATGACACGTGTCCATGGCTCTCTCAAAGATCTTCTCTGTGTTCCTCCAACCATCTCTCGACTTCGGCAGGTGTGTTGAAATACAAGGTCGAGCCCATAGCGGTCACCCGCAAGCGGGCGGGGTACAACAGGGCGTATGCGATTTTATGTCGCTGAAGAGTACGTTTAATAACTCAATAACTTAAATCTGTCAAAACAAGAGTCTAGTAGACATCCTGGGTATGATAAAGTTTGAAAAACGAAATCATAAATTATAATATAATAAATAACTATAAATAATTATAACAAATAATAATATAATAATAATAATGGCATTTATTCAATAATGTAATCAAATCAAAAACACAGAAATGTGCTCAGTTGCAGAATTGTCACTGTCAATACTTTCAGTGTTTGATGACGAATTTCCCCACAAATCACTATCGCTCAATTCTGCAAGTGATTCTAATTTATTATCTCTGTTTTCTAGCTGGTCTAAAACCACTTTTGATGTAAAGGGACGGTTTTGGTTGCTATGGACAATCTCCAGTTTCCAGGCAGAAAGAACAGTATTTATGATATAAAACTGCATGCAGGGCACTGGACAGACCACTAGGGACAAAAGGGATGTGAAATAAATTGATACAGTAATGTAATCTGTAAGATTATATGTATTGTGTGTTTTACTTTTTGAATTTGGAGCCGTCCTCTGTCCCCGTGCATCGCAACGCTCGCAGGGAACGGAGCCCGGCTCCGTGATAGATTGAGCAGAGGATGGCTCGCACACAGTGCGGAGAGACATTGCAGGATCCTGGCAACAAGGTAAGTAACATGTACCTGGATCCTGCAATGCAATCCCGAGTGTGGCTCGGGGTAACCGTTTTTGGTACCGAAAATCCACCCTGAGCCACACTCTGGAATACCGTCAGGGGGGTTAAGACTGTACAGAACAGCAATACAATCCATGAGCTGCCTTAGGGGCAACAGCTCCCCTGAGGCTGGGAGCTCTCCTTGCTTGGGGAAAGACAATCCCTCCAGAGCTGCAAGCTATTTATCAGCTTCCCAGCCACAATCTGGGCACACCTCCCTAGGAATTGGCTAGACCCTGATCAATATTCAGGCAGGCTATTTGAATTCTCCCTCCCAAAGTTCTAGAAACTTCTTCTAGAGGCAGGGCAACCAATCAAACTCCCAGCCTGTGAAGATCTAAAAGCTTCTTTTAGAGGTAGGGGGAAGCAATCAAACTCCCAGCCAGTGAAGCCCTGAACAAACCAGGCAAAACAATCTATGGCACTTCTGCCATAGGGTGCTTTGCTCCAGTCTTATTGATATTAGAGACTAGAAAAAAAAGGTGCTGACTAGAGTTTGTGCCTAAAACTGTATATTTCATGTTTTTTTTTGTTTACCTGCAAACACAGGCTTACAAATAATCTGTACAGGTTACAAAGTGACAGCAGAGAAGCCACTCTCCAGAAGGAAACAATTCTACAAGCAGCTAGTGGTAACAGCATGATGCTTGTTGTCATGTAGATATCTGATTCAGTTTTGCTGGAGAGAAAAATGTTTTTACATTTGTTATCTACTTTTACTTATAATAAACAAATTCCCAGTGAGCTACTGCAAGGTATTTAATACAAATCTATATTTTTTTGCTTGTTCAAAGCTTTTTCTGCTGTCTATTTTACACCATGGTAAAAAGCGCAGGAGGTTACTAAGTTTCGACTTAGGATGTACAGCCTTTTCTGTATATTTACCAGTCAGAGACAAACCATTGCGCTGCATGATGAAAGAGAGAGTGCTTTTGTGTAAATGCTGTGTTTGAAGATGCATTTTTTTTATATTTCACAGACAAGAATATGAAGCTTCCCCAGTTACCTAAACGTAGAAGTATATAAATGTCATGGTCATAATAGGATAGAATGAATTTCCTTCAACAGAATACACGTCCCACAAATTCCCTCTTAGGTTGACTTCATTAAATTCTCTGTCTATAGCTTTAATGGTTTCCAGGACCCCCTTAGTGTATCAGTTATAAACCCAACTAACGTTTGTATAGCAGTATTTTGTATCCTTGTGGGTGTTCTGTAAGGGTTGGATAATTGATGTCTGTACTTTTCCATATCAGGGTAGTTCAGGAAATGGATACTCTAGCTGACAACAAATTGCTTCAACAAAACTGTGTCCAATTTCAACAAAAAGAGATTTTTTATGGGCAATGTAAAGAAGTGTAAATTTAGGATGGAATGCATATTTAGTTAATGGTGGCAAAAGAAAAATGGCACTATAGCTGTGATTCCAAGTTACCTAATGTGACCGCATCATAAATCCCATATGACCAGTATAATACCAAATTTCCACCAAATTAGTGAAATATTGTATAGAACCCCCCTAAGTAATGGCATGTTTCACCAGAGTAACGCCTTATGTTAAAGAATCACCAATCAAGTGCGAGTTGTTATGTTGTCTATGTGACCATATAGTGAGGTCATGCATAAATGTCAAGCCCCTTTTTTTCTACAGGTCAGTTCTTCATATTTTCATGCACTCCCATGTCTAATGGAACATCATACTGGAAATAGGGCAGGGCTGTTGCTGCAGAAGATGGTATGCAAAGCAAACCACCAATTTTCCATATCACATCTCAAGGAAATATTGTTAACTATTTGCTATTCAGCCCTATACCATATTGACATCTAGGGATACCCAAAAGTAATCCCAGACTAATGCATGCTGCCTTCAGAATAATGACATACTGGTTTGCTACCACCGAGAGTAACCGCACATTATTGATCCACAGAGGTGCCATGTGCAAAATATGCTTCCAGAGTAAGGTTATGTAGCACATATGTCAAACACAAGGCTCGCAGGTCGAATATGACTATCCAGGCCTTGAGGCCCTCAAACCCAATTTTGCTGCCGCGACGGGCCATTCTCCAGCTCTCACCCTCCGCTCCCCACTGTCACTTGTAAACACAGAAGCCTTCTGTTTTTACAAGGGACAGCTTTGCTCTCAGCGGCTCCCGGAAAAAACACACCCCTGCATGCACTCACCGCAGGGATAGATCTCCAGAATGTGAGAGAGAACAATCTCCCTGCAAGGTGAGGCAGAGCCACCTGCACAGAGAGGTACTAGAGCCAGGCAAGGTAGGAGAGAGAGATGCAAGGAAGCTTCGGGGAGGGGGGTTGGGGTTGCACACTGTGCATAGGACACTCCTAAACCCTGCACTCTATACACAGCACACCCCTGAACTCTGTACATAATGCACTCCTGAACCCTGCACTCTGTATACAGTGCACTCCTGAACCTTGCATTCTGTACACAGTGCACTCTTGAACCCTGCACTATGTACATAGCATACTCCTGAACTTTGCACTCTGTACGTAGCATAATCCTTAGTTCAGCACTCTGTAAGTAGCATAATCCTGAACTCTGCACTGTGTACTTAGCATAATCCTGAGCTCTGAACTCATACATAACGCACTCCTGAGATCTGCACTCTTTACGTAGTGCGTCCCAGATACAACAAGCCCTTTGAAGGCAACCATACTACTGATGTGGCCCGTGATGAAATTGAGTTTGACACCCATGACCTCCCATTCACTACAGGAGAACACACCAAGTGATATTGCATCATTCACCATGTATGGAAATGGGCATTTGAACCTTTTGTTGATTCAGGGGTCCACTTGATGAGGTGAGCTGCTAGCATTTCCTGTGGTGGAGGTTCTGCGTGGATTCACCCATAACAAAATGCATAGATGCACATCTTGACACTACTTTGGGAACTTGTGTGTCCTCCTCTCCATCACCTCTTTTTATTTCTTTATTTTAAGTGGTTTATTTATTTGCTTGTTTAGCGCTGCACAATTGTGTATTATGGTTATTTGCTGGGATTTGGTATTTTGACCCTGAGTGTTCAGCTGCTTTATGTGGTCTAGGAACTTTTTGCACTGATTGTTTTATTTACCACATTATGACTGTACGTACCTACAGCCAAGAAGAAATTACCTTCAATGACTCATTTTATTCTTTTTTTTTTTGTGAGGCACGTAATAAAACTTGGGGATTTATAACATTTCCTTGATACAGCCTAATAATGTTTTCTGAAGAACTACAAGGTATGGTGAATTCTGTTAAGTATATGGACTGATAATCACAGCTGTCTTCCTAAATGTGGCTGACAGAGCTCCCTGATTTAAAAAATAACATCCAAAGGAGATTGTTTCATAATACAAACCATTCCAGTAGAATGATTTAATTAATAGTTTATCCCCAATTAGATACTACCAACACATTCCACAGGGCTTTTAAATATAAAACCTTGCTCCAGTGAGCCTTAAAGTTTTACTATGGTCACAATTTAAAATCATATATTAATTAGCACAATGTAATTTTGTGATTATTTCAGGCCTACTCCTATTAATTTGATTGACATTAAAGTTTCAAATGTACCTTTTGAAGGATCCCCATGTGGGCGGTTTACTCGCCCTGCACGTGGGGTTGCCATTCCCGTGTACACAGTCACCAATGCCCGAGACCAGGCTTGGCCACATTCATGTGAAAGTCAACATTAAAGTGGAGGTTCACACAAAAATTAAACCTCTGCTTTTCGGAACCCTCCCCCCCTCCGTGTCACATTTGGCACCTTTCACAGGGAGGGGGGTGCAGATACCTGTCTAAGACTGGTATTTGCACCCAATTCCGGGCATAGACTCCCACAGGGAAGTTTGCAAATTGCTGCACGTTACATCTTCTCAGGTAGACTCTCACTCTTTTCCCATGCAGTCCCAGCTCTCTCCCTTTTATATGTACCACAGAGTGGTGGGCAGAGCCTAGAAAAGCCCTGGAAAATGAAGAACCGGCATTAACCCCTTCCCCACCAGGGCAGCTCAGTAACTAACTAAAACAGCAGCACACCATTAGTGGGCACCTGCCTACACTCATAAATTAAACTACTATGTTCTGTGAATAGGCACTGATGTGTCATACATTTCCCAGAGCCTGCCTTCTGAACTACAAAGGTCCTGATAGGAGGAATTTCAAGAGGAGTCAGTGCAGGAATCATCAATTGCAGGCAATAAGGTATAATGGGATATGTAGCTCTTAGGCCCCTTTCACACTGGGGCGGGGAGCCGCGGTGACGGTAAAGCAGCGCTATATTTAGCGCTGCTTTACCGTCGTTTTAACCGCGGTATTTGGCCGCTCGCGGTGCGGTTTTACCCCCCGCGAGCGGCCGAAAAAGGGTTAAACACCCCCGCAGAGCGCCGCCGTAGCGGCGCTTTGTGGCGGTATTGCCGCGGTTTTACCGCGGTGTCCCATTCTAATCAATGGGAAGGAGCGGTGAACACACCGCTCCTATACCGCTCCAAAGATGCTGCTAGCAGGACTTTTTTTGTCATTCTGCTAGCACACCGCTCCAGTGTGAAAGCCCGCGGGCTTTCACACTGGAGTTAAAGGGGCCGGATTTTTTCATGCGGTGAACAGGCGCTATTTTTACCGCTGTACCGCATGAAAAACGCCCCAGTGTGAAAGGGGCCTTAGGAATCAAAAATAACCCAAATGAATGAACAGAGTTGCAAGTTGCAAAGCATGCAGGGAATTCAGGAAGTTGTGGAAAGAGATGACCAGCAGACATGCAGCACTCACAAACAATATCAAAGGAGAATTTTCAAGTAAGCTTATATTGGATTTCAAATAATAAATATTGTTTGCATTGTTATTACAATACTGACCTTAAAAAAAATGAGTGTACGCTGTGACCATAGATCTCCTTTAGAGTTCATGCACATGGAGTATAATAGGCACTTTATTATGCCCAGCGTACATTTCCTGGCACTTTCTCATGTCTGGGAAGCCACACATGCTGCATACAGCCTGCCATTCAAGGGAATGCAAAATGTCCAATTTTTGGGCTATACAGTGAGTCGGAAGCACATACACGGGTAAACGCTCATGCAGGCAAGCAAGCATTGGCATTTACAAGACTAAAGACATGTGCAGTCATTTACTAATTCGTGTGCATGAACTCTTAATGTGAAGCTGTGTCTAGTCTTTGAATTTTAAGTATTTACATATTCTTAGCAATCATTAAATACGTTTTATAATTGATTGTTATTAAACATGGTAGCTGTGGGAAATTCATCCTCAAACTTCATAGCATATTCTTTGATCATTGATCATATTCATTCATTCATTCATTCAAGTTGTTCTCTCAGCAGCTCAGCTCCCCCTGCTACTGCTTACCAGCAGTGACATCCAATATTCTAATCTTCAATGTAAAAGCGCAGAAGCTCTGGAAGAGGGGGGAGAAGGGAAAGCTGAGCTATTGCAAAAAAAATTTTACTTTAAGGATGAATAAAGGATAGGCTTTGAGGATGAATTGACAATGAGAATTAAGAGCTCTGCAGTTCCTGCAGCTACGGAGGTTAGTGAAGATTTGTTTTAGCACTCGTTTATGGCTTGTTAAGAATATGTAAACAATTAGGCCCCTTTCACACTGGGGCGGTTTGCAGGCGCTATTGCGCTAAAAATAGCGCCTGCAAACTGACCCGAAACAGCTGTTGCTTTGTCTTCAGTGTGAAAGCCTGAGGGCTTTCACACTGAAGCGGTGCGCTTGCAGGACGCTGAAAAATGTCCTGCAAGACGCATCTTTGGCTCGCTGTAGGAGCGGTATATTTACCGCTCCTATAGCGCCCGTTCCCATTGAAAACAATGGGGCAGCGCTCCGAACCCGCCCGCAAAACGCTGCTGCAGCGGCGGTTTGCGGGCGGTATTAACCCTTTTTCGGCCGCTCGCGGGGGTAAAAACCGCCCCGCGAGCGGCCGCAATGCGCCGCTAAAACGACGGTAAAGCGGCACTAAATATAGCGCCGCTTTACCGCCAGCGTCCCCAACGCCCCAGTGTGAAACTAGCCTTAGGCATCCATATACTGGCCACAGGTTACATTTAAACTGCCTACAGACATCAGAGAGCACTCAATCATTCAGGCATAATCTAGCAAGCCCTCTTGTGAGTCCTGATGAACATTCAATATACTTCTAGCACTAAATTACCTGAGCTTACAAATGCTTTGTATGGAGATGGATACTAGGCAGAGTGTCAAAGAGCAACTGGTGCTGACTTATCAGCAGTGAAACAATAATGATATGAGGGGTTCATTCCCTCAAACAGCAGGCTGCTGGCACGCTCAGGGGATACTTGCCCATGGACGTGAGATCATTGCCAGATTTAGCTGAAAATCCCTATAATGGACTTATAAGTAATATTTTAAAATATTCATAGATATTTAAAGTACACTTTGGTCAGAACCAGTAGATGCACCAGTATGTTTTGGGGACTGATCACTCAGCGTAAACCAACAAAACAAAAAAAGAGATTGAACCTAGGAATCCAGTAAGATAGGAAATCATGCTAGCTATTCAGCCTCATGAAGCTAATTAGCCAAGGGAATAACTAGAACTAACAGAGCCCTATAGTAAACATTTTACGAGGCTCCTTCATCAGACAGAAAAAACACCATTGAACAACACCCCTAGGGAGCACTGGCTGGCAGCGCAAAATCACCAATGAATTTCAAGTAAACTGGCCTGAAAAGCCCTGACGGCCATGATTGAACTGTATATGGGCTGGAGGGCAGGTCAGAGCAAGCAGCTTACCTGTCCTATTATCAAGTGGGCCCCCTCTGCCTTGGACCCATAACAGCTGTGTGTGCTGCTATAGTGGTAGCTAAGCCACTGTATACAGCATTTTATTCGTACATGCAACTGACCATCTCAAGCCTTAGCAATTTTGAACAGACAGGGTGAAAAATGTAAATTAATTTGCATTGTCAATAGTGTATGCTGTAATTATTTTTTCAAACAATAGATTTTAGTTGTTCAAAAAGAAGGAGACATCAATGTCATTCTAGACTTAAGTAAGACGTAGCTCTGATCTATAAATCATACAATTGTGGGGCAGCACAGTTGTTAAAGCCTGCCATAGACGGTTTAAATCTCGGCCAGTTCAGCAGGAACCGACTGAGCTTTGAACCATGTATGGGCAGGCTGATTGTACCCAAGTTGATCCATCGACCGACTTGGGTACAACCAGCATGTCAGATTTTTATATGTGTTTATTGCCAGTGACTGTAGCCACTAGCAATAATTGCTGTTTTCTCGCACCCTGCCTCGCACCCTATACCCCTGCCCCGGAGAACACAATAGCTCCCTGGGAGGTACTCCCACATCAACACTGACTACGTAGATTGGGGGGATCGAGCGATTTTCTTTCCTGCAACCTGGGGCTGACAGAAAGAAAATCGTATTATGTATGGCTGGATTTAGTTGTTATTGTGTCTGCTTTGCAGCAGTAGAGTCCACAGTTCGAATCCCAATCAGGACACCATT
Organism: Lithobates sylvaticus; assembly: GCA_028564925.1. NCBI lineage: Eukaryota > Metazoa > Chordata > Amphibia > Anura > Ranidae > Lithobates > Lithobates sylvaticus. The sequence goes on from CM053031.1 coordinate 118,589,404, forward strand.
TACATGGGTGTCCTAACCCACTCTAAATACATGCTGGTAGGTTAATTGGCTGTAGTATGTGCGTGCAAATGTGGTATGTACACTATATTACCAAAAGTATTGGGACACCTGCCTTTACATGCACAAGAAGTTTAATGACATCCCAGTCTTAGTCTGTAGGGTATAGTATTGCGTTTGTCCAACCTTTTCAGCTATAACAGCTTCTGGGAAGGCTGTCTACAAGGTTTAAGAGTGTGTCTATGGGAATGTTTGACCTTTTTTTCCAAAAGCTCATTTGTGAGGTCAGGCACTGATGTGTGATGAAAAGTCCTGGCTCACAGTCTCCGCTCTTATTCATCCCAAAGGTGTTCTATCAGGTTTATGTCAGGACTCTGTGCAGGCCAGTCAAGTTCCTCCACCCCAAACTTGCTCATTCATGTCTTTATGGACCTTGCTTTGTGCACTGGTGCACAGTCATGTTGAAACAGGAATGGGCCATCCCAAAACTGTTCCCACAAAGTTGGGAGCATGAAATTGTCCAAAATGTCTTGGTATGCTGATGCCTTAAGAGTTCCCTTCACTGGAAAGGGGCCAAGCCCAACCCCTTAAAAACAATCCCATACCACACCCCTTCTACCAAATGATTTGGGCCAGTGCACAAAGAAAGGTTCATATGGTCCAAGACATGGATTAGAGAGTTTGGGTTGGAGGAACTTGACTGGCCTGCACAGAGTCCTGACCTCAATCTGATAGAACACCTTTGGGATGAATTAGAGCCGAGACTGTGAGCCAGGGATTCTTGTCCACATCAGTGCCTTAATTAACAAATGCGCTTCTAGAAGAATGGTCAAACATTCCCATAGACACACTTCTAAACCTTGTGGACAGCCTTCCCAGAAGAGTTGAAGCTGTTATAGCTGCAAAGGGTGGGCCAACTCAATATCGAACCCTACGGACTAAGACTGGGATGCCATTAAAGGTCATGTGCGTGTAAAGGCGTGTGTCCCAATACTTTTGGTAATATAGCGTATGTGAGATAGGGATCTTAGATTTTAAGTCCCTATGAGGGCAGGGGCTGATGTAAGGCTGAATTCACACTTGAGCATTGAATTTTTACACGCTTTGTTACAGTGTTTGACCTTCAGGTGTTTTTGCCGTGTAGACATAGGTGTGCATAGCCTATTGCATTAGGGTGTGCACCCCAAAGCTCAAACACACGCTATTGATCACTCACTGTGATGATTTATAAAAGGAAGGGGTTGGTAAATTGCACATTTACCGGCCCCTTTCCCCACTCATCCTAAAACGTTCCCCTGTGTGTGCCTGCAGCAGCAGCCAGTGGAAGAGGAGAGGAGGGAAGCCGGAAGTGCTGTTGGGGAAATGGGGGGGGGGGCAATAGGGGGAACCTGTGCTGCACAGAGTGATTAGGGTGTACCTGGGCACACCTGGCACACCCTGTGCGCACGCCTATAGTTACATAGTTACATAGTTATCAAGGTTGAATAAAGACACAAGTCCATCCGGTTCAACCTGAGTGAGTGTCTACAATTGTCCCTATCCCTGTACATTGCACACTCACATCGGTCCCTACCCTCAAGGAGCCCACAATCCAAGGTCCCCATTCATATACTAGGGCCAATTTTGGACAGAAGCCAATTAACCTACCAGCATGTCTTTGGAGTCTGTGCGTGTAGACATATCAACTTCAAAACACTTATACACGTCAGTCAAAATGCACATATTGCAAATTTTTTATGTGCACAGATGCAAATCTGTGGGACTCAAAACACCCCAAAATGCTGCAATCTGTCCAATTTGAGCTACAAAAGAAGCTCCAGAACTTTTTTGAGCTACAGGCATTTCAGGTGTGAACAAGCACCATTGAGAATAATACATTTTGTTACGTTGGAGCTTTGAGCTACAAAATGTTCAGGTGTGAATGCAGCCTAAATGTACAGAATGTAAAGCGTTTCATAAATCTTTGTCGCTACAGAAATACCTATCATAAATAATCTGTGTACAGTTGCCATTTTACTATAAAAATGTGTCAATTGCTATTAATACACACTCACGTCTTGTTTCCCTTACTGGAAATACGTTGGTTAAAAAAATGTGACATGTGCAATCCGGTGTTGTGTTGTCCTATTAATGGGTCTCATCAATGTACAATGCCTTCTGTGCTTTCTCTGCATCTTCATCCATCTCTGTCTCCTGTGATTTGTCCTATGGCCTATTCACAACACTCTCGCTTTCATCCTCTATTACATCTCTGCCTGTTGCTCCGTGTCGTTTTTTTTTTTTTCCCACAAAGCATCATTTCCCTTATATCCTCTAGATCCCCTCCTAACCCTTTAGCTGCACACTGCTAAATAGAATCACTAGAAGATAATGTTATAAGGGAATTTAAGTTGCCTCATCCTATCAGAGAGACCACTGAGTGCGGCAAACTTCTTTGGGGGGTTTTCGCGGGCTGTCTAATCGCACAGACGCAGCTCCAGTTGCTAAGGAATGAGAATGACACTTTTTGGAATGGGACTTGGTAATCGTATTACAGCCAGTCATTTCAGCTACTAATTGGACAATCATCTGACAAGCACCTTATTATTTAACAAGAGGAGAAAAATGCAGTAAACAAGCAGATACAATTAAACAAGCCTTTATGATCTGGAGATGCAGCTTCCGCTTTCAATGAAAAGCATTTGCAGACGTTTGAAGGAGAAAATGATTCGAGTGTTTATTGCTTTGAGTGATATTATTGGTATGGCAATCCATGGCGGTTCGGCTTTTTTTTTTTTTTTTGCAATAGGATCATATTAACATGTAATTTTCCCTTCAAGGTTACAGTAAAACATATATTATACTGGATTAGAAAAAAAAAAAACATTAATTAAATCAAAGGTGACAGAAACCCCCGGTGCTAAGTAGGGATGTCAAGCAAGCGCTATGTATAGTTGAGAGCCCCCTCTTCCCTGTAGAGCGATTAATGGACTGTGGGGAATTATTTTTTAAAGCTCCAGAAGGTGCCATCAGCCTATGAAATGAGACATGGTAGAACATTTAGATAATAACAGCAAAAGACTGTTAACTATTCATGGAAGAAGTGATTGAATGTAGTACTCCTGCCATACAACAGTCTGCGAGTTTGAAAGCGTCGCTTGATTTAGAATGAAATATTTTGTCTTAACCCGAATAAAGCAAACATTTCGTTTTTTGTGCTTCATGCAGATTCCATTGTGAATGGCTTTGTTGCTTGATATTGTATTTTTTTTTTATTTTCCCCCCACTGATCCCTTAGGTGTGATATTTTCTGGTGAATGACTTTTTAATGGGGACATATGTGGTCCACGAGTCGCATAAAGCGAAGTCTTCAGCTGCCAGTAGCAACAAAAGACGACCAGCTGGCCGTTAAATAGGGCCATACCATCGCCATGGCAACGGCGACGGCAGCCTCTCTTGTCATCCGCTGTTAATTAGCAGGGTGCCTTTGTAAAGAAAATAGGGGTAGTTTCCTAGCGCTGACAATGATTGGATGACGTCCTCTCTTCATGTGACTGGCCTTAGAAAAGGAAGACTGGCAGAATAAAGGCACAGAGCAGGCAGTAAGTGCTGACAATTCACTTCAGTTTTTCTGTCTGTAGGGATGCTCTCAGGAGATCAGTAGAATGGGGTCTTGATGGCAGATAACAACCGCCTGGACGACCTTTTCTACTCCTCTACTGATTTAAAGTCTTACCGACTCAGTTTGATGCCTGCTTCCCTACAATCTTCAGTGTTTCTTTTTCAGTGTATGCGTACTCACGCTCTCACCATATACTGCCAGAGTGACATGCGTGTGCCTTTACCTTCTCTTTTATATGCTAAATTCTACAAGCCCAACTGACAATAAATAGAAATATAGATGCTAAGAAACAGCAACTGTCATTTCCCCTACATATTTATGTTGTCCCCTCTGTTCTCCTTTTCTCGGCTCATGCATAGATTATTACAGAGTATTTGTAAGCCCTTTGTATGTTTTTCAGGGTGACAGGTACAGAAAGGTACAGAGTGGATTTTTGTGATAAAATGTATTAAAGTTGAACTCCAAGGGAACAGCTGAAGGCACAGTTGAACTGCAATGCGTACATACATTTGAAGTGCTTTACTTGCCAATAGACATGTGCAATTTTTTTATTTATTTATTACAGGATTTATATAGCGCCAACAGTTTACGCAGCGCTTTACAATATAAAAAGGGAGACAATACAGTTATAATACAATAAAATACAAGAGGATTAAGGGGGCCCTGCTCAGAAGAGCTGCAATTAGTTTCGTACGAATCAAAAATTTGTATGAATTTCCGTAAATTCGTACATTCGGGAGGATCCGAAATACGAATTGCTATGCTTCCGAATCTTGTACAAAATACCAAATTTCGTTTACAAATTTCGGATCCAAATTCCTTTACAACGGAAACGTGACTGGTGTTTCATTGATCAATCAGAGGTTTTCTTCTGCTGCTGAGTGAGGGTTGGGAAAATTACCTTTTATAATATGGGAGTGGGAGAGACTGGTACTGGTAGTCGATGGGAGATTCAGAATCGGACAAAATAAGAATGTTCGTTAATTACGATTATTCGTTATGATGAAGTTAAAAACCCAGAGGGTCAACACAGCACAGGGATGGTGGGAGCCCCTCATAATGATAAATTCATCATAACGAAGGTTCGTAATTGTTACGAAAAGTTAACGAACCTAACGAAAATTTGTATTTTGTACGAATCCAAATTGAATTTCGGACACGAATTACGAAATCTGAATTAACGGCTAATACGAAACGGAACGAAACTAAACAAATTTATTGACGGCGCACATGTCTACTTGCCAAAGGATTTTTAATACTATTTAGCTAGTCTTATGATCCAGCAAAAGCTGTGTTTCCCATAATGACACTTGTAGGCCAGTGTCTAGGGCAGCAGGGTAAGAGGGAGCACCACCAAGCCTTTAAAATCTACAAATTTGAATAAAGCTGATCATAGATCGAAATTCAGCTGGTTCAGCAGAGACTGGCCAAATTTAGATCAGTGTGTGGTCATCCCTGGTCAACAGAAGTCGATCATTAGAGCTAATTCTGTTGAACAGGAAAGTTGGGAAATGTTTGCCAATCAGTGGCTGCCAGAATACAATGTCACATCAGTGGGATTCCTCCATTCATCTTGTTTGTGTGGATTGAGTAGTATGTTCGTTTTTTTGCTCAGCCTACTGGCTAAAAGAAGAAAAAACTGCTTGTTTATGGCCATCAGAGTTTTCAACTTTCAGGAATTTAGGAATAGTTTGTAAAATTCATAATTTTTGCTTCTGTCCATGAATGTCCATTGCGGATAAGCAGATTGCATGTCTGTAACGGACATTCATGGACAGATGCAAAGATTATTGTATGGATTTTACAAACTGTTTGTAAATTTACTGAAAGTTGACAACCCTGATAACCAGCCTAACTCTATATATTTGTTCCCTCTTCTGGCCACCTTGGTGGCCAAAAACCTGCAAGAGAACTGTAGGGTTAAGCGGTGTAGGAGATGTTGAGAGGAGTTAGGAGTTTATAGTTCAGGCACCAGGAGCCCATCTTTTTTTCTCTTGTTTGGTGGTCTGTAAAGTTCACAAGAACTTCTGCCTATAAAACAAAACACAGACTGGCTCCCAGGGCCATGTCGCCCAGTGTTGCCAATTGAGGAGGCTGCTTCAGGTGGCACTCTTGGAGGCACGATGGGAGGGTGTGGGCGGCAGCACATCAGACACTCTGTTTTCAGTGCAGCTCAGTAAGGCCGGCAATAGACGGATCATACAACCAGCATGTTAGTTTTTTTATTTTTCCTGTGATCACTGCCGGCAGCTACAGCTACATTTTTAACAGGCTCAGTGTCACTAGCTGACTGCCTGAGTGTAGGCACATATACGCACTGGCAGTGCTATCACCCAAAGTGGCCATCTTTACTCTAGGGCAGGGGTCTCCAAACTTTCTAAACAAATGGCCAGTTTACTGTCCTTCAGGCTTTAGGGGGGCCTGACTGTGGCCATCAGGAGTACAAAATGTCCCAGCATCAGTGGGAGTAAATAATTCCCCCATCATCAGTGTCAGTGGGAGGAATTGTGCCCCATCGTTGATGTCATTGGTAGGAATTGTGCCCCAATAATACATGACACAAAGAGTGGCTACAAAAAGGCATCATCATTCAGGTGTGCTTAGGGCAGCATAATATCTGAATACAGGCGCCCCTACCAGACAACATATCCAACTCCCAGATCTCAATTTAGATCTCACTGCAATTAGGAAATATATAGTAGTTGATTTACTAAAACTGAGATTGCAAAATCTCATGCAGCTGTGATGGTAGCCAATCAGCTTCTATCTTCAGCTTGTCCAATTAAGCTTTGAAAAAAAAACCTGGAAGCTGATTGGTTTTCTGTACAGAGCTGTCCCAGATTTTGCACTTTAGTTTTAGTAAATCAACCCTATAGTCTAGTCCAGGACACACTCCAGCCTGAAAAGTGCACAGTAAAGGAGCTGCCGTACACTGAAGTCAGTCTGTCTCTGCTCTCTCTCCTGTAAGCATGTTCCCTGTAAGCAAAAGGTCCCTGATTGCCTTGAATGAGGATCCTTTCTCTGAAGGTCTGATTGCTGAAAAAGAGAGGATTTCAGGTGGCTGACATTGAGACAGATTCATGGTAGTTATATTGAAAAGAATATGAATTTTAATATAAATGCATAACTGAATACCATTTTATTGGAAGGAATATTTGATTAGCTATTCAAAAGGCTATCATTAGGGAAATGTGTGAGATATAGAAGTAGTGATAAAGAGTAGTGGGTGACAGTTTTACTGTGTTATTAGAATAACTTAAAATGGGACTTTGGTTGAAACCTTATAGCATTGTGTGGGCTGGTCTGTATGCAGTTTTTGACAATGAAATATATATATATATATATATATATATATGTAGCTATATACATATATATACATATATATATATATATATATATTTTTTTTTTTTATGGTTCATGTTAGGATGCTTTATTGATCAGCTTTCAACACAATCCACAGTAAGTGTGAACGATCTAATCATTCAGTGAATTTATTAGGAAAAAAACGATTGGTGTCCTTGTTTTGTGCAGTGGCATTGACACATGTGCGCAATCGGCACATGTATAGGAAAGTCAGATGTCTAGTCCCGTACAAGCATAAAGCATGTTGTGAGTAAACATCTGGGGGGTTTGGAACTTACAGGACACAAGGGAGAGAGGGTGCAGAAAGATGATATACATGCAGTAACCTGCTGGATGTCGGAAACTAAGATTAGAGTGCTAAAGCCAGAACAGGTGTGCTTTTAAAACATGAAAGAATTAGTGGATGGTCTATTTGGGTGGTCTAGTGTATAGTGTAGTGCAGCATGGCCAAAGACTTGACGTCAGGAACAGGAGGTAATTTAGGACAATAACTTAGAACAGAATTGGAAAAGTTACGTGTCTAACAATACACGGTATATGGGAATAACATAAAACATGGACAATATAGCCAGATGCTCTTGTAACGAGGCTAGGTACTAGATTTATATTTACCACACTCACCATCATAGAACACATTGTACATTCAGTAGTTAAAAGAACCCTTGTTATTACTGTAATGGACAACTTTTGGCCTTGTCAACAGCTGAAACCCCTTTTGGCAAAAACCCCATAAGGTTGAAAATTGGCTAGCAAGTGTCCAAAATTGATGGATGGTACTTCCTTCTTCAGTTGCTGCATCAAGTTGGCACTCCACATTTTTAGGCTAGTGCTAAGCTGAATACACCCTATAAGAAAATCGGAAGAAAAACTTCAAGCATGATCGTTTGATTTTCGTATATTGTGTATATAATTTTAACCACCTCAATATTGGGCACTTTCACCCCCTTTCTGATCAAGCCATTTTTCAGTTTTCAGCGCTGTCGCACTTTGAATGACAATTGCGTGGTCATGCAACACTGTACCCAAAGGACATTTTTATAATTTTTTCCCCATAATTCGAGCTTTCGTTTGGTGGTATTTGCCACCTCTGCGGTTTTTATTTCTTGCGCTATAAACAAAAGAAGAGGGTCAAGTTTGAAAAAACACAATATTTTTTACTTTTAGCTATAATAAATATCCAAATTTTTTATTTTTTTTTTTTAAACAAAATTTTTCCTCAGTTTAGCTCGATATGTATTCTTCTACATATTGTTGGTAAAAAAAAATCACAATAAGCGTATATTGATTGGTTTGCGCAAATGTTATAGCGTCTACAAAATAGGGGATAGATTTATAGCATTTTTATTATTATTATTTTTTTTTTTTACTAGTAATGGCGGCGACCTGCGATTTTTATCGTGATTGCGATATTGCGGCGGACATGTCGGACACTTTTGACACATTTGTGGGACCATTCACACTTATACAACGATCCATGCTATAAAAATGCATTGATTACTGTATAAATGTGACTGGCAGGGTAGGGGTTAACACTATGGGGTGATGGAGGGGTTAAATGTGTGCCCTAAGGAGTAATTCTAATTGTGGGGGGAGGGGACTGACTTGGGGAGGTGACCGATCGGTGTCCCTATGTACAAGGGACACACCATCGGTCTCCTCTCCTCTGACAGGATGTAGATCTGTGCGTTTACACACACAGATTCACAGTCCTGCTCAGTTAATAGTCAATCGCGGGTGCCTGGCGGACATTGCGGCTGCCGGACACGCGCATCGGGACCCCAGTGACACGGCGGGCACCCCCTAGTGGCCCAGGAAGAAATCACGTCATATGATGGCGGCCCAGAACGACAGCTGCCTCGTCCCGCCGTCATATGACAGTGGGCGGGCTGTTAGTGGTTAAACATCCAATTCAGACTTTCCAATCGAAAATTTCCAAAGGGACAAACTCCAAAATGTTTCTGGTACATGAAAAGAACAAATGTTTTTCGTTTAGTGTGTACTGTTTGCGTCCGGTTTTTGTACAAGAAAAATCAGATGCGAAAGTCTGAGCATGATCAGAAACAATAAACAAAAAAAAAGCCTTTGTTGTATGAGAATTTTTGTACATTATTTCCATCCTCAGTTTCAACTTGCTGTGAAACAGTGCATTTTTTTTCAAACATTACACTGCATTGCTGTATGATTATTGGCCAAAGCATGCACCTGACCTGCATGCTTTGGCCAATCACAGCGCACTCTGCTGAGAGAGCCATAATTGGCCAAAGGCAGGGTGCCTTTGGCCAATCATGGCTCAGGGGGACTAAGTCCACGCCCCACACTATGTAAGGATGCTTACAGAGCGGCCGCGTGTAGTGTTGTTGGCGTGGACAGAGAGATAGCTTGAGTTAGATTAAGCAGGTAGGTTATTCAGTTAGTGACAGTGTATTTGCTATATACAGTCAGTCTAATATATATATACTCTGCATTCAGCATAGACTATATATTCAGTGTTTACTCGATATTCAGTCAGTGCAGGTAGTGTATTATATATATATATATATATATATATATATATATATATATATATATATAGTCTCGTATATATCTACAGTGCATTCTGTGGTGTAGTGTTTCTAATACACTTCAGGCGATGTATTAATATATATATATAAATACATATACAGTCTAGTATATATATATATATACTCAGCATTCCGTGGTGCACAGTTGCTAATATAGTGCAAGCGGTGTACACAGTATTGAATACAGTGTGTACAGTTTCTACTACACTTCTGGTGGTGTACCAAGTATACAATACAGTGTAGCCGTTGTACAGTTGCTAATACAGTGCAGGCGGAGTACACAGTATCTAATACAGTGTGTGAAGTTTCTAATAGACATCAGACAGTTTATTAATATATATATTAACAGTCTAATATATATATATATATATATATATATATATATATATATATATATATATATATATATATATACTCTGCATTCAGTGTAGCCTATATCTACAGTGCATTCTGTGGTGTACTGTTTCTGATACACTTCAGGCAGTGTACACAGTATCTAATACAGTGTGTACAGTTTCTACTACACTTCTGGTGGTGTACACAGTATACAATACAGTGCAGCCATTGTACACTTTTTAATGCACTTCAGGCGGTGCACACAATATCTAATACAGTGTAGTGTGGTGTTGCAAAACAAAAAATACATCATGTCCCGAAGGCCACCAAGGAGAGGCAGATGCTCACAGGCCACTAAAAGAGGGCAAGCAGCCTCTGTGTCTACAGTCAATAGTGGTGGTTGTGGACATGGTGCATCCTCTGCAGGTGGCCGTGGGGCACTATTGTCCTTTTTTTGCTGCTGCTGGCCGTGTTATTGAGCCACAACATGCAGAAGAGTTGGTGGAGTGGATAACAAAGCTGTCCTCATCCTCCTCATCCTCTGTCACCCAGGCTCAGAGTAGTTTGCCTTCCAATGCAGCTGCCAAAGCGGCCTATTCCACTGGCTCCTTGTCCATAGTCACTCCTTCCGTAGCCCCACCATCATGCATGGAGTCCCCAGAATTATTTGACCACAGTCTTTTGAAAAACAAATATTTATCCCCGTATCATCACGTAATGGCATTAGTGGATACGGTACAAGGTAAAGAGGTAAATTGCCACGTCCCGAAAATTTGAATTTTAATAGTAAAAATCAACTGATTGGTGTTGGAAGATGATGGACTTTTTAGGCATAAAATTTAAATAAGAATTTTTTTATTAAAAATATAGATACACATTTTGTTCAAAAACTTAAAACACTTTTTTTAAAAAAAAGAAAAAGATCTAAATGAATATAGAAAAGTTTGACAAGCTGATAGACAGTTATGCATAGGTAGCATCAATATGGTTTCAATAGGGTCACTGAATTTAAATATACACATTCAAATTCCAACAAAGAGATGTGACATTGAATAAACAATTGGAGACCATATATAAGCAATTTAGTCATAGAAACAGCTTGTTTACAGTTGCCCTACATGTTACGCGCCATGCGACGCTTCTTCAGGGGTTTTTCTATATTTTTTATTCCCTATGACAAGGGAGAGTTTAATGGAGCGGGGAATCGAGAGATAGTTTCTTATTGGTGATGTCTGTTAGCGTGCTCTTAGAATGTATTTAAATCTCGGATTGAGAAAGTTCCTGTTATAAGGATTATTTGCCAATTTTTCAAAGTGATACTTCCATGAAGTTGGAGTTATCTAAGGCTGGTAGGTGGATATGGTAAATTGAGCAAAGAGAGCAGGCCTTCGGGTCGTCTATGTAGAAGGTATATATGTGGGGAGGTAGAGAGAAACTCCCTATTGTATCCCAAGCGTATCCTGATATTGAGTACGTTGTTTGTAGTTCCCCGCTCTGACAGCTGATTGAAAAGGCAGCCTTTTCAATCAGCTGTCAGAGCGGGGAACTACAAACAACGTACTCAATATCAGGATACGCTTGGGATACAATAGGGAGTTTCTCTCTACCTCCCCACATATATACCTTCTACATATACGACCCGAAGGCCTGCTCTCTTTGCTCAATTTACCATATCCACCTACCAGCCTTAGATAACTCCAACTTCATGGAAGTATCACTTTGAAAAATTGGCAAATAATCTTTATAACAGGAACTTTCTCAATCCGAGATTTAAATACATTCTAAGAGCACGCTAACAGACATCACCAATAAGAAACTATCTCTCGATTCCCCGCTCCATTAAACTCTCCCTTGTCATAGGGAATAAAAAATATAGAAAAACCCCTGAAGAAGCGTCGCATGACGCGTAACATGTAGGGCAACTGTAAACAAGCTGTTTCTATGACTAAATTGCTTATATATGGTCTCCAATTGTTTATTCAATGTCACATCTCTTTGTTGGAATTTGAATGTGTATATTTAAATTCAGTGACCCTATTGAAACCATATTGATGCTACCTATGCATAACTGTCAGCTTGTCAAACTTTTCTATATTAATGTAGATCTTTTTCTTTTTTTTAAAAAAAGTGTTTTAAGTTTTTGAACAAAATGTGTATCTATATTTTTAATAAAAAAATTCTTATTTAAATTTTATGCCTAAAAAGTCCATCATCTTCCAACACCAATCAGTTGATTTTTACTATTAAAATTCATATTTGACCACAGTGTCGGTTATAGGCAGAAAAGGAAAAGATGGCGCAAGAACCAACCAAACGATACATCAATAATAGTCTAAATTGGTTAATAAAAAAAAAAATATATATATAATATTAATAAATAATAGTCCCAGCAATTAATGAAGGGGGTCAGTTCTTTTCACCAGCTGCAGCTCCCTTGGGAGTTGAAGCAAACTCTGGAAAACAAGTAGAAGAAGAACAAGGCGTGCCAAACTAAGTGCAGTATGTAGTGAACAATTTATTTAGAAGTAAAAGAAGGCCGAATGGCTACTCTCATAGTATTAGTGAGAATCAAACACATAAACTGATAGTAGTGAAGTCCATAGTTACTGTGCGGTCCAGGGTAACATCGATGGAAGTGTCCCATCGGCGTCCTGGTGAACTGCAAAGGATGAAACTGCAGAGCAGCCTAGATGAACGGCTAGGGAACTTAGCTGGACGACATACGTCCTCGGACAAGCCCGAAACCCAAAATCGGAAGAGCGTACCAGCGCGGAACGCAAACTTGATGAGGTCTGTGAAACCGCAAGTGACGTAGGGACGTGTCAGATGACGCGTTTCAAAGCTTCCACTTTTTCCTCAGATCTCAGATCTAAAACTAGCGGCTCTTTACCGCTAACGTCCGCTCCGCCCCAGTGTGAAAGGGGTCTAAACTCTGCTAAAAGCCTATATGTGCATTAACACATAAACCAACATGCAGGAGCGTTTAGAGGCAGGAAAAATAAAACTCCAGATGCCCCTAGGAGCAGCTATAAAAACATCCAGTGTGCATAAGGCCTTATACCAAGGACCTTATTGTTGCAAGGCAGAAGTGCTAACTATTAAGTCAAGTAGACCCCCTTCCACCCTTATCCAATCCGACCACACTAATGTAATTGGGGGGGGTAAACTTTTGTAAGATTTACATAAAAATGTTGCTTCCTTGGAACTACGTATATACAGTATATGTGTATATGCTGTTTTCACCCAGGTAACTTCTGATTATTAATTTATTTTTCAGTTTTAATGTCCCGGTTTATTTTGGTTGGACAATACTAAATAATGCTCTTTTGCATTAGGAAACTAATTTCCATAAAAAACTGAATCTGCCCAACAGAAACTTGTGAAAATCAAAAGCCGTGGGAGGCCTGAGACAGCAATAGCATCTTAGTAGTCACTTTTCAATCATTAAACATTCAAGTGTGTGGTTTCACCCTTGACTGCTTGCAATACAACTGATCAAGTTAAAGATTAAAATACGCCATGGTCCTATTAGCCTAATGAGGCATATTAACCTGGCATTAATACTTTATGAGGAGCACAATTCTGAAATACCATGTATCTGTATTTTATAGAGTCAAGGTATTAATTTTATTTGTCTACAGCTACAGCTCATATAGTTTATTTCCAGGGACATATCAATTAGAAACAGTTAGTGGTATACTTACTTTAACCACTTCAGCTCCGGAAAAATTGGCTGCTGAATGACCGGGCCATTTTTGGGAAAATTTGCATTTTGCTAAAATGCATTGAAGTAAATCGGGAGGCTTAAATTAGGTGGATTTTGGTAGTTAGTTAGGATTTACCCCCTTTCCGACCAAGCATTTTTTTCCGATACGGCACTGCGTCGATTTAACTGACATTTGCGCGGTCGTGCGACGTTGTACCCAAACAAAATTGATGTCCTTTTTTTCCCACAAATAGAGCTTTCTTTTGGTGGTATTTGATCACCTCTGCGGTTTTTATTTTTTGCGCTATAAACAATATATTTGCGACAATTTAGAAAAAAAAGCAATATTTTTTACTTTTTGCTATAATAAATATCCCACGAAAATATATAAAAAAACATTTTTTTTCCTCAGTTTAGGCCGATGTGTATTCTTCTACATATTTTTGGTAAAAAAAAATCGCAATAAGCATATATTGATTTGTTTGCGCAAAAGTTATAGCGTCTACAAAATAAGGGATAGTTTTAGGACATTTTTATAATAATTTTTTTTTATTAGTAATGGCGGCGATCTGTGATTTTTTTATCATGACTGCGACATTATGGCGGACACATCAGACACTTTTGACACTATTTTGGGACTGTCATTTATACAGCGATCAGTGCTATAAAAATGCATTGATTACTGTATAAATGACACTGGCAGTGAAGGGGTTAACCACCAGGGGCGATTAAGGTGTTAAGTGTGTCCTAGGGAATGATTCTAACTGTGGTGGGGGGGCTACCTAGAATATGACAGCGATCACTGCTCCCGATCACAGGGAGCAGTAGATCTCTGACATTACACAAGGTAGAACGGGGTAATGCATTGTTTACATAGGCATCTTCCCATTCTACCTCTCCACACCACAATCGCGGGCCGCCGGAGAACATCGAGTGCCCGGGACCCGTGGGCACGCTCCCGCGGCGCACGCACGAATGGCGGCAAATTTAAAGGGACGTACCTGTACGCCCATTTGCCTGCCTGTGCCATTCTGCCGATGTACATCTGTGTGTGGCGGTCGGCAAGCGGTTAAACTATTATTATATAAGCCTGAGAAACAATGATTTTTTTTTCTCCATGTGTTAACAATCTGCATTATTTAGGCCTCATTCACATGGGAGTATTATACTGTAACCATTATACCCAATTTGACATCAGTGTGGGTGCGGGTGCGTGTCCCCAAATGCAGACAGTGTGAGTTTGGGAACATTGGAACATGCACCCGCATGCAGCTGTGCTGTCCCAACAGACATCACTGGGACTGCCTGCACAGGGATACACAAAATACGCCCCGTGTGAATAAGACCTTACATTTGTTTTTGTTTTTTAATTGTGCACTTGGGCATGGTGATCCACCAATGGTACCAAATTTTAGCAAAGTGCTGTCTGCATGGCATGGATCTCTGTGTTTTGTGTGTTATTTTAATGTAAACTTATTCCCCATATACAGCTGAGCTTCTGAAGAGGAGTTTAAACCATCTGCAAGATTTTGTAAACCCTCCTCCCTCCCCAAAGGATATATATATATATACCCCCTGTGGCTGCATGATCTGCAGTTAACCTTCCATTATGGTACCACAGACACCTCACGTTCATACAGCTGCCGTCTTTAACCAACAGGGAATTTTTTATAATATAGAACTTGTCGGCCTAGGACTTGAGCAGAACTAAAGCACAATGTTAAAATAATGTTTTTTTCTTTGGCTATTTATTGAGAGTTGTGTATTAAGTGTTAGCTCTGTGCAATAAGGAGACAGTACACTGTCACCCATTTCATTTATGTTTTCGTTTTGGATAGTGTAGGGAAGACTTGCAGAAGGTTTGGAGCTTAAAGTGGTTGTAAACCCTTTTTTGGGACTTCTTCCTATAGGTAAGCCTAGAATAAGGCTTACCTATAGGTAGTGGAAATATCCCTTAAACGTGCGCCGTTTAGGAGATATTTCACTTGTAGTTCGCCAATAAAGAGAACGGTGCATGCGCGGGGAAGAAACAAAACTCTGTGCTGTTTCTTTCCTAGCGTGTGCCGTTACTGTGCGCATGCGTGGGAGTGACGTCACGCGGCTCCGCCAAATTGACAGATTCCGTGGCCCGGAAGGAAGAGGGGCTTGAAGATGGACGCTGCCTAAACAGGCGATGCATACTAGCCCATTATGCTTTTCATTTGCAGGCTATACAGGGAGCAAAAGAGGAAGTAAAACCCATCAGGGTTTACTTCCTCTTTAAGTGATACCCTTTATTTGTGAACTTCAGTTATCCTGAAAACTTGCATCTGTAATAACTCAAGTTAGCCAAGGAAGGTTTAAACTTAAAGAGTAACTCCACTTTTGATGAGAAAAAAAACATTCCCCTCTGGGTGATCTATGTACATTACAAGGATTTTAACAAAATTTTTTGCAAATTCCTACCTTTTGTTATTCTGAAGAAATCCCTGTGTGTTTGTCTGTGTCCATGTCGGAAAATGAGTGGTTTCATCATTATCAATCAGCTGCAGCACCTACAGGGCACTAATGAGGAAAGCTGCTTGGCCTGCATCCCTTTAGACGTGAACAGGAAATTACATATCTGGGGGATGTTCTGTACACATTCTGTGTGAAGAACACCTTCAGGTAGCCATATTGCATTGCATTTCCAGAGAATTACAGAGCCGCAGATTGAAAAGGAAAGGTCATTTTTAATAACATTCAAAAACAATATGACTTGAGTCACAATTGTATACGTTTAGCACCCTCTAGGTTGCTAGAAGTATGTATATAGGTTTTTGGCAGAGTAGGTAAATTTAGGCAGGTCTGTCTGGCAGCCAGGCTTGTTTTTTTGATCTGGGCTGGGAGTGGCTCAGGGTGTCTCACAGGCAGCATCTGCAAAGAGAGGTGGAGAGGGGAGGGGAAGTTGCCTGGGGTGTTCTGAGGAACCCTGACCAATCCCCAATCAGGATTGGCAGGGGGCAGGCCTCCCTAAATACCCAGGGTCAGCCCAGCTGGGGAGGAGTTGTTCGGGAGGAAGTTGGAGATGGAGTACTAGGCTGTCTGTGGCCTTGGAGGGGGCCCCCCCAGTCTGGGGGGGGTGACCTTGGGCCTGGGCTTGGGTGCGGATGGGATCATCCTACAAAACACAGAGGTGTCCTGGTGAAGAGGAGCAAGGAGAGGACAGCGGGAGGAAGCACTGCCAGGCAAGTCTCCAAGGAGGTACAACGGGTCGCAGCCAGGAGGGCTGGTGAGTGAAGCTCAGTTGAAAGGACTGGGGAGACACGCCTGAGAGGACTGGGAGATTACAGTCTGAGATGGGTGCAGAACCAGGTGAGAGAACTGTGGAAACATGGGCAGTGGAGAGAGACAGCTGCAGCCAGGAGGGCTGGCAGGGCCTGAAGAGTTTGTACTGGGCTCAGTAGCCATGCAGACAGCTATCACTTAAGAAATACCTTATTACTGCTGCTACACTAAAAGGGGCCTGCGGTCCCTGCCTTCAATAGGCATTTACTTTGAGCCTGGCTGAGCCAGTGTCAGACCTACCAAATCAGTGCTAGCCAGTCTGGGAAGCAGAAGAGAGGAAGTGATATGCAGGAGGAGTACGGAGTAATACTCAGTAGAGAGGAAGCGATGTGCAGGAGAAGAAATGGAGTGATGTATATACCGGATGTAGTCCCAAATTGCAATGTTCTGATCACTTGGGCATCCCATAAGACTTCATCCCTATCCAAATTTAATACCCCTCAATAAAATAAACAAAATGCAAGGACTGCTTTATTGTCTCTGAGGAGTGTAAAAAGTGTGTGCCTGGCTGGGCACTGTGACAGGTGGACTACTATACTCAGCAGCCCTCATGAGGGTATCGCTACATACGCTATATATATTTTTCTTTATTTGCTTTTTTTTCCCCAGGAAAGTAGATTTACCCTTTAAAGAGTAATTTCACTCTTTGTTGGAAAAAGACAATCCCCTCTGGGTGATCTTTGTTGCAGAGTCCTACCTTTTGTTATTCTAAAGAAATAGCTATTGTTTGTCTGTGTCTATGTGAAAAGTGAATGGCATAGTGACCTTATAATTATCAACAAGCTGCTGCCCTTGCAAAGTTCTAATGAGTAAAGTGATAAGGTCTGAATCCCTTTAGACATGATTAACCCCTCTGAAATGTTTGTTGCAGAGGATACAAGGATGCCCAAAATCTGACTTGTATCTTAGTGCAGACTTCTGGGAAAACCAGTGAGCCAATCACAAAAGCAGTCAATTACATTTCTGGGGGCGCTTCATACACCATCTAAGTACAGAATGCCTCCAGGTTGCCATATTGCCGTGCATTTTACAGAAAATAACAGCGCTGCAGATTGAAAAGGAAATGTCATTTTAATAAAGGTATATTACAATATGGCTTGTATATGCTAGTTTTTTTATCTACAATATTTTTTCCCACAAAAGTGGTAATACCTGTTAAACTCCAAATGTACTGCTTAAAATTGATGGATAACAGGGTGCAACATAACTAAAACTGTTAAAAGAGTTTACATTTTTGGCTAGATGTTTATTTTTGTCTGTAAATCCATGGGGATATTTTCCCTCACTTCCTGTCTCTGTGACACAATGATAAGAAATGGGGGGCAAACAACTGGAATATTCAGACATAAATAAAAACATTGGGGGTTATTTATAAAAGGCAAATCCACTTTGCACCGAAAGAGCACTTGGAAGTGCAGTCGCTCTAAATCTAAGGGGTAGTTTTGAAATAAGGGGGAAGCTCTGCTGATTTTATCATCCAATCATGTGCAAGCTAAAATGCTGTTTTTTATTTTGCTTGCATGTTCCCCTCGGATCTACAGTGACTTTACTTCCAAGTACCCTTGCAGTGCAAAGTGAATTTTTCTTTAGTAAATAACCCCCACTATGTCCTCATAGGCTAGATTTCCCATCACTTCCCAGGCCGCATATAACATTAGGTTAAATTCAGATACATATTCAGAGACAAAAGACACACAACAGGATACAATCAAAGAGTATAATCATGATACAAGAGATGGTCAAAAACTGTGGCTATGATACAAGAGATGGTCAGAGACTGTGGACATGATACAAGAGATCATTACAGACAGCGGGCATGCCACAAGAGATGGTTAGAGTCTGCAGGTATGATACAAGAGATGGTCAGAGTCTGCAGGTATGATACAAGAGATGGTCAGAGTCTGCAGGTATGATACAAGAGATGGTCAGAGTCTGCAGGTATGATACAAGAGATGGTCAGAGTCTGCAGATATGATACAAGAGATGGTCAGATTCTGCAGGTATGATACAAGAGATGGTCAGAGTCTGCAGGTATGATACAAGAGATGGTCAGAGTCTGCTGGCTTGTTACAAGAGATGGTTAGAGACTGTGGGCGTGACACAAAAGATGATTAAAGACTACATGCATGATACAAGAGATGTTCAGAGACTGCAGACATAATACAAGAGATGGTCAGAGACTGCAGACATAATACAAGAGATGATCAGAAACTGCAGACATAATACAAGAGATGTTCAGAGACTGCAGACATGCTGCAGGAGACTGTCAGACACTGTGAATATGATATAGGAGTTGCTGAAAAAAGGGAACATGCTTCAAGAGACAGTCATTGGTTGGAGACCCATTACACAAGACTTCTAGAATTCATTGCTATAACAGGCGATAGGGAAGCTCAGATTAGTGTCTGCAGGGCCACAGGTTGGACATCAGGGATCTAAAGTAATATATTTTGAAGAAGTTGGGTTTTCATTAGCACAGTAAAGACGATCATAGATAGATCAAACCTCGGCCGGTTCAGCAGGGACCAGCCGTGATTCATTCCATCTATGGGCAGGCTGATTGTACCCAAGTCAATCCATCGATTAACTTGGGTACAACCAGCATGTCAGCTTTTTAGCAAGTATCAATTGTCAGAGGCTATCAATGCTAGCAGTAATCACTATGTTCTCCTGGCAGTGACGGCTTCCCCCTGCTGGGAGAACACAAGAGCTCCGCGGGAGGGATTACCAAGTCAACACTGTCTGCGTTGATAGGGGTATCATGCGATTTTCTTTCCTGCAACCAAAATCGCATAATCTTTGGCCTACTATAGTCAATATGAAATTGCACCCAGTTTCGATTAAGAATTAGTAGGCTTGGCATTAGTGTTAAGATTTGTTCATACCATTGTGACGCGGTACCAAGTGTTGCTGGGATGCAGCACCATTAATTTTGAATAGCACCCCATTGCATCTCCCCAGAACATATGTGTTGTATCACAGTGCAAATGTGCATTGCGATGTGCTGAGCAGCCTAAAATACTGCATGCATGACTTTTGGTCTGTTGCGTTGCATTAGGCAGCCCGTTTAAATGATTGGGCTGCCTTAAAGTGACAATAAACTGTAACTCTAAAAAAATCAATTTTGATATATATTTTGCTGTCAGCCACTTTTTTTTTTTTTTGGAGAATAAGGCCGGCCTACACGGTTCGAATCTTGGCCGGTTCAGCCAGAGATTCAAACCCTTAATGGGCAGGCTGAATGTCCCAAGTTGATTGATTGATCGATCAGCTTGGGTACAACCAGCCTGCCGGATTCTTTGCGAATATTACTGTCTTGTGGCCCAGCAGGAGGGATTCCTGCATGAACACTTTCTGTGTTGATGGGGAAATTGAGCAGATTTATTTTGCAGAAAATAATTTTGCTCCATGTATGGCAGGCCTTAGGGTCATGGGCATGCGCACAGGGTGTGCCAGGTGTGCCTAGGCACACCCTAATCCCCCTGTGTGGCACAGATTCCCCCTCATATTTCACTGGGCTGTGTCAGTAGGGTAGTGGATGGTGTCAGCACTTTTTATTTTTTATTATTTTTTACACTTTAAAAAAAATGTTTACAAATTTCTTAGGAGCCCCCTAACAGAAAAAAAAGTGTAAAAAAAATAATAAAAAATAAAATAATAAAAATAAAAAATACTAACACCATCCACTACCCTACTGACTCTGTCCACTGCTCTACAGGCACCATAAGTATATATGCACATGCACACACACACACACGTGTTTGAGCTTTGAGGTGCACACCCTAATGCAATAAGCTGTGCACACCTATGCTTAGGGTATTGGGGTGTTGTTTCAATATATGCTTGTTAACCCTCAAAGTAACAGTTCTTTTAGGTGTGGAGACTCAGCACCACATTTAGATGTTGTCTAGACAATCTGCATGTAAATATAGAGTTCCTAAGAACATCCACTTCTCCAGCCTGACATGTGGCCTTCAAGGCCTTTGATATGAACATAAACCCTCTCACTGATTCTGTCAGGGCTGAGGGCTCTTGAATGGAGTACTAAGAAAGGGTGTTGTGATGTTTTTAGAAAGCAATGCAAGCCCCCTGCTGGCTCCAGCAGCCATGATCTATCCTGCCTGCATTGCATAGAGCAGGGCTCTCCAAACTGTGGCCCTTTTGCTAGCCTTCATCTGGCCCTTGGGACACTATTGCTCCTAATGATATGAGGCACTATTCCTCAAACTGACAGCAACAATGGGGCACTATTTCTTCCACTAATACTAATGATGGTGCACTATTCCTCCTTCTACTGACCACTAACACTAATGGTGCATACACACAAGCGGATTTTTCTTCTGAAAAATCTTGGATGTTTTTTCCGACGGAATTCCACTCAAACTTGGCTTGCATACACACGGTTACACAAAAGTTTGCTGAACTTTCGACCGTCAAGAACGCGGTGACGTACAACACTACGACGAGCCGAGAAAATTAAGTTCAATGCTTCCGAACATGCGTCGAATTGTTTCCGAGCATGCGTAGGAATTTTGCGCGTCGGAATTGCTACAGACCATCAGAATTTCCGATAGAAACTTTTTTCATCGGAAAAATTGAGAACATGCTCTCAAATTTTTGCTGGCGGAAAGTCGCCCAGCAAAAGTCCGATGGAGCATACACACGGTCGCATTTTCCGACGAAAAGCTCTCATCTGTCTTTTGCTGGCCGAAATTCTGATTGTGTGTACGCGGCATCAGGCCGTGTTTATTTTCACTGATGCTGGGCCCCAGGGCATTTTCTACCCCTCATGGCCAAAATACGGCCCTCCTGAAGTCTGAAGGACAGTAAACTGGTAAAAAGTTTGGAGACCCCTGGCATAAAGAAGCACAAAGACCCAGTATTTTAATGAAAATGGAAAGGTTTCATTTCAAAATGTAATTAGCATGTTGATGAGGTGGGAAAGGAGGAATCAAGCAACGCAAAATAGGAACAGAATAAACTTTCGCCATGAAAGAGAACATGAAATATCTACTAGATTGTAAGCTCTAACGAGCAGGGCCCTCTGATCCCTCCTGTATTGATTTGTATTGTAAGTGTACTGTCTGCCCCCATGTTGTAAAGCGCTGAGCAATCTGTTGGCGCTATATGATTTTTTTTTTCCCCTGCTGTAGCAGATTGGAGCATGCTCTTTTGGGGGTTTTTTTTGCCTTTCTCTGGATCAACTGTGGGTATAGAATGGGGTATATTGGATTGTACGATATTTTTTATTTTTATTTATTATTTCTTTTTTTTTATGGTTGAACTGGATGGACTTGTCTTTTTTCGGCCTCGCTAACTATGTAACTATGTACCGTATATACTCGAGTATAGGCCGACCCGAATATAAGCCGAGGCACCTAATTTTACCACAAACAACTGGGAAAACGTATTGACTCGAGTATAAGCCTAGGGTGAGAAATGCGCAGCTACTGTAAGTGGAAAAGAGGGTCAACGATGCCCATTTGCAGCCTCACTGTGCCCATGCAGATGGACACAGTTGACCGATTTGGGGCCCTGTATCTCGGGGTCACTTAGTGCTAGGAACCCCATCTTTGGATATGTTGTAGTGCTAATTCCACTGGGTTTGAATGCCAAATTTGGGGTTCCTAGCTCAAAGTGTCCCTGAGATATGGGGCCCCAAATTCGGGTCAGAAAATGTCAAGCACTTTTCTGCAGCAGAGAATGACATTTTCCGAACCGACTTTGGGGCCCCGTATCTCGGGGCCACTTAGTGCTAGGAACCCCATATTTATAGTGCTAGGTCCACTGGGTTGGCACACCAAATTTGGGATTCCTAGACCCAAGTGGCCCCGAGATACGGGGCCCCAAAGTCGGGTCGGAAAAAAAAAATTTTGCTGCAGAAAAGTGCTTGACTCGAGTATAAGCCGAGGGGGGCACTTTCAGCACAAAAAAATGTGCTGAAAAACTCGGCTTATACTCGAGTATATACGGTAACTATATAAATCCTGTAAAATAATATTAATATATCAGAATGTGCAGCTGATTGCAATGTGTGTTGGTTACCATATGGCAACTTAATTTCGTATAAAGCAGGAATGTGCAATTACAACAATAGAATATGGCTGTTGAACAGAGGAGGATTCTGGAAATATTTGATGTTTGATGAATCCTGGCAGCTTCTCAAATTGATGGGAACACAAAAGACATGGAGAAAATTAGAAGCGCTCATAGATGCATCCTGCTGAGGTCAACAATGCCATGTGGCGTAGAAGCCGATCCATTCAAATCTGTATAGGAAAATTCGAATTACGCAGCACTATAACAGATGAATCACTTCATGGCATGTGTATGTATCTGAAAATATCTATGGGCTATCACATGTATGTGTGTCTAAAAATATAATCAATATTATGAAAAATGTATGTTTTTTTTTCAGTGCAATATAGAGTTGATATGTTAAATGAGCTCATAACACAAGAAAATGGGGAGACAATTTAGCAAGGCATTGAACGGCATGGAATACATTGAGTAGCTCGGAGACAAACATTGCTCTTTTTCCGTTTCCTGGAAATCAAAGATTATTTGCATTGTAACCATAAAAGACAGATGACTCACAGTACAAGATTTCCATATATTCATGACATTACCCAGAATCTCTGACTGCAGAAGTGGGATCCATCCTAAGAAACTGTCTGTTGTCTTTTTTTCCTGCAGAATTGACAGGCAATTGACTCTTTCTATGCTAAAAATCTATTCATAAATGTCACATTTATGATAGTTTGAAAAATAAGAGACATTAGGATCTTCATTTTGAAAAACATCAAAACCTTTTACTGAATAAAACGGTGTTACATACTACCTAATTCATCTCTGGTTATGTACCCAGTGCACTTATTTTTTTAGCAAAACTTTGAAGACCAAATTAGATAAGGATCCTGTCTTGTGACATATGGGTTAGGCACCATTATTCTGCTTATCTTTAAAGTGCTTCTGTCACTTTGTAGCAAACAATATGCCGCCAAGGAGATTTTTTTTTTCTCTTGGTTATCATGGGCTTTGAAAAGAAAACATTAAAGTGTGTTTAAAGTAAACCCAACTTTATGAAAATGAAAAAAAAAAATACAAAAAAAACACTGTTTTAGTGCCTATCTCCGCTGTGCTGCAAGGGTTAATTGCTTATTTAGCAGAGGCATAGGATTAAGAAGAAAATACTTAAAGCAGAACTAAACCCATCGATTGAACAGTACATTCTTGACATGCCGGACATGCTAACTGTCACATATGCTTGTGCTCTCAACCAAACTGTCAAACCATCAAATGGCTGGTGTCATAACTGATCACATGTGCAGCACCATGGCAGTTGCAAATCAAACGGAAGCTAAGATAACAGTTGCTTTCAAGGCTGAAAAGGATAGGAGAGTTTAGTTCTGCTTTAAAGTGATTGTAAACGATCACCTTGTAAAACAACCCAGTCAGTTTAACCACTTCAGCCCCGGAAAGGATTTACCCCCTTCCTGACCAGAGCACTTTTTGCGATTCGGCACTGCGTCGCTTTAACTGACAATTGCGCGGTCGTGCGACGCTGTACCCAAACAAAATTGACATCCTTTTTTTCCCACAAATAGAGCTTTCTTTTGATGGTATTTGACCACCTCTGCGGTTTTTATTTTTTGCGCTATAAACAAAAAAAGAGCGACAATTTTTTTAAAAAAGCTATATTTTTTACTTTTTGCTATAATAAATATTCCTCAAAAATATATAAAAAAAACAATTTTTTTCCTCAGTTTAGGCCGATACGTATTCTTCTACATATTTTTGGTACAAAAAAAATTGCAATAAGTGTATATTGATTGGTTTGCGCAATATTTATAGTGTCTACAAAATAGGGGATAGCTATATTGCATTTTTATTACTAATTGTTTTTTTATTAGTAATGGCGACGATCTGCGTTTCTTATTGGGACTGCGACATTATGGCGGACCGATCAGACACTTTTGACACTATTTTGGGACCATTGTCATTTATACAGCGATCGGTGCTATAAAAATGCATTGTTTACTGTGTAAATTACACTGGCAGTGAAGGGGTTAACCACTAGGGGGCGATGAAGGGGTGATTCTAACTGTGGGGGGGAGGGGCTACAACACACATGACAGCGATCACTGCTCTCAATGACAGAGAGCAGTGATCTCTGTCCTGTCACTAGGCAAAACGGGGAAATGCTTTGTTTACAAAAGCATCTCCCCATTCTACCTCTCTGTGACATGATCGTGGGCACCCGGCGGACATCGAGTCCACGGGACCCGCGGTCGCGGTCATGGAGTATGCAGCAGGCGCATGCCCGCAGCGTCGCTTCTTAAAGAGGACGTACTTGTACGCCCTTTTGCCCACCACTGCCATTCTGCCGACGTAAATGGCATGCGCTGGTCGGGAAGTGGTTAAAATACAAATGAAAGGCAAAACATTTTTGTATAGATATAAAAAAAACATTATAAATATATATTTTTTTCATTTTTTATAAGTGATCATATTCCCTCTGTTCTCAGTTGGATAAGAGCTGGAGGGAGGAGAAGCAGCAGCAGCACACTGACTTCCCAATGAATGGTTGTGCATCAGGGGCATGTCGGGACAAGCCTGATCATTGAAGGAGAGCAGGCTGAGTTCCCAGCACAGCTAGAGAACTGACCACAGTGTGCTCTCCTGCTCAGTGGGGTCAGTTTTTAATAGGAAAGCAAGGGGACTGGCAAGAACACCAGGTATTTCACATAAAGGAAGCTATGCAAAGAGAACAGGATACTTTCTCATACAAGTACATGGTACAGCAGACACATATTAGGAATATGAAGTGTTGGGGTAACAAACGCTTTAACCACTTAAGCCCCGGACCATTTTGCTGACCAAAGGCCAGAGCACATTTTGCGATTCGGCACTGCGTCGTTTTAACTGACAATTGCGCGGTCGTGCGACGTGGCTCCCAAAAAATTGACGTCCTTTTTTCCCACAAACATAGCTTTCTTTTGGTGGTATTTGATCACCTCTGCGGTTTTTATTTTTTGAGCTATAAACAAAAAAATAGCGTCAATTTTGAAAAAAACAC
Source organism: Lithobates sylvaticus (assembly GCA_028564925.1). Classification (NCBI taxonomy): domain Eukaryota; kingdom Metazoa; phylum Chordata; class Amphibia; order Anura; family Ranidae; genus Lithobates; species Lithobates sylvaticus. The sequence goes on from CM053031.1 coordinate 118,615,353, forward strand.
ATTATTTTTTATTTTTGCTATAATAAATATCCCCAAATCCGCGGGACTCGCGATCACGGTCACAGAGCTCCGGGCGGGCACGAGCCGCCTCTTAAAGGGCAGCATACAGGTACGTCAATCTGCCTGTACATGCCCTTCTGCCGCAGTATATCTGCGTGAGGCCGTCGGGAAGCGGTTAAGCTAACTATAAATTCGTATTTTTTTTTTTGTTCAGCCAGAGGGCTGAAATTAAAAAACAGTCCTCCACACAAGTAAGATGGACAGAGGGCTCACCCCCGCCAGGACATTGTATTCGGACAGCGGGACCCAGCACTGTGAAGGACAGTGATTGGCAGCTGCAGCTGTTGATCAAAAGCATTTTCCAAGTTGTGACTCTAACAAATGACTTTGTTGAATGTTTTCCCCCCCACTCCAAATCCACCCCCTAAATTTCACTTCCTAGCACAAATCCCGCCCAAACATAAATTTTCCCTCCTAGCACAATTCTTCTCCCTCCTTCACTATATCACCTCTTCTAGCACATGTGATACATGCATCTCTTCACGCATGCAACTGCAGGCAGTGCTCTGTTTAAAACCGAACTTTCAGCAATTAGATGAAGTGAAATTGGTATAGGTGGACTGTTCTACTTCCCGAAGGATTTTTCAAGACTTTCTATATAGGCGTCCATCCCAGACAGCATTGCAAGCTCCTGGGCGACTCTGCAGACTATACTACAATTATGCAGTATAGGTTAGATTAGGCTTTGCTGGTTGGAACAGCATACATTAGCAGCAATTTACAAAGTTACATTGAATAAAAATTCTGCATTTACTGGTTCCTGATCTCACATTGGGTCTTCTGCTGCCAACGTAACAAGCCGTCCTGGTAGGCTAGTGACGATAGTATGGATCCTTTATAATGATATACAGTATCTCACAAAAGTGAGTACACCCCTCATATTTTTGTAAATATTTTATTATATCTTTTCATGTGACAACACTGCATAAATGATATTTTGCTACAATGTAAAGTAGTGAGTGTACAGCTTGTATAACAGTGTAAATTTGATGTTCCCTCAAAATAACTGAACACACAGCCATTAATGTCTAAACCGCTGGTAACAAAAGTGAGTACAACCCTAAGTGAAAATGTCCAAATTGGGCCCAAAGTGTCAATATTTTGTATGGCCACCATTGTTTTCCAGCACTGCCTTAACCCTCTTGGGCATGGAGTTCACCAGAGCTTCACAGATTGCCACTGGAGTCCACTTCCACTCCTCCATGATGACATCACAGAACTGGTGGATGTTAGAGCCCTTGCGCTCCTCCACCTTCTGTTTGAGGATGCCTAACAGATGCTCAATAGGGTTTAGGTCTGGAGACATGCTTGGCCAGTCCATCACCTTTACCCTCAGCTTCTTTAGCAAGGCGGTGGTTGTCTTGGAGGTGTGTTTGTGGTCGTTATCATGTTGGAATACTGCCCTGCGTCCCAGTCTCTGAGGGGAGGAGATCATGCTCTGCTTCATTATGTCACAGTACATGTTGGCATTCATGGTTCCCTCAATGAACTGTAGCTCCCAAGTTCCGGCAGTACTCATGCAGCCCCAGACCATGCCACTCCCACCACCATGCTTGACTGTAGGCAAGACAATCTTGTCTTTGTACTCCTCACCTGGTTGCTGCCACACGCGCTTGACACCATCTCAACCAAATAAGTTTATCTTGGTCTCTTTAGACCACAGAACATGGTTCCAGTAATCTATGTCCTTAGTCTGCTTGTCTTCAGCAAACTGTTTGCACGCTTTCTTGTGCATCATCTTTAGAAGTGGCTTCCTTTTGGGACGACAGCCATGCAGACCAATTTGATGCAGTGTGCGGTGTATGGTCTGAGCAATGACAGGCTGACCCCCCACCCCTTCAACCTCTGCAGCAATGCTGGCAGCACTCCTATGTCTATTTCACAAAGACAACCTCTGGATATGACGCTGAGCACGTGCACTCAACTTCTTTGGTCGACCATGGCGAGGCCTGTTCTGGAACCTGCCCTGTTAAACCGCTGTATGGTCTTGGCCACCGTGCTGCAGTTCAGTTTCAGGGTCTTGGCAATCTTCTTATAGCCTAGGCCATCTTTATGTAGAGCAACAATTTCTCAGAGAGTTCTTTACCTCGAGGTGCCATGTTGAACTTCCAGTGACCAGTATGAGAGATTGAGAGCGATAACACCAAATTTAACACACCTGCTCCCCATTCATACCTGAGACCTTTTAACACTAACCAGTCAAATGACACCGGGGAGGGAAAATGGCTAATTGGGCCCAATTTGAACATTTTCACTTAGGGGTGTACCCACTTTTGTTGCCAGAGATTTAGACATTAATGGCTGTGTGTTGAGGTATTTTAAGGGGACAGCAAACTTACACTGTTATACAAGCTGTACACTCACTACTTTACATTAAAGCAAAGTGTTATTTCTTCAGTGTTGTCAGTGAAAAGATATAATAAAATATTTACAAAGATGTGAGGGGTGTACTCACTTTTGTGAGATACTGTATATACTGTACATACAGGTGTCTTTATACCTGTGCTCAGAGAATACAGAGGATGCCATCTTTCTACTCTCTACTTCAGAAAAAAATAGTTGTCTTGAAGATTTGTTCTTTTTGGAGCATGGACCTGAAACAAGTTTGCACATCATCAGTAGTTGGGACTTTACTCATTCTGTAGCACTGGCTTGTTCCAAGCCAATTCCTTAGGAGTTACTAACATCTAGTAGTTCTGAAAAGAGGTAAGAAATGGCAGCCCCTCTGTTATAATAAATGCTGTGCCCCACTTTATGTGTTTTCTAAAAAACTGCCATAAATACTAGGGATGAGCCGAACACCCCCGGGTTCGGTTCGCACCAGAACCTTCGAACCGACCGAAAGTTCGCGCGAATTTTCGAACCCTATACATTATAATGGACGCGAACGTTCGAAATCAAAAGTGCTAATTACAACGGCCAATATGCATGTTAATGTCATAAAACAGGTTTGGGGACCCGGGTCCTGCCCCAGGGGACATATATCAATGCAAAAAGAACTTTTAAAAACTAACGTTTTTTCGGGAGCAGTCATTTTAATGATGCATAAAGTGAAAAAAAAAAGTGAAATTTTCCTTTAAATATGGTACCTGGGGGTTGTCTAAAGTATGCCTGTGAAGTGGCATGTGTTTCCCATGTTTAGAACTGTCCTTGCACAAAATGACATTTGTAAAGGAAAAAAAGAAGCCATTTAAAACCACTTGCGGCTTTAATGTCATGTCTTGTCCTGGCCGCCATATGGCTGAAAATCCTTGAGAAAAATGGCATGGCTACCCCATCACCCCCCCCCCCCCCCCAGCCCCTTTGGGTCTTGTATGGATATTAAGGGGGACCCCGCACCCAAAATAAAACCCTATGCCTACAACCCTATATACTCTGAACAGCAGTATATAGGTGGTGCAAACAAGACACGGACTGTAGGTTTGTTCTTAAGTATAATCTGAACAGGTACATTATGAAGTGTAGCTCCATCCCAAAAAAATCTATTTTTAAGCTTTTTGGAGAACATAGGGAGGGGTTATCACCCCTGTAACATTTGCTGTCTTTGCACATCTGTTCAGAACATGTCACCTCACTTTCCGTCCCAATGACAAATGTTTTTGGAAAAGTGGGGTTTGAATTGAAACAAGGATTGGTGATAAAGCATCAGTAGAGAGGAGATACCTTTTTCCCAAATTAAATCTAACAGGATAGAATTTCCCTTCCTAGGGGTAGATTTCCTCTCACTTCCTGTTTTCTCTTTCCGTTTGCAAGTAGGAGTCGTTTGTAAGTTGGATGTTTGAAAGTAGGGGCCTGCCGTATATACTCTGCAGAAATTTGCCCTATTAGATGTTGGTGTAGCCACAAGACTGGTGGGCACAGGAATGGGCCCTGCTGTGAGTTAATAGATCAAGATTTGTACTTGCATGCACCTGTTGAACCGGGCAGAAAAATTGGGCCTTTGGTGGTGGTGGTGGTGGTGGTGGACGGTGTTGCCACAAGACTGTAAGCCCTCACAGTTACTCTTGGTGGGCGCAGGAATGGGCCCTGCTTCGAGTTATTAGATCAAGATTTGTAATTGCATGCACCTGTTGAACAGGGCAGAAAAATTGGGCCTTTGGTGGTGGTGGTGGTGGTGTGGTGGTGGACGGTGTTGCCACAAGACTGTAAGCCCTCACAGTTACTCTTGGTGGGCGCAGGAATGGGCCCTGCTGTGAGTTATTAGATCAAGATTTGTAATTGCATGCACCTGTTGAACAGGGCAGAAAAATTGGGCCTTTGGCGGTGGTGGTGGACGGTGTTGCCACAAGACTGTAGTAATTGTAATTGTAATTACACGCCCCAACAGGGGCTGAAAAATTGTGCCTTAGGCACTGGTGCCACAACACTGCAACCCCTCACAGATACTGTACTTGGAGCACAGCAGTCACACCTGTTGCGAAGCATCTTTTTAAAAAATTGTAATTACACGCCCCTGTTAAACAGGGGCTGAAAAATTGTGCCTTAGGCATTGGTGCTGGTGCCACAACACTGCAACCCCTCACAGACACTGTACTCTTAGCACAGCAATGAGACCTGTTGCAAAGCATTGCCTAAAAATTGTAATTACACGCCCCAACAGGGGCTGAAAAATTGTGCCTTAGGCACTGGTGCTGGTGCCACAACACTGCAACCCCTCACAGATACTGTACTTGGAGCACAGCAGTCACACCTGTTGAGAAGCATTTTTAAAAAAAATTGTAATTACACGCCCCTGTTAAACAGGGGCTGAAAAATTGTGCCTTAGGCATTGGAGCTGGTGCCACAAAACTGCAACCCCTCACAGACACTGTACTCTTAGCACAGCAATGAGACCTGTTGCAAAGCATTGCCTAAAAATTGTAATTACACGCCCCAACAGGGGCTGAAAAATTGTGCCTTAGGCACTGGTGCTGGTGCCACAACACTGCAACCCCTCACAGATACTGTACTTGGAGCACAGCAGTCACACGTGTTGCGAAGCATTTTTTTAAAAAATTGTAATTACACGCCCCTGTTAAACAGGGGCTGAAAAATTGTGCCTTAGGCATTGGTGCTGGTGCCACAACACTGCAACCCCTCACAGATACTGTACTTGGAGCACAGCAGTCACACGTGTTGCAAAGCATTTTTTTAAAAAAATTGTAAGTACACAATGTTATACAGGGGCTGAAAAATTGTGCCTTAGGCACTGGTGTGGTGGCATGGATCATTGAGGAGGAGGAAGAGGATAGTCAGTGAACATAACAGGACAGTAACTCAGCATCAGCATAGGCAGTCTTGAAGGGATGTGACATTATAAATTATTCCGTTATATCCGCTTCAGATGCCTGGTAGCTGGTGGTGATCCAAGACTGATTCATTTTGATGAAGGTCAGTCGATCAACCGAGTCGGTGGACAGGCGCACCCTATGATCGGTGACAAATCCTCCAGCAGCACTGAATGTGCGTTCGGAAAGAACGCTGGAGGCAGGACAGGCCAGTAGCTCAATTGCATACTGTGCAAGCTCTGGCCAGTGATCCATCCTCAGGACCCAGTAAGCCAGAGGATTTTCGGTGGGAAAGGTGTCCAAGTCTGACCTTGTCCCAAGGTATTCCTGCACCATGTATATCAGACGCTGGCGATGGTTGCTGGAACCGATCATACCTTGGGGCTGCGGACTAAAAAATTGTCTGAACGCATCGGTCAGACGTCCACCTTCCCCACCGCTCCTTCTGCTACTGACCGAAGCCTCAGCAACTCGTCGTCCAGGACCAGGAGTTTGTAACCTCCCAGTTTCTGGGAACGCGTTGCACAGACCTTTCTGCAAGGCCTCCCTGAGATGTCTCATCCTCTGCTCCCTCTGCGACGGCAAGATAAGGTCCGCAACCTTACCCTTGTACCGTGGATCAAGGAGAGTGGCCAGCCAGTAATGGTCCCTCTCCTTGATCCGAAGAACACGAGGATCCTTCCGCAGGCTTTGCAGGATCAGGGAGGCCATGCAGCATAGGTTAGCTGAGGCATTCGGTCCGGAGTCTTCTGGGTCACTGAGGATGACATGATCGCCAGCCACCTCCTCCCAGCCACGTACAAGTCCACTGGTTTGTTGGGACTGTACATCATCCCTAAAAGACTGCTGCTGCTGATGCTGAGTGCCAGGCTCCACCTCCATGCTCACACAATCCTCCTCCTCCTCCTCCTCATCCTCTTCCTGTGTGATGGGTGGGACAGAAGGAACACTGTCCGGATAAAGGGGGCCTTGATAGGCAAGGAAGTCCTCCTCTTCCTGCCTCTGTTCTGCCTCAAGTGCCCTGTCCATTATCCCACGCAGCGTATGCTCCAACAGGTGGACAAGAGGTACAGTATCACTGATGCATGCACTGTCACTGCTCACCATCCTCATGGCCTCCTCAAATGGTGAGAGGACAGTGCATGCATCCCTGGTCATGCTCCACTGACGTGGGGAAAAAAAAAACAAGCTCCCCTGACCCTGTCCTGGTGCCGTAGTCGCAAAGGTACTCATTGATGGCCCTCTTCTGCGTGTGCAGTCGCTGCAGCATGGCCAACGTTGAGTTCCACCTGGTGGGCATGTCACATATTAGGCGGTTCTTGGGCAGGTTCAGCTCCTTTTTCAGCTCAGTCAGCCGAGCACTGGCATTATAAGATCGGCGGAAATGCACACAGACTTTCCTGGCCTGCCTCAGGACATCCTGTAAGCCTGGGAACCTGCCCAAGAACCGCTGCACCACCAGGTTGAGGACGTGAGCCATACAGGGCACATGGGTGAGCTGCCCCTGTCGCAGGGCGGAGAGGAGGTTGGTGCCATTGTCAGAAACGACCATTCCTGGCTTAAGCTGGCGTGGCGTCAACCACCTCTCGGCCTGCCCCTGCAGAGCTGCCAGAACCTCTGGCTCAGTGTGGCTCCTGTCCCCCAAACACACCAGCGCAAGCACGGCATGGCATCTATTTGCCTGCGTACTTGCGTAGCCCCTTGTACGCCTACGGAGCACCGCTGGTTCCGAGGACAGAGCACTGGAGGAAGAAGAAGAGGAGGGGGTGGAGGAGAGAGGTGTGTCACAACCAGTAGCAGTAGTAGCATTTTGGAGGCGTGGTGGCGGAACAACCTCCAACACTACTGCACCTTGTCCTGCATCCCTCCCAGCTGCCAATAGAGTGACCCAATGGGCCGTGAAAGAAAGGTAACGTCCCTGTCCATGCCTGCTGGACCATGAGTCAGCGGTAATATGCACCTTACCGCTGACCGCCCTGTCCAGCGAGGCATGGACATTGCCTTCCACATGCCGGTAGAGAGACGGAATCGCCTTCCGTGAGAAAAAGTGGCGTTTGGGAACCTGCCACTGAGGAAGCGCACATTGAACAAACTCACGGAAGGGGGCCGAGTCTACCAACTGAAAAGACAGCAGTTGAAGTGCTAGCAATTTAGCCAAGCTAGCATTCAACCGCTGGGCATGTGGATGGCTGGGAGTGTACTTCTTTCGACGGTCCAGCAGCTGGGGCAGGGAAATTTGCCTGCTACAATCGGACGTCGGTGTACTGCAAGTACTTGGTTGTGACACACCTAATTCTACACCTTCAGTCCTCTCAGAGCAGCTTTCAGAGAGGACTGAAGATGTAGTGGGGATGGAGATCCCAGCTGATGAGGAGCAAGGAGAGGTCCGCTTAGTTCTTTGGTGTGGGTCTTTTATGTGTGCTTGCCAACGAGCTGCATGGCAGGTCGACATATGTCTGCTCATGCTTGTGGTGCCCAAGCGGCTGATGTTTTGGCCACGCGAGATACGCTTGAGACAAATATTGCAAATAGCAGTGGTGCGATCTGATGCACTCATCTCAAAAAAGGCCCACACCAAAGAACTTTTCTGATAACGTGCAGAGGCAGCGCCCTGCACAGGCGGAGCTCTGCGGTGTTGTACAGTTGCTGTGCTGGCCTCTAGCTGGCCTCCAGGGGGCATCCTGCCTCGTTGGACATGTGACGCCGCATCCTCCTCCTCCTCGTCCTCTTCCTCATCCTCTCTCCCTTCAGGCACCCACGTGGAGTCAGTGACCTCATCATCCCCTCCCTCTTCACCACTAGAGCAAACCTGGCAGTAAGCTGCAGCTGGTGGAACAGTACTGCCAGATTGCTGTCCTTCAGCATCCCCTCTCTCTGCGCGCACACTACTGACTTCCTCAAGCTGGGTATCATCATCCGAGCCTTCGAATCGTTGGGCATCCTCCTGGAGCATGTACCCAACACTGTGCTCAAAGAGTTCGGGGGACTCCTCAGGAGGACATGGTTGGTCTAGGGAAGGGGTGGCTGATGATGCCATTGAGTACGCGTTGGCAGCTGCTCTGCCAGTACCCCGAGCCTGGGTGAGAGAGGATGAGGAGGATGAGGAGGGCTTGGTCATCCATTCTACCAAGCCTTCAGCATGATGCGGCTCCACATGTCCAGCTGCCGAAAACAAAGACGCGCGTGTCCCATGGACACGTGCTGATGACGATGCACGACCACGTCCACGGCCACGGCCACGTACACTAGAAACAGAGCCTGCCTGCCCTGTGTTCTTGCCTCTGCAAGCTCTGCCTCCCCTTGGCGGTCTTCCAGCCATTGTAGTCGGTAGTCCTGTGGGTGCTGCTGAGAAGAAAATATAGGAGCTCTGTGTGATGCCACTAACACACTAGAAGTCCTATGGGTGCTTCTGCAAAGAAAATATAGGAGCTCTGTGTGATGCCACTAACACACTAGAAGTCCTATGGGTGCTTCTGCAAAGAAAATATAGGAGCTCTGTGTGATGCCACTAACACACTAGAAGTCCTGTGGGTGCTGCTGAGAAGAAAATATAGGAGCTCTGTGTGATGCCACTAACACATTAGAAGTCCTATGGGTGCTTCTGCAAAGAAAATATAGGAGCTCTGTGTGATGCCACTAACACACTAGAAGTCCTATGGGTGCTTCTGCAAAGAAAATATAGGAGCTCTGTGTGATGCCACTAACACACTAGAAGTCCTGTGGGTGCTGCTGAGAAGAAAATATAGGAGCTCTGTGTGATGCCACTAACACACTAGAAGTCCTATGGGTGCTTCTGCAAAGAAAATATAGGAGCTCTGTGTGATGCCACTAACACACTAGAAGTCCTGTGGGTGCTGCTGAGAAGAAAATATAGGAACTCTGTGTGATGCCACTAACACACTAGAAGTCCTATGGGTGCTTCTGGGAAGAAAATATAGGAACTCTGTGTGATGCCACTAACACAGTACAAGTCCTATGGGTGCTTCTGGGAAGAAAATATAGGAACTCTGTGTGATGCCACTAACACAGTACAAGTCCTATGGGTGCTTCTGGGAAGAAAATATAGAAACTCTGTGTGATGCCACTAACACACTAGAAGTCCTATGGGTGCTTCTGGGAAGAAAATATAGGAACTCTGTGTGATGCCACTAACACACTAGAAGTCCTATGGGTGCTTCTGGGAAGAAAATATGGGAGCTCTGTGTGGTGCCACTAACACACTAGAAGTCCTATGGGTGCTTCTGGGAAGAAAATATAGGAACTATGTGTGATGCCACTAACACAGTAGAAGTCCTATGGGTGCTTCTGGGAAGAAAATATGGGAGCTCTGTTTGCTGCCACTAACACACTAGAAGTCCTATGGGTGCTTCTGGGAAGAAAATATGGGAGCTCTGTGTGATGCCACTAACACACTAGAAGTCCTATGGGTGCTTCTGGGAAGAAAATATAGGAACTCTGTGTAATGCCACTAACACAGTACAAGTCCTATGGGTGCTTCTGGGAAGAAAATATAGGAACTCTGTGTGATGCCACTAACACACTATAAGTCCTATGGGTGCTTCTGGGAAGAAAATATAGGAACTCTGTGTGATGCCACTAACACAGTACAAGTCCTATGGGTGCTTCTGGGAAGAAAATATAGGAACTTTGTGTGATGCCACTAACACAGTACAAGTCCTATGGGTGCTTCTGGGAAGAAAATATAGGAGCTCTGTGTGATGCCACTAACACAGTACAAGTCCTATGGGTGCTTCTGGGAAGAAAATATAGGAACTCTGTGTGATGCCACTAACACAGTACAAGTCCTATGGGTGCTTCTGGGAAGAAAATATAGGAACTCTGTGTGATGCCACTAACACAGTACAAGTCCTATGGGTGCTTCTGGGAAGAAAATATAGGAACTCTGTGTGATGCCACTAACACACTAGAAGTCCTATGGGTGCTTCTGGGAAGAAAATATAGGAACTCTGTGTGATGCCACTAACACACTAGAAGTCCTATGGGTGCTTCTGGGAAGAAAATATGGGAGCTCTGTGTGATGCCACTAACACACTATAAGTCCTATGGGTGCTTCTGGGAAGAAAATATAGGAACTCTGTGTGATGCCACTAACACAGTACAAGTCCTATGGGTGCTTCTGGGAAGAAAATATAGGAACTCTGTGTGATGCCACTAACACAGTACAAGTCCTATGGGTGCTTCTGGGAAGAAAATATAGAAGCTCTGTGTGATGCCACTAACACAGTACAAGTCCTATGGGTGCTTCTGGGAAGAAAATATAGGAACTCTGTGTGATGCCACTCACACAGTACAAGTCCTATGGGTGCTTCTGGGAAGAAAATATAGGAACTCTGTGTGATGCCACTAACACACTAGAAGTCCTATGGGTGCTTCTGGGAAGAAAATATAGGAACTCTGTGTGATGCCACTAACACACTAGAAGTCCTATGGGTGCTTCTGGGAAGAAAATGTGGGAGCTCTGTGTGATGCCACTAACACACTAGAAGTCCTATGGGTGCTTCTGGGAAGAAAATATAGGAACTCTGTGTGATGCCACTAACACAGTAGAAGTCCTATGGGTGCTTCTGGGAAGAAAATATGGGAGCTCTGTGTGATGCCACTAACACACTAGAAGTCCTATGGGTGCTTCTGGGAAGAAAATATGGGAGCTCTGTGTGATGCCACTAACACACTAGAAGTCCTATGGGTGCTTCTGGGAAGAAAATATAGGAACTCTGTGTAATGCCACTAACACAGTACAAGTCCTATGGGTGCTTCTGGGAAGAAAATATAGGAACTCTGTGTGATGCCACTAACACACTAGAAGTCCTATGGGTGCTTCTGGGAAGAAAATATAGGAACTCTGTGTGATGCCACTAACACAGTACAAGTCCTATGGGTGCTTCTGGGAAGAAAATATAGGAACTCTGTGTGATGCCACTAACACAGTACAAGTCCTATGGGTGCTTCTGGGAAGAAAATATAGGAACTCTGTGTGATGCCACTAACACACTATAAGTCCTATGGGTGCTTCTGGGAAGAAAATATAGGAACTCTGTGTGATGCCACTAACACAGTACAAGTCCTATGGGTGCTTCTGGGAAGAAAATATAGGAACTCTGTGTGATGCCACTAACACAGTACAAGTCCTATGGGTGCTTCTGGGAAGAAAATATAGGAACTCTGTGTGATGCCACTAACACACTAGAAGTCCTATGGGTGCTTCTGGGAAGAAAATATAGGAACTCTGTGTGATGCCACTAACACAGTACAAGTCCTATGGGTGCTTCTGGGAAGAAAATATAGGAACTCTGTGTGATGCCACTAACACAGTACAAGTCCTATGGGTGGTTCTGGGAAGAACATATAGGAGCTCTGTTTGCTGCCACTAACACACTAGAAGTCCTATGGGTGCTTTTGGGGTGCAATGCTGTGCTAACAGCACTGCGGTTGGTACTACTGAAATACTGTACTAACAGTAAAACACGCACCAGACTAATCCCCAGCAGCAGCTAAAAACACACTAACCAGCAGCAATGGACGATCAATGACAGGTAGCAATGGTTTAGCAAATAAATAGCCAATTGTTTAGCAAAGTAGAGCAAATCTTTCTATATGAATGAATCTAGCAAAGACAGAATCAGCCTGATCTCTCCTAAAGCCGGAACTCATGTGACCGGCGCCGACGGCGTGGCGGCCTTTTAAATGGTGGGGCGTGTACTAAAGCCCCTGAGCTGTAATTGGCTACAGGCGTCCTGCCTGTAGCCAATTATGGCTCTCCGAGTTTCCGGCGCTGTGATTGGCCAAGCATGCGGGGTCACAGTGCATGCTTGGCCAATCATCAGCCAGCAATGCACTGCGCCGGCCGCGCCGGCCGCAATGCATTGCGGGGCCGCTCGCATCACACAAATGGGATGCGAGCGGCCAAAATAGTTCTGGGCTCGCCGAGCGAGCGAACGCCCGGTGCTCGATGCGAACATGGGTTTGCATCGAGCACCGGGCCCATCCCTAATAAGTACCTAATTTTATAGTGACGAACGGCGGTCACGTGACAGGCCATCTCTCTCCTCTCCAGGTCTGACAGCAAAGTGGGTGGAGCCGAGAAACCCCCCACTGAAGTCAGCTGGTTGGAGGGGAGGAGAGACGGCGGGTCACGTGATCGCGGAAATAAGGTATTTATCGTCAGATTTTTTAGAAAATACATACAGTGGGGCACAGCATTTATTATAACAGAGGGGATTGTAGCAAGAACAATATCTTATGATACCAGCAGGGGGGGGCGGGCACTGGTACAAGCTAACAGGCACGGAGGGGAGGGGGAGGAGGACAAAAGAGCATAGAGGAGAGCAGAGCGCAGGGCTGCGGATAACAGAGGCACGTAAACAGACCATGGTGTCAGGGCTCAGCAGCCATGATACACAGTGGTCAGTTTACAGGGGGGAGGTTATAGTCAGGCAGGATCAGCCAGGTATCTCAGGTGCTGCAGGGGGCCAAATGACACAGCACAAGCACTGTGCTGTATACCATGCTTTAAGGGAACAGGATCCAATTTTCTTTTTTTTAGGTTAACAAACACTTTAATTAAAATATGATGTTCTGATAATTTACTTTAATTTTTTTTAAATGTGTTATTCTTTTATTTGTTAGGATATGAGTCCAGCATATCTAAACCACATAACAAAATATCTAAAGCATATCTAAACCATAACAAAATACATTTACGGCGATCAGCAATAACTTTTTGACCATGGACAGGTTAAAGTGATTCTAAAGCCTTAATGTTTTTACCTTAACACATTCTATGCATTAGCCACTTCAGCCCCAGAAGCTTCCAGACCAGAGCACTTTTTACAATTTGTCACTGCGCTACTTTAACTGGTAATGGCGCAGTCATGCAATGCTGTAACCAAATTAAATTTGTGTCCTTTTTCTCCCACAATAGAGATTTCTGATGGGCACTGATTGGCAGCACTAATGGGCACTGAAAGGTGGCACTGATTGGCAGCAATGGTGGGCACTAATTGCTGCCCCTGATTGACACTAATAGGTGGCACTGGCAGCACAGATGGGCAATGATTGGCAGCACTGATTGGCATTGATAGGCAGCACTGATGTCCACGGATAGGCAGCACTGATAGGCACTGATTGATGGCACTGTTAGGCAGCAATGATTGGAAGCACTGATTGGCAGCACTGATTGGCACTGATGGGCCACACTGGTGGGCCCTGATTGGCACTGATAGGTGGCACTGGCACTGATTGGCAGTACTGATAGGCAGCACTGATTGGCACTTATAGGCAGCACTGATGGGCACTAATAGGCTGCACCGATTGGCAGCATTGATGGGCACTAATTGGTAGCACTAATAGTTGGCACCGATAGGCAGCATTGATTGGCACTGATAGGTAGCACTGATTGGCAGCATTGATGGGCACTGATTGTCATCAATGGTGGGCACTAATAGCTGCCCCTGATTGACACTGATAGGTGGCACTGATTGGCAGCACTGGAGGGCACTGATTGGCAACACTGATTGGCATTGATAGGTAGCACTGATGTCCATGGATAGGCAGAACAGATTGACACTGATGGGCACTGATAGGCACTGATTGATGGCACTGTTAGGCAGCACTGATTGGCAGCACTGATGGGCCACACTGATGGGCCCTAATTGGCACTGATTGGCAGCACTGATGGGCACTAATAGGCTGCACTGATTGGAATCACTGATTGGCAGCGTTGATGGGCACTAATTGTTAGCACTAATAGGTGGCACTGATAGGCAGCAATGATTGGCACTGATAGGCAACAATGATGGGCTCTGATTGGCAGCACTGATGTGCTCTGATTGGCAGCACTGATGGGCAGCACTGATGGGCACTAATTGGCAGCACTGATAGGCAACACTGATGGGCACTGATAGGCAGCACTGATGGACACTGATTGGCAGCACTGATTGGCACTAATAGGCAGCACTGATGGGCACTGATAGGCAACACTGATGGGCACTGATTGGCAGCATTTATTGGCACTGATTGGCAGGATTGATTGGCACTGATAGGCAGCACTAATCAGCACCAATAGGCAGCACTGATTGGCACTGATAGGCAGCATTGGTTGGCACTGATAGGCGGTATTGGTTGGCACTGATAGTCAGCACTGATAGGTACTGATAGGCAGCATTGGTTGGCACTGATAGGCAGCATTGGTTGGCACCATAGGTGTGCACAGCCTATTGCATTAGGGTGTGCACCCCAAAGCTCAAACACACATGCCTTTCTCTGCAGCCTCCATTGCACTAGACAGTGAATGAGCGGGATAGTGCTCTGTGCTGATCAGCTTCCTGTTCATTTACAAACCGAAGCATAGTAGACATAATTTACTATGCTTCAGTTATGAATGAACACAGTGCGTGTGTTCGCTGTGTTCATTTAAAAAAGGAAGGGGCCAGTGAATTACATTTTTGCTAGCCCATTCGTCCACTCTCCATTTTGAAACATTCTCAACAGGAGCCAGGGAGAGAGGGGAGAAGGGAAGCCAGCAGTACTGCGGGGGGCACAATATGGGGGTGGGTAAGCCCAGGCAATAGGGGGAATCAGCACCGCTCGCAGTGATTAGGGTGTACCCAGGCACACCTAGCACACCCCCTTTGCATGCCTATGGTTGTAGACAAGTCGATAAAAATCACAAGAATCATGTTTGTTGCATTTTTAATCCATTTCCAGGCTGTCTTTTCCAGCACTGTGCAATCCCCAGTGAAATAGCAAGCAAAAAAATGGCACAAAAAAAAATGGAGAGAAGACTGAATGTAACTGTAAGCATTGTTTAGAAGGAAGATCAAAAACTAATTAAAGTCTGATTAAGGGGGATTAAGTCTGCAGCAAACCGGCCTGTGTTTCTTTATTCCTGCTTTTTTACCTCAGAATAAAAACGTACCTGTGCATATCCTGGATCCTCTAATATGCTCTCAGTGAAACGTGCCAACAAATCCTTTTTTTCTTTATTAAGAGCATCAATGTCTCTCACACTAGGCAGTTTTATCTAATGAGACTTTCCCCGGTCTTGCCACACTGAGCATGCAATACACTCCAAGGTTACAATGTAGCACTGCTATGGAACACAGCAACTTAAATGCTTTTGAATATATTCAATTGCGTTTAATTTAATTGCCAGCAAAGGAGGTAAAATCTCCGAGTTGACATTTCCCAAAAGTTTGCTTCTTCTGCAGACCTTTTCTACATGGACAATAAAGGGAGATGGCGTCATGTCTAAGTACTGTACTTAACAACATTTCAAACTTACTTTCCTGGATATGACAAATAAATTCTGAAAATATCTTAAACACATACATGCACTGATTTACATGCAAGTGGCATGCATTATGTGGATACCAGGACACGTGTCAGTAAATACATTCATTTCACTGTTCATAATCTGTGCTAAAATATCAGGATCCAATGACCATTTTAAACGACTGTGAATTTGTTTTACCAAGAGCTTGGGGAAGAATACAAATGAACGTAATGAATCATAAAACTTATTACATGCCTGAGAGGTTAATCTGAAAGCGGGTGGCTCTCGGTATGCCAAGATGGGAGTTTGTCTTCTTTAGAATCTTCCAAAGCATTGAAAGCAAAGCCCCATGTGTCTCATTAAAAATACAAATCTAACAACAGACACAATCAACTCTTCCCACTCACAGTGGTCTCAGTCTCATCTTTTACCTGCTATGCAAAGTAGAACATTTCTATATTATGTATGTATATATATATATATATATATATACAGTTGTGCTAAAAAGTTTGCATACCCTGGCAGAAATTGTGAAAGTTTGTCATTAATATTGAAAATATGACTGATCATGCCAAAAAACTGTCTTTTATTTAAGGATAGCAATCACATGAAGCCATTTATTATCACAGATTTTTTTTGGATTTTTTTAAATCATAATGATAACAGAAATCACCCAAATGACCCTGATCAAAAGTTTACATACCCTGTAATGTTTGGCCTTGGTACAGACACAGAAGGTGGCACACACAGGTTAAAATGCCAATTAAAGAGGAAGTAAACCCCGGCCGATTTTTCATTTTTTTTCAATTTAAACATTCAGTAGCTCATTACAAGGGATAATCTATTGAAATCAGCTGTAAATACCTCATTTAGGGTGTTTGTCTTCTCTTGATTTCCGGGTATTGGCCGTGCCATTTTACGAGCTGTTTACTGAATTTGTTATGTAGTCACTTCCGCCCTTACACTGAAATCTCGCGCATGCGCCGTAGCGCCGGGAGTATCAGGAAGAAGAGAATCAGTGCAGCATCGCAAGACTTCTCTGTGCTGTTCAGAGGGGAAGCTCGTTCACAGTAATTTCCCAACATGCAGGGAATACACAAATGGCACACTTTACATGCCATTAATGAAAGATCATACTGCACAATCGCGCATGACGTCATCTAGGAGAAAAAGACGATTTTCATTGAAAATACAGCAGTAAGTACACTTTCACAGGCAGCGATCAGCTGCCTGTGTTATCTACTATCTGAACAGATTAAGTTGTCTCTGAGGGTTTACAACCACTTAAAAGGTTAATTTCCCACATTTGTGGCTTTTTAAATCACAATTAGTGCCTGTGTATAAATAGTCAATGAGTTTGTTAGCTCTCACATGGATGCACTAAGCAGGCTAGACACTGAGCCATGAGGAGGTAGAAAAGAACAGTCAAAAGACCTGCGTAACAAGGAAATGGAACTTTGCAAAGATGGAAAAGGAGATATAAAAAAGATAAAATATAAAATCCAAAGCCTTGAATATGCCAGTCAGTACTGTTTAATCACTTATTAAAGTGATACTAAAGCTTCACATTTTTTTTTTAAAATAACAAACATGTTATACTTACCTCCACTGTGCAGTTCATTTTGCACTAAGTGGCCCCCGATCCTCGTCTTTGTTAGGTACCTGAGTAGTGAGCCTGACTTCGCTGGGAGAGGGCCTCTCTTACGGCTCTGGTTCAGGGCCCACTGGAGTGGAGACAGTGGTCCCGTGAGCACAGCGGGGTAGGAGTGCCTGGAATGGATGCTGTGGGAGACGTAGCTGGTCAGTAGCGATCTCCTGGATGTTGAAGCAGCAGAGACTGGCAGGTAGCGGAGCAGGGTCCGGATGTAGGGTGACCCCGAGATGGCGTCAGCAACTCTGGAAGTATGCAGCATGCAGGGAGCAGGCAGAGGGGTCGTCAGGCAGGCCGGGTCTGGATACACTTTGGCAGGCAGGTAAGTGGGCACAGGCAATGGAGAGGTCAGACAGGCAGGAGATCAGCGTTCAGGTATCAGTCCCAAGCAGAGTCAACAGGCCGGAATCAGGAGTGGAGAAGGCAGCAGAGTCAAGTGGAAGCCGGATCAGGTAAACAGGAGTACACAACAGAGGCAGGTTAAACAAGGGGCAAACTGCAGGCGAACAGCACTTGACATGTGCAGCTGTCATTCTTTTAAAGGCCAACTGGCGCCAAACAGCGCTAACGCGTCACGTGTGCGCCCGCGACGCACGTGCCCGCGCTCGCTGCGCACGCGCGCGCGCCTGAGGAGTACGACGGCGCGTACCCTCGTTTCGACGCCCGGACGAATCAGCGGCGCGTGTGCGCATGCGCGCGCGCCGATTCGACCGTACGTCGCAAGTGGAGCCCTGACATTGCCCCCCCACAAGGGGCAACCTCCGGGTGCCCAGTTGGTCATCCTTCTCAGGGTGTGAAATGAAAAAAGCACGAATTAGTCTTCCAGCATGTATATTGTCCTCAGGTTCCCAAGAATTGCTTTCTGGGCCGAAGCCCTTCCATTTGATTAGAAACTGTCTTTGCCCTTGTCGCCTTCTACAGTCTAGAACAACTTCTACCTCGTACTCCTCGTTTCCATCCACTAGGACAGGTTCAGGAGGCCCGGACTCCCTATTGGGGAAGGGATCGGGTACCGAGGGTTTCAATAGAGAGACATGAAACACAGGATGTATCTTCATGGTGTCTGGCAGGGACAGTTCATAGGACACCTCATTAATCCTCCTCTTTACAGGAAAAGGGCCCAGGAACTTGGGTGCCAACTTCTTAGAGGGACAGGTTAACTTTAAATTAGAAGAGGAAAGCCATACCTGATCCCCGATTTGCAGATTCAACTCTCCCCTCCTCTTTTGGTCAAAGGCTTTCTTACTGTCCGCCTGGGCCTTGGTTATGGCTTCCTGGAGGATTTGGTTGTTGCGGCTTAGGAAGGTCACTGCGTCCTGGACCGCTGGAACTGAGGACTCTGTAAGAAAATCTGGTAGAAATGTTAAATGGAACCCATAATTGGCGAAAAACGGGGACTGTCCCGTGGTCGAGTGGCTGGCGTTGTTGTACGCGAATTCTGCTAAGGGCAGCAGAGAAACCCAATCATCTTGCACAAATGAAGTGAAACACCTAATATATTGTTCGAGGGTCTGGTTTGTGCGCTCAGTCTGCCCATTAGTTTGAGGGTGGTAAGCTGAGGATAGGGCCAGCTCAATCTTTAGACTATCACACAGTGCCCTCCAAAACCGCGAGGTGAACTGGACTCCCCTGTCCGAGACTATATTCTTGGGTACCCCGTGTAACCTAACGATCTCTCGGATAAAAACACGGGCCGTCTCTGCTGCAGATGGGGTTCCCCTTAGGGGTAGGAAGTGGGCCATCTTTGAGAGTCGGTCAACGACTACAAAGATGGCCGTGTGATCTTCAGAGGGGGGCAGCTCGACTATAAAGTCCATCGTTATCATACGCCAGGGTCGATCAGGTGCAGGTAGAGGCTTGAGTAGGCCCCAGGCCCGGCCCCTAGTAGTCTTGCTTCGGGAGCACACTGGGCATGAACTGACATACTTGGAGCAGAATTCCTTCAGACCAGGCCACCAGAAGGTGCGCTGCACCAAGTCAAGAGTCTTTCGGGCCCCAAAGTGTCCTGCTAGTGGGTGATCGTGGAGGAGGGCCAATACTTTAACCCGGATGGGTTCGGGAACAAACACCTGGCTGTCCTTCCAGAGAAGCCCCTCTCTACGATTTAGTGAAAGTCCTGGGGGAAGGAGCGGGTTCAGGGAGGCCTCCCTGATCTGGGACAGTAAATCCGGCTGTAGTAGAAGGAAGTTGCTTGCAGGGAGGATGGTATCAGGAGGTGTGGAGTCTTTAGGGCAGTCGAACATGCGTGAAAGCGCATCTGGCTTTACATTTTTAGATCCAGGCCGGTAGGTAATGTGGAAGCTGAAACGTGAAAAGAAGAGGGCCCAGCGGGCTTGTCGTGGTTTTAGACGTTTTGCCGTCCTTAAGTACTCAAGATTCTTGTGGTCCGTGTAAATTAGTACAGGGTGGACTGCTCCCTCCAGCAAGTACCTCCATTCCTCCAGCGCTGATTTTATGGCTAGCAGTTCTCGGTCACCGACATCGTAGTTCCTTTCTGCGGGTGAAAGTTTCCGGGAAAAGAAGCCCACAGGGTGCATTAGGTCCTTATTGCCCTGGCGTTGGGAGACCACGGCCCCCACTGCTACCTCAGAGGCATCCACTTCCAGGATGTATGGGAGAGATGGGTCAGGGTGACTGAGGATGGGAGCGGATGTGAATCGCTCCTTGAGTTTCACAAACGCCTCCTGGGCCTCTGGACCCCAATGAAACCGTACATTCTGCCTTGTTAGCTGTGTGATTGGTGAGATGATGGCCGAGAACCCCTTGATGAACTTTCTGTAAAAATTAGCAAATCCGACAAAACGCTGCACACCCTTCTTGTCAGAGGGTGGCGGCCAGTCCAGCACAGCCGTTACCTTCTGCGGGTCCATCTCGATGCCTGCTGGGGAGATCTGAAGACCCAAGAATTGGATGCTCTGCTGCTCGAAGGTGCACTTCTCTGCTTTCGCGTACAATCCGTGCTGACGAAGACGGAGTAAGACTCGGCCCACATGCCCCCGATGCTGCTCAAGCGTTCTGGAGAAGATTAGGATGTCATCCAAGTATACAATGACAAAAATGTCCAGGAAGTCCCTGAAGACCTCATTTATGAGGTGCTGGAAAGTAGCCGGGGCATTACAAAGGCCGAAGGGCATAACTAAGTATTCGTAATGCCCAAAACGGGTACGAAATGCAGTCTTCCATTCATCACCTGATCGGATGCGAACCAGGTTATAGGCCCCTCTTAAGTCCAGTTTGGAGAATATGGTGGCCGCTCTTAGTTTTTGAAACAGTTCCGGTATTAAGGGTAAGGGATAGCGATTTTTAATTGTAACTTTATTTAGCTCCCGGTAGTCCACACAGGGTCGGAGTGACTGGTCTTTCTTGGTTACAAAGAATATGCCGGCCCCTGCGGGTGAGGTGGAGTGACGTATAAACCCCTTCTTTAGGTTCTCCGAAATGTAGGCCTTCAGGGCCTCTTGTTCCTTCTCGGAAAGGGGGAAGATACGCCCGAACGGAATCTCGGCCCCCGGCAAAAGTTCTATGGGACAATCATAGGTGCGGTGTGGGGGTAGGGTGTCCGCTCCCCGTTTACTAAAGACGTCTAAGAATTCATGGTATGGTTCCGGTACCGCTTGGATCAGGTCAGTATCAGAGTCCAGACAAAGAAGCGTAGCGGGTTGTACCGGAGCTTCGTGTAAGCAATGTTCCAGGCAGTAGGGGGACTGGAACTTGACCTCCCCTGTGGACCAGCAGATGGTCGGATCGTGTGCCTGCAACCAGGGGATGCCCAGGATCACTGGGAACAGGGGGGACGAGATTACGTCCAAGGTTAACAGTTCCTGGTGGTGGAGAGAAGAGATAGTGAACAGAGGTTGGGTCTCCTGGACAACTTGGCCCGATTTAATGCGGGAACCGTCAGCCAGGAAGACGGATAGTCCGCGGGCCTTCCTCTGAAGAGGAATGTCGTGCCGGCTGGCAAAGGTGGTATCGATGAAACAGCTGCAGGCTCCTGAATCAAGGATGGCGTTGGTGCGAATCGTCCTTCCCAGGAACTGAAAAGACAGGGGTAGAGAGATGTGGGTGGCATGGACTGGTAAGTGAGCAGAGTTGATTGACACAGACGAAAGGCACTTACGCAGCTTGCTCGGGCAACTGTTCACAAAGTGTCCGGGCCCACCACAGTACAGGCACAAATTTAGTTGACGGCGTCGGGCACGTTCCTCCAGAGACAGAGTGGGTCGCATGAGACCAAGCTGCATCGGCTCGCCGGCATCGGGAAGAGGATGGGCAGGGGCCATTGGCTGAGCGGGCATGTAACGGCCAGCCGGTAATGGAGCCCTTGCGGTCATCCAAGCCGGACGGTGGACTTGAGCGGATCTCTCGACTCTGCGTTCCCGGAGCCGACGGTCAATTTGTATGCTCAAAGTTATCAGGCCCTCCAAAGTGTCTGGGGTGCCCACTCGGGCAAGTTCATCCTTTAGGCCTTCGGAGAGGCCCATGCGGAACTGATGCCTTAAAGCCGAGTCATTCCACTGGGTGTCTGCGCTCCATCGTCTAAAGTCTGTCACATAGTCCTCGGCCGTTCTGCGGCCTTGCTGGAGCGCAGATAGAGCAGACTCGGCTGTGGTGGTTAGCTGGGGGTCCTCGTAAAGTTGCGCCATGGCTTCCAGGAAAGACGAGAGGGACTGCGTCAGCATGCTATTTCCCTCCAGCAGGCGATGAGCCCAAATCTGAGGTTCGCCCTGCAGCAGGGAGATTACGAACCCCACTTTGGTGGCCTCTAGGGAGAAGGTTCTGGGTTGAAGAGCAAAGTATAACTGGCAGGCGTTGCGGAAGACACGGAATTTGGAACGATCTCCGGAGAAGCGATCAGGAACAGGTACTCTGGGTTCAGGAGGCAGCATCACCACCGCAGGAGGAGTAGCAGGTGTTGCAGAAGGTTGCGGAGATGTAGGAGCCGCAACATTGGGGTCAGCAAGTTGCTGCACTCGACCTTCCAGTCTGGTATACCCTTCTTGCAGGGATTGCACCGCCTGAGTGAGGGCTGCCAGGTGTGAGCAGAACTCCTTCATGGCAGAGGCTTCTCCCGCAGGCTCAGTCATGGCTGTTCGTACTGTTAGGTACCTGAGTAGTGAGCCTGACTTCGCTGGGAGAGGGCCTCTCTTACGGCTCTGGTTCAGGGCCCACTGGAGTGGAGACAGTGGTCCCGTGAGCACAGCGGGGTAGGAGTGCCTGGAATGGATGCTGTGGGAGACGTAGCTGGTCAGTAGCGATCTCCTGGATGTTGAAGCAGCAGAGACTGGCAGGTAGCGGAGCAGGGTCCGGATGTAGGGTGACCCCGAGATGGCGTCAGCAACTCTGGAAGTATGCAGCATGCAGGGAGCAGGCAGAGGGGTCGTCAGGCAGGCCGGGTCTGGATACACTTTGGCAGGCAGGTAAGTGGGCACAGGCAATGGAGAGGTCAGACAGGCAGGAGATCAGCGTTCAGGTATCAGTCCCAAGCAGAGTCAACAGGCCGGAATCAGGAGTGGAGAAGGCAGCAGAGTCAAGTGGAAGCCGGATCAGGTAAACAGGAGTACACAACAGAGGCAGGTTAAACAAGGGGCAAACTGCAGGCGAACAGCACTTGACATGTGCAGCTGTCATTCTTTTAAAGGCCAACTGGCGCCAAACAGCGCTAACGCGTCACGTGTGCGCCCGCGACGCACGTGCCCGCGCTCGCTGCGCACGCGCGCGCGCCTGAGGAGTACGACGGCGCGTACCCTCGTTTCGACGCCCGGACGAATCAGCGGCGCGTGTGCGCATGCGCGCGCGCCGATTCGACCGTACGTCGCAAGTGGAGCCCTGACAGTCTTCTAGGGTCCCTCGGCAGCTATCTCGGCTCCTCCCTGCTTCTGATAACCCCCTCTGGGAAGCGCTCTTCAGTCCTGTATTCGGCGTCCATAGCTGACTCGGCCCCACCCCCCGGCGCGCTGCGTCATTGCGGTTAATTGACAGCAGCACGAGCCAATGGCTGTGCTGCTATCAATCTATCCAATGAAAAGCCGAGAAGACCCGAGAATCCCGGGCCGAGAAGCCAGCACGTTCACGACGCAGGATTTTCGAGGGCTCAGGTAAGTGAACGGGGGCGCTGGGGGGCCTGTAAGCATCGGATGTTTTTTTTACCTTAATGCATAGGATGCATTAAGGTGAAAAAACTGGAAGCTTTACAACCCCTTTAAGAAGTGGAAAATTAGGGGCTCTTTTGATACCAAGCCAGGGTCAGGTAGACCAAGAAAGATTGCAGCCACAACTGGCAGAAGAATTGCTCAGGATACAAAGAAAAACCCACAGGTAACCGCAGGAGAAATACAGGCTGCTCTCCAAAAAATAAGTGTGGTTGTTTTTAAGGAGCACAATTCAACATTACGTGAACAAAAAAGAGCTGCATGGTTGAGCTGCCAGAAAGAAGCCTTTACTGTGCCAATGCCACAAAAAAGCCAATGAGGCATGTCAAGGTGTTGTTGGGCATATTGTAACCAGGCTTCTTTGTGGAACTTGTACAGTAAAGGCTTCTTTCTGGCAACTTGACCATGCAGTTCTTTTTTGTTCAGTTTTTAAGTACCATCGTATTGTGCTTCTTAAAAACAACCAAACCATCTTTTTCCGGAGCAGCCTGTATTTCTCCTGAGGTTACCTGTGGGATTTTTCTTTGTATCCCAAACAGTTCCTGTGGCAGTTGTGGCTGAAATCTTTCTTGATCTACCTGACCTTGGCTTGGTATCAAGAGCTCCCCAAATTTTCCACTTCTTATTAAGTGATTGAACAGTACTGACTGGCATATTCAAGGCTTTTTATATCCTTTTCCATCTTGGTAAAGTTTCAATACCTTGCTACACAGGTCTTTTGACTGTTCTTTTCTACCTCCTCATGGCTCAGTGTCTAGCCTGCTTAGTATATGCATATGAGAGCTAACAAACTCATTGACTATTTATACACAAACAATAATTGTGAAAAAGCCACAAATGTGGGACATTAACCATTGCCATTTTAACCTGTGTGTGCCACCTTCTGTGTCTGTACCAAGGCCAAACATTCCAGGGTACGTAAACTTTTGATCAGGGCCATTTGGGTAATTTCTGTTATCAATATGATTTAAAAAGGATCCAAAAAACGATGTGATAATAAATTGCTTCATGTGATTCCTATCCTTAACCACTTCGCATCCCGCCCATAGTCATATGACGCCCACAAGGTGGATCTCCAATCCTGGGTGAGCGTCATATGACGTCCTCCCATTCCCGGCCGCCTAGGGGGCCCACGGCGTCTCTCCCATTCCCGGCCGCCTAGGCATCGCTCCCATTCCCGGCCGCCTAGGGGGCCCGCGGTGTCGCTCTGGACCCGGTGCGCGTGCCCGGCTGCAGCGATGTCCGCCGGGCACCCGCGATTGCCCGTGAAAACAGCGGGACCGTGCGGGACTGTGGAGCTGTGTGTGTAAACACACAGCTCCACGTCCTGTCAGGGGAGAGGAGACCGATCATGTGATCCCAGTACGGAGGAACACCAATCGGTCTCCTCCCCTTGTGAGTCCCCTTCCCCCACAGTTCGAATCACTACCTTAGGGAACACATTAACCCCTGCAGCGCCCCCTAGTGTTAACCCTTCCCTGCCAGTCACATTTACACAGTAATCACTGCAATTTTAAAGCAACGATCGCTGTGTAAATGTGAATGGTCCCAAAAATGTGTAAAAATTGTCCGAAGTGTCCGCCGCAATGTCGCTGTCACGAAAAAAAAAACGCAGATCGCCGCCATTACTAGTAAAAAAAAATAAAAAAATGCAATAAATCTATCCCCTATTTGGTAGACGCTATAACTTTTGCGCAAACCGATCTATATACGCTTATTGCGATTTTTTTTTACCAAAAATATGTAGAAGAATACGTATCGGCCTAAACTGAGTAAAAAAAAATCGTTTTTTAAAAAAAAAATGGGATATTTATTATAGCAAAAAGTAAAAAATATTGTGTTTTTTTTTCAAAATTGTCGCTCTTCTTTTGTTTATAGCGCAAAAAATAAAAACCGCAGAGGTGATCAAATACCACCAAAAGAAAGCTCTATTTGTGGGAAAAAAAGGACGTCAATTCTGTTTGGGTGCAACGTCGCACGACCGCGCAATTGTTAGTTAAAGCGACGCAGTGCCGAATCGCAAAAAGTGCTCTGGTAAGGAAGGGGGTAAAATCGCTCGGTGCTGAAGTGGTTAAATAAAAGAAAAAATGTAAACAAAAATTTTTTTTGGGAGTACGACTGTAATATATATATATATATATATATATATATATATGTATATATATATATATATCATTTATACAGTGTGTGCATATGTATATATATATATATATATATGTATGTATATATATATATATATTTTTTTTTTTTATACAAATATTTGTTCAGTCATGTCCTACTCTAATTGATCCTGTAGGCCAGCTCTTTGGGCATGTTGGATGAGCCTTTTCCCTTAGAATCACTCATATACTGACATACCGTAAATATATATATATATATATAGATATATATATCTATATATATAATATAAATGAATTACACACACACACAATATATTTTGATGTCAATAATCTATTAATTTTCCTCTCTTCTCTATTTTCTCTCTGCATATACTATGATGCCAGGTCTGCATACCAGTGAAACTAAAAAATAAAGATAAACGTTGTTTCTGTTATTTAATAAAAAGGGTGAAAATGTGCATAATGTTACATGGTTCAGCTATCTTAACTTTTTACTGTTACATTGTGCTTAATTCTTGCACTCATTACTCAATTTATATAAAATTCCATGACAAAATAATAATGTTTAATACAGAGCAATCTTTCATTGGTTTCATAATGTTTAATACAGTAATATTTCATTGGTTATGACTGGCAGTGTATTTATGGGATCATTAGAGTGACATTTCTTAAGAAGTGCTGCTCTGTTTACTGTAGGGAATAATTATGCAGATAATATGTTAACATCGATCTGAACATGTCTTCACTTGTCTTCTCTGGACATGTCTTAACCTGAAAAAAAGGGGGGTTTACAAGGTGTTAGAATGCCACGTAGTTAGTGCAAGAATATCTTTCAATACACATATCCAATTATTTTATCCTGGGCTGTTAACGGAACATCCTTTAGGAATTTTATATCTTAGCATGCATTACAAAAAAAATGACTTCCTCTATACAGTTGCTACAGTTGCCCATATACTTCAGGCAGTGTACATATGAGGTTGATTTACTAAAACTGAAGAGTGCAAAATCTGGTGCAGCTGTACGAGGTAGCCAATCAGCTTCTAACTTCAGCTTGTTCAATTAATCTTTGACCCAAAAAAATGGAAAGCTGATTGGTTTCAATGCAGAGCTTTTTCACTCTCCAGTGTTAAGCCTAGTACACGTGGGCCGAATGTCGGGTGGCATAGATAGAAACCGGCCAACATTTGGTGTACTGCAGTCGGTTTGACAGAAGCCAGCTCCTGACGAAGTAGCATGGCCAAAGAAGGTCTGCCGACCGTCTCCTAATCTCGCGCTGACCCGAGGGTTCTGGCAGGAGGGCCGTTTCCCTGTCAGAACGCAATAGAAGAGCTGGGAGATCAATGTACTAATGTCAGATAGTTAGTACAGCGGCTCCTCCTGAGCTGTCAGTTTTTTTTTTCGTTTAGCCCTACTGGGTTGAACGAAACAAACAAAAAACAAATAGTATGTACTAGGGTATAATAAATAAACTCCAGTGTTACCTAGATTGCAAAAAGTCTGTTAACTACTTATTTTTTCTTGTGTGTAGATCACATCTTTATCCTAGAGAAGGGCTTTAAAGAGGAAGTAAAGTCTTCCTCCTTAATTGTGCCTATAGGTAAGCCTATAATACGGCTTACCTCTAGGTACTGTAAATATCCCCTAAACTTGCACTGTTTAAAAGACATTTACAATATACGCTGCCACGACATCATCAGAATATGCATACTGAAGGAACGGCCAGTTCGTGCTGTTTCTTCAGGGCCCGTGCCGTGTTCGGCGGCTCCCGCGCACATGCGTCATTGTGGCTCTGGCCTCTGGCCATTCACAGCGCCGGAGCCCACGAACCCGGAAGTAAGTCCAGGAAAGATGTTGGCCCTGTCAACGGTGTGCCGGCGCTGATTCAGGGCACCGTTCTAAGGTAAGTATTTCATAAGGAGCTAGTATGCGATGCATACTAGCTCATTATGCCTTTGTCTTGCAGGTTTTTTTTTGGGGGGGGGGGGGGTTTGGAGGCTTACAACCTCTTTAAGGTGGGGCTCCTGCTACATAATTTTGTTAGATATAAGGAAGAATAAATAAAGATTGCACATTCAGATTACAAGAGCTTAAACCTTCTTAACAGTACTTACTCTCTAGCTGGACTTAAACTAAACAAATGCTGAGGATTTAATACTACTTTAAAAGATTGATAACATTTTTATCCCAACACTGGCCCTGTACCGTGTCCACACCACGTGGCTCCACAAAAGTCGATTGAAAAATTGAAGGCGTGCGGTGAAAAATTGCCAGCAGAAGCTTGGCTGCTTCCCATCAGGTGCAGTCACTGTTCAGGTATTTAGACAGCTGCAGGTGCTGTCAATTTAGTTTCATGGGTAGGCAGTGCCTGTGCTTCCTATCTTAGGAGAGAATAATAGCAAGCATGACAGGTTCTTCTACCGTGCCAGACAGATACCCCTAAAAGCACCTGGCCAGCAGAAATCTGTCTGAAACTATAGACATCAGGTTATTGCTTACCTATAATAGCTAGATCGAGGAGGGGGTTGCAATCATCTCACATCACTGGGCTGCTTTACATGTTTCCTAGAGTGGCCTTAATATAACTCTAAATAAAAAACACTGGCTAGGGTCAGGCGCCGACATGGGTTAAGCACTACCTAGGGAGGATGGACCAGAGCTCCACAGTCTAGCTACCTGGGTCATATGGTTTGAGGAAGAGATGGCCATTCTGGGAGAGGAGACCACAATGGAAAGGAAACGTGCTGCCAATGAAAAGGCTCAAAAGAGCAAAATGCAAGCAGGCGAGTGGAAATTTTGAGGGCTGGTCTACCCTGTACCAGTGCCTGTAGTAAGGGAGACCCCAAGAGTCTCCAGGAAGGACTTTTAGCCCTACCAAGAGCATACAGGGGATGTGGAAGGGTATTTTCAAAACTTTGAACACCATAGAAATCCCACCCACAGACTTGTGGTAGGGTGGCTAGCCAGAGCGGCTGCTGAGGCCCATTGAATGATGGATCCTCTAAAGAAACGGAGCTGCAAGGATATAAAAAGGGCAGTGAGGGACTATTATGCGGTATCCCCAGAGTCCTATTGGGCCCAGTTATGACTGCCTCCCAGAGACATCTTTCAAAATGTTTGTGCACAAGCTGTCCTTGTCATGTCACTTATGGCTGAAAGGGGAGAAAGCATCCTCACCTGAGGACAGGAGATTATGCAGATGATCCTGAAGGAGCAGTTCTTTTTCAAATGCCCCCCCAAGCTCTGACAGATTGTACATGAGCGAAAACCCACCACCCTGGAGGAAGCAGCAGTCTTAGTGGATGTGGCCCTCATGATTAATTCTCAATGGAAGAAGACAGCTGCTGAGGCACCCCAAGTTGTCAGAATGCCCAGCAATGCATTTGTGTCCTATGTGCCTCCCCACCACAGGATGAGTCCCCAGGCAGTGCTGCTCCCTTGGCCAAAGCTTCTGCACCATCCGACCACACATACATGCGAAGAGCCGCACAGGTTAAAAAAGCCTTTTTTCCTTAGAGATCTTACAGTTTAGGAACCCTATCTTCCTGGAAGGCACTTATGACCTAGCTTTCCCAGGGGACATCTGTGGGGTGGGCAGGAAGAAGACCAGGAAGTGGGATTACTTTAAACATAAGTAACAGCAAAATTCTTTATACAAACAAATGTCAGTTAGGTGATTTCACACTAGTACACAGAGATGCATGCTGATGTGATTTGTAATGACGAGGGTGGGAAGGTCTGCTTTAAATAATATAGAAAATTGCCATGAAAAAAAGTATACATGCTTTAATAGGCTCCAGCTGTAGCTTTTTACGCTGTCTACTTATGTACTGATTGTCCCTAGTGCTAACAGTACTTGTTGCTTGGACTAGACTATCCTCCACAAGAAGTTGTCCCCCCCCCCACTATCCGGTGCTCTGTAAAAGGATTTACCCCCACTGCCCTGCCCTCCATAAAAAGATCTACCTCCACTGTTCTATACATGGGCCCTTACCGTCCTGCCCTTCATAAGAAGATATGCCCTCACCATCCTGCTCTCCATAAGACGTGCCCCTACCTTCCTGCCATTAATAAGAAGATGTGCCCCCACTATCCTGTCCTCCGTAAGAAGTTGTGCCCCATTGTCCTACCCTTCATAAAAATATGTGCCCCCAATGTCATGCAAGAAGATGTGCCCCCGCTGTCCTGCATTTCAGACCCACAAAACTGCTCAATTCCCTATCCTTCAATTCCCCAGGTACCGCACTGTCATATCAGCATCATTTATATCTGCACTGTCTCAGCCAGAAGTCGCTTTTCTAAAAGCTATTTTTTTTTTTTAACACATCACTTTTTGTTAGGCCAAAATATCAATCATCTAAGTGAATTTGTCGAAATTTTATTATTTGGTATTTATTTCTGCGCAGCGGATTATTCTGTATTTAATGCATTCAGGCTTATCTTTTTTCCTGACAGAGAAGTGTGCTGTTTGGTGAATGGCAGGGATAATTTGCACGTCTGCTTTATGGGCTTCCCAGACTGCAGAGGTCTGTTAATATCAGATAAAGAGATCTCTGCTGTCTGCTTTTATTTCATGACATCTCTCCCTTTCTTCTGGGTGAAATGAGACTTATCCGACTGTCATCCGTTAACAATGACCAATGTAAGTGAGGCTTCAGAGAAGCCAAACAATGCAGGAATAGAGAGGTCTTCACTGCACGTTGCTCCCCAGTGCACAATACCAGTTGGCTGCTCCTGTCTGCTAGCATGCACTGTACTTTTTTCCTCTTGATTGGAGAATCAAACCGCGCATTGTTGTGATGTTTCTTTTTTGTAGGACCAGTATAGGAAGTGTTTAGATTGCTTTTCACTTCAAGACAATGAACTTTATGTTGTTACAACTTTGCCCTGAAGCTCAGATTCATAGCAACAAATACTTTCCATTCTTAGTCTTGGGTCTATTCTGACCCCCAAGCTCAGCATACAGCATTTATAAAGTGATTAGTATTACTTTTTGGTTTTATTATGTTTTAGATAGTGTAAGGATACTTTACAACTCCTGTCGAAATTTTAATGCAGTCTATGTTTCTATTGAGCTGAATTCTCCACACTTCCGGTCCTGGTGGCACAACAAGAAGTAACAACATTGCTGTTGTCCCCATCATCCACACATGACAGGCCAGCCCTACAATATCCTTCAACCCATCGTTATAGGTACTAACAATGCCCAATGCAAATGTGAATGTTTGTACAGCCATCTTTTAGATTGTAAGCTCTAACGGGCAGGGCCCTCTGATTCCTCCTATATTGAATTGTGTTGTACTGTACTATTTGCCCTCATGTTGTAAAGTGCTGCGCAAACTGTTGGCGCTATATAAATCCTGTATAATAATAATAATAATAATAATCATTCATAAGAAAGGCTGTTTGGCATCCAGAACTTACATGCTTGGCCGGCTGCCATCTAATATCTATAGGCACTTTAACCCTTTCCAATTCCAATAGTAAACATGCTTGTATTGCTTTAAAGATGTGGTCATTTTAGTTGAACAGAACTTTTCTAAGCTTCAGAACCAATGTAAAGCCCATAAAACTCATAAAACCACTAAAACCACCCCTACTCTTCATTTACTCTATATATTTTGCCAAAATTGTGCCAATTTTTGCAAAAATTGGCGTGGGGGTTCCCCCCAAATCCATGTCAGAGCCGTACCAAGCCGCGTGCCCTCAACATGGGGGCGCCCTGGGGAAAGGGGGGCCGTGCGGCCCCCCCACCCCAAAGCACCTTGTCCCCATGTTGATGAGGACAAGGGCCTCTTCCCGACAACCCTGGCCGTTGGTTGTCGGGGTCTGCGGGCGGGGGCTTATCGGAATCTGGGAGCCCCCTTTAATAAGGGCCCCCCAGATACCGGCCCCCCACCCTATGTGAATGAGTATGGGGTACGATGTACCCCTACCCATTCACCTAAGGTGTAAAATGTAAAGTAAAAAAAAACACCCACACTTTTGAAAAAATAGTTTATTGCACTGCTCCGGGGTCTTCTTCCGTCTTGGGGGTCTTCTCGCCGGACTCCCCCGCCATTTACCAAGCTCTTTTACCGAGCGGGGGAAGTCCGGCTACCTTCTTCGTCGTCGCCGCCGTCTGGGGGTCTCGATCCGCCTTCGGGGGTCTTCTTCCGTCTTGGGGTCTTCTCGCCGGACTCCTCCGCTCTCTTCTGCTCTTTTACCTAGCTCTTTCACGAGCGGGGGAGTCCGGCTACCTTCTTCGTCGTCGCCGCCGTCGTCTGGGGGTCTCGATCCGCCTTCGGGGGTCTTCCTCTTCTTCTGTTCTTGCGGCGGTCGTCGTCTTCCGCGCCGCCGGCGCCTTCTCCTTCTTCTTGTCCTTCTTCTTGTTCTTCTTCTTCCGATGTTGACCCGTCGCTGTCTCTGCCCGGAATGCCTGTGCCGCTCTGCGCTGAGACTTATATAGGGACATGGGGGACAGGGTCACATGTTCATGTCACATGGTGACCCCGCCCCCTTGCGATGTCACAGTCCCCAGCATCCTCCGGGACTGTGACAACACAAGGGGGCGGGGTCACAGGCATTCCGGGCAGAGAGAGCGTCGGGTCAACATCGGAAGAAGAAGAACAAGAAGAAGGACAAGAAGAAGGAGAAGGCGCCGGCGGCGCGGAAGACGACGACCGCCGCAAGAACAGAAGAGACCCCCGGAAGACCCCCGAAGGCGGATCGAGACCCCCAGACGACGACGGCGGCGACGACGAAGAAGGTAGCCGGACTCCCCCTGCTCGTGAAAGAGCTAGGTAAAAGAGCAGAAGAGAGCGGAGGAGTCCGGCGAGAAGACCCCCAAGACGGAAGAAGACCCCCGAAGGCGGATCGAGACCCCAGACGGCGGCGACGACGAAGAAGGTAGCCGGACTTCCCCCGCTCGGTAAAAGAGCTTGGTAAATGGCGGGGGAGTCCGGCGAGAAGACCCCCAAGACGGAAGAAGACCCCCGGAGCAGTGCAATAAACAATTTTTTCAAAAGTGTGGGTGTTTTTTTTTTACTTTACATTTTACACCTTAGGTGAATGGGTAGGGGTACATCGTACCCCATACTCATTCACATAGGGTGGGGGGCCGGTATCTGGGGGGCCCCTTATTAAAGGGGGCTCCCAGATTCCGATAAGCCCCCGCCCGCAGACCCCGACAACCAACGGCCAGGGTTGTCGGGAAGAGGCCCTTGTCCTCATCAACATGGGGACAAGGTGCTTTGGGTGGGGGGGCCGCACGCCCCCCCTTTCCCCAGGGCACCCCCCATTTTGAGGGCATGCGGCCTGGTACGGCTCAGGAGGGGGGGGGGGGCGCTCGTTCGTCCCCACCCCTTTCCTGGCCTGCCAGGCTGCGTGCTCGGATGAGGGTCTGACATGGATTTGGGGGGAACCCCCACGCCGTTTTTTCGGCGTGGGGATTCCCTTTAAATCCATGCCAGCTTGCGGAGCTAGCGCGGCGGCATTTACTGCCTACGCTAGCTACGTAACCTGAAGTTACGTTCGAAATGAACGGACTGCTCCATGTGTGGGCAAGTCCGCTGGAGAAGTCCGTGCGTGT
Organism: Lithobates sylvaticus; assembly: GCA_028564925.1. Taxonomy (NCBI): domain Eukaryota; kingdom Metazoa; phylum Chordata; class Amphibia; order Anura; family Ranidae; genus Lithobates; species Lithobates sylvaticus. Next base: position 118,648,464 of record CM053031.1, read on the forward strand.
GTGGGCAAGTCCACACGCTCGGAAAGTCCAGCGGACCCAGCTGGAAAGTCCCGCGGGATTGTCCGCTGGACTAGATCCGCCGGCAAAAGTCCGCACGTGTGTACGCGGCATTACTCTGTCTTGGGCATCAGCTCGGACTGGTTGCATTGTTACCATGCTCCTAAAGGCAGCGGGAGGTGGCGGAGGGACCCAATAAAGCGATCAAATGGCTGTAAAGCCACCCTGATCCCTTTTCCTTTTTATGGAATCATCAGCACTGAAAAAAAGATGTCTTGATCATTGCTGCAGAGCTGCAACGATGATTAGATATCGCCTCTCCTGTCAAAGGATGTATATCTACGTACGGTGGACAGTAATCAGTTAACTGTAAACTTTCTGGGTTCTCGGCTATGACTGACCAGCCTATCTTCCTGCATCTATGAGGTTGCTTAACCAGCGGGATTGTCCGCCAATTTTTGCAAAAATTCGGGGAAAATTAAAGTTCCTAATTAAAAGGGTTATCATGTGCTTCCCGTGGTATCTACCATCTCCACTCAGTAGCTGCCATGGCACATACCTCTGTCCAGTCCGCTCTGACTAAAAATAGCCATAAATGGTTCATATCTCATCCGGTTCAGCAGGACCCATAGGCACACAACCAGCCTGCAGGATTTTACATGTGAGTATTGCGTACTGCTAGCGGCTGTTATAGCACTGCGTTCTCTGCGTTCTCCTGGTGAGGATGGCTTACCCCACCCCCTTTGTACATTTCTTCATCAACACAGACAGTGCAGATAGGGGAATCCCTCCTGCCAAGAGATTGTATTCTTTTGGCAGGGGTATGGTGGGGGAAGCCATCCCCATGCAAGAAAACAGTGATTAATGCTTGCAGCTACAGCAGTGATAATCACAAGTAAAATCGAGCAGGCTGGTTGTACCCAAGTTGATCGATCGTTCAACTTGGTACATTCAGTCTGCCCATACACGGTTCGAATCTTGGCCAGTTCCTGCTGTCTATGGCCGGCCTTAGCAAAACTCCTTTCAACCAATCTGCTCCTATTTTTGAACATTAACCTGAGAATAACCCAAGCTCTAACCTAACACTTACCATGTCATTGTTAGAAAAGGAAAAGTATCACAGGTGGTACTCAATTGTTATAAAACAAATCCATGTTGTTGTTTTTTCAACATATTTCATCTACACAGTCAGGGGAGGATAAATCAGTGCCATTTGAATGTCACACTTATACCAAAGTATCCCTAAAGCAATTGAATCTCCCATCTCATACAAATGATATGTGAGCAGATAACAGTTGGACAGGAAAGATGCCAGCACCCTACGCATGTGCCATTTATAAAAATAGAATATCGGAAGCAAACTTTGTATGTATCTTTTGGCTCTTTGTGTGGATATCTTAACTGGGTGATCCATATACAGTATTTACATATATATGGAGGTCCTTGGAACAAAATGTTCAGTGCTACATTTTCAGTGTAGAGTTCTATACACATGTTCCTAATGAAAGGAAATATCTCCACCTCCCCAGTACTTGCTCTCTGAGTAGTTAATGAGTCCCAATACTCATAAACCTGGTTCTTCCTCATAAGCAACCTTTAGTATCATGCATGTTTAGCTAGTAATTAATATAGAATTAAAGCAGCAAGATCACATTTCCCATTGTTGTAGCCCCTCACTGCAGTCCTAGATAGCCAACATCACACCAAGATCAGTGTATGAGTTACTGAAGAATTTGTTTCCACAGATCAATTGGTCATACAGGGTAAAAGGTCATGGTGGAAGGTTCAGGTTAATGGAGCAGTTAGAGAGAACATTTCTATAGCACAGGAACCAGTGAACTGTATTAGGAGAAAGGTGCTTGAGTGATCAAAGAGACGACCCACAAAATGGTCATGTCCTGAATTCCTTTGAGTCATCAAGTCTCGTGTTTTGAACCTTTGGGAAAATATGGGATGCAAAAACAAATATGTTTTGGTCATTTGATGGATCATATCAAACATTCTCAGCTTTCCAGTAAAATGTTTGTGATCCTCAGTCCTGCCCTTGTGCCTATACCAATACAGGTCCACAGTTTTGCCTCTTTAATAATGCATTTAATATTCTATAGCACAAGAGAGACAATAAAATGAATAGAATTTATATATGCAAAACTACTGTAGATAAAAATGTATGATTGGACCCTCTGCTATAATATGTAATGCTTTCTAAAACTGGCTCTAAATTGGTACGTCTTTTGTCTAATAGGAAAAAAAAACAATATCAACTGACTAGGTAATAGACGGCCACCACAAAAACCATGTGTATGTAGAGCACATAAGTGATGCCTGTACTAACAGCAAAAAAAAGATTGCAACAGGTAACCCAGGTGTCTTCTAATATAGCTAGGTTCTGAGGTTGGCATCATGATGGGCTTAGACTTGAATATTAATGGGCTGCAACAAGTGCTCTTGACCTGATTGCCTGATTGGTTTTGGTTAGGTAAGTGTTTTCTTAATTGTGTACAATTGTCACAACTTTTGCTGTGTATGAATTGAATTGGCATTTATTTATTTATTACAGGTACTTATATAGCACCGTCAATTTACACAGCACTTTACACACACACACACACATATATATATATATATTATGTCATTTTTTTCATTTCACTGTTTGATTATATCATTTTGAATTATATTAGAACGGTGTGTTCAGGACTGCGTCCAGCGGATGCCGGTTGTAGTGCATTTTACGTGTAACACTGCCAGCTTAGGGCTGGATCAAATTTTTTATGCACCACAATATTCATTCAGGTGATAGAATTTTCACATGTTTTAATTTCCAGCGCAGCCTTTTTTTATTTTCTTGCATTTTGTTGTGTATCTCACATAAGGTTGCAGCAGGAACTTATATTATTTATTTAATATTTCAGGTTTTTCACATAGCTTGTTGGATTTATTTAGAACAAGTATTGAATCGTATATTTTTTAATAGACAGCGCTGTTACTCCAACATATATATATATATATATATATATATATATATATATATATATATATACACAGCACCTCACAAAGGTGAGTACACCCCTCACATTTTTGTAAATATTTTATTATATCTTTTCATGTGGCAACACTGAAGAAGTGACACATTGCTACAATGTAAAATAGTAAAGGTACAGCTTGTATAACAGTGTAAAATTGCTGTCCCCTCAAAATAACTCAGCACACAGCAAGTACACCCCTGAAAAGTGAAAATGTCCAAATTGGGCCCAAAGTGTCGATATTTTGTGTGGCCACCATTATTTTACAGGACTGCCTTAACCCTCTTGGGCATGGAGTTCACCAGAGCCTCACAGGTTGCCACTGGAGTCCTCTTCCATTCCTCCATGACGACATCACAGAGCTGGTGGATGTTGGAGACCTTGCGCTTCTCCACCTTCCATTTGAAGATGCCCCACAGATGCTCAATAGGGTTTAGGTCTGGAGACATGCTTGGCCAGTCCATCACCTTTACCCTCAGATTATTTAGCAAGGCAGTGGTCGTCTTGGAGGTGTGTTTGGGGTCATTATCATGTTGGAATACTGCCCAGTCTCTGAAGGGAGGGGATCATGCTCAGCTTCAGTATGTCACAGTACATGTTGACATTCATGGTTCCCTCGATGAACTGTCGGCAGCACTCACGCTTCGGGCACGGCCTCGCTGAGCTCGCCACGCTTCGGGCACGGCCTCGCTGCGCCTGGCTCTTTTATATTCTAACTCTATGTCCACTTGGATGGTGGGGCTTGAAAGTGGACTCAAGGCGCAGGCGCCGTTCATCTTCGGAATCTGGTAGTCCTGTGTGCTGCGCATGCGCAATATACAGCGGACACTTTCTGATGGGGGACAGAAAGTGATAGTACACCGGCTCCATAGATAGCCGGTTAAAATCTCCTGCTCTTGCGAATTGGATGCGGGTTACCCACATCCAATTTGCAATAGTGTGAATAGTGTGAACCCAGCCTAAAGTGCACCAAACACCACTTCCCATTAAATAAAGTGCATCCAATTACACATTTCCCATTATCTATTAAATATGGGTAATAAGCCCCCCCCCCACCCCCATCATATCTGGGAGGCCAGCAAGAGAGGCAGATGTTCCCATGACACTATGAGGGGGCCAGCAGCATTTGTGTCCACAGGCAAAGGTGGATGTGGTCAGTCCTCAGGCAGGGCACGTTTGTCTGTTTAGTGCTGTTGCCCATGCTATCCAGCCACAGCATACAGAGGAGGTGGTAAACTGTCTTATTAACCATCCTCATCCTCTGTCACCCAAGCAGAGACTGTGTGTAGTTGCACTGCAGCTGCCAGAGTGGCTTATTCTGCCTCCTTGTCCACAGCAACTCCTGCCATAGCCCCAGCATCATGCATGGAGTCAACGGAGTTATTTGAACACAGCGTCAGCCACTTGCTTCTTGAGGATGCACAGACATTACTTGATTCTAATGTTGGTTCTGAGGTAGCGGAAGAGAGTAACATGAGCCTACAGAGAGCAGAACGCTGACAAACAACAAACTGGCAGTCTTGTTCTTCCAGCCGCAGCGTATTGCCAAGTTGGCTCCAGTGATGATAAGGATAGAGGGGGTGATGATGATGAGGTCACTGACTTTATCTAAAAAAAAACATTTAATATTGGCCTGAGTGTACTATAATTTGTGTTCTTCACATAAAGCTTGCTCGCCGTGGTGCAAAAATGTGTTATTTCCATCCAAAGTCTGAAAAAAGAGACACCAGAATTTATCCAAAAAATCTCTAATCTTGTTCTGAATGCATTAAATTGTGGCCTCATCACACAGACTGTCTCCCCAAGCTGTTGTTTACAAAATAAAGAAAGGTTGCAGGGAAAATCAATTTAAATGTAATTTTCTTTCTTTATATATGTCAGTTTTGCTGCAGCAGGTTCTATACACAATACAGATGCGCCACTTTACAGGCGGACTAAGAGGACCCCCCAGGCACTATTTTTAAAGGAATTTTTCATTTTTATTGTTTCACTGTAAGCATAATTAAAATTGCTGTTCCTTTAAAAACAATTCTTTTTTTAAAAAAATATTTGCATTGATACATGTCCCCCACAGCAGTACACGGGATTTGGTTTAGATTTTTTTTCCTGTTCGCTCACTTTGCATTTTGTAAATTGATTAAAATAAACAAATTAAAATATATATTTTATAAAAGCATTCTTACTTTACAGCATTTCTTCACCCCTGCCTAAAACTTTTGCACAGTAATGCATTATTTGGTGATTTATTAGATCATTGTTTAGCATGACTACTAAGGGCTATAGCTCACCGTACACAATCTTGCTTACCTGTTTGATCGAAATGTATTGATTCCTCCATCCAAAGTAAGCAGCGTAGATAGAGCAATGTCAGCTGGCGGCTTTAATATTCAGCAGACGCTGCTCTAAAAGCTGCTAAATACCTGGACAGTGCTTGCATCTGTTTGGATGGAAGCACTAATAAACTGAGAATTTTTGGACAAAAAGTCAACCGAAGAATAAACTTTTGAAGAGCATAACCTCATCTCTGTCTAAATAAGTATTTTTAGTCATCAGTTCCTTAAAAGGGTGATTTCTCACCCAACTTATGTATGCACTATTTAGTATATTGATAGAAGCCTAAAGTCTAGTGCACACAACTATTTATTTTCCCGTTCAACTCAGCAAGGCTGACCAAAAAAACTGACAGCTCAGAAGGAGCCGCTGTACTAACTATGCGATGTTAGCACAGTGATCTCCCCTGCTGTGCTATTGTGTTATGACAGAGGGAGGGCCCCCTCAACAGAACACTCCGGTCAGCGCTCTCAGCCATTGGTTGAGAGCACTAATCGGGAGCCAATCGGCAGATCTTTTTCAGTCATGCCCATTCGACAGAAGCCGGCCTAGCAGCCTGCTTCTGTTGGACCGGTTGTAGTACACACAGGCCGAATGTCGGCTGGTTTCTACTGAACTGCCCAATCCCGTCCAACATTTCGGCCTGTGTGTACTAGGCTTAAGTCAGTGAAGCATGACAACAACTTGTCTCCTTCCAACCCACAGTGATCAGTGCAATCCAGAAATAAAAAATATTCCAACCCACCAGATTTTCTTCTTGTGATTCAGTAGTCATTTCTCACCCTCCCTCTCTGAACAGTTAAAAGTGTATGTACAGTTAAGGATAGAGTGGGGTAAAAATCCCTCTCAGGTTTATATTTCTGTCTTTGTCCCTTCTTGGTAGATTTGCCCTTGCTATTTGTATTGTGGACCATTGTCACTGACACCGAAACTGAAATCAGTGCAGGTGAGGTTAACTATTCCAATAAGGACACATGTTATAGTGTAAATAATCAATAAACAGTGCTGCGCTATAAAAAAAAATCAATAATAATAAAAGTAACTAAAAATGGAAATCAATAAACATATATTGCTGAAAGTTCATATATAAACACATTTCAGACACAATAGGTCTCAAGATGGCCGAGATGTAACGTCAATACACAGGCTCCGTCCCCTAGACGTGTATCGTCAAAGCATTGACTTCTTTCGAAGGTGGTGCCCTTCTGAAGACCTAGACCCCTACTGAAGAAGTCAATGCTTTGGCGATACACGTCTGGAGGACGGAGCCTGCATATTGACGTTACATCGCAGCCATCTTGAGATCTATTGTGTCTGAAATTTTTTTTCAGCTTACACGGCTTACTGTGCCATCTTTGTGAGTTGATACCTTACCTTTGTTATATATCATTAAACGTTTTAAATGGAGAGCACTAGATTCTGTCTTCCTTCTTTTACATATCCATCATATCTGGTGAGATGATCTGGGTTTTTGTCCTATGGAAATAAGCGATTTGAAGGAGGAAAGTGATTACCAGCACCACACCAGCCCTCTCTATTATCCCCAGAGGGGAACACTTCTGATTTGACTCAGATGTGAGGTGAGCAGCCTGTGAGACTGGTGGAGGAAAGCACAAGCACTTTGAATTTTTGCACCATTGATGTATTGATTTCACTTCAATCAGTCACAGGTACTATATATGAACTTTCAGCAATACATGTTTATTGATTACCATTTTTTAGTTACACTTTTATTATTATTGATGTTTTTTTTTTTTTTTTTTCTTTTATAGCGCAGCATAGATTATTTGCACCTTTAAACTGAAGTGAGAACACTTGTTAGTAATAGCAGCTATTATTAATTACTCCAAAAAAAAATTTGCACTACTTTATTACACAAGATTGCGCAGATTGATATTCACTTTATACACATGTTATAGTGACAATTGTCTAAAGCTGTCCATAAGCTGATTAAAATGTGGCCATTCCAGCAGGAACTAGGCAAATTATGATCAGTGTGTGACCTCCCCCCCTTGACAGAAGTTGACTATTTAATCAACTAGCATTAACCACTTCTGGACCGCCGCATGCCAATGTACGTCCTCATAGTGGTCCGGCACAAGATAAAAGTGGTCTCTGCGGCGGATTAGCCGCAGGATCACTTTTATTAGCGGGAGAGACCCCCTCCTCGCAGCGATCCGTTGTCCTCCGCTGCTTACCGGAGCCGTCGGCATCGGCTGAGGCGATCTGGTCCTTCTCAGGGCTGTGCATGGAGACGAGTGAGGGGAAGATGGCCCCCACCCGTCTCCATGACACTGCAGGGCGGAAGCAACGTCAAAACGTCACTTCTGCCCATAGCTCTTAAAGGGCAATTTTTTTTTAATTTTTTTTTAAATGACAATTTTTTTTTTTTATTGCATTTTAGTGTAAATATGAGATCTGAGGTCTTTTTGACCCTAGATCTCATATTTAAGAGGTCCTGTCATGTTTTTTTTCTATTACAAGGGATGTTTACATTGTAATAGGAATAAAAGTGACACAATTTTTTTTACAACAGTGTAAAATTCAAAAATAAAAGGTAAAATAAATAAGAAAAAAATAAAAACATTTTTAAACACGTCCCGCCGAGCTTGCATGCAGAAGCTAACGTATACGTGAGTAGCGCCCGCATATGAAAACGGTGTTCAAACCACACATGTGAGGTATCGCCGTGATCAATAGAGCAAGAGCAATAATTCTAGCCCTAGACCTCCTCTGTAACGCGAAACATGCAACCTGTTGAATTTTTTAAATGTCGCCTATGGAGATTTTTAAGGGTAAAAGTTTGTCGCCATTCCACGAGCGGGGCGCAATTTTGAAGCATGACATGTTGGGTATCAATTTACTCGGCATAACATTATCTTTCACAATCTAAAAAGCAATTGGGCTAACTTTACTGTTGTCTTATTTTTTATTTAAAAAAGTGTATTTTTTTAAAAAAAAAAGTGCGCTTGTAAGACCGCTGCGCAAATATGGTGTGACAGAAAGTATTGCAACAACCGCCATTTTATTCTCTAGGGTGTTATAAAAAAATGTATAATGTTTGGGGGTTCTAAGTAATTTTCTATCAAAAAAAAACTGTTTAAACAACACATCTAAAAAAGAGAATTTTTTTGAATAATCAGCAGTGCAGCCAATCAGCTGCAGCCACTGATCAGTGTTTTCTGAAAGCAGCGGGTGCTGCTGTCAGAATACAATGTCCAGGCAGGGGGGATTCATCCATCCATATTTTTTGTGTAGATGGAGGAATCTGCCCACTGGCTAAAAAAAAACAATTAACCATGTAAAGCCAGCCTATGAAGGGATATCCCCTCTCTCTGTAAAAGTTTCCCTTGTTGCCTTTCCAGGACAGAAAGTGAAGAAAACTTGTAAAAGGGTCCAGTAAAGTGTAAATTGATAAAAATAAACAATTCAAATATATATTTTTGAAAGCATTCTTACTTTACAGCATTTCTTCACAACTGTTTAAAACTTTTCACACAGTAATGTATATATATATATATATATATATATATATATATATATATATATATATATATATATACATATATATATATATATATATATACATATATATATATATATATATATATATATATATATATATATATATATATATATATATATAGTATATTCTTGCATAAGCCCAGATGGCAGTTGATCATTCCTTGCTTTTCAATATATTATAACTGCCACTGATTCACTGTTCAGATGGACTTAGGACTGAATTTGAAGGCATCCATTAGTGTTTACCCCATTGTAAAGAATCTGCCTAAAATGTGCTCTGCTAATTCTAGTCTGCAGGTTACTGGGAGAGAAGATTGTGAGAAGCGAATCACAAATTTCTTAAAGCATCTAAAAATAGAGCTCAGTATGCACAGCTTCCAGAATGCTTTTTCCATTCTATAGTGTGTCTGTTAATGGCAATGTCAGAGCCTGGCAAGTTGAATACAAAGCTGGATAACCAAGAAAAACTTTCACATTATGAAAATTAATTTACTGCCATAGTACTTAAAATGTTGCACATATAATGTGTTATTTTGCCGTTAGCATGTTGTTTTCCCTTTGGAATAATAAATGCACCAATGTAGATAAGGGAAAATAACATAAATGTCTTTAACTTCCATTATTTATAGTCTTATAAGAGATTCAAGCTGAGCATTTATATGTAATTGTTGTAGGAAAATTCAGCAACTGAATAATAGACTGTGTGGAAAGAGGTCACATACTTATAACTAAATATATGGTATCGCACAGAAAAGTGTTACTGTCAATGAATAGAAAAGTTCCAATATATGTAAGGAGTACAGGTGACTTTCACAGTCAATATCTGCTTTGACAGCAGAAGGTAGCTGCAGCTTTATGATAACCACATCATCTGCCTATACATCTACCCAGGGAATGACAGCCTTTATTGACCTCCATGCAGTCTACAAGTCAGCTTTAGACACCAAAGATGAAGAGTATTGCCCCGTACACACGGTCGGAAATTCTGACGGAAAATGTCCTATCGGACCATGTTGTTGGAAAATCCGCCCGTGTGGGCTCCATCAGACTCGATCTGACTTTTTCCGATCGCGTGTAGAGAATTCCGACGGACAAAGTGCCACGCATGCTCAGATCAAATTACGAGACCAAACCTATTGGCTAATAGCCTCTATGTAGTTCCGTCGTACGCAACGAACGTCACCACGCTCAGAATGATCGGATTTTCCGTCAACTTTGTCCGACCGTGTGTATGCAACCCCAGTGTCGGACAAAATCCATTGGAAAAAGTCTGACGGATTTTGTGGTCGGAATTTCCGACCGTGTGTACGGGGCATAACACTTTTCACTCATGCAGATCCCCTACAGTTGTCATTTGGGGGTCATCTCAGCAGCCCAGTTACTTTCCTCCTCACCTGCCCATTAATGGAATAGTACTGCAACTAGCTCCTTGTTGACTTACCTTTACACAGGCTATCCCCACTTCTTTCTATCTACCGGGCCTCTCTGCCAATCCCTCTACTGGCATCTGATTGCTCAACAAATAAAATCCCAAATACTAACAATACCATACAAAGCAATCCACATCTTGGCCCCAACCTCAGTCACCAATCCATTTTAAAATGTCACACAAATCATCCTCTCTGGTGCTCCCAGAAGCCCCCATCACCTCCTCTAATGCTTGCCCCCAGGACTTCTCCTGAATCTCCACCATCCTCTGCAACGCCCTTCCCCAGTCGGTCTGTCTATCTCCTACTCTGTCCATCTTTAGGTTATCTGTGAAAACTCATCCCTTCTGGGAAGCCTATCCCACCTTCACCTAATTAACTGCCCTTTTACTTTCTCCATTAGCTCATCCCACACATTTAATGCCTTTTGTATTATTTGCCCCTCCCTTTAGATTGTAAGTTGTCACAAGCAGGGCCCTCTTGCTGTGAATTGTTTTGTAATAGTAATGTCTCCCTCAATTTTTTAAAGCATTGTGCAAACAGTTGGTAAAAATAGTAATGATAATAGTAAAAAAAATACAATACTGTGTTTGTGCTCCTATATAACATATACAGCTGATAAAGGGAAGGCTTACTGCATTGACAAAAGCATGTTTCTTGTAGGACCCTACTGCTTTGTCATGTGACCTGCGATGATGTCACTTCTTGAGCTGCAGGGCCAGCTACCAGGAAAAGTGAAGTTGGATCTACCCCCCCCCCCCCCCCCCAAACCATTTTATTATGCTGCTATTTGTGAGCAGAGATGTTTGTATTGTAGAAAAGTTGCTCAGTTCATCTCAAGTAAAAAGCTTTCCCAGATCTACCAGTGACGTAGGAATATAAAGAGCACCTGTCACCTTTTTAGTGCGAGATATGCTAAATCGCTTATGCAAGTTGCCGTCTTGATAGGGGAAAATGTAGGACCTCACAGTAAACAGTCATCTTTGATTGCTGTCACTTGCCTGAACTAATAAATGTAGCAAACTGATTGGATACTATGGATGTAAACTCATTTGATACTGTGGATTTTTGCATTTTGTAGCAATGCTGTCCTTTTGTATTGCCTTTTAAATAAAACTGTCTGCACATAGCACTAACACGAGTTTCTGACCTTTTCAATGTTCTAGGCAAGATTACAATTAAAAATGTAACATACGTGGCCTAAGGGATATGTAATGACTGGACTGAACGGGGATTATAATAAGCGCAGTGGAAGAAAATGGCCAGTGCTTTGTCTGTGTCTTATTCAATAATGAACAGTATACAGTACACTGCAATTATATTAAGGGTATTTCAGGAATGATGCACACATACGGCAATAATACATTAATCCTCTTCTTGCAGCCAATATAAATATTTCTGTCTACCTACATATTCCTATATAATGACCTACTGTATATACAGAATCTAAACACGTGCAAGTCGGGGGGTATACTCCACTGGATACTGTTTCACATAAACAGATTTGATAGTTAAAACTGAACTGGACATAAACTGTGCTGTTTTAAAGTGAACAAACTTTTTTAATTGGTAGAGTTCCATGCAGGGCTAGTTACCACCGACAATCATATGTTTAATGAGTTGAATCTTGATAAGTTTCTAAAGTACATTTATAACATATTAAATATAAGTCTAAACAATTTTACTTTTCTTATTTTTCGTGTACCTTAGGGAATAATGCAATTAAATTGTACCACTAAAGATTTTACAACCAAAACAGATATGACTCAAATTGTTATATAGTATGTAATAACCTTTTCTTGCATCAAAAATATACTTAAATGGTAAGATTTATATAAAAATATTTCACATTTCAGTTTGAGTGTATGATATGCTGCAAATTACTGAAGTGAAATAGTGTTCAGGTTATTTGTACTAGTTAATGTTAGTTTTTTTTTTTTTGCTGAGCTGGGAAGGAAGAGAAAAGCAATGCAAAATTACATTAGGCAGAATGAGTTGGCTCCTACTCTCCATTGCTACCTACATTTTACATTTTACCAATATGTTGGGATCCTAGTTAATGGGAATTCTTGTTAGATTGTAAGCTTTCACAAGCAGGGCCCTTGTCTTGAATTGTGTTGTAACTGTTCTTTCTCCTTTTATATTGAAAAGTGCTGTGCAAACTGTTGGTACTCTAATGCCCCGTACAGGCGGTCGGATTTTCCGACGGAAAATGTCCTATCGGACCATGTTGTCGGAAATTCCGACCGTGTGTGGGCTCCATCAGACTTTTTCCGTCTCAATTTCCGACGGAAAAAGTTTGAGATCCTGCTCTCAAATTTTCCGACAACAAAGTCCTATCGGACTTTTTCCGATCGTGTGTAGCGAATTCCGACAAAGTGCCAGGCATGCTCAGATCACATTACAAGACCAAAGCTATTGGCTACTAGCCTCTACGTAGTCCCGTCGTACGCAACGAACGTCACCACGTTCAGGATGATCGGATTTTCCGACAACTTTGTCCGACCGTGTGTATGCAACACCAGTGTCGGACAAAATCCATCGGAAAAAATCAGACGGATTTTGTGGTCGGAATTTCCGACCGTGTGTACAGGGCATAAGTCCTGTCTAATAATAAAAATAATAAAAATAATGTGATTACACTTGAATATACATGCTGTGGTTGTAATGGGAACAGAAGAAAGTAATCGTACTCTCACAAATGTACACTCACAAGCCTTATGTGGAGATACAAGCAATGTGCTTCCAAAGTAATAACACAAGAGTTATCCCCAAGCCATGTTAAAAGCATTTGGGCAATACAGGAAGAAAGCTATTAGAAAAGTCTGTACATAATAAGAGTAGTACCAGAACAAGCACCAATCAAAGGGGGAAAAATATGGTGGTTTAATGGAAACACAAAGCAAGAGTATCAGGGGAAAAAAGGCAAAATAAATCATAACTCCAGCAAAAAATGACAAGATGGGCTTGAATTTAAAGATAAGATAACAAAACCACCTTTCTCCTGTATTATTCACCTTCAATCCAGAGATTTTTCATTTTTATTTAGCAATTCCAATAGTTCATACAGGAGGTATCGGTACAGGTAAATATAGACATTTTATTAAAAACAAGTTCTGTATGAGTACACCATCAGTGGTACATGTTATGACAAATCTTATAAGACTTCGAGGACAGTCTCATCTCTTTTATTTAACCACTTAAGGACCAAGCCTGTTTTTCAGATTCTGTGTTTTCATGTTTAAAACATTTTTTTTTTTTAGAAAATTACTTAGAACCCCCAAACATTATATATATTTTTTTCTAACACCCTAGAGAATAAAATGGCGGTCATTGCAATACTATTTTTCACACCGTATTTGCGCAGCGCTCTTACAAGCGCACTTTTTTGGAAAAAAATCACTTTTTTGAATACAAAAATAAGACAACAGTAAAATTAGCCCAATTTTTTTTATATTGTGAAAGATAAGGTTACGCCGAGTAAATTGATACCCAACATGTCATGCTTCAAAATTGCGCCCGCTCGTGGAATGGCGTCAAACTTTTACCCTCAAAAATCTCCATAAGCGACATTTAAAAAATTCTACAGGTTGCATCTTTTGAGTTACAGAGGACAATTATTGTTCTTGCTCTACCGATCGCGGTGATACCTCACATGTGTGGTTTGACTACCGTTTTCATATGTGGGCGCTACTCACGTATGCAATGGCTTCTGCGCACGAGCTTGTCAGGACGGGTTGTTTTAAAAAATAAAAATCTTATTTATTTTACTTGAATTTATACATTTTTACACTGTTTTAAAAAATAAAATGGATCACTTTTATTCCTATTACAAGGAATAAACATCCCTTGTAATAGGAAAAAGCATGACAGGTCCTCTTAAATAGGAGATCTGGGGTCAAAAAGTCCTCAGATCTCATATTTGGACTTAAATGGAATAATAAAAAAAAATGTCATTGAAAAAAATTACATTTGAAAAATGTGCCTTTAAGACGTATGGGCGGAAGTGACGTTTTGACGTAGCTTCCGCCCTCCTATGGTATAGAGACGAGTGGGGGCCATCTTAGCCTCACTCGTCTCCATACCCATCACAAGGCAGGACCCGATCGCCTCCACCGCTGCCGTCAGGCGGGAGGGGGGGTGGCACCTATCCCGCCGCCGATAACGGTGATCTTGTGGCGAACCCGCTGCAGAGACCACCATTATCGTAGACGGAACCGCTCACTGTAAAGATGGATACCTCGGTTGTCTCAGCAGCAGCTGCTGCCGTTACCGAGATATCCATCTTCAAAAAAATGACATATATATACAGTGAGCGGTCGGCAAGTGGATAAAGCCCTAGAGAAAGGCCTAACATATAAATGTACCCTAGAAGAGTGATGGCAGAAAAAATCCCAAATGGTCCCTCCCTGCAGCAGGTCCTTGGTATGATACCACAAGATATGCTGGAAGTGCATTAGAATTTTTCTAAAAAAGGAAACAAGAGAGGGGAAGGGCAGAAGAGAAGATGGAACTGTGAGATAGTGGATAGGTTAGGAGTAATTGGAAGCTGAGGAGGAAGGTGGGTCAACGGGGTTTGCAGGAGTGGGGAAAAGGAGCAGGTTTTGGGGCTGGGTAGTACTTTTTTTTTCTGAAACTAGATGTCCTCAGTCTAATGGCGAGCATCATTCAACCCAGGTCATCCTGGATCCGCTGTAGCCTGTGATTGTACAGTAAAAGTACAATGATGGACTCATCTCTTATTTGACCCTTGCTGCCTATCAGCATGCCATTTTGCTTCTTGTGCTGTTTCTTCCTCATACGCTCTGGTCCTGCTGTATAGGGACTTCAAGATGATGATCCAAGGTCAAATTAAGGTACTAACACAGCTTGAATTTGAAAAATACATTTTTAAATGATGAGTAGAGTATGAATCTATGTAGTGAGGACACAGACAGGAATAAATCCTGACAGAGATTGACAGAGATTCTATAATTACCTTACTCCATTCAAAAAGTGTTTGCTATACATACACTTTAAGCGGAAAAAAGATACATTTACAGATAGTAATTTATTATGTGATTAGAAGTACAAGCTCTCTTAAAGTGATACTAATGCTTATTTTTTTATTAAAATAAAAATGAGGTTCATACTCAGGGACGTGTGGTGAGATCAGTGACTGGTGAGGCACTGGCTAGTATCAAAGCCAGATGCACACAGGTTACATACGCCGCGGACCTTAGAGCGAGAGCAATAATTCTAGCACTAGACCTCCTCTGTAACTCTAAACACGTAACCTGTAAAAAGTATTTAAGTACTGAAGTTTGGCGCCATTCCACCAGTGTGCGCAATTTTAAAGTGTGGCATGTTAGGTATCTATTTACTTGGCGTAACAACATTTTTCACATTACACAAAAAGAAATCTTACTTGAGTGTTTCCTTTTGTTTGTTTAAAAAAAAAAAAAAAAACTTGTTTGAAAAATTGCTGCGCAAATACCGTGTAACAAAAAAGTTGCAATGACCACCATTTTATTCCCTAGGATGTCTGCTAAAACAATATATTATAATGTTTGGGGTTCAGAGTAATTTTCTAGCAAAAAAATGATGATTATTACATAACAGGTGGCAAGTGGTTAATTACCATCCGTAAATAATATACAAATAATTATTATATATTATTTTTAAGGTAATTCACTATATTTTCAAAAACTGTACTCAAGCAGATGGCTTAACGGACAAATTACTGAAGTTTGAATTTAAAACTTCAAACCAGTAATTTCACAGTAAATAGATAAATAATAAATTATTGTTTTATAACGTATAGCATAATAATATATGATTTAGCTTGATTAAAACAGTACCATTTCAGCAGCAGCAGCAGATTCTCATTCTCCCTCTTAACTGTGTGAGAAAAACATGGGATTATGGATAAATCTTATACCCATAAACCCACGCTTTTTCCTTGCAGTTAGGAGGGCTGGGCTGGAAGGGAGCATTTCTCTTTTATGCCCCCTTCTATGACACTGTAGTGAGAGGACAGTCTCAACTGCAGCATTTTTATTGTTCCAATGGTGCTTTACCATTGGTCCAAGGCTCCAAGCTGTCCATTACTGTGAGCTTAACCTGTCAGTCTGCTGCAAACAGAGTGTGCCAGCTTGTATTTAAACTGGCCGCACTGCATGTAGCTTCTGACAGGCTGCACAAGAAGCCCCTTTTCTCCGGAACTATAGGTGTCAGGGCCAGTGGGTGGGGTAGGACTTCAGCTACGTACCCCCCAAATTTGGGGTCTCTGTGACCCCAGGTCGCCAAGCTACAACCGTAAAAGCTTTTTTTGGTATTTTTTATTTTTTTTTATGTTCATGGCTCTGCCTCAACTGCCTTCCCTGACTGTACGTCCATGTTCATACTTACCCGCTCTGTGCAACAATATTGCACAGAGCGGTCCCTTACCTCTTTTTTAGCAGTCCAGCGTGAGCCCTGTGTTTTGCTTTTTCCTGCACGTACATCTATAGCAAGCCGGCTGATGTGGGGGAACTTTTGTGGGTTTGCTCCAGAGCTGGGCTGAGTGGGTCCATTGACACAGTCCCACGCCCTGCTCACTCCTTACAGTATTTGACTGACAGCAGCAGCCAATGGCTGCCATTGCTGCCTGCGTGTCCTGTAAGAAGAGAAAGTGAAGGTGAAGGCAGAAGACCTGCAGCTGTGCACAGTTCTTAATCGATCAAAGGAGACAGGTAAGTGTTTAGGGGCAGGGGGAAAAAAGAAAGCTAAATGTTTTTTACATTACTTTAGGGACTGCATTAAGGTAAAAAAGTTTAGAGTTTAGAACCACTTTAAAGGATATATAAGCCCAAGAAAAACATTATGGGCGGCACAGTGGTGTAGTGGTTAGCACTTTCACCTAGTAGTATGAAGGGTCGCTGGTTCAAATCCCATAAAACGACACTACCTGCCTGGAGTTTGCATGTTCTCCCTGTGCCTGCGTGGGTTTCCTCCGGGTACTCCGGTTTCCTCCCACACTCCAAAGACATGCAGGTAGGTTAATGGGCTTCTATCCAGAAATTGGCCCTAGTATATGAATGGGGACCTTGGATTGTGGGCTCCTTGAGGGTAGGGACTGATGTGAGTGTGCAATGTACAGGGAATAGGGACAATTGTAGACACTCACTCAGGTTTAACTGGATGGACTGGTGTCTTTATTCAACCTTACTAACTATGTAACTATTACTATATTGCAGTTTACCGCTCCTTAGTTATGGTGGTTGCAGTGGTTTTCATTTTTCAACCTACGAGCATTTTTAGCAAGTACAAGCTTATCTTCTTTCTAAGCTATCTTCTGTAAACTACATATCTCTCTGCTTCCATGTAATGTAAGAAAGAAGGAGATGTTGTAGTCCAGATCAGAAAGGCAACCTGAGTGACAACCATAGTTGCCGTGGAGGAGTAAGGCTGGCTATGCATGGTTTAAATAGATCGGCTGAGATTCGAGTCAGGCTAATCGATCAATCAATTTGGGTACAACTAGTCTGCTGTAGCCACAAGAGAAAATCACTGTCTTCTCCCTGTGGGGACGGCTTCCTCCGGCCACTCACACCCCCCCCCCCCCCCATGAGAACAAAATTGCTCAGCAGGAGGGATTCCTCTGTCAACATTGTCTGTGTTTATGGGGGAATCGTGCAATTTTTTTTCCTGCCCCATCTATAGCCACCCTTGCACAGGAAGGGTGTCATTCGCAGGATTACTAGGTGAACACGAGAAAGCCTAAAAACAGAAAATTGATGCAGCCACCTTATCTAAGGACTGGTAGACTGCAATATATAAAATGTTTTTTGGGGGGTTTAGATACGCTTTAAGTGCTCACGAGAGTGAATAATTGTTACACAATTGATAGGGCCACTTGCCTATAGTGTTGTCTTTGAGCCATCACAGGTCTTATCAGATAATATCAGAGTTTTCTCAGATGGGTGAATTGTCTGTTGGTCAATTCTTTGTTTTTGCTATCTGCCATCTGGCTCCATATTAGCTGCCTACTGTACAGATGACATAAAGTAGGACTGTATTATTGCAACTAAACATGGCAGAATATTTTCATTGTATTCCAAGGAGGGCCTTGTCTGATTTAAAGTAGATGTACGGTCCAAAATCTAAACATGGTAAATATGTTAAAACACATATAGATTAACTGTCTTAGAGTTCATGCACATGGGCACATTATCCAGTTCAGCATAAACATACTGGCTATTGTGGCGCTGCGTACAGATGACCATAAACCAGTGTTTCTAAACTCCAGTCCTCAAGGCGCACCAGGTCATGTTTTCAGGATTTCCCTCAGATGAAACTTTCTAAGGCAGTGAAACTGATCAAATCACCTGTGCAAAATAATGGCAAGCCTGAAAACATGACCTGTTGGGGCGCCTTGAGGGCAGGAGTTGAGAAACACTGCCATAGACACAATTGGGTCAAACCACTTGCCAAAATTGTCTGTGTTCGGAAACTTTTGTCTGGGCTGCTTTGCGCTCAAAGCAGCGCATAAGATGCATATAGCTGCCTGCAATCATTTATGAGTATGGGCAGCTGTACACAGCACCAGGAGCTCCTGATCACTAAAATATGCTAGCATGTTAATACTGTACTGGAGAACTAAAACTACAGTATTTGCTGTTGCAGATTGCTCTGTCACCCACCTGTTCGGTCATTATAAGAGGATGAGCTCAGGTGTGTCCAGGATCTAATCTAAACCAGCTTGAGTGATCGTGGGAGGAAGCTGGCATCTGAACTGTGCCAATCTTAAGTGGCCAATGCATTCCCCACCCTGCAGCCACACGTTTACAAGGATTGTGTATGTGTGCGGTTGCAGGGCAGGGAATGCCTTGGCTGTTTAAGATTGGACAAGAACAGTGACAGCTTCCTTGCGGGATTGCTTAGGTGGGTTCGGACTAGGATCATGCCTGAGCTCATCCCTAGTTATACAATAAATAAACATCTCATTATCCTCCCGGTTTCCCCCCCTGCTATGGTTTGCTTATATATCTTCTCCCCCAGCTTCCAGTGTGTGAAATATGTTAAAATGGGAGCATTGTGCAATGCACTGACATGTGATTAGCTCATAATGCCTCCCATTCTCATTATGAAATGTTGTGGTGAAGATAATCAAACAATAGATAATTATAATTTAATGAATAAGTAATTGAACTAAAAGGAGCTTTTTTTTTATTTGCTTAGCTCTTCACTTTAATTTCCACACTACACTGTACAGTTTGTTTTTCCTCACATGTTACATTTTAATTTCCCCTTTTGAAAGTGAATCAGCAATATAAATAGAAGAGCGGTTTTATGTGCATGGAATTCCAGTGCTCTCAAGTAATTGTGATATCCTGTCGGTACAGGCACATCCTGGTTTCATGGATACTTAATAAACATTCTATCTTCTTGTCTTGGACTTATCCTGTGTTTACAGCTGCTCCCTACAGTGTGACAAATATTAATCACCCTGACAAGTACCGTTCCAAATGCCTAGGTTAATAAAGCTTGCAGTGAGGTATAATGAATATAACACAGGCCCAGCCAGTCGTAAAAATGTCACATCCCTTCTGAGCAATCATACACACAAATAATACACACTGGACTATATGCATTCAAGGACTTACGGAGGTCAGGTAATGGTACACACTGTTCGCAGGACATAGCCCCAATTTCAGAATGGTACACACAGCAGTAACATTAAGGATTGGACTTGCTGTTACATACCTTCACGCACTCAGTGTCTGCAGATTGCTTTTATTTTTCTCAAAAGGGTTATATAACTCTGAGCAGAGTTTTTAAGGTCTAAAAGTACTTATATGCTTCAAGAACTTTCACTTTATGTTTTGTAGCCTCTTTTTTCTCTTGTGTCTCAATAATTGTTTAACTCCTCTGCTCCAAAATGAGCAAACACGTTGGCTACTGGTGTAAAAGATGTACTCTTACTGATTATTATTACTATACAGGATTTATATAGCACCGACAGTTTACGCAGCGCTTTACAACATTAGGGCAGACAGTACAATTACAATACAATTCAATACAGGGAGGAATCAGAGAGCCCTGCTCGTTAGAGCTTACAATCTAGGAGGGAGGGTCAAGTTATACAAAAGGGTAATAGCTGTTGGGGATGGGCTAATGAAGAAAATAGCACAGTTGTTAGATGGAGGCAGGATAGGCTTCTCTGAAGAGGAAAGTTTTCAGGGATCGCCTAAAAGTGGATACATTTGGAGACAGTCTTACAGATTGGGGTAGCGAATTCCAGAGGATGGGCAAGGCTCGGGGGAAGTCAAGGAGGCAGAGATGGGAGGAGGTGATGAGGGAGCTAGAGAGCAGGAGGTCTTGGGAGGAACGAAGAGGGCGATTAGGTTGGTATTTTGAGACTAGGCTAGTGATGTAGCTGGGGGCAGAGTTGTGGATGGCTTTGTAACTTATTGTTAGTATTTTGAATTTAATTTGTTGGGCAAGTGGCAGCCAATGGAGGGATTGGCAGAGAAGGGTAGCAGACACTGTGCGGTTTGTAAGGTGGATGAGGCAGCAGCATTCATGATGGACTGAAGGGGGGGGGGGGTAGTCTAGTTAAGGGAAAGCCAATGAGGAGGGAGTTGCAGTAGTCAAGGCACTGATCATCGGAAACACTGTCAGATTTTAGTTCTAACCCATTTAGACTTTACTGAGTAATGCTCTATGACTATGATATGCTGTGGCCACACAGTCATGTCAATCAATGTTTAACCCTTTTGAGCCAGTAGAAGCCAGACCTTTAAAAGTATGGGCTTTCCAGTTATGTGATTGGCAATCACAGTGATCATGTAATTCGGAAACATGCTTCACTCGCTCCAGATCATAAATGGTGACAGGGAGCTGTCAGTGACAGAGAGATCACTATGTTGAGGGGACTAAGTGAGCACACTCCCAGCACAAACAAGACCACTGCTGTGCAGTCATGTACATGTATATGGGTGACGTTAAGGGTTTAAAGTATAAGTTAACTCACTAAAATCCCATATAAGCTTCAAAGTGATAGTTGCAAAAAAACTACTCCCTGCAAGAAGATGTCATAATGTGCTAGTATGCATCATATACTGGCACATTATAAAAGACTTACAAAAAACACGAAGCCTTCCACCGCTGACAGGGCTTCCATCTTTACCCAGTCCTCCTTTGGGGTTCAGACCATTTGGATAGCCAAACCGCAATGACATTACTCCCATGCATGCCAGACTCATGGGCCCAGCACAGAACTCTGAAGGAACCGCATGAGTATGCCATCCCTTCAGAGCGCATGCACCAGTGATGTCACTGGCTGCAAAGATACTGAATATCTCCTAAACAGTGCACATTTAGGAGATATTCCTTGTACTTACAGATAAGGATTATTATTAGCTTACCTATAGGTACAAGTGTCTAAGTGGTGTTTACTACTGTAATTCCAAAGTTGTTTTAATATTTTATAAATCTGCAGCCTTTAGAAAAAAAAAAAAAATACCTGGTGATTCCTGCATGAAGGTCCTTGTTCAGGCACTTCCTGTTGAAGAATGTGTGGTGTTCATACCTCTGGCCTGCAGGTGTCATTATTTAAAGTACAATGGAACCTTGATTTACGAGTATTGCGGTTAACAAGCGCTTTTAAAGACAAGCAACTTTTTTTTTTAAACGAGCAGGATTCAAGCCAATGGGGTGTGCAGTACCACATTTGGCCAAAGGTGCGGGGGTTCCGGTGACACTCGGAACGGGTCAGAGTCATCTGGAAATACTCGGAATCACTCGGAAATTCTCCGTTCCCTTCCTGAGTGTATCCAAGCCTTTCCGAGGGTTTCCGAGTTCAGCCGAGCTGTCCCCGAGTATTTCCGCGGCTCTCCGGCACTCCCCACCTCTGGCCACATGCGGTATTACATGCAATAGAAGTCAATGCGGAAAAAATTATCTTTGTTTCCATTGACTTCTATGGGGAAACACTTTGATATGCGAGTGCTTTGGATTACAAGCATTCTCTTGGAACGGATTATGCTCGTAATCCAAGGTTCCACTGTGCATCTATAATACTTTCTATACTGTGTACATGATAGTTCCAATTTCTGTTGCTGTTTATGGATCCTGAACTTGCTAATAAAGCACCCTATAAACACTCTGCCTTCAAAGCTACTGGATACATCAAGATTGGGGATGAAAATGTCTTTTCTATCTCTACAGAAGCCTGCTCTTTTTTCTTCCACACCCTGGTGAGCCTGTAAGGCCTTTAACTACTTGGATATGTATGTTTGAGAAGGAAATACATGCTTCTAATCAGGGGGACATACAGTGCCTACTGCTGGATAGCATGCTTTACTTATTTACTGCCTGCCACTCTCCAGCAGAGATATGGAAGGGATGCTCTACTTTACACAACAGAACAGCATGCTGCCTTTATGTTCTGCTCCTCCTCTGAGTATTTTCATTTTATTTAAATGTATTTCTACTGGTAACAACTGCTTCCACTAACCTTCTGGACAGTAAAAATAACAATTTTATGACTGTCACCTTATCACATAGGCATCCAGTGTGGACGACAAGTGACTGTTTCAACACACATTGTGCATGCCAAGTCATAATACCTGAAAAATAACAATTAAAGCAGCAAAAGACTGTATTTTTATGCTTTTCCTTAGTTCACCACTAAAAGGTACCACTTGTTTCCTTCTGTCCTTGTGTATTTATCCATGTATTACTTAGAAAGCACATCATTCTTTTGCTAATTAGAAAACAAATGGCAGTTTATGATAAAATAAAATTCTCAAACTAAATTGTATTCAGAAATTTAAGAAATTAGTGCTTTGCAAATAATAGGGTTGATTTACTAAAAGTGGAGAATGCTAAATCTGGTGCAGCTGTGCATGGTAGCCAATCGGCTTCTAAATTAAGCTTGTTCAATTAAGCTTTGCCAAAAAAACAAACTGGAAGCTGATTGGTTTCTATGCAGTGCTGCACCAGATTTTGCGCTCTCCAGTTTTTAGTAAATCAACCCCAAAGAATTTTTGCAATATTTCTGTTATATTAATGTCCGTTAAAAGCCTGTGTGGACATCGCTGTGATGTCCACACAGGCTTTTAACGGACATGAATATAACAGAAATATATATATAATAGGAGAGTGATCTTCCCATTGGGACACTTGTTTGGATGACAGTTGTCTAAGAGGGGAAATCCCCTCACTTTCTATAGACTTCCTCTCACTTTCTTTTAGATCTCCAGGACAGGAAGCAAAGATAAAACTCTGTAATTTTTTTTACATGTCTTGATGTCCCCTTCTTCCTGTAAGTAGACAATTAATAAATTTGTGATTTTCTTTTACGGGCTTGTTCTGATGGTGATCACATAACACAATATATCGATCCATTGTTGTGAGTCCTGCTTTCTACTACTATTGATGAATTTGGATATTTATCTATCAAGTGTGACCAATCAAGTCCAACCACTGACCTCTTGCATCATATGATTACATCGCTTGTTTTTCATATCTTTCTGGTAAGTAGATTGATAGCACGTGGGTGTGGTGGGCTTTCGTTTGTGCACATTGAGGCTTGGTGGAGGGTCTATATCATCTTTATTTGAATAACGGACTATTATACACAATTTTCATTTTACTTTTGTTATTTATTTGAGCGCTGCACTTGGACTTTAAAAAGATAAATCTCTCCAACAGGATTTCAAGCGCAAATAATAAACTGACTAGGCACTTAAAGTGATACTAATCACACACTGTTTAATTTACATTGTCCCTTCTACTTCTGTATGTGGATGATGGTACTGTAATTATTTTAATTAAAGAAAAATCAAAATACGTTTTTCCTAATCCACATACAGCTGTCACATGACCCAGCTCTTTCCCAGCCGGTCTGCAGGCAAACATAAGCAGGAGGAGCTTCTAGTTCTCAAACTGTTTTAAATTGGCATACAAATATATACAGTATATTTTAAATCAAATCTTTATTATTTTGTGGAATAACATAGTGTGGGAGGCTTTCTGGCAGGCACAGGCCGTGTCATGCCCCTCTAGCCTGCGTCTTAGAATAAGAGAGAGGTGAAGTCTCTATTAATCCACATGTAATAACCCACACCATTGTGTTTAGCTGGTTAATGGGCATGGAGGAGGAGGAGGGAGGGAGTGGGCTGTCATTTACTACTGTGTATATGTCCACATGTGTGACTCTATAGTCACATGGGCTGCTCAGGTGGAATAAGGAGGAAATGCTCAGCATAGAAACTCACTGAAAACTGAGCATGTGCAGAGTTGCCACCACAGCTGCAAAATCCCTAGCTGAACTGGGGACATGGACAAAAGGTGGAGATAGCAGCACGATCAACCATTTTTTTTGCAGAATACAGAAAACAAATCTTATAATGACTAAGTGAGTATGAACAGCATAGAATACAGGATTTATTGATAGCTGTTTTATGACGTGGGCTTAGAGATACTTTAAAACTATCCCTACTCCCTAAAAGAACAATGTTCGGGGCTCTGCTTACATTTTATAATAACCTGAATTTATTTCTGTGACATGATATATCTAAAAGATTTTTATTCAGACAGTGATTTTTATTCATCTCAAGTACTATGGGTGAAACATAAAAACATCATTGGACTTATTCCATTATCAAGCATATAAGGAATTTTGCAATAAGAATTCTTTGTTATAAAAATCTACCTACCTTTTGAAAAATGCATGCATAGCTGAGAATATGCATATCTCGAACTTCAATTTTAACCAAGGAATATATCTTACCTTTATAAAATTACAGTATATGAATGAAAACAGAACCTTCAGATTTAATGACACATTTTTACAAGTTTAGGGAAAATGAAGAGACATTCATGACTTGCTTGTAAGGATTATTATTCAAGGTAATAGATGGTATAAAATACCATCATCTATAAATCAAACAAATGAAGCTTATTATTGGAGATAAAAAGATAATATAGGGATGTATTTGCATATGTGGGTTAGATATCCTATCAATACTTTCTGAAACAAAGTTAGCTTTTACATAGTGGTGATATCTATATTACCGAAGAACTAATGCTTTTGAATTTGGATTCTGATGTTGTCCAGTTACAATCAAAAAAGTGTAGTCATCTTTTATGACTGCAAATGTCCTAGTTCCTAAATGTTGAAATCATTCCAAATCTTCCATAAATACTAATTTAATCAAAGAAATAAATGCATTTAATAAATATTGACAAGTGTTAAACGGATTCATTTAAAAGCGAAAGTTGCTTTATACATGGGAAATCTGGAACCAATTCCGATCTAGTGCTTACAATTACATGTTTAGACTTTCATGATTTAATATATGATTGCACATATGATTATTTTTTTGACTCTATAATGGGTACTATTCACATTTTTTTTTACTTTCTTTTCATTGTTTTATTGATTGTAATTATATTGCCTATTTTTTGTGCAAGCATACCCCACTTTTAAGTACACAATGGGGTTTATTTACTAAAGCTGGAAAGTGCAAAAGCACTTTCCAGCTTTAGTAAATAAATCCCATTGTGTACTTAAAAACCGGGGTATGCCTGTACTCCTTTACATTGTACTGAATATTCCTGTGCTGGGCTTTATTTCTTTGTGAATAATAATCATATTCAAAAATGAAATGCAAAAAATAAAAAAACTTAGTGGACATAAACCCGTAATGCTATGGCGTGCATTGCAGTAGTGTACTTCTGTTTCTTGTTAACAGAGATCCCACAGAGTAAAAAGAAATATAGTTTGGCTTTTGTGGCTTCAGGGCAGACGAGAATTGATTTGAGGAGACAGAACAGAACAGGTGACTGTTAAATGTAGTGTTCATTACACTGTGTACAACGGGCATACAGAGAAATGTCCGACTGGCTCTTTTTATACCAAGGCCAGTAGTTTAAAAAAAAGGCATCACATGTTTTTGTGAATGTTTGCTTACCTTACATTTATGGTCCTGACAAATGTTTACATGGTAATGTAAGTTTACTTTTTGACTTTAAGTACTTGCATGTAAAAAGGTACAGTTTTGATGATCGTATAAAACATTGATGCAATTTCCTTCAATAGCCAGTCAGTAATTCCCTAACTCCTGCACTAGAGTTATGAAGTATGGTTGCTATGAATAATACCTCCAATTCTCTGTCAAAGCTTAAAAATGAGCCATACTATGTTTCTAAATGAAATAACATTTATCATACATGTATTCGTATTTCAGTGTGTCAGAATAAAACACAAAAAGTTATTCTGCCCTTTTAACAGACCTTCCCCGTTTTCTTACAGCAATACAAAGCAAGCAAACTTGCAACCATAGGCTTTCATTATTTTTTTCTTGCTTTTGCTATCTTATAAGATCTCTACTAGTATGTTTCTGTTGGTTAAAATGTTCTGGCTTATGGCTAAAGCTGTCAAAAGTATATAAGCACAGGATAGTGCAGTTACAGTTATATAAATAAAAGCCTATTCCACAGCCCTGTGAAGTGCACGCTCCCACTCTCCTGCAGAGTTATGGAGAGAGGAGACAAGCTACTTTACACAACAGAACAGCAGGCTGTTTATGTGTCCTGCTCCTCCTCTGGGAATGTCCTCTTTTTAACTGTCCATCTACCGGTCACACCCTACTGCTTTAATGGAACGTTTGGACTGTAGTAATAAAGATTATTTGACTACCACCTACTGAGCATAGATTATATAGGTATGCGGAACACCACAACAATTTACTTTGTGCACAGTATGAACTTTGCATATTAATCACTCATTTCCAGTGTTGGGCATGGTGACTGTAGCTATAGGCACAGGGGGATTGGTGTTAGAAAAAATGGGAAGGTTCTTATGAGGGAAGCCTTTGGGTTGGCTATCTGTCTCTGTGGCAAAAACTAACCCTGAAAAGAGTTGGAGCTGGATGTGGTAATAATTGGTGCAGGGTGAGAAGAGTACTATAATGATAGTTCAGGTGTAAGTTATGTCTCAATTGACAGTGCAGGTGATGGTTTAGTTTTTGGGTTTAAGAGTTAAACATTGGGTTTAAGAGTTAACATATTATGGGATGAAGTGACACGTTCTGTGAATAGGCCTCCACAACATATTGATACTATATTGATCTCTGGTCATCTCCCGACTCGATTACTACAACTCCCTCCTCATTAGCTTACCTCTAAATAGGCTATCCCCACTTCAGTCCATCATGAACGCTGCTGCCAGGCTCATCCACCTCACAAACCGCTCAGCGTCTGCTATACCCCTCTGCCAAATCCTCCATTGGCTGCCACTCTGCCAACAAATTAGATTCAAGATACTAACTATAACTTACAAAGCCATCCACAACCTGGCCCCATCTACATCACAAACCTAGTCTCAAAATATCAACCTAATTGTTCTTTTCGCTCCTCCCAAGACCGCCTGCTCTCAAACTCCCTTGTCACCTTATCCCATGCTCGCCTTCAGGACTTCTCCAGAGCCTCTCCCATCCTCTGGAATGCTCTACCCCAATCTGTCCGATTTTCTCCTAAATTATCCACTTTCAGACGATCCCTGAAAACTCATCTCTTCAGAGAAGCCTATCTGGCCCCCACCTAGCAACTGTACATTTATCTTCTCAATCAGCACATCGTCCACAGTTATTACCTCTTGTATCTCTTGACCTTCCCTCTTAGATTGTAAACTTTAAGGAGCAGGGCCCTCTGATTCCTACTGTATTAAAGAGTATTGTATTTGTACTGTCTACCCTCAAGTTGTAAAGGGATACGTAAACTGTTGGCGCTATATAAATCCTGTATAATAATAATACCAGCTTGTGACCTCCTTCCATGTGACAGTGTTAGGCTCTAGCAGACACGTTTGAGTCCCAAGAAGTGTAACATGACAGAGGGGCTGATATCTCCAGCTCACACAGCTACTTCTCTAGGCACTAGTAATTTGATGCCAGCTGCTTTACAGAAGGATTTTTAATGGCACATACTGTAGACCTAAAATATTGGATATACACTAATGCCGCGTACACACGATCGTTAATTCGGCCAGCAAAAGACAGATGAGAGCTTTTGGTCAGAAAATGCGAACGTGTGTATGCTCCATCTGACTTTTGCTGGCCGAATTCCCTCCAGCAAAAGATTGAGAGCAGGTTCTCAATTTTTCAGTCGGAAAAAGTTTTGATCGGAAATTCCGATCGTCTGTATCAATTCCGACTCGCAAAATTCCTACGCATGCTCGGAAACAATTCGACACAAGCTCGGAAGCATTGAACTTAATTTTCTCGGCTCATTGTAGTGTTGTACGTCACTGCAATCTTGACGGTCTAAAGTCCAGCAGAACTTTTGTGTATGCAAGCCAAGCTTGAGCGGATATCCGCTCCTGTGTACGCGGCATTATTTGTATAAAAAAGATACCCCATATATAAAGGTGAACTCCAGGCCAACATCTAAATACACAGATTAAATCCATACATTGAAGCTGCCAAAGGATTTGTATTTATGCTCATCCAGTGCCAGGAATGAAAAAATAAAAAAGATTTTATTTTTCTCTGCTGCAGTTTGACTAAAGCCCCATACACACGCTCGGACAATCCGCGGACCAGGTCGGTCGGATTTTGTCCGACGTACTTTGTCCGATGTTGGTGTTGCGTACACGGTCGGACTACGTTGTCGGAATATCCGGTCCGGAAGAACGTCGTGACGTAAGTCGTCGTCCACGAGATTACAAAAGGGAAGTTCAGCACCACGTGAGGCACCCGTTGGGCTCCTTCTGCTGGTCCCGTGTTTATCGAGAGTTAGTGGAAGTTGGTGACTTAAGATTCGCGCTTCTCAGTTTTCTGACTCAGATCGTTACTGCTCTTCAGTTTGTGCTTGTCGTGCGTATCTGTTTATTAGTGCGTGTAGTCAGTTCGCATTTGTTGGTCATTGCGGCCTATAAAAAAAAAAAAAGCCGACCTTTTGTGACCTTCTGAGCGATGTTTCCCGTGCGTACTCGTCGCCGAGTTCGTGCTGTACGCGGAATTGGTGTCGGGCTTTTAGCTTTGACCCAAGACCCGTCCATGAACAGAGTGACGAGTATGTGGACCAAGAATTGGTTGCTTCAGCGTGACCAGTTCTCGCACATGCCTTTGCTTCGTGAGATCCGGGAGAATAATCCTGATGATTTCAGGAACTTTCTCAGGATGACGGACCCCGATTTTCACCGTCTTTTGGCTTTGCTGACCCCCTTTATCAGCCGGCAGGATACCTGCATGAGACAAGCCATTACTCCGGAGCAGAGGCTTGTTGCCACGTTGAGGTACTTGGCGACAGGGAGAAGTCTTCAGGATTTGAAGTTCTCTTCAGGTAGCTCTCCCCAGGCCCTGGGACTCATTATTCCAGAGACCTGTTCTGCCATCATCGAGGTCCTGCAGGAGGACTATATTAAGGTAACATTTCTACTTGACTATTCCCTTCTATGTATGCTCTGTTTGCTAATGTCTTCTATTTTTGACCTCCTTCCCTAATTACCATGATTGCAATATGTTCTAATATGATGTGCCCCTTTTCTCCTTCACTTACCTCACCAGCATGCTCTTCTGCCCCAATAGACACCTATGGCCTAGTCACTTAATCAATGTCTTTTGTCTGCTGCATAGTATTGTTTGTCCCCAAACACCCCCTAAAATATGCACA
Organism: Lithobates sylvaticus; assembly: GCA_028564925.1. Classification (NCBI taxonomy): domain Eukaryota; kingdom Metazoa; phylum Chordata; class Amphibia; order Anura; family Ranidae; genus Lithobates; species Lithobates sylvaticus. The sequence continues at coordinate 118,678,414 of CM053031.1, forward strand.
AATGTTTGCTGTGTGGTTTACTTCATGTCGAGCCCCTTTAGAAATTTTTTTTTTTTGTTGGGGGGGGGGGGTGGCAAACTCATTAGGAACCCCCTCCCCCAACTGCTCTGTCAGATGGTACCAATCCTTTATCTGCTGGCTTTCCCAAGGTCCATACACACTATATACCTACCTCTTTATAGTGGCCATCTTTAGGGATGAATTCAGCAAAGCATATAGTGCAAGGGGCTGCCTCCATACATTCCATTTCCTAATTTTTTGTCTTCTTTCCCTCCTATTAGCTTTCTTGGTAATTTAAGAATGTCACAATGTGCCTGCCTTTTTTTGGGGTGGGGGGGGGGGTTGAAATGTTATTTTATCTTTCCTGGGGGCTGCCAATAGTGTTAAGTGAGGGTCTGGCCAAACTAGCACACATTATTGAGCCATTTGGCAATCAATGAAGTGCAGAGGGTTACCTGTAACCCCCCCCCCCCCAAAACCCTAGTTAGTGCCAATGGCCCATCAGAAGTGGGGGGATTGATGGGGGTGAGTCATCTGTGAAGGGGAGCCTCTAATTTTCTGTGCAAATACTTTCCAGCCTCCAATTTTATACAGTGCTCTTGTTCCAAGATGTTGATTGTCTAATCTGCTTGCAATGTTTAAGTGCAAAGTGACTAATTTTTTTTTTTGTTTCACTCCACAGTTCCCTTCCACGCCACAGGAATGGCAGACTGTGGCCTCCCACTTTGCCAGCCGTTGGGACTTTCCTAACTGCGGAGGGGCAATTGATGGGAAACACGTCCGCATCGTCCCACCGCCCAACTCGGGGGTCCTACTATTATAATTATAAAGGGTTTAATAGTGTAGTGATGTTGGCGGTGGTGTCGGCAACATACGAGTTTATGTATGTGGACGTGGGGATGAACGGCCGGATATCTGATGGTGGGGCCATTACGCACACGGAGTTCTACTGGCGTCTCCAAAGTGGCAGTCTGTGCTTGCCACCTCCAGAGGAGAATGCCGAAGGACTCCCCTTCGTCTTTGTCGCAGATGAAGCGTTTGCGTTGACTCCCCATGTGATGAGGCCGTTCCCAATGAGGACCCTCACCCCGGACCAGAGGGTCTTCAACTACAGGCTGTCCAGAGCCAGAAGAGTGGTGGAGAACACTTTTGGCATCCTGGCCAGCCGCTTCCGCCTGTTCCTGACGGCATTTAACTTGGCGGAATACAAACTGAACCACATAGTTCTTGCCTGTTGCATATTGCACAACTTCCTCAAAAGACATAACAGGAACTATGTGGTGCCCGTTGGCCCAGATGTGGAGGGCCCTCCAAATGCAGACCTCACAGCCCTTCAAGTGGCACGTCCAGGCTTGCCCCCTCTAAATGCCCGCGCGGTCCGCGACCAATATATGCAGTACTTTGTGGGTAGGGGGGCCATTGCTCTGCCTGACGATGTGTGAGAGGCATTTTTTAATAAATCTGATATTTTAACCAACCTCTGATTTCTTGTCATTTCAGTCTTCTTTGTAGCTTATTTTACTTTGACATTTTTTCCCTTTGCCTTCGACAGTGGGAATGCACTTTCTGGGCAAAAGGAGGTAACAGTCTCTTCTTCCCAAAAAGATTATTCTCATGTTGTGTGTTTGATACCTAATCTTTGGTCTAGAGAAGGTTTGTCCTGCATAACTGACACCCAAAATACTCCTTTTCATCACCAGGTCTGACATGTGTGTATTCAGAAAAATGCTGTGCTCCGTGTTTTCGTACAAAGCACTGTGGGTGTCATTTACATAAGTCAAATCCGCTATGCTCTACAAGTGCATTGAAAAAGTTCCCTGGGAAAGGAATTTGCAGTGCCAAGTGGATTTGCCTTTAGTAAATAACACCCATTGCCCCCCATATCCTTTACATTTTACATACATAATGCATTGTGTTTTTTAAATAAGGAAGCCACACATTTAGAAAAATAAAAAAGTTTTACTTGGAAAACATTCACAAGTGCGTTTACAATCTTCACGCCAAAACTGACAACATCTTGGTTATTTACAACATGGTTTACAAAGATTACGCAATTGTTAAAACCAGGCATGGAGCTAACCAGAACCTATGAACTAGGAAAGTTCAACTTTGTAAAGTGAAGACAAGATCAGACATGACTATATGTTCAAAGTGTGTTTGATCTTGCCTTCATCACATGGGGGGGTCACCCCCGAAAAGTGGAAATTTGGAACATGCACACAATTTGGGTCTGAAAATGGTCATTAGATGGTAAAACACATGCCTAGAAGCTTCAAAAGTGCCATTTTCCATCATGGGGATGAATGGACGTTTTTTGGGGGTGCAACCCCTTCACCACAACCACTTTCGTAGTTCGTAAAGTGTTTGCACCCCCAAAAAAACGTTGCATTCATCCACCATGATGGGAGCTAGCACATGTGGACACAATGTGTGCATGTTCCAAATTTCACACAGTTTTTAAGTTGCAAATGTGTTCAGAAGCTGGCACAAATGTGTGTTAATTACTTGGTGCGTTTTCATATTTTTCCTAAAACATCAATGATGTTCTTCAATTTTTGTTGAACATCATTGTAATCTAGATCTCGATTGCAGACCATTATCTCTCCGATGAGTACGTGGGCACTCTCTGCTGTAAAGTGCGATTTTTCTTCCACAACATCCACGTCACCTAAAAACCACAAACAAACAAAAATGGGTGTTGGAAATGAGGCAGCCATACATGGATTAGCTTACCAGTAGCTGTGTTCTCCAACACTCACCTGTTGTGGTGACAATTTCTCCAAGTTCGATGATCTCTCCTTCCTCCTCCTCCTCCTCTGCTTCTGCTCTTTCCCCTTTTTGGGAGGTGTTGGTTTGGGGGTTTCCTCAGACGGCCCAAGTTTTCTCTCCCCTATGAGAATGTACAAAAGGAAGATTTAGCAACACAATCTATTGAGGGCAGAAATAGGAAATGACAAACATTGCTTGAAAGTGACGGACACTATTTTAGTTTGGCCAGTTACAAATGTCAACTACATGAATGTAGTCACTTTGTAAAGGTGCTAAACTGACTAGCTTTTTGGTAGAAGTTTGTGTGATGGAGACCCCCCTCTAGTATCCACTGGAGCACATGTGTGGAAAAGCCTACTAAAAAGGGGGTTTGGGTGTCCCAGCACTAGTGCTCTCGAGTCCAGATGGGTAAACAGCTACTGGGTGACCTCTCCTTTACATTGAATAAATTGGCTTTACATTCTGGATGACATTTCTAGGGAGAACGAACTTCCTTTCCCCCAAAAAAACACCAAACATCGTATTATAAGTGGCCGAACGTTCGAGGTTGCGTACGATCGAATGGACACACACACGACCATGACAGTGGCAGAAAGATCGAGGCTGAGGACGATCGAATGCACAGACGAACATGAAAGTGGCCATTTTGGAATGTACAACTTTGTAAAAATCAAACCACATGGAGCAGTATGCAAGCAAGAAATCAAACACAAAACACAACTACTTACTTTTTTGAAGAATTCGCTTGATCTTTCTGTACTGATCGGCCTCCCTCAGTTTCAGGTCTGACCAGCGTTTCCTCAGTTGCTCCTTGGATCGTTGTACCCCAAAATGATTGTACAGCCTCCTCACAACTTTAGACATGATCTTGGCCTTGCGGACATTGGGGTTGAGGTAAGGCCCATACTTCCCATCATAGTCGCTCCTCTTCAATATGTCCACCATCTCCAACATTTCTCCAAATTACATATTGGAGGCCTTGAATTTCAGGCTCCGGGATCGGGACGTTTGTGCCTCCGGACTTTCCTCGTCCACCTCCTCGTTGGGGGGATATTTGGGCGCACCTGCTGTGTCCCCGCCATGTGCTCTCCCCACTGCGCCGTAAAGAGAAGGGGTGGGGAATAGACGAGAAAGATCGTCAGGGGCGGGCGGAGTTTGACGCATGCGCACTGTATATAAAACGTCACACGCCTGTGTCGTAGCCACGATCTGGAGACGAGGGGAGAGAAAGCTCACGCACGAGACGATCGCTACAAACGAAGGTACAATTTGACGTTGGTACATAACTAGCCTAGACTGATTAGAACTTGAGGCTTCTTTATGGAGAAGATTAGGAGAGTTTAGGCTGACATTATTTATATTGTTTTGTGTGGCGTTGTGTCTTGCAGAGGTGATGGATGCCTTCTACAACGTGAGCTTTCTACCCCACTTCATTGATAAATACCGGCAATTCCCCCTCTTATGGCAGGCGAAGCACAGGGATTATAGCAACAGACCAAAGAGGTACGCAGCCCTGCTGAAACTTGTGGCATTTGTAAAGCCTACCCTGCCCATGGCAACCGTGGCAAACTTAAAAGTTAAGATCACCAACATGAAGACTACCTATTTCCGGGAGCGCAATAAGGTCCTGAAGTCACAAGCATCTGGAGCTGCAGCAGCTGATGTCCATGTCCCCACGCTCTGGTACTATGAGAGGCTCCACTATCTCAAAGACAAGGCTACTGTCAGGAAGTCACTCTCGACTCTTCCTTGCACGCGTCCTTCCACGCACGCCACCCCGCGTGAGGCTTCCGAGGACCAACCTGGGCCTTCCAGTATGGAAGATGTGCAGGTGCCCAGCTTGTTCCAGGTATAGTAGTTTTGTAACCAGTTTGGGGAATAATGAATGATGTTCAGTTAATTCAGGATCCCCAATTGCTTATTTCCTAACGTGATTGACATATCAACAGACAGTGGTGTGGGAGACATTTTTGGGAAGAATCTAAACTGCAGGGCTGAGAATTGTATGGTTTTGTATTTGAAAACATTTTGCAACAGTCACTAGATGAGAATTGTGTGTGTTTGATGAACAAATAACTGAAACTATGTCCCTTTTTCATACACAGGAAGACCTCAGCCAGGAGGTGGCTGTGGAAGGTGGCAGTCAGGAGGAGGCAGGGGGTAGTGGCAGCCAAGAGGGGGGTAGGCGTAGGAGCCTGACTGTCTCCCAAGTCTCTCCCCTCCGCCTTCCCTACAGAAGGGCGAAAAACATGGGGGAGGTGGGAGAGTCAGCGCTCCAGCTGATCAGAGATGCCTCAGCCTCCCTCTATGCCACACCCACCTACGAGGAGGCCTTTGCCTCCTTGGTTACCAGTAAATTTACGGGTATGGAGGCGGGGCAACGCAGCATGTGTGAGGAGGTCATCCTCAAAATACTAAATGAGGGGATGGCTGGGGAGATGACTCCCCTCACACATGTTTGCGAGAGTGACCTTGCTCCGCCTCCTCCTCCTCCTTCTGCCACCCCACCAGCACCAGCACCACGGCGTGGAAGGAAGCGTACAAGAGACAAGAGAGTGATGACCTTGATTCAGTCTGGTCTGAGAGAAGATGGAGCCTCTCGTAGGACCAGAGCCTGGGGACCTAGATGGCATCTGCTGCAGTTCCGGATGTTTGGACTTCAGGACCAGATTGCGCTCCCTTATTATTTAGATAGGTACTCTTCCCAATTGTTTAAGCCTGTAAAATGATGGTTGCCATGGGTGTCCAAGGCTTTACAAATTCCCCAAGTTTCACCATGGCTGCGTTCCTCTTTGGTTTGTTGCTGAGACCTAAATAAAGGTTTTTTGAATTTGAAATAATCATTGCCTATTGTGTTTTACTTTTCTACAATGACAGTTTTTCTTTGAGTAGGCAGGTACATTTCACTAATCCTAAAGTAGAATTAACAAGGGGCACCAACAACCAACAAGCTCCTAGTAAATTTAAGCAAGAAATACAAATGTTAATAATGTGGTTTTGCTAAGTTGAGACATACAAACCCCCTCCAAAAAACCAAAAAATTCTGCTTCAAATATGTATTCCCCAAAAAAAAACAAAAAAACAAATCATGGTAAAAAAATAACAAAGATTGTATTACGATCTGAGTCAAAATAAACATGTAGTGTATAAATGCTGCAAAGTAATAAAGAAGTAAGTTTGTGAGAAGTGCGGGTGAATAGGAGCAGCTAAAACATGTCATTCTTGTTGCATTGTAAAGAAAAAGAGAATGCCTGCATTAAAGACATTTTAACATGACGAATGTGCTGTGTCGATTAGGAAAGGTAGTTTTACCTGACCGAGCGCTTCCGTCACAGAATTTCTTCTGAGCATGCGTAGCACTTTGTCCGTCGGACAACCGTACACACGATCGGGTTTGGTGTGATCGGACCGGGTTGACGGCAAATCTTTCCAGCAGGAGATAAGACTTTGTCCGTCGGACAAACCGACGAACACTGTCCGATGGTGCATACACACGGTCTGATTTTTCAACAACCTTGTCCGATCGGACAAAATCGATGAAAAAGTCCGACCGTGTGTATGGGGCTGGACAGTGAAAGGAGAAGCAGCAGGCACATGAGCTTATCTGCCTGCCACTCTGCTTTCTGTATGCTCCTTGTTGCATCAAACTTATAGGTCTCCTCCTTACCGCCCACCCTGTGACTGGACAGTGAAAGGAGAAGCAGCAGGCACATGAGCTTATCTGCCTGCCACTCTGCTTTCTGTATGCTCCTTGTTGCATCAAACTTAATTTGCAACTTAAAGCAGTACTTAAGTTCCCCCCATGCTTTTTTTTCCCCTCTAACCATTATTGCTGGGTTATCTTCAAAATACATGCTGACCCCCACAGCAAATCCAGCGTTGTCCCACTGCAAACTTTCTTTGTGTCCATTCCAATTCCATTGCTCTGGCACTTAAAAGGGGCCACACAGTGTTTCTGCACTTCAGCTGCTAAATTTTAAATGTTTGCTGCAGAGAAAATCCTGCCTAATCACTCAAAAATGTTTGTGGCTATTTTGTGGGCTGGGCTTATCACTCAATGTGGGGACCCTTGCAAACATGCTCACTAATTCCCTGGCAATACGGGAACGGGCTGCAGTCATGTGGACATCAGCATTAAGGAGACACCCCAACATAGAAGCAGGCCCTTTGCCTTGCCCAGTTCCACTTGGTAAACTTAAACACTCCGCAGTTAAGCACTTTTCCCATGTCACTGCACACCTTCTCCTACTGAATGCAGCAATTCTGAGGGGACACTGCAGGGCCTGTGTCCTGCTCACCAGCACAGCCATGCTTGTCACCTCACTCTCAGTTACAATGTGAGTTCCCACTATACGCACACAGCACAGACCTCAGTTGCTAAAAATCCCCTTCCCCGTGCCGCAATGTAGGTTCACAGTATATATAGCCACATCTCCTGCCAACTCCTCTGCACGATTAACCCTTCAATGGTGGCTCTATTGAACCTCCTCTTCATCCCCTTGTTATACAAGCCCTGTTCGTAATACACCTTGCATGCACCCCTATGAATAACTTCTGGCCAGGAATTAATGATTAACAGTAACTTTACTGAAGACTTGCAGCAGTACAATCCATAATGCACACTCTCATAGAAGCACAGACACTGCCAGGTTCATACCTTCCAGAAAAAAAAGTCCATTTAATGGTAAGTTCCTAGTCCAGGAAGAAACCCAGGAGGGTGTGCTCCACATAAAGACAAAAAGAGGCCACATATGCTCAGGCCGAAGCAGCACCCAATATTCTGAAAAATCAAGAAAAGATTTGCCCATGGGACTTTTATGAGTGGTGCTAGTAAAATGATACACCAAATGTAAAAAATTGACAAAATGTATTTCATAATACATAAAAAACATGTACAATTCAACATTAATTGTGTCATCATAAGAAGCAAATCACCAATGTACATTCAAGATGCCAACATGATTTCTGGAACATTCAATTCCTAATTTGTAAATCCGTGGAAAGACCTTGTCATAGTAAAGGCGACAAATTAAACACTCAAAGTTGACCAGTCAATTTATATTTGAAAGGTGCATCAGTTTAACAAGTGCTTCAGTTGATCTACATGGTGTGCACTTTTTCCTTTAAAATCTCATGTGGAAGACAGACAGCTCTGAACCCTTCCCTGATAATTAAGAGGCTTACAGCAGGAGGCAGGACTCAGAAAGCCCGGCAAAGAGTCTAGACACAGTTAACTCCTTTCCATTATGGGCATCCTGCTGACTAAAGCATGATACACACACATTTGAATAACATGAGTTTGCATAAAAACACAGAACTCCAGCACAAAGTTTTACAAAATAAAGAACACTTCAATTTTGTACCGCACTGTAAGCACCTGCTTACAATCTCCTTCTTATATTGTGGCCTAACCAAGCTGATTACATGCTGTTCAGCCAGTGTACAATATTTGTGATTATTGTCCAACAGATATTATACTCCAATGTTTATTTCAAGATAAAACATACCTAGTCTCTTCCTAATAAAGTAGACATTTCCCCTCTTCCACTTAAATTCACATCAGCATGCAGTTCTGCATGCTGATATGAAATCATCTTACCTTTACCAGTTAAATTTAAAGGAACTTAAACACTTACTTATAATTACTGTTAATCCACTTCCTGGTTGTGTGAAGCACTGGTGATGTAGTCCTGACCTCACATCCTTGAAAAGTTACATCCTCAGATGATGTACACAGTGACATGTTTCAGGAGGCAGACCCAGAATTCCAGGCAGAGCTCCAGGAAGTAAATGGAGATGGATTGATCAGCCTTTAATGGAGCCAAGCTAAATGTAAAAGTTAAAAGTAAAGTTTTATCCATATCACCTTTAAATGACTCTCTCCTTGCTGTATGTTTTCCATGTCTCCCATGGCAGTGCCTAGTTTCAGATGTCCTCTTTTTTTAAATACCTTACTTATTAGCCTTAAAAATGTCCAGAATAGACTGAGCTTGTATGCTAAGTTCAGGTTTTATGAACTTCAAGCAAGCTTTGATGAACCCCTTGTGAACTGAACCTAGGAAGATTCAGTCTTCTCTAAACATGACAGATGTTCTAAAGCTGGTACCTACTGGCACACTGCATTCTGACAAAGGCACCCACTACTTTGAGAATACACCAATTGGCTGCAGTTGCTGGTTGAGAAAAGTTTTGGCTGAAGTTGCTGGTTGAGAAAAGTTTTCCAGCTTGTCCATTCAACAGAAGTTGATCAAATGATCAACTTCTGTCAAGCATGGATGACCACATACTGATCAAAATTCCATTTAGTGTATGACCACAGATTAACTCTTCCCCACTCGTGTAACTAATGTCAATGTGTGAAAATGGCCTAGTCTAGTCACAATTAGACTGATAAGTTCAATCACTATGAATGCTGCTACAAATTAAAACATACTTTTACATTCCAGTTAGTATCGTAGAGAAGTGGTTGCTGTGGATGCATTTTTTTTGTTTTTGTTTAGCAAAAGACAAGTATTTGAACAAGCCTTGAGACAGAGTATAGCCTTGCTACCGGCTATAACTCCTGAGCACAAATCAACATCCTATACTGCCAGGAAAAGAAAAATATATTTTCTATTGCTCCATATGGTTGGGGAAGATATAAAATGCACAATGCTGCAGGGCTAATGTGTCATTTTTTAGTACCTCTTAGTTCTAGTCTGGTTACATCAATAGTTTGCCGTCTCCTGGTGCATTTGTAATTTTACATTAACTTCTCACTACAGAGAGACCTAAAATAAAGTGATGTGTTACAGTTACAGTACATAAGAGACTTTTGTAATTCTTTAGTGGTGGATCGAGAGTACCACAATCTCTATGTACTATTAGGGAGTTTGTGGCTTTTCATGATATTGGTAACATTTTCCTCTGGGTACGTGTTTTCCTGGCTCTAATGTAATAGATCCATTTTTCGGCATCGCGTTGAGGAAATAGTGGAAGACGAGAAGATAAAGCACATGACTTAAAGCCACACAACTATCTTTCAATAACTCTTCTTTACTCACATGAATGATTTTCAAGTCTGTTTGTCTGTTCTGCATGTCTTCAAATATTCTGTTTACAGAAAAAGTACATGCACTTTTTATCTCCTTGCCTCTTCAGAGGGACTGCATTGACATTCACCAGATTACATAGCAGAAACGACTGAACGATATTTCCTCTCTTTCTGTGAAAACTTCCAAATAATGACACAGACGCCCACCTGTCCAAACAGATAACGTGTCTGTTTACATAAAATATACAGACACGATAGCTGGTTACCTCGTTCATAGCTAAACTCTTTTAGAACCTGATGTAAAGAGTCAGTTTTATTCCCACTTGCTCTCCTTATTACCACATTCACACAATCCTCACACTGTTTAATAGATGGTAATGTTTTTTTCTTGATGTGAAAGTTTGGCTTTCCAAAAAAGAAAAAAAAAAAAAAAAGTATACTCATCTGTCCCCTGCCATCTCTGCACTGAGAACTGAGCGATCAAAAAACACAGATAGCTCAGTTCTCCCCCCAGTTCTGAGCAGAGTGATGACTGTCAGTCACCGGTTCTCTACTCTGTTTCTCCAGCGCTCACTGGAGCACTGGGTTGTGCAGGGGGTAGGAGGGCCTGGCTCAGTCTCTGAGCAGCTTGCTGAGAAGCTGATCTGGTGGCCAATCCAGGGATCTGGATGTATCCCGACGGCCCACAATTGACGACTTGACGAGGTGCAGGCGTGCGAAACGTGTTGTCAGTGTGACGGGACCATTGCTTCCAGCTTGCTTTCCAACTGCCATGACCAGTATGTTCGACCAGCTGCTCCCGCCCCGGCAGGTTTGGCACAGTGAGTGACGTCATCGTTAGTGGCCGAACACGGGCAGCTGCTCTCACAGGCTACAGCTTGATATTGGCCCTTCTGGTCTTGGCTCCTCCCGATCGCTGGGCGGAAATCATCCTGTCTTACAACCCACACCATCACTGTGATCAGACACATCTCAGACCACTCCCAGTGGAGTTCATCATGTAGGTCAGCCACTGTGTTCACACTCCTCAGGCATTTGATTGAAGCAAGTTTTTTTATACCCCACATCCTTTTTATCGTTTCAATAAACATCCAGTTGTCTAACAATCATTGGTGTGTCCAAGACATTGAAGGTTTTTTAAAACTTTGGCATTCCTCAGACTTTATATCTGAATCTAAGCACTTTTAGAAACCTTTGCCACTTGTTTTTATGTCATACTCTTCCAGCAGTATTTCCCAGCAGCTGTGATCCATGACTTTTGGCATTCACTACCACAATTGTTTTTCATGTACTATTTGTTGCTCTTCAGTAGGTGCCGGTTTTTCTTCTGCAGCTTTACACAGGATTGCAAGTCCAATTTGGACTATAAACATATTCATGTTCCTCTCTTTATCTCAATTACTGGGAATATACAAATTTGAACTTTACAGAAGATAGCTTGAAAGGAAGATAAAATTGTTTGTGATTTCAATTCAATCCAAATTAAGGACATTGCATTTTTTTTGCATGATCAGCAGGTATTTCCTGTACTTGCTCAAAATGTTCTTAATGCGGAGTTCCAATAAAAAATAAATAAAATAAAAGTCAGCAGCTACAAATACTGCAGCTGCTGACTTTTAATAATCGGACACTTACCTGTCCCACGGTCCAGTGATGCGGGGGAACGAAGCCCCACTTGTCTCCCCCTCTTCTCTGCGGTGCCGGCTTTGTCACTGTGGGTGCCCGGCTGTGGCTTCACAGCCGGGCACGCACTGCGCAAGCCATGCTCAGTGCTGTGACTGGCTGGGCAATCATCTGGGACCTGTGACGTGTCCCAGATGATTGCCGAGAGGGAGGGGGAGAAGTGATCTCCCTTCCGGCGCTGCAGAGCCCCGGGAGGAAGTTGGAGCTGGAACCCTCTAAAAAGTGCCAAATGTGGCATGTCAGGGGGTCACCTTACCTTAAGTTCCATTTTTGGGTGGAACTCTGCTTTAACCTGAAAAATGAAAACCTAATACAGCTACCACATGTAAGGATCATTAAGCTGCAGTATATCACAGTTTTGTTCTTGGGTTTAAACATCCTTCAGGTACCTGCTGCATTGCACTATCCCAGGCCTTGATGCTTGTCAGCAAAAGTTGGCAACCTACCTATTTTTGTCGGGCAAAAGAACAATTGCCCAGGCCTGGAGGAAGCCCATGGTCCCCTTTCAGGGTGCTAAAGACCATATGACTGCTCTGATGCTTAATGAACAGATGTCTAGAATTCTCAAGGACTCTCACACTAAATTTCTAAAGATTTGGGAACCTTGGCTTCAATATGGCTTACCCACATTTCCTCCAGCTAGTGTTGGATGCTTGTGACCATACAGTATCCCTATTGCCCTTCCTTCCTCTGTTGTCCCCCCTTTTTTTTTCTCTTTTGTATTTTGCTTCCTTTCTTCCTTCTGGGGCTTTTATTCGCTCTCTTTCTCTTCTCAGTCACTCTATTCTCTCTGTGTGCATAATCTATACTGTACCATTATCAGGGAAATAGCCTGAGTTAGCCTGTCCAAGCTTGACAATGATATCTACGTGGATCTTACCTGAACCTTGTTTTTTATTTGTACATAGTCTCTAGTAAATGCATTCTATGTGTTAAGATAAAAATCCTTTTGTGTGTAGCAGCCACCCCAGCACCTCCCTAATTACTTACCCGAGCCCCATCTCTCTCCAGCGCTGTCCACGAATGTCTAAGCCATCCGGGACACTCCTCCTGATTGGCTGAGACACAGCAGCAGTGCCATTGGCTCCCGTAGCTGTCAATCAAAGTCAGTAAGCCAATCAGGGGGAAGAGGAGGTGGGGCCGGGTTGGGGCTGTGACTCTGCTCCAGTGCCCCCATAGGAGCTGGGGGCACTCAATAGGAAGGAGGGGCAAGGAGCAGCAAAGAGGGACCCAAGAAGAGGAGGATCCGGGCTGCTCTGTGCAAAACCAACTGCACAGAGGAGGTAAGTATAACATGTTTGTTATTTAAAAAAAAAAAAAAAGACTTTACAATCACTTTAACTATTGCTACTGTTTTCTTTTTGCTTGGCACTGTATGAAGCTTTATACTGATTTATGTTGTCATCCAAAGCCCCTGCGTGGGCAGATTGGATGCTTTATTGTTATTCCTTTAAAATGTAATAAACTAATTGTACCAAAAATCCTTCAGGTACATTCAATGATGGTCTCAACTGCAGTAGCTACTTTAGCCACTTTTAAAGCAAAACTTATCCAAGATAAATAGGCGCATACCCAACATATCCATTCTAACACATACCTTTTGTTACCTCAACCAGTAAAATTGCTTTCGTGTTTTGTTAAACAGACTAAATCATAGCATTAATTCATTTTTAATATTCAAGGCAAACTATGGCCATCTTAAGTAAGGGCAAAGGATTTATGAAGTTGTTACTTCCTGGGATCCATCTACCCCTAAGTCAAGTGGGTGTGCTTAGTGGAGAAAGCCCCTCCTGTGTTTCGCCAGATAAATTAAAAAAGGTGCCCATGAAGACTCCTGGGATATATGTCATCACTTTGGCTCAGTCAGAAACCGGAAGCAACTGAGGAAATGTAAAAAAAAAAGTTTAAAACAAGTAAATATAATAAAAAAATTTAAAAAAAGGAGGCACATGATGTGTATTCCTAAAAAATGCTGAAAGCCTGCTGATTTTGACTTTTTCAAGCTCTTATATACTGTATACTGAGATGTGCAGTTCAATAAACCTTTTCAAAGCATTTGCCTCATACTATTTTTTTTCTGCTCAGGAAACTTCCTGCAACATCTATCTAACATCAGATGCTGCAAACCCTTGGCTTTATCTGTTCCTCCAAGACTTGGTCAGACTTTGCAGATGACACCAAGCAATGCAGTGAAATAACATCCTTACAAGATGTCTCCAACTTACAAGACAACCTCAATGCACTGTTTTATTGGGCAACTAATGGGTTTAGTTAAATTGTAATGCATTCTTTATTTAAGTATTTCTCTAGAATTGCCAAACTCTCGCTGCTCCATTATATGAGCTACCCTTTTTTATCTTACTTTTTTTTCCAAAAACCATTAAAAAACGATTGAAACAGAATTGTCAAACTCATTATATACTCCTGGAGTAAAAATCTAATAACATAATATTATTTATGGTATTAAGGTTTAAACATGCACTACAGACATAGATTTAGCCGTTGTGATATAAAACGTCTTTATCCACTTCACCCCCGGACCAATTGGCAGCCAAAGGACCAGGCCCCTTTTTGCGATTCGGCACTGCATCGCTTAACTGACAATTGCGCGGCCGTGCGACGTGGCTCCCAAACAAAATTGGCGTCCTTTTTCTCCCACAAATACAGCTTTCTTTTGGTGGTATTTGATCGCCCCTGCGGTTTTTATTTTTTGCGCTATAAACAAAAGTAGAGCGACAATTTTGAAAACAATGCAATATTTTTTGCTTTTTGTTATAATAAATATCCCCAAAAAATATATAAAATTTTTTTTTTTCCTTAGTTTAGGCCGATACGTATTCTTCTACATATTTTTGGTAAAAAAAATCGCAATTAGCGATTATTGATTGGTTTGCGCAAAAGTTATAGCGTTTATAAAATTGGGCATAGTTTTATAGCATTTTTATTAATATTTTTTTTTTTACTAGTAATGGCGGCGATCTGCGATTTTTATTGTGACTGCGACATTATGGCGGACACATCGGACATTTTTGACACATTTTTGGGACCATTGTCATTTATACAGCAATCAATGCTATTTAAATGCATTGATTCCTGTATAAATGACAGTGGTAGGGAAAGAGTTAACCACTAGGGGGAGGGGTTATGGGCTGTGACGTGTTGTGTTTTTTTTACATTAGGGGGCGGGGCTGACGTCTGACGTCATTGATCGGCTTTCCCGATGACCGGGAACAGCCGATCAATGACAGGCAGAGTAGGAAGCACGGGGAGAGGTTTGTTTACACAAACCTCTCCCCGTTCTTCAGCTCTGTGACCCGATCGCGGGACACCAGCGGCGATCGTGTCCGCAGGTCCCGCGGCCGGGGTCACAGAGCTCCCGACCGGGTCGCGAGCGCGCCGCGACCCACTGGCAGGCAATTAAAGGGCCATGTACAGGTACGTGATTTTGCCTGCCCGTGCCATTCTGCCGCAGTATATCTGCGTGAGGCGGTCGGGAAGCGGTTATAAATAAAACCAAATTTCATAAACAAACAAAATTATTGTTTTTTGACAAACAGAAGTGCAACTTTAAAATATGAAAAAAATAAAACTGTAAACTCTATTGGCCCTTTTCTTAATTTTCTTTCTTTCAGTAGCTTAGTAGATGCCCCCTTTTTTATCCTTATGTGGTAGTGCAGTGTTCATTTTGATGTCAAATTTCAATTTCCTTTTTAGTCATATTTTAGTCACCTGCAATTGTTTAAGTTTTAGTTGTAGTTTTATGAAAAAATTGCTGCGCTGAAAATTAATATACATGATGTATAAACCAAATGTAATAGTGATTATGTTATAATCAAAGCTCTACTACCATGAAAATTTAGACATTATTCAATAGTAGCCTGCAAAGATATCAACATGAACAATACAAATTGAATGAAAAAAAAATATATATAAAAAATATATGAAGGTGTATGAAACCTGAGCTCAAAAATATCATAAAAATATATAAAGCAGGTGAAAAATTCAATGAAAATTAAAAAATAAAATAAAATAAAACATGCACAAAGTCCACAATAAATGGTAAAAAGTCCACTGTTAAACTTCAATGGCGATGCTGCACTCAACACCCTCGGAAACGTGATGGAATACACCAAGAAGAAAAGATCCTCCACCAATTAAATAACTGCAGCTTACCAGCTGGTCACATCTCTTTTTTAAGGAGATCTGATAGGCCTGTGGCTTATCACCCTGCCAGGGTCTCTATCCCAGATGCTCCGAATGGCACACTCAAAATCAACATATGGGTCCTGCCTGGGTCCTCCCTTATTGTCACAAATGCTTGTTTATGCAAAGAAAGAAGTAACATCCATAGCATAATTCCGTATAACTGCTTTAATGTAAAAAATAGTGGTACATGTTGCACTTACATTTCAGATGTATATATAAGGCATGTGAAACAAACGAGCGGCCGTCTCTCTATCGATACCCGTCGCTTCCTGGATGGACAGGGAATGGAGGTGACGTCAGCATGCCACTCACCCTAAAATAGTGTTAATTTCGTCCACTGTTTGCCTGAGGAACAGGAAGTGACGTAAAATCTCTGCAAAGGGACACAGATGGCGGAAAAAAAAATCTGATCATTATAACCCTCCCTTGCTCCAAAATCATCCATCCATCCAAAAAAAAAAAAAAGTTTTGCCTATATTTCTACTTTAAATTATTGTTTGTTTGTACCTCTTCTGACCCAGAATCCTTAGTACAGAAGACAGACCATTCTTATGCCATAAGATACCACCAGAATCTTCTGTTTCACTGTGCATGCATTTTTGCATCCAACAATTGAACAATTCCATTCAACTACAATATTGCTAGTTTAATTATGGCTCACCTCATACACAATACTGTGACTCCGCAAGTACATGACATCACATTATTTTCAAATAAGTTCTGATGGGCTTTTCTAATACTTAGGAGACAATGCTGGTGGCAGCAATATATGTAATAGCACAAATAATGTTCACTGGCCAGATAAATGTTGGAGCTTATGTTGAGACAAACTCTTTTTCTTTTATGTACCAAATGGAAGTGATGACGAAAGTCAAAATTCATTGTTATTCTTCCATTTGACAAATTGCACCCCGGAATCACAAAAAGTAGTACAGAAACTACTTTTGGGAATCAGAGCGGCACCGCAAATGTGGCATCGCACTGATTCGGGCGGTGCCCTTGCCGGCAATAGCCGCCGATTTGGCATGTGATTTGACAGATTCTCAATTGGATTTAGGTCTGGACTTTGACTTGGCTATTCTAACACATGAATATGCTTTGATCTAAACCATTGATCTAAACCATTCCATTGAAGCTCTGGCTGTATATTTAGGGTCACTGTCCTACTGGAAGGTGAACCTCCGCCCCAGTCTCAAGTCTTCTGCAGACTCTAACAGGTTTTCTTCTAAGATTGCCCAGTAACTGGCTCCATCCATCTTCCCAGCAACTCTGACCAGCTTCCCAGTCCCTGCTAAAGAAAAGTATCCCCACAACATGATGCTGCCACCACCAAGTTTCACTGTGGTGTGTTCCAGGTGATGTGCAGTGTTAGTTTTCAGCCACAAATAGCATTTTGTTTTTAGGCCAAAAAGTTTAATTTTGGTCTCACCTGACTAGAGCACCTTCTTCCACATGTTTGCTGTGTCCTTCACATGGCTTCTTGCAAACTGCAAACTGGACTTCTTTTGGCTTTCTTTCAACAATGGCTTTCTTCTTGCCCCTCTTCCATAAAGGCCAGATTTGTGGACTAATAGTTGTACAGTACTGTGGACAGAGTCTCCCACTTGAGCAGTGGATCTCTGCATCTCATCCAGAGTTACCATGGGCCTATTGGCTGCTTCTCTGATTAATGCTCTCCTTGCCCAGCCTGTCAGTTTAGGTGGACAGTCATATCTTGGCAGGTTTGTCGTTATGCCATACTCTTTCCATTTTTGGATGATGGATTGAACAATGGTTCGTGAGATGTTCAAAGCTTGGGATATTTTTCTTATAACCTAACCCTGCTTTAAACTTCTCCACAACTTTAGCCATGACCTGTCTGGTGTTTTCCTTGGCCTTCAGATGCTGTTTGTTCATAAAGGTTCTCTAACAAACCTCTGAGGGCTTCACAGAACAGCTGTATTTTTACTGAGATTAAATTACACACAGGTGGACTCCATTTACTAATTAGGTGACTTCTGAAAGCAATTGGCTTCACTAGATTTTAGTTAGGGGTATCAGAGTAAAGGGGGCTGAATACAAATGCACATCACACTTTTCAGATATTTATTTGTAAAAAATTTGGAAAACCATGTATCATTTTCCTTCCACTTCACAATTATGTGCCACTTTGTGTTGGTCTATCACATAAAATCCCAATAAAATACATTTACGTTTTTGGTTATAACATGACAAAATGTGTAAAATTTCAAGGGGTATGAATTATTTTTCAAGGCACTGTATTTGCCTTTAGTAAATCAATCCCAATGTGTGCAAAAATATTTAAATTGCTCTACTTATTGTGCACATAAGTGAGCACACATACATAAATCCCACATTTCTCTCAATGCAAGGGAGAACACTTACTGCCACTTCTCTGTTTCTGTCCCCTATGCCCCCCTATGCCAGTATACATACCTGTTCCAGCTTTCTTTTGGCCGGTCACATAACATGCCTTTTTGTTCTTCAGTTCTTCTCCAGTGTTGTACTTTTAAATGATGCAGAAAATGGTGCTCATGCAGTTTCATGTTATATTCATTATTCCCCTGTGAGTCCAGACTGGCATGATGACAATGTGGGTATGCCTATGACTGCCTGGACTCTGCACAGGGACAGAGCTTGAAACAAAATGAGAATTGCAGCAAGAGTTGTACTTGATTTTTTTAAGCACCCTGAGATCTCATTAAAAAATTAGCTGATGGAGCGAGGAAGGGGTTTTTTAACTTGATTAACTCAACTTCATCAACTGCCTTAAAGTTCCAGCCGAAGTTGTCGTAACCTTGTAAATGTCTATTTAAAAACTTTCAACACTTGTGGATATCGAGGCACAGGTTGCAGGTCTCACAGTCTTATTTCCACAAGCACTCTGCCAATCCCCTCCTGATCCTTCACTAATCCCTTTTCGATTAGCATGGATTTGTCATTTATTTATATGGACCTTTACTGTATTTTCAGAAGATCATGTTACAAAACAAGAGAGATTTATAAAAATGTGGACATATATGGATGCTTTTCAATAATAAAGGAATGTAATTAGTTGCTTGTTGGTCCACTGCTCATAGAGCAAAATGTCATAGTACTGCTGTTAAACAGCGAGCCTGGAGCTGGCATCGCATCTGCACTATGGACGCATATACAAGGAGCATAGCTTTGCAAATGTCAGGTTTAGAATCCCACACTTTCATTATGAAATGTTTTCTTATTTTATTACAAAACATCTGCTAGAATACTTGGGCAGATTCATACTGTCATAAAAGAAAAGATAAAGAAAATTGGAGCTCACCCATATCATGTTTCTAAGCTTTGCAGAGCCTTTTGGCCAGCTAATTTATTAAAGCAGGAAATGTACTAAATTACATTGCTACATTTACTTAGTAAGAAACATCTATTAAAATGTTTTAGCCAGTTTATATCCACATTGATCCTTGCATAATGTTGTACTTAACAATATTTTATTCTACAATCATAACAGAAGCCTACCAGCATTGAGTCAATGCAGGTTATTTAAATCAAAAATGAAAAAGGCTTGCCAATAAGCCAACAAGAATAATCATTAAAAAAAAAATAATAATAATAATAAAACTGAGTAGATTTTATTCACATAGCAACAAAAAAACAAAAACAAAAAAACTCTGTATTTAATGAAAACTCTGCATCTCATCAAGTACTGCTAAAAGCAATTAAAACATTTAGAAAACATGCATAGCCAGAGAGCCCTTAGTCATGGCCATGTTGACCTTGTCCTCTTTCATCTTTGGCTGATAATTATCGTCTTTCATTTTCCATTTTCAACTTCTTGTTCAGTCAATGTTCTTCCCACTCTGGCTAATAATATTGCATTTTCTGACTTTTGCCAAACAGAATACAATTAATATAAATGAATATAAGAAGAAAAATACAAAAAAAAGGTGATCACGTGGCCTGGTCATGTCACTTCTCTACCAATCAGTCATAAAGAACTCCTGTATTTTATAAATGGGCCGCACAATTCAGGCCATGGTGTGCACTAATATAATATAATATAATATAATTTTTTAAGATGAATTCCAGGTATGGTATATATATATATATATATATATATATATATATATATTTGTTTATATATATATGTATATATATATTATATATATATATAAATATATAGATATATATGACATATATATATATATATATATATATATATGTATACATATATATGTATATATATATATATATATATGTATTTTTTTTTTATCTTTTATTCAGATAACATTGTACAGAGTTGTTTTAAACAAGAGATATATCTCAACAGTAGTAAACAGAAGATATATATATATAGACAAACAGCTACCAGTTCAAGTTATTCTTTAGCACTCTTGTCGTTGAAGGTCTCAAAGTTAAGTCGAGAACGAGTCACGGCTCATGTATTTGATAGTATTTTTCCTGCTTAGTTTTCTATGTCCTTGACAACTGAGTACAGTGAATAAGAGCGCATATTCAAGATTAATGAGGAAAATCTTAGCCTTTAGTGGTCTGGACTACCTTAAAGTTCTAGAGTCAGTGCTGAAGGGTGATATTTCTTAAGTATCTGCATCCTATGTTAGGCGAGTTTTCTATGAGGGTTATTTAATGTATTTCCATTCTGAGGTTTTGGTAATATCAACCGATATCTTCTGATATAAATGAAATATGTTTATGATCAGGGACAGGGAGATGGGGAGGGGTTTGGGGGTGGTCAAGCAATACTGGATATCTTAATAAGAGAAGGTGGTATAGGGTGGAGAGAGAAAGATGGGAGAAAGAGTGGTGAGGTAAAGAGGGGTGTTGAGCATGGCCGTCCCTTGCCTCCCTCCCCCAGATGGTGATCTCCAGGTTAGACATTGTTATTAGAGCCCATAGGGCATAGGGGAGGTGATGTCCCTCAAGCTAGTGGGGTGTAGGTCTTTTTGTACCAGATCTCAGAGGGGAAAAAGTAGTGTCACCGTTGAGGCAACATAATTGTATCCTTAAGGGTTTTGTGTTCGGTGTATATTTTTATATAGTTACTTTGGTCCAGCTTAGAGAAGGTCAGTGGCTCAGCATGAATGCAAAGTGTTCTCTGATTGGACGAGGTGAAAAGCATGATGTCATTGCCCCACATCTTTATCTTGTCTAATCAGAGAATGCATTGCATTCATTCAAAACATGCAAAGAATTCTCTGATTGGCACCCATACTGAGCAGCTGTGTTCAGAATCCAGCAACCCAGCTGTTCAGCACAGGACCTGGAAGCAAGTAAGGAGTAGCCGTGTCTTTAATGATTTTTAGCTTCCAGGGGAATAAGCAGGTATAAGATATACATACAGTAGTTATATAACTATGCAAAAATATACCACACCTGGGATTCATCTGTAAACAGTGCTAAATGTATGGCCATTCATATATTTTTGTTACGGCTGAGGGTCTATAGTCACAAAAATAATATGGGAACATAACTTAAAAAAGGTTGCTTGAATGTATCCAACAAGCTTATTGAATCTGGTGGTGTAAAGAACACCTTTTTGGCGCCAGTCATAGCTTAGAATATCTGTCCCAAAGGCTTTATAACAAGCAGGTAATGAGCAGAGAAACCTATAACAGTAAGAACTACAGACACCAGGATTATAGGATTAGTTTCTTCTATAATTAATAACTGATTTTCTGGATTATGGTTCATATAGCATTATGGATCTATTTTTACGTTTTTCTTTTATAACAAATAAAAAGGTGTAGCGTTATTTTACGGCAGAACCTCTATTGTAACAAAGCACTGCTTGTAGCATTCCCCTTCATTTTAATCTACTTAATTGAGCCCAATGCAATGATTACGATAAAAAGCACTTTGCTGATAGACCCTAGGCCAGCCATGGATTAGGGTCCTTTTGTTCCCAGCATATCCAGTACAATGTGGGTAGTATAGGGGTATCAGTCAATCAAAATATATGTGAATTCATAGGCGTGGGCACAGGGTGTGCCGCATTAGTTTTTATCGCTGTGTGTCGGCAGGAACTTGGGAAAGATCACCCTCTTACCGGCTATGCCATAAGAGAAATGCTTGCACACTCCTCTTTTACTGTGCCGGCAGGGAGATCAATGGGTCGGGGTCATACATTTAAAGCTCAAACACATCTGTGTGTCTACAGAGTGCACACACTAATGCAATAGGCTGCGCACACCTACAATATGTGTGAAATAATTGTGAGAATATACAGTTTTGGGGCATTCAAAGCGCATTATGATTTTGGGCTTATTGTGTTATTTTTACTAAACAATGGCAAATTCTTGCCGATTTTCTGGGGCTGATCTTTTTCTCTGTGAAGATGCCCCAAGCTGTTCCGCTATTGGCATCTCATTATTGACATTATAAACAAGACTTTCCAGGTGAATCTCAATAACAACCCATTGACATGTGCTTTGGGTTTCTTAAATGAGAATGTTTTTACACCACAAACTAGAACTGCGATCACCAGTTTGTTATTCCTGGCACATAAATGTATTGCGTCAAAATGGCTCTCTTCACTGCCCCCTATGTTCGAGGATTGGCGTGCGCAGGTTAATTCCACCCTACTTAAGGAGCACCATATCCTAGAACACAGGGGTACCCCTCAAAAATGTATTAAGGTATGGGACCTGGGGTTGCACATCCCTGGACTAGCTCCCTTAACTTTAGTGTCCCTGGGGTATATGTCAATGTTAATAATACAGGTATTAATCTGTTCTTTATTATACAAATATATCTGTATACCAGATAGGTCACTTGAGATGTATAACTAAGTGGTATAATTGTGATGGTTGTGCACTGTACCCAAGGAAAGCTTTAGTTGTTTGGAACGTTAACTTGCACCTAGGTAAAACAGCATCACTTTTCCCTTTAACACTTTTGCAGTGTCTTAAAAAAAAACAATTCATTCTTTAACCCCACCTCCATTTGTGGAATAAGGAAAGAGTTATTTATGTATGCCCCTGATGACGTCTGGTTACGATGAAACTCAATGTGAGGAGTTGGGTTATGTGACGTTGCCAAGCTCGACAGCCGGCCATCACACTGGATGGAAACATTGATAGTTTTTATTGGATTGAAATGCATTTTTTGTGAGTATTTTGGCCTTTGCTGTATTCTTAATAAATGTACTTGTCAGTAATACTGCGCAATGAAGTTTTTTATACCTATTTACATGATGTCCTGATGTGATGAGAGTCTGTCTAAGGAGGATCCTATTGGTGTTCATGCAATCTATCTCCCCATGTGTATGGTGAAATCTAAGTGGAGGATTTTCAAGCGTGTTTGACTGCTTTTGATTATGTAGTCCACTCATTGGGGTAAGAGTCAGTGTGAACCTTTGTGTGGACCTACACTTATTTGACTGCTTTTATTGAGATGTCATATTTCCTCAAACATTTGGACTTTTTATTCATTTTTAGTGCTGCACTTTGTGATTTATTTTAGAGTTATGTATACTTATATAATAATTAGCTCAAAATGAACTTTAGTCCCCTTTTCACACTGATGGACTCATCGTGCCCGCCTGCCTATTTTTCAGGCAGACCTGATCAGACCCATTCCCCATCTGTCAGGTAGATTGGATGACAGTAGGATGGAAACACACAGGTGGTTTGTTTCCATCCAACAGCACTTGGAGGACAGCCTGCTCAGCGGGGATCAGCGGAGAGATCCCCTGCTGAGCAGGCAGATCCGCTGGCAGACTCTGCCAGTGTGAAAGGGGCCTTATGTATGCTTTTTTCACTTAATGACATATCACTGCTTTAACTGCTGCTCTCTGCTATTATTTTGCAGAAATGGATGGCTACTGTTTTTTTCTTTTTTTCCTTTTAGTGCATTTATTTTAAACCTTGTTTTTTTGTAAACCTACAAAACCCTTAATAAAACATATTTGAGTGAAAGAAAAAAACAGCAAATTCAGCAAATATTCCTGTTACTGTTAAATTTTCTTTCCTGATTTTTGAAGTATACTCAATAGTGGTATAAGAAAGCAATATCAAACAATTCGATATTTTCTAGACATGTGCATTCGTTTTTATCCGAATGCATTTTCGGGTATTTTCGTTATCGTTTTAACAAACGATAACGAACGTGCAGAATCCGAAAACCAAAAGATCCGACATAAACAAATGCTTTATTTTCGTTGTGACAACAGTTCGATATAGATAGGAGATTCCACATGACGCTGATAATAGTGATCTGTGTCCATCGAACCTGTGGTCAAATGTGCCTAACCTTAGCTATATTAGTCCAAGATTATTCTACATAGAGAGAAAAGATTCGACATAGAGAGAAAAGATTCAACATTATAGAGACAATAGCATAAAAGGTTGAATGTGCCTAACCAAACTCTGTTAGTCCAAGATTATTCGACATAGATAGAAAAGATTTGACATGAAGATTGGACGAAGCAGTCGCCGCAAGCGGACATTTATGGTCAAATGCTCTGCCTATAGGCTATAGAAGAATTCTAATGTTGGTTGACTAGAAATAATAATTAATAAATATAATTATTACTATTAGAATTCTACTATAGCTTGTAGGCGGAACATTCGACCGGAAATGTACAATTGCTGCGTCGTACAGTTTAGCTGCACCGTTGAATCTTCTTAAAACATTCGACAGACACCATAAGCCTTCAATGACAGATTCAACCTTAATTATTTAGGATTTTCATACGAATGCATTTTTTAACTAAACAAAATAAATAAAAACAAATTTTCTGGAGTAACTAAATAAATTTATTTTCCGGACGAAAACAAAATTACGAAACAAAATATTTCAGTGTGCACATGTCTAATATTTTCCTTAAACGGCTAACAATGCTGTTCCACAATCATGAGAAATGGCCTTGCCAGTAAATAAATAAAGTCTCTCAAACCTGTAGCAGCAAGAAAAAATTAGGCAAGAAATGTTACTTTTGGAATGTCACTTCATCACATCTATTACATTTCAGCAGTTAGTCACATTAATGAAAACAGATTATCTGCCAAGTTTTGGTGGTTTACCACAGTCCATTGACTTTTGTACAATGTCATTTATGTATCAATAAGGAGAACTGGGAGTCCTTTATAGCACCTGGTGGTATTATAGTTTGTGATGGTGCGGTGGCGTATATGTGAATGAAAAAACATGCCTAGCATTCATAAGACCATGTTTATTTTTGGCCTGCATTCCTGATATGGAAAACCAAAACATTATCTACTTTAAAAACAAAAGAATCTATATGGTCCAAGGCACAAAAATGCTTTGGTCTTCTCCAGAGCCCTTTCAATAACGTTATATTTTCTTGAAGGCATATACTGTGCAATAATAAAAAATAAGAAAAAAAATGGAAACCTATAGTATGTTTTGCACAAATGCACATACAGTATATTTTATTATGGCCAAGAATATATATAGAGTGTGTGAACAAATGCTGTAAATTAAGAATACTTTCAGAAATAGAAGTGTTAATATTTATTTTTAATCAATTACCAAAAGGGAAAGTAAATGAACAAAAAGAGAATTCCAAATCAAATCAATATTTGGTTTGACCACCCTTTCCCTTCAAAACCACATCAACGCTTCTAGGTACATTTGCACACACTTTTTGAAGGAAGTTGGCAGGTAGGTTGTTCCAAACATCTTAAAGAACTAACCTAATCTTCTGTGGATGTAGCCTGTGATCCTTCTGTCTCTCTCTGTAATCCCAGACAGACTCAATGTTAAGATCAGGGCTCTGTGGGGGCCAAACCATCACTTCCAAGGCTCCTTGGGGTTGTTGTCCTGCTGCAGAATACATTTTGGGTCAATGTTATTGAAATGATCTATGTATTGTTATTTTTGACCTTGAAACCACAAGAAGAGACCCTCTCTCTGATGTAGACTATTTTTTTTTTTTGCATTCATACATGTCCCTCATGGCAGTGCCCAGTTTCCCATACATTTTTGGCAGCAGTTTGCCTATTGTTCCTAAAAATGTCCAGATTTAACAACAAGATTCAACTTGCATAAACTTTAATGGGATTCCCCTCTGAGTTTGGGTTTACTGTATTTTCAACAAGACTCAAAAAACCCATGGTAATTAAAACCCACATTTACCTATCACTACCTGCCACTAACAATCTTCCTGTCCTAAAGTTATAATAGTCACCCACTTTACTTTATCTATGTACAGTATGTCACCCTAGGAGAGAAGGTGTGTTATGAATACTCATCCCCATAACTTATGCCACGTACACACAATCGGAATTCCGGCCAGAAAAAGACCGATGCGAGCTTTTCATCGGAAAATGCGACCGTGTGTGGGCTCCATCGGAATTTTGCTGGCCGAATTTCCGACAGCAAAGAATTGAGAGCATGTTCTAAATTTTTCAGACGGAAAAGGTTTCTATCGGAAATTCTGATCATCTGTAGCAATTCTGATGCGCAAAATTCCTACGCATGCTCGGAAACAATTCGATGCATGCTCGGAAGCATTGAACTCTGCTCGTTGTAGTGTTGTATGTCACGTTGTTCTTGACGGTCGGAAGTGCCCAAAAAAATAAATGAGCAGGCCTTTAAACGCTGGTTGAGATAACACTGCAGAGTGCACAGAAAGTTACAAACCCACTGAATTTATAATAGAATGAGCAGGTTTTTGTGTCCAATGAGGACAGGGAAGAGTGCACGCTCGTGCCCCTAGAGACTGTCAGAGGTATATGCCAAAACATGGAGATAGCATTACGGCGTGCACTCTGTAATGAGCGGCACTTCTCCAAGCATCCATTAGTTAACTCTTTAGATCCTGTGGCACAGTTCTTTAGTTCTGCACTCTACACTATGGATAACAGTTCCTCATTACACCTCTCTCTCCCCTGCAGCATTTCTGAGCTGCTTCTGTTTAATGTACACCAGACTCCACCAGCACAGTTACCTGTCACTTCATCCCAGTGACACTGATCAAACTTGAACCCCAGGAAGCTTAGAGCGGAGGTCCGCCAAAAGTCAGCAGCTACAAATACTGCAGCTGCTGACTTTTAAAATATGGGCACTTACCTGTCCAGGGCAACTGCGATGTTGGCACCCGAAGCAGATCTTGGGTGCTGCTGTCGCCATCTTCGGTAAGGGAATCAGGAAGTGAAGCCTTGTGGCTTCACTTCCCGGTTCCCTACTGCGCATGCGCGAGTCGCGCTGCGCAATCCGGATGGTCCCTACTGTCTCTGGGACCCGTGTGTTTCCCAGCAGACAGGGGGGGGGGCAGGAAGAGGCATAGACCGGGGACATCTATGCCCGGAAGTGGGTGCCATCACCTGTATTATACAGGTATCTGCACCCCCCTCCCCCCTGAAAGGTGCCAAATGTGACACTGGAGGGGGGAAGGGTTCCAAAAAGCGGAGGTAACATTTTTGTGTGAACCTCCGCTTTAACTCTGTACATAACCTGTGCTTAGGCTCCCTTGAGGCCTTACTAAATTTTCCAATACATTCAGGCTGAATTTCTAGGATGCCCTGTACCGTGAATTGGACCCAAGACTGGGATACCAATCACTAGGGAAGGAGCCTTAGCACACAAGCTCTTTTACTCCTGGGACCTTCCATCATCCATGCCAAGTCACCTCCGCTTCCCGACTGGCTGGCTGATATTTGCACAAAGACATAGTCATTAGCAACATCAATACAGCCTTCTTTGGTTAGCTTGATTGTTAATCTGGCACTGGTACTGCATCTTCTCTCATATTGTCTTTTTCCGTGGTGTGAATCATATACATGATACTCTTACATACTTGTCAGGAGCGTGTTTGTCATTCTATGCATTAAGATAAAAAAAAAACGTATTTGTGCAGAAGGCCCCCCCCCCAGGCCCCCCTAATACTTAACTGAGCCCCATCTCTGTCCAGCGATGTCCACGAGTGTCTCGCCCATCCAAGATTCTGCCTCCTGATTGGCTGAGACACAGCAGCAGTGCCATTGGCTCCCGCTGCTGTCAATAAAAGTCAGTTAGCCAATCAGGAGAAAGAGGGGGCAGGACCGGGCTGCAGTTCTGTGTCTGAATGGACACAGCGAGCTGTGACTTGGCTCGGGTGCCCCCATAGCAAGCAGCTTTCTGTGGAGGCTCTCGACAGGAGGCTGGGGCCAGGAGCACAGAAGAGGGACCCAAGAAGAGGAGGATCCAGGCTGCTCTGTGCAAATCAACTGCACAGAGTAGGTAAGTATAACATTTGTTATTTTTATAGAAAAAAAAACAACACTTTAGAATCACTTTAACCCAGCCAAGCCTGCAGTATCATGCTTGTGATATTGCATTTGTAAAACATGTTTCAAGTTCTCTATTTGTTTGCCCTGCTCTGCTGTTTGGATTCCTTTGACGACCTTGGATTGGATATCGACTACCCTCTGAACTCTGCCTGCCTTTTGACTATGAACTTGACCCTGAGTATTCTAAACCTTATCTGCCTTGTACCTGGACTGTCATTGAGCTATTCTGCCTGTCTGACAACCACAAGTACCTGTTTGTTTTGCTCAGTTCATGTCTGCCCCGGTGTGGTGGCCAGGCACCATAGCATTTTGTCTAAGTCCTGGGGGCAACCAAATACTGGTAGGCCTGCTTGCCTTATAGGAAAGTGAGCTGCTATATGTGAATAACACAGAAGCTAGCTATAGAGTCTGACCACCTGTGTAAGGGGTAAGCGTGACACCACTTTAGTATGTTTCTTTTAGTAACCTCAGATCAGGCAAGTAATGTAACATCAAAGTTCTTTAAGTTGTTTAAGTATAAAAAAACAGCACAGTTTGATTCTCCTCAGACATTTATTCATAATACAGAGTACCCTCTGAATGCCCCTTGGTGTCTACTGGTGCTCCCTGCTCATTTTGGTAGTCATACTTTTGAGATAGTTGGAAGAGTTCTTAAAGTCCTTAGAATATCAACTCCATAAGTCCATGTCCCTGGAATCCCGCCATGGGTAGTAGCAATCAACCCAACTCCTGCTCTCATCTAGTACATGGAGCGTGCTCTTCCCAACTAGAGGTGGTCTTTTATACATTTACCCCAGCAGAGGGTGATACCACCCAAAAAGCTTAAGAAAACCTGACCAGCAGTGTTAACCATTGACTCTCTGGAGGCACTAGCTCTGCAGGGCAACATAATCAAACAGTACAACAGCCAAACTATAATAGAAAAATAGAAAACATAACTAAACAACCTTTTCAGAAGCACCTGCTTACAGGTTTTTTGTACCTGTGAAACAGATATGGAAAAAGTGTTTCCACTTAAACATTTAACAGACCAATAAGGGATCAAATACTAGAAGTTTAATCATGCAGGTGTTTACTGTCATAGTGAAAGTTTATTTTTTTATTGATTAAAAGATGCTCTTTATTGAGTTTTACAAAAAGGCATAATACATAACAATACAATAAACATAATTTCTCAAACTATTGTCCTTCAGGGAAGCCTGTACAAGATCAATAGCCACGGTGAGAACAATACAGCAATATAAATTACAAAGAAGTATATTTAGACAATAATGTAGTCTCCCGGTTCAACCATATCAGCCTATGTGGCAAGCATAGAATGCATCCATGGTTATCAAACCACTTAGAGGAAACTCTGTTGGTATACGTAAGTTGGTATGGGGATGGGCAGAATGAATTACATTATTGCACTTAGTAATAATACCCTAACATTTCACACTAGCCATTGTTTAACACCAGACCAACCAACCTTACTAGGGTAAAAAAAGACGTTCGCTTTGGTTTTTTTGTATTGTTCTTTTGCTGGTTGAATATGTTTTTTTACATGATGTAATAGTCCACCCATATAATTTATGATTATTATAATTATTTTAATTTCTGGCTATATATCTATAATCAAAATGCATGTTTTACTTCAAGACCACATATGCAGGTTGAGGCTTGATGAAACTGGATCCTGCTTACAGTGTAATTTTAAATGGTCGCATTCATTTAATTATATCCTAAAAACACTTTACCACAATAGCAGTAATCAACCTTTGTCATACAGAGAGCCACTTCAGCAGTGAGCCTCAGAGCTGCATTCAATCGTTCTTTTGTTTCACACTGTCATAACAGCTTTGCTCTATTCTCTGTTAACTGGTGCCACTCTGAATTACCCTGCTGTCAGGTATAGGATAGGAAGAGAAAAAGAAAGGGAAAAATGCACAATGGCTGCTTTACCGGCAATGCGTAGTAACAAATGTGATGCATAACTCTGTTGTTTCTTAAATGTCAGGACAATGTGGAGAGAAATTGCTTAAAAACAATGATTTAAAATGTTCACCGACCAGCTGATATGTATGGTTACAGCACATCTACAGGAATACACAATAGTTTTCAAAGAAAGTAGATGTAAGCCCTGAGGAGTCTGTTTCTATATGTTTTATTCAAGATTCACACATTTTTTCTAATTGGATACAATTGGGAAAATGTGTAACTCCTGGGTGAAAGTAGCATGAATCTTGTGTGAAAACATTTATAAATAGACCCCTAAAGCTGGCCATAGATGGAATGGATTTCCCCATCCACACAAGTGAAGTGGATGGAGGAATCCTCACTGCTGGGACATCACATTCTGACAGTGGGACTCTCTGTTGTTAGAATACACTGATCAGCGTCTGCAGTTGTTAATGAAGAAAAGTTTTCCAATGTTCCCATTTGTCTGAAGTTGATCTAATAATCAACTCCTGTCAAGGAGTACAAACAAGTTGCCACTGCCCCCACCTATAACTGGTCTTTGCAGCAAGGAGTACTGGAAGGGTGACGTATGTCAAACAAATCCAAAGAAATTTCCACACTCAACTTACCAACCAGCCAACGACCAACCAAATTGACCTGTCTAATGCGAAAATGCACACATATACTATGTGTATGGCTGAATTTGCATTGCACAGACAGTGCATGTGATTTGCCGCTGTCAGAAGAGGCCTGCCACAGGTCACCATCTCCCTGGTAGGGGCCCCAGCGCACTATTTTGCCCAGGGGCCCATGATGCTGTTAAGGTGGCACTGTCGGCACTTCCTGCTTACGCGCTGTGATCAGCTGTGATTGGTCACAGCTGATCACGTGGTAAAGAGCCTAAGTCAGAGGCTCTTTACCAACACCGATCACGGGCATGTATGTCAAGACGTGTAGCCATTTGAAATTTGGCTTGTCCCTACTGAACTAGCTGCATTTTAATTCATCTATGGTTAGAGTAAGGTGGGTACACTTGGGTAGACTTCTATTAGAAAACTATTAATTTCAGAATTTTGTTTGATTTGTATAATGGTTGTTGGGGTCATTTTTAACCATTGTGATGAGAAAATGTAAAGTGGTTCTAAAAGCAGAAGGTTTTTTATCTTAATGCATTGCATTAAGATAAAAAAACGTCTGTGTGCAGCAGCTCCCCTTAGGTCCCCTAATACTTATCTGAGCCCATCTCAATCCAGCGATGTTGCACGAGAGACTTGGCTGTCCACTGCTGTCATTCCAAGTCAGTCAGCCAATGAGGAGAGAGAGGTGGTGGGCCAAATTGCGGCTCTGTGTTTGAATGGACACAAAGGGCAGCAGCTCGGCTCGGCTGCTTGCTGTAGGGGCACTTGGCAGGAGGGAGGGGCCAGGAGCACCAGCGGGGGACCAGAGAAGAGGAGGATCTGGGCTGCTCTGTGGAAAACCACTGCAGAGAGCAGGTAAGTATAACATGTTTGTTATTTAAAAAAAATTTAACTTTAATATCACTTTAAAAAAGCAGAATGGAAGCTGTGAGTCTAGGTTGACATTGAATGAATGAATGAATGAATAACTTGTATAGCGCTACAATGCGAACTGAATCGCCTCAAGGCCCTGCATTGCTGCAGGTTAGAAATTATTTCAAACCAGCAATGCAGTCTTGACATGTCAAATCGCATGCCAAATGAGACCAATGTGAACGTAGGCTCAATGTGGTATTCATTAAGGAAATTTGTCTGGGATTCCATTACAATAGCAGGTCTGGATGAAATATTAAGAGCTTTCAAACAAAGTTAGTTGACTCAGTGATGGTAAGAAAGAATGTTCTGATCAGCTATTTCTGTTCAAATAAAATTTTACTTGTGTGTATCAACCTGTAAATAACCCAGAATTTTACTGATATGTGCCTTTTCACACCACACTTTTCACATGTTTATTTGTAAAAAAATGTTAAAAAACATTTTTCATTTTCCTTTTACTTCACAATTATGTGCCACTTTGTGTTGGTCTATCACATTAAATCCCAATAAAATACATTTACGTTTTTGCTTGTAACATGACAAAATGTGGAAAATGTCAAGGGGTATGAATACTTTTTCAAAGCACTGTATTTGCCTTTAGTAAATCAATCCATGCCAATTAATGTGGAGATTTTCCTTCACTTCCTGTCCCATACCCAAACAGAAAGTGAGAGGAAATTCCTGCAAAGTAAGGGAATACCTTGGGGACCCCCAGCTCACCAGAACTAGTGTCCCCATTGGAAGATTCCCCTCCCCCTATTACATTTCTGGGCACAACCCAAAATGTAGGATTTTCTTTTACTTTCACTTTTACTGACAATGGTAAACAGGACAGTTAGAGAGGGTGAATCTCCTAAATGGGGGCACAGACACCTCCGTGCTTGAATGTAGGGATGGTGTTCTCAGGGTCATAGTTCCTCCAAACAGGGCGAGTACCCATCCTCAAGAAGGCACATGTACAGAAATGTCAATTAACATCTAAATGATTCGGAGAAGGATTGGGAGAAAGTACTGTGGTCAGATGAGACCAAAATTGAGCTCTTTGGCATTAACTCATCTCGCCGTGGTTTGAGGAAGAAAAATGCAGACTATGACCCTTAGAACACCATCCCTACAGTCAAGCACAGAGGTGGAAACATTATGCTTTAGGGCTGTTTCTCTTCTAAAGGTACAGACCGAGTTTGTCGCATTGAGAGGCCAATGGACAGGGCCAAATCTTGGATAAGAACCTTCTTCCGTTAGCCAGAACACTGAAGACGGGTCTTCCAGCATGACAATGACCCAAACCATATCGCCAAGGCAACAAAAGAGTGTCTCAAAAAGAAGCACATTAGGTCATGGAGTGGCCTAGTCAGTCTCCAGACCTTAATCCTATAGACAATTTATGGAGGGAGCTGCAACTTTGAGTTGCCAAGAGACAGCCAAGAAACCTTAAGGAATTTAGAGAAGATCTGTAAAGAACAGTGCACCAAAATCCCTCCTGAGATGTGTGCAAACCTGGTCACCAACTACCAGAAACGTCTTACCTCTGGGCTTGCCAACAAGGTCTCTCCTCTAAGTACTAAGTCATGTTTTGTTGGGATCAAATACTTATTTTACTCACTGAACTGCAACTTAATTTATAGCATTTGTTATGGGGTTTTTTTTCTGGATTTTTGGTTGATATTCTGTCTCTATCATTTAAAATACACCTATGATAAAAATTGTAGATCCTTAATTTCTTTGAAAGAGGGCATACTTACAAAATCAGCTGGGCATCAAAAAAATCTTATTTCCACTGTATTTATTATTATACAGGATTTATATTTATGTTTGACGTTCAAAGGTTTTTCTTTGACTTTATACATAGCTCCAAAAGTAAATACACCTTACTTAAAAAACATAAAATTGTATACAAAAGAACATAAAATCGTATTGGTTACATATTTTTATAAAAAGCATTACATGTCATGTGTACTAGGTCAATGAGTAATACCAACAAGACATCTCAGAGACATCCCACATGCAATGTCACAGGTTGGCTGAAATAAGGTCAACATGTTTAACATCTGATACTTACCTCCAGATGGTATTGGGGGTGCACACATGCCTCGAAATAAGAAGGGAATAAAAAATGTTGTTAACTCAGCAGATATGTATCTCTGTAAAAAAATGTTATGGAGAAAAGGTGGTGTATGGGAAAAGGTGGTAAAAAGAGAGGTATAAATAAAACCCAAGGCAAAATGAAGTCGTCTTACATAGAAATGCAAATCACAAAGATCCCCACGCTCCATGTTTGTGTATCAAAATGAGTCCAGGGATGCTGTACAAAATGTAGGTCCTTTAATACTGGCTACAAAGTCCCACCCACCCCAGAGGCTGTCGATTCATCCCAGGTGAAAGGCCAAATGGCCAATAAAAGATATGTAATCTGCGCTGAGTGGGCAGGCTCCTCCCTAACTCCCACCCAATAGTTCACCTGAGGGGAACACGATTTTGAGGAATAAGAATTTTGTCAATATGTTTACCCAACCACACCTGTCTGTTAGTGATGAGGAATGCCTGAAAGTACATTCAGTTCCAATGATAACCCAAATTTTAGAATTGTATTAAACATTTACACTGCGTACTTTGAGACACACCTGACTGACTATAAACCGCATGTGGCTCTCAGTTTGTGTGTAAATTGCATCTTGAGCTATTGAGATATGTAAAATGTAGATATGTAATCTGCAGGTATTTTTAACATTTTAGTTAAATGTAAGTATGAAATATTCATATGCAATATGTTTGATTGAATTAAGTTATAATTTTTAACTTTTTTTGGCCTGCACATAATGCATACAATATATAGAAACACACTATACATTCCTAGTGCTGATACATAGGAGCATGCTGTTGCAATGGGTTAGAATGAAAATTACCTACTGGGTGATATCACAGATTTACTCTTTTACTGCATGGCATTGAAATCCCCTGCCTTAGGCTGCCAAGCCTGAACAAATACTTATTTTTTCAGTATTTGCCATACCACTGCTGTTGTGAGCTCTCTTTTTCTAAAGGTGCATATTGTTTTTTTTTTTTCTTAAAAGTAAAAACCAGAGAAAATACCTTATTTTTCATAGACAGTATTTTTAGCTCTTGAATAGCCCTTATTAGGAAAACAAGTCTCACACATAGAATTTGAAATAATGATGAGAAATATAATGATTATATAAAAAACTGCCCACTGAAAATCACTGAAAAGATTTATTTGAAACAAGCTGTGGGTTTCTTCCATTAGTAGAGCACATCCAAGATCTGCAAGTCCCCGCTGCGTGTTGGAAATATATCACTTGGCAGATTTGTGATACACAATGTCCATATTCATCTAAATTTGTTTAATTGGCTATTCATTTGGCTAATACTCCTGAAGCCATTTACAATGGTGACTCACATGCATCTATCAAGATTTCATACTGGAAATTGTAATAAAATGTCCACTCGTGTATTTACCTGAAATCACCTACATACAAGTTAAAGCCTCGGGCCGCATGCCAGTCAATGTATTTGCTAAAAGGGAATTTTTTCCTTCTTTGAAAAGATTACATTACTACAGCTACTGCTCATGAAAGAAGGATGCCTGATTGGTCTGGAGGGCATAATTTACGTTTTTGCCTCACTAATTTAGAGCAGATAGAATACGTTTTGTTGTTTTGGTCAATGTACAAAATTATACGTATATTTATATTATCTGAAAAGCAGTATCAGAGTAAATAATTTATCCACTAACAACCTTTTTTTTTAAGTATAATCCTGGTTTCTATGTATGCTCCTGTAAAACTGTTTGTAATATTAACTTTTCCTGTAACCCTAACCCTAAAAATAAACTGTACAAATAAGGTATGTAAACTCAAACACCAGGTCCTTGTGCAGGCACTTCCAGGTATAGGTTGGCAAGACAGTTACCCAATTATTCCATTGCATTGTCACCCTGTCACGTGCTCTCAGCTACAAGAAGCCATAGCCCACAAATCCTATCCTGAGATGGGGAGTGCTTACAAAGAAGCCGCAGGAAATTAACGTTGTAGGGCACATAACAAAACATGAAAACAACATTTTATTTGAAAATAAAAAAAACATGGGTATTATTTGATTGGGATTCAGATTCACTCTTGCACCAAACACTAGACAATTTTAAAGTCTTCTTCACTTACTTTGCTAGAATGAGAAAGAGGACATTCCGTTGATCCTCAATGCACAGAATTGACCCAGGAGAATATGGTGCTTAGACACACTTAGACTCCTTGAAGATGCTCTATGAGCCCTTAGGGATCAACCAGACCTCCTGCTTCAATGGCTAGAGTTCCATCCTGCTTCTCAGTTGCTGGCTTTAACTGCATGGCTGTCAGGGGTCTTCCAGATTCAGCCATCCCTACCCCTTAAAGGCTAAAAAGTTGACTTCTCGGAAAGTCTACAATCGCTCCCAGAAGACCTTGGCCTTTGCTTGGTGCAAGCCAAGGAAAATTCATAATAGAAATACTCTGTACGATATATTCTGTCTTTTGTCCAGTACGGTCTGGACCAACATCTGGCTTTCAGTAACAATGAAGGACAAATCAAGGCCTTGGATGTTCTGTTTCATTGACCTTTGGCCTCTCAGTCAACAGCTAAGGCATTTGTTCAGGGTGTAGCTTACATTTCTCCCTCGTCTCCTGTGTCCCCTTAGGACATTAATATGGTTCTTTCAGCTTTTCAGAATCCTCCCTTTGAACCCATTAGGGATATTTCCTAATATGACCTTACACATAAGGAGCCTTTTTAGATTGACATCAAATCTGTGGGGAGAGTTTCTGAATTTGCAATCTTATTTTGTAAGGAGTCTTTTCTTAGTGTTGCACATGGACTAAGTTGTCTTGCGGCCTAAGATGTCTTTTCTAGGGATGAGCCAACCCCCCCCCCCCCCCCCGGTTCGGTTTGCACCAGAACTTGCGAACAGGCAAAAAATTGCAAAAAAAAGTGTTAAAAACGTCTGTTTTTTCAGGAGCAGTGATTATAATAATGCTTAAAGTGAAATAATAAAAATGAAATATTCCTTTATACATTGTGCCTGGGGGGTGTCCTTAGTATGCCTGTAAAGTAGCACATCTTTCCCGTGTTTAGAACATTACCACAAAAAAATTACATTTCTAAAGGAAAAAATGTAATTTAAAACTGCTCGCGGCTGTAATGAATTGTCGGACCTCTGCAATATAGATAAAAATCATTGAAAAAAAACGACATGGGTTCTCCCCCAGTCCATTACCAGGTCCTTTGGGTCTGGTATGAATTAAAAAAAAACCATGTTGATGGGGACAAGGGCCCCTTCCCCACAACCCTTGCGCAGTGGTCGTGGGGATCTGCGGGTGGGGGCTTATCGGAATCTGGAATGGGTAGGGGTACATTGTACATTTTACCCCTACCCATTCACCAAAAAAAAAGTAAAAATGGTAAAAATGACAGTAGACAGTTTGGGACAAGTCCTTTATTTAAAAAGAAAAAGGGTCCTGCGTTGTAACTCCATCTTCGATGACAGCGCCTACAACCCAAGACAGCTGTCTTGACAGCTGTGACAGCTTTTTGCAATGACAGCTGTTATATAGTAGAGGGAGGGAACACCCGGAGATGTTAATGGGTGACCCCGTCCCCTTCTGACGTCATGTGACATCACGTAATGTCAGAGGGGGTGTGGTCACCCATTTACATCACCGGGTTGCCCCACCCTCAGCTATATAACAGCTTTCATTGCAAAAAGCCTGCAGTCGTGGGACGCCTCCCATCGAGGAAGAGTTTTTCCAGTTTTATTTTTTTTCTCGGGTCGTCTGCGCATTCATCGTAGATGTAGTTACATCGCAGGACACTTTTTTTTTATTTAATAAAGGACTTGTCCTAAACTGTCTCCTGTCATTTTTACCATTTTGACACTTTTTTTGGTGAATGTGCAGGGGTACAATGTACCCAATACCCATTCAAATAGGGGGGCGGGATCTGGGGGTCCGATAAGCCCCCCACCCACATATTGTGGGCCTGTGACCTGGTACAGTTCAGGAGGGGGGGCGCTCTCTCGTTCCTCCCCTTTTCCGGTAGCCAGCCAGGTTGCGTGCTCAGATAAGGGTCTGGTATGGATTTGGGGGGGGGCCCACGCCATTTTTTTTTTAATTTTGGCCCCTTAAAATCTATACCAGACCTAAAGGGCCTTTTAGGGTACTTTTTTTTATACTATTTAATATTATGATTACATTATAGATCTGGTATACCCCTTTCTTCCCCTAAAGAAGACATTTTTTCTTAAACACGGAATTTGCATGATGATTATACCCAGGCTGACCAATCTGAATGATTGTTGGCAGTTTTTCTTTACTTGGTGTATCTCAGACAAGCAGGACATTCCTGATTATGTATTGTAAAGTATTTTACTCTTATGTTATCCTTAGTGAATTTGTAGTAAATCTTATTGACCCATTGATCTTTTTATGATCTTTACAGATTGGAATTTGCTTTTTAAATGTACATACATGATTCTGCCTCAAAGGTCTGTTTTTTTGTACCAGGTTCCTCCCTTAGGCCCCTTTCACACTGGGGCGGTTTGCAAGCGCTATTGCGCTAAGAATAGCGCTGCAAACCGACCCGAAACAGCTGTTGCTGTTCCTTCAGTGTGAAAGCCCGAGGGCTTTCACACTGAAGCGGTGCGCTTGCAGGACGCTCAAAAAAATCCTGCAAGCTGCATCTTTGGCTCGCTATAGGAGCGGTACCGCTCCTATAGCGCCCGGTCCCATTGAAAACAATGGGGGAGCGCGCCGAACCCGCCCGCAAAACGCCGCTACAGCGGCGGTTTGCGGGCGGTATTGACCCTTTTTCGGCCGCTCGCGGGGGGTAAAAACACCCCGCGAGCGGCCGCAATGCGCCGCTAAAACGCCGGTAAAGCGGCGCTAAATATAGCGCCGCTTTACCGCCAGCGCCCCCACCGCTCCAGTGTGAAAGTAGCCTTATGTTCTTTTGGTCTCCCTTATTGCTTGCTACAAAACTGAGGCTAGCTGGGAGTGAGAGTGGTTATGCAGGTTTTTTTCCCCCCACTGTCCAATGACCTTAAGGCAGTGTCTCTCAACCTTTTTCCAGTCAAGGCACCCTTTAAAATGATGTACATTCTCGAGGCACCCCCATTCTAAAATGTAAAAAAAAACTAAACTAATAGTTTTATGCAGTGCAAGTTCCATACACGTAAGGACAATTTGGGGCCAAGGCACCCCAAGGTACCTAGGCACCCTGGTTAAAAAAGGTTGCCTTAAGGTATCTGCATATAAACCAGTTGTACTGCTTAAAGTTCCTGTGTGCTGTACTGTACTCGGTGACGGCTGGTGCTCAAATTTTTTTGGGGGGTGCAAACAAACTGAAATGTTCTGAAAAATGATGAAAAAAAACCATCAATTGCAGCCTCACTGTGCCTATCAAATGCAGCCTGTGCCCATCATATGCAGCCTCTGTGCCCATCCTATGCAGCCTGCGCAAAGAAAAAGAGAGATTTTGGACTTTAAATGAGGCAGAGACTTAATGTGGTCTCTAGCCTCCATCCCGATTTCGTGTGAAGAAAAAAAGAGAACAGGGCTGGACTTTAAATGACACATGCAGTCACCAGTAGGGGGCCAACAAACAGTATATTTAATGTAAATCATATTGAAAATTCATACAGCGAAATAGGATCTGGATCCATGAGCCAATTGGCTCACTTCTGTGTCTGGGAGCTGCGATGCACACCACGGGATCTCCCTTCTCATTTTTGGTGGATACTACTGCACTGTGCATTGACGTCACGTGACACACACCATGCGTGTGATGTAATTTTGAGCGTCGTCACGCTGGTGATGCATCTGCGACCAGTGGGAGGGGTCTCTAACGCCTATGCCAAATGACGCCGTCATTCTGGCAATGGTGCCATTTCCTCCTTTGGCGCGCTAACGTGGTGTTTGGTAGTGCTTGGCGTGCGGGCCCTTATAGGCCTCACTGATGGCGGTCTGTCCATCTTAGTGGCTCTTTTTCACCCTTTGGCTAGCACTCATCTAATGCACATCATGGCTTCTTACGGTCTAACACCAGGTAACACAGGCAATAATATGGATATAGAAAAATAAAGATGCAGCGCTAATATAATGAAAAAGAGTAATGGTAAAAAAAAACTCAATTATAAAAAACTAAAGCAGATATCACACTAAAAGTGCTAAAGGTGCTACACCAACTCATTCTAATAAAACAACATCAAAACATTTTTTTGAAAAATGAAAAAAAATAAGAAAGTAATGGTGAAAAAACTCTCGCATGGAAAACTAAGGCAAATGTCACAAAAAGAAAATATAACAAAAATTATAATAAATAAAAATTATGAATAATAGACACATGAGTTAGATGATGAATATAAAAACGTGAAACTGCTTAGCCAGTAACTTAACTAGAAATAGGAAAATATAAGCAAAAAGTCCCAATTCAAAAAATAGTGCAGAAAGAACAAAAAAATTTTTTAATCAACAAAGAAAGTCCATATATAGTGTAATGTGATGCTCCAAGGAAAATAATAGTGAAAAGCAAATCCTAAATCCAAGGCTATTCACACCCAAGTGAGTAATGTGGCTCCTTACCGACTACAGTTGACCACCGAAAAGGTAGTCTCACCGGGCACAGGGAAAATTCAGGTCTCCCAAAAACCTATACCGGCATCTGCAGTTGAGGCTATGATCGTAGTACTCAAAAAACAAAAACAGAGAATGCTCCCATAGTGTAATAGTTCATAAAAGATGATTTAATAAGCCAAATGAATTTCACTTACAAGAAACTTCATCCTTTAAAAGCGTAGTAACAATTGTGTATCAAAGATGGAGATCGCAGCGTCTCCACAGGCTTCCTCAATGCTTGCTGTCTGTGTCCCATCAATCTCCTAAGAGAAAATATAATGACGTCACCGTCGCAGGCTCCACCCTACGCGCTTCATCGCGATAGGACATCGTCTGGGGATTGGCCGGTTAATCCCCAGACGACGTCCTATCGTGGCGAAACGCATAGGGTGGAGCCTGTGACAGTGACATCATTACATTTTCTCTTAGGAGATTGCTGGCATACTGAACATACTGGCTGTGTTGAGTTATTTTAAGGGGACAGCTAATTTACACTGTTATACAAGCTGTACACTCACTACTTTTACATTGCATAGCAAAGTGTAATTTCTTCAGTGTTGTCACATGAAAAGGTATAATAAAATATTTACAAAAATGTGAGGGGTGTACTGACTTTTGTGAGATACTGTATACTCACTTTCCCTTTGACTTCTGTGGTGAAGGGGGTGACATCATCATTCCTCCAACAAGATCTTGGGGAATAGTGAGTGCTCCAAATAATACGAAGAAGACACTGCAGTACTGTGGTGGGGAATTGGAGGATAATATCAACCTTGCCTAGATGCTGTAGGCAGAATATGAGGGAAAGGTGAGTATTTTTTTTTCTTACTGGCGCTTTCTTTACTCGTTTTCAACAAGGAGGTGGGAGAGCAAGCTTAAAGATCAGGCCTTTAGATCCCTTTCACACCATGCCATCCATAGCGTCAGTGGTAAAACGCCGCTATTTTTAGCGGTATTTTACCGTCTGATTTGCATCGCATTTCGTCCGCTAGCGGGTGCTTTTATCCCTTGCTAGCGACCAAGAAAGGGTTAAAACCCCGGCAATACGCCGCAATAGCAGCGTTTTGCCAGCGGTATTACAGCGCTGCCCCATTGATTTCAATGGGGAGCAGCGGTGGAGGAGCGGTAAACACACCGCTCCTTCACCGCTCCAAAGAAGCTGCTGGCAATCCCTCGGGCTTTCACACTGCAGACAATAGAGCAGCAGTTTGAGGGCGGATTGCAGTCGCTATTTCTAACGCTATAGCGCCTGCAAAACACCCTCGGTGTGAAAGGGGTCTTAATATTTTATATTAGTGTAGAGGAAAATTATCCATTGATTCTTTAAATTACTCATAGGCTCTGTAGAAATGAGAGGCTATCTGCCAAGCATATTTTGTATACCGTATTTGCCGGCGCATAAGACGACCGGCATATAAGATGACCCCCCTAATTTTACAATTTTTTTAAAAAAAATTTCCTATACTCAAACGACCCCCGAGGCTTCATATTTCCTTCTTCTTGCTGGAGCTGGAGCCATACCGCCATACCTTTCTCAAGTCTCCAATCTGAGACTCCTAGGGGCTGAAGCTTGGTGATTGATCAGGCTGTGTTGCACTACTGATTATTACCGTTCCCAGAACACCTGCAGCCACTAGGGTGGTCTATTTAAGATCTATCAGTTATTTCAATCATTGTAATGATTAAGCACACGATGTATGGTGAAACGCGTCTACGTGACTATATGTTTGTGTATTTGGTGTTATCCTTGTGAACAAAAAAAGGCAATTGGGAGTTCTGGATGTGCAGCCATTTCTTTCTTCTTTCCGTGGAGCCATACCGTGCTGAGCCAATCATGGCAAGCAATGTATTCTATTAATGAATACAAAGCCTGCTAGGATTGGCAGAGGCTGTAACATCATCAGCCCGTGCTTCTCTGAGTCTCAAAGCTAATCCGAGCAGGTTACTGTATGTAGCCTGCTCGTATTGGCAGAGGTTGTTACTCCAATCCGAGCAGGCTCTGTATTCATTAATAAAATACATTGCCATTTTATACCGGGGTATAAGACGTAGACATGTGCACAACAAAAAAATGTGTTTATTTTCATTTAGTTTTTTTCGTTTCCGTTGATTCGTAACGATTCGTAAATTCGTACGTCGTCGGTGTTCGTATTCGTAACGATTCGTATTTTCGTAAGAGTTATTTTTTTGTTGATTCGTTTTTCCGTTAGTTTAATTTTCGTTTATTCGAAATTCGGACGCATTCGTATTTATTCTTACATTCGTAACATTC
Organism: Lithobates sylvaticus; assembly: GCA_028564925.1. Classification (NCBI taxonomy): domain Eukaryota; kingdom Metazoa; phylum Chordata; class Amphibia; order Anura; family Ranidae; genus Lithobates; species Lithobates sylvaticus. Next base: position 118,720,758 of record CM053031.1, read on the forward strand.
GTAGATTCGTAATCGGAGCATAATTCATATTTTTATGTAATGTGTATGCTATTATTACATTTTAAGAGACACGGAAAATTACGAATCGAAAAAAAAAGTTACGAATGTACGAATTTTTTCGTTCAATCCATTCGAAGCACGTTAAGCAGCGCCATTGTAAGAGACACGGAAAATTACGAATCAAAAAAAAAAGTTACGAATGTACAAATTTTTTCGTTCAATCCATTCGAGGCACGTTAAGCAGCGCCATTGTAAGGGACACGGAAAATTACCAATTCAACAAGAAAAAAAAAGTTACGAATGTACGAATTTTTTCGTTCATTTTGTATTTCGTTGTTCCTGTTTTCGTTTTTCGGATTTTCTTCTTTCGTAGATTCGTTGTTTCTAATTTGGTTTTTTAGGATTTTCTATGTTTTCGGATTCGTTGGATTCGAACGATTCGTTAAAATTTTTAGCGAATCGTTTGTTCATTCGTACGATAACGAATGAACGAAAATAACGGAAAAAAACGAAAAACGAAAAAAAACGAAACGAATTGCACATGTCTAATAAGACGACCCCCACTTTTTGGCTGTTTTTTTTAAGTGTAAAAGGTCGTCTTATATGCTGGAAAATGCAGTATTTTTATGTAGCTGGCTCTTATTGTGATCAATCTGAATATCCATGTGAATACCAAACACGATGAAATGAGAATAAATCTTAATGCACCTAAGAACAAGAATACATATGTGCCTGTACTCACATGTCAAATGAGAACAAAAAAGGGAACCACCCAAAGTATTTCTAATATTGTCTTTTTATTTCAAAATAGAAGCATATAATTTGTATCAGGATTCATAATGACAGTAAAGGTAAGTAGTATAAAAAATCTTTATTCTGCTGCATCAAAGGATTATTTTTTCCAGTATTTATATAAACAATACATTGTACAGTATACAAAAAAGACATAGAAAAGATAAACTAGAAGTTATGTTTCTCAAATGACACATTCAGCTCTCTAATCGGTGCAATTTGGATTTAAACGTTCTTCATGCAGAGTCCATAGGAGTAATCAAAAGTAATTCACCGGATTCCTGGAAGAAATGTGTTCTAAGCAGGAGGCAGCACCTTACTCTTACACTAGAACAATTAGGCAGCATGCTCTGCCACTTCATGTAATACCAAGCAGCATCTAGAGTACCAATCTTAGAACAGAATGTAATCCATGAATAATCTTCCCAACCGTACATGGAAAATACTCTGTTCTTTTGATGTACGGTACATGTACAACTACTCTAAGAAACACTACTAAGCAACCATTAAAATGATCAGAGCTGCCACCGCCTGTCTTATAATCTTCTTATTACATTGATTAGGATTTTCAAAAGGATTATGGAAATGAAAAAAAGTATATTAACTGTACATTCATTCAGAATCTATTTCCTCCAAAAAGGTAACAGGTAACCAAACATTATATAACTTCTTGAATTTTATTTTATTTAATTAAATTTTAATTTTTAATTTAACTTTTTTTTAGAAATGACAAAAGAAAAATAGACTGTTACATACCCAAAAAGGCTGTACGAAAATATGACTGAGTACAGGAGTTTCTCTCTGCAGATTCGTAACATTGAACAATAATATGGGGACCATTGGTCCCAAGCAATATCGTACCATTAGATGATCAGTTGTCAGAGCCCTGTCTGGAGATGCGACGTGCTTTGTTTTGTAAAAAAAAAAGAACTCTCAACTAGGGGCCCTTATTCTATAAAGAACAGCACAGTCGTCCATAGGCCCAAAAAGAAGTGCTGAACTTGCCTGAGGGCATACAAAAAAGAGAAAAAGGCATTTCTTAAGCGGAGTGGGTTCAGAAAGAAAGATAAAAGCTGAGAGAAAAAGGGGGGAGATGAGGGAATGAAGAAAAAGAGGGAGGAGAGAAAAAAAAAAAGGGGGGGTCATTTCTGTCCCGGAGGTTTACTATGGGTATATTGACCCATAGTGTTGGATTACAGTTCTAGAAAATGTAAAGGGGGTTGTGTTAGTGGGAAATAATCTAGCCAGGGCTGCCAAATGTGAAAAAATGTATCATGTGTGTCAGCTAATATTGCTGTCAATTTCTCGTTCACCAGAGTACCGTGCACCCGACTTTACATGATATAGCTTCTATCGCAGTGATGGCAAACCTTGGCACCCCAGATGTTTTGGAACTACATTTGCCATTATGCTCATCTACACTTCAGAGTGCATGAGCATCATGGAAAATGTAGTTCCAAAACATCTGGGGTGCCAAGGTTCGCCATCACTGTTTTATAGGGTGAATTATAAAAGCATTACTTTTGTGAAATCTCTTTGTGATCATTCACGTTGCCCATAACTTTGTCCTTAATAAATGTTGCTTTGATCTGATTTATTTTCCTTTATTAAGTCTGATGGCAATATTTAAATTGAACCTATCCCCATGAGGTCACTAATAAAAAAAAAAATGTCCAGCCCTGTAAAGAACATCATCACCATTCCGGCAGTCCATGTTCGGAAGCGCCACCACCTTACTGCTTCCTAGATGCTGCAAGTGTTCATACACTTTTGGGGTGTGTGAATATCTGCTCTTTCTGCCACATCTTGTATTTCTTCTCACTGGCTTTTACATCACATAGGCTACATTCGCTCCTGAATGTGGTTTGGAAACCCGCAATCCATGCATGTTTCCCACACCATGTTCAAAATACACTGCAGCTGCGATCTGCAACAGGTGTCTACAACACCCCAAAAGCAGGTTGTAAACACTGAACACTGACTTGCACCGGATAGCTTTGTACATAACTTCCATGCGATCTGGTTACAGTGCATTTCCAAAAGTAGTGTATGCACTACTTTTGGTGCCATGTCATGCGATTTCAGCCCATTCAAAATGAATGGGCTGAAATCGCACTAAATGGATTTGCATGTGAATTGTACAGAAATGTGCATTCATAGTGTGAACTGGGGCTAAAGGATGTACGGCCTGGAGGGAGAAACCACTGTGTTCTGCAGGGGAAGCAGGCATTTGAATTACTTGGAAGTGATGAATACACAAAGCAGCTGGACAGCAGTGAAGAGGCAGCAATTTAAGACACAGGCCACTGGAAAGGTAAATATAAAATTTAACTAGCGACAGGTTCAGTTAAAAGTTTCTTCCCATGCAGTGTGGTTGTCTCCAGCACTGCATGGGTTAACTGTTAATTTTGTCTAGTAGTGAACCCGATCCTTCAATACTCCGGAAAACAGAGGGGGATCGGAGGATTAGGTGAGTATATCTCGGTTCTCCAGTCCTCCAGACTAAACTGAGCAGTTAACCCATGCAGTGCGGGCACAGCTCCACTGCATGGGAAAAAAAATTGCCAGGAGTTCAGCTTTAGGCTGCATTCACACCTGAGCGTAGCTTTTCAGGCAGAAAATCGCACAAATTGCAGCGTTTTTTGCAGCGTTTTTTACCGCGATTCGCTGCGTTTTTTACCGCGCTTTGCAGCGAATTTTGTGCACAGCAAAAGGTCACCAATGTAAAAAGAATAAAAACGCCCCAAATCTGCCCGATTCGCGCAGAGGCCATCTCCATAGAGAATAATGTATTTTTTCCCCTCTAGCGTTTTGTAGCTTCAGGCGACAAAACGCTCAGGTGTGAATGCAGCCTTAAAATAAGCCCTATTTTAATGCATCCTATTGTAGCCTCTTATTATACAAACTGAAAAATTCTCATGCATACTTAACCTGAGTTCAATAACCAAACATTGCCTAATTTAACCACCTATGCTTAACCAGTGAGGACAATGATCCTAAGATACTGGCTCATAAGGTTGTATTTTTTACTATGTGACACTCTGTTTTGACAAGACACTAAACATATTTGTCAACTCTTATTTGCAAAGCTAGCTTTCAAACATATGACATTTCACTAATGTTGGTTAAATTAATTCAACACTGATTAAATAATACTTCCAAGTTAATGGAATGGTAAAAATGATTTGAAGGCAAGAAAAAAGAAATAAAATGTTTGTAAAATTTAAACATATTAGAAGTTTTGTGGTTGCCAAAAACAAACATGACTGGATATTATACAATTACTACTTACAGTAGGTTACAAATAATCTGATCCAATGACATATTACAGGGGTACTAAATTATAATTCATGGAGGTCCAGTTGGTAACATTTTCTTTTTGAAGAGGTCCTAATCTCATTTTTCTTCCATGACTCGGGTCTTTCACATCACAGCCCCCTGTACATTAATGCTCTCAGTCCCCCCTTCCCATCACAGACCCACTGACATCACAACCCCATTTCACATCAGAGCCCCCCAACAGTACAGCCGCTCTTAAATCACAGCCCCCTTTGCAAACACAGACCCCCTCACACCACAGTCCCCCTTGCAATCACAACCCCCCACATCACAGCTCCCCCCTCCTGACATCACAGCCCCCTTTACATTAATGCCCTCAGTCCCCCCTTTCCCATCACAGCCCCACTGACATCACAACCCCATTTCACATCAGAGCCCCCCAACAGTACAGCCCCCTTGCAATCACAACCCCCCACATCACAGCACCCCCTCCTGACATCACAGCCCCCTTCACATCATAGACCCTTCATATCACAGCTCGCTCCTCTCACATCGCAGCTCCCCCCTCTCACATCACAGCCTCCTCTCAAATCACAATCCACCCATCTCACAGCTCCCTCTCTCACATCACAGCTCCCCCTTCTCACACTACAGCCCCCTATATCACAGCTCCCCCCTCTCACCTCACAGCTCCCCCTTCTCACATCACAGCCCCCACATCTCAGCTCCCCCCTCTCATATCACAGCCCCCATTTCACATCACAGCCCCCATAGGTTCGGCATCACTGTTTTATAGGGTGAATTACAAAAGCATTACTTTTGTGAAATCTATTTGTGATCATTCACATTGCCCATTAATCTGACCTTAATAAATGTTACTTTGATCTGATTTAACTGGGCCTCCTGATGCCCGCGCACACCAGCAATTGCCCGGTAACACAGCAGGACCGTGGATCTGTGTATGTAAACACACAGATCCACGGTCCTGTCAGAGGAGAGGAGACCGATGGTGGGTTCTCAGTACAGAAAAACACTGATCGGTCTTCTCCCCTTGTGAATCCCCTCCCCCTACAGTTAGAATCACTCCCAGGGAACATATTAACCCCTTCAGCGCCCCCTAGTGTTAACCCCTTACCTGCCAGTCACATTTATACAGTAATCAATGCATTTTTATAGCACGGATCGCTGTATAAATGTGTATGGTCCCAAAAATGTGTCAAAAGTGTCCGCCGCAATTTTGCAGTCACAATACAAATCGCAGATCGCCATTACTAATTAAAAAAAAAAATAATAATAAAAATGCTATAAACCTATCCTCTATTTTGTAGGCGGTATAACTTTGGTGCAAACCCATCAATATATGCTTATTGCGATTTTTTTACCAAAAATATGTAGAAGAATACGTATCGGCCTAAACTGAGGAAAAAAACATGTTTTTTTTTTTTATATATCTTTTAGGGATATTTAGTATAGCAAAAAGTAAAAAATATTGTTTTTTTTAAAAAACTTGTCCCTCTTCTTTTGATTATAGCGCAAAAAATAATAACTGCAGAGGTGATCAAATACCACCAAAAGAAAGCTCTATTTGTGGGGACAAAATGATAACAATTTCATCTGGGTACAGTGTTGTATGACCGCGCAATTGTCATTCAAAGTGTAGACCAAAAACCTACAATACCAGCTTATCTTTTTTAGGAAGCAACTATCAATTACAGCCAATTGCTACTGTCCCCAACATGAGGATCTTTGGCTGGATCAGACAGTCATCACCTCATATTTATAGGTATGCTTACTTAAGGTGGGTTCTCATCAATCGCCTCCATTAGCACAGTACCTTGTCTGCACAAATCCTGTATTTTCTAGATGAACATGTTCCTTGGTATTAACGGCCGCCTTAGATTGCTTTGACTCAGCAGACCAAGTAACAAAGCCAAGCCAGAAACAGCAACAAAATATATTTTTTTCCTGAAATAAACATTATGTTCATTGCAAATATAAGATTAACATCACTGCAGGGAAACAGTGTTTCCTTTGAGAAACTGAACTGCAGATACATATCAGACAGTGCTGTGTGTTGGCCTGTTCCAAATGAGTGCACATTTCCAAATACATGTGACTCATGCCAGAACAATCGTCTTGAAAGAGGAACAAATAGTTTGATAGAACCGCTAAAGTTGTTTTTGGACAGAATCTGGAATGTAGAAGTAGAATATTTATTTCTGTTGAAAGCTTTAGTTAGATAAATAGCATTTGAAATAGATGCTTACTGCTCCCTATAAGTCCCTTTAAAAGGAATCCTATAATGTTTTAGGGTCAATGGTATTTTAGTGGCTTTTTTAGGTCTATATGTTTTTAAACTATTATTTTGCATTTGTTTTTTCATAATCATTAAAAAAAATAAAAAAAAATAAGCATTTCTTACACAACAAAAGGTTTCCAGGGCACTATGCATTACTTAAAGATAAAGCAGAGCAGCTTGTTTTGCAGGTCTACTTGCTTGGGCATCATAGTTTTTACATGAGTTATTTGGTTTCCCAGTATATTTACAATTACATAAACAATGCAGTAGGCTAGCCATGGATGCATAGATATTTCCCAAAGAATGAATGGTACGGCAATATTTTGCACATATTGTATAATGCTAGAACCCACAAACATGGGCGTCCGCAGAACTTTTTTCAGGGGGGGGGGCATCATTTTAGGGTCACCCATGCACTGCCCCTTTTCGACAATGTCATTATCACATTATCATGGTCAGAGACTGCAGACGTAGTACAGTCCCTAGAATAAGTATTGGATAATGGCCAACAGGCCCTTTTACCAGACCCAGTGAAACTACAGCAGTGATCCCTCCGGCTGGACGATCACTCACTCTGGGTTCCCCAGGGGCGACTCTGGTCAGTAGTGTAGCATGTCTGTACCCTGGTAGTGGCTCAGTCTTTCTCTCTCTGGTGACACTGGGCAGCGTGGCTCTCTTTCTGGTGGTGCTGGGCAGCGTGGCTCTCTCTGGTGGTGCTGGGCAGCGTGGCTCTCTCTCTGGTGACACTGGGCAGCGTGGCTCTCTCTGGTGGCGCTGGGCAGCGTGGCTCTCTCTCTGGTGGCACTTGGCAGTGTTTTTCTCTCTCTGGTGGCTCTTGGCAGCATGGCTCTCTCTGGTGGCGCTGGGCAGTGTGGCTCTCTCTCTGGCTTCTGCCCAGCACACTCCTCTTTGTCCTGTAGAACTCTCTCCCTCAGCTTTTTTCTATGCTGCAGTCTCCCAATCTCTCTCTTGATCGAGCTGTAGCCTCCTCCCTGTGGAAAATGGGGCCGCCAATCTTTGGGACTACATGTCCCATGATGCTCTCCTCTCCTATTCTCCTTTGATTGGCCCTCAGTTATGGCCAATAGGAAGGAATGGAGTGGGCAGGAATCTGGGCGGGGAACCTGGTGAGAGCCGCTGTCTCTTCTCCCTGACAGGAAAAAGGGAGGGCAAGCGGGGAAAACCTCTTACAGCCCGCAGCTCGCCTTTCACCTGACACAGCGCCGCCAAGTTCTCTGCTGGACTGAGCAGGGAAAAGAGCATGTAGTCACACTACACTAAAGGGGGGGCTTGACAGCACCTTGATGGTGTCACTCCATTGGCAGGTGGCACCCGGGTGCGGGCTGCCCGCACCCCGACATTGACACAACTGTACTGAATTTAAGATCCGATCCCTGATTCCAGGGGGGGGGGTGCTTGACCCCCCTTGCCCCTACCTGCGGACGCCCATGCCCACAAATAAATCACATGCAATGTATCCATCAGAATTAGGAAGCACACGGTTAACACCTTTTTTCTCATTCAGAAGAGCAAAAGATCAGCCAGGTCCAGTAGAGATTCACAGTCAAGGGATGAAAAGAGCAGTCATATGAGTGTATTATGCTCCCAAGGGTAGATAGGGTATAGTGGCACTCTTATGCGGCGTACACACGCTCTGACTTTCCGTTCATTTAGAGCATAACTCCAGGTAGACGGGACTAGCGAAGGCAGTGAATGCCGCTGCGCTAGCCCCGTCACCTGGTATGGGTTTAAAGGGGAATCCCTACGCCGAAAAAAACGGTGTGGGGGTCCCCCCCCCCACATCCATATCAGACCCTTATCCAAGCACGCAGTCCAGCCGGCCAGGAAAGGGGGTGGGGACGAGCGAGCGCCCCCTCCTGAGCTGTTCCAGGCCGCGTGCCCTCCCCACCCCAAAGCACCTTGTCCCCATGTTGATGAGGACAAGGGCCTCTTCCCGACAACCCTGGCCGTTGGTTGTTGGGGTCCGCGGGCGGGGGGCTTATTGAAATCCGGGAGCCCCCTTTAATAAGGAGGCCCTCAGATACCGGCCCCCCCACCCTATGTGAATGAGTATGGGGTACGATGTACCCCTACCCATTTACCTAAGAAAAATTGTGTAAAAAAAAAAAAAATGACACCATTTTTTTTTTATATTTTATTGCACAGCTCCGGGGGTCTTCTTCTGTCTCCTCCGCTATCTTCTGCTCTTTTACTAGCTATTTCACTAGCGGAGGAGGCCGGCTTTCTTCTTCGTCGCCGCCGCCGTCTGGGGGTCTTGTTCCGACTTCGGGGGTCTCTTCTGTTCTTCTTGCCGGGCCTACGCTTTCTTCTTCCAGCTCTTTTACGAGCGGTGGCCCGGTCTGTGTTGCCGTCGCTGTCGCCGCCTTCTGCTTCTGCTTCTTCTGCTTGTTGTTCTTCTTTCTTCTTCTGATGTTGACTCGTCGCCGTTTCCTCTTGTAATGGCTCTGACGTGTTGCGCTGCCAGTTATATAGGGACAAGGGGTGGGTCACCTGCTCATGTCACATGGAGCCATTACAAGAGGAGACGGCGACGAGTCAACATCGGAAGAAGAAAGAAGAACAACAAGCAGAAGAAGGAGAAGCAGAAGCAGAAGGCGGCGACAACGACGGCAACACAGACCGGGCCACCGCTCGTAAAAGAGCTGGAAGAAGAAAGCGGAGGCCCGGCAAGAACAGAAGAGACCCCCGAAGACCCCCGAAGTCGGAGAAAGACCCCCAGTCCACCAGACTTTTGGGAGGAAAAAGTCCGCCGGAAGCACCACACACGGTCGGAATGTCTGGCGGACTCTAGTCCGGCGGACAATCCTGCGGGAAAATCTGCTCGTGTGTACGTGGCCTTACCCAAGCTTTGACTGTGTCAGGGAAAGTAGTAGGCTTTTTTATGGCCATGACAAGACTTTGTTTAACAAATGGAATATACCTAGTTAAGATGTACTGTATATATAATTCTTTAGAATCTTTCTCTTTATTAGTGAATGCACTATAGTGAACATTTTTTTTTTTACTTATTAGAGCTTGTAAAATGTGAATAAATGGTGTACAGTATCTCACAAAAGTGAGTACACCTCTCACATTTTTGTAAATATTTTATTATATCTTTTCATGTGACAACACTGAAGAAATTACACTTTGCTACAATGTAAAGTAGTGAGTGTACAGCTTGTATAACAGTGTAAATTTAAGTTTGTAAGTTTGCTGTCCCCTCAAAATAACTTAACACACAGCCATTAATGTGTAAACCACTGGCAACAAAAGTGAGTACACCCCTAAGTGAAAATGTCTAAATTGGGCCCAAAGTGTCAAGATTTTGTGGCCACCATTATTTTCCAGCACTGCATTAACCCTCTTGGGCATGGAGTTCACCAGAGCTTCACAGGTTGCCACTGGAGTCCTCTTCCACTCCTCCATGACAACATCACAGAGCTGGTGGATGTTAGAGGCCTTGCGCTCCTCCACCTTCCGTTTAAGGATGCCCCACAGATGCTTAATAGGGTTTAGGTCTGGAGACATGCTTGGCCGGTCCATCACCTTTACCTCAGCTTCTTTAGCAAGGCAGTGGTTGTCTAAAGCCCCATACACACGGTCGGATTTTCCGATGGATTCTGTCCTATCAGACAATGTTGTCGGAAATTCCGACCGTGTGTAGGCACCATCGGACAGTTTCCATCGGATTGTCCGACGGACAAAGTCCTATCTCCTGCTGGATAGATTTTTTGACAACAAAGTCCGATCACACCAAATCCGATCGTGTGTAGTGAATTCCGACGGACAAAGTGCTACGCATGCTCAGATCACATTACAAGACCAAAGCTATTGGCTACTAGCCTCTACGTAGTCCTGTCGTAGGCAACAAACGTCACCACGTTCAGAATGATCGGATTTTCCGACAACTTTGTCCGACCGTGTGTACGCAAAACCAACATCGGACAAAGTACGACGGACATGATCCGACGGACCTGGTCCTCGGATAATCCGAGCGTGTGTATGGGGCTTTAGAGGTGTGCTTGGGGTCGTTATCATGTTGGAGTACTGCCCTGCGGCCAAGTCTCCAAAGGGAGGGGATCATGCTCTGCTTCATTATGTCACAGTACATGTTGGCATTTATAGTTCCCTCAGTGAACAGTAGCTCCCCAGTGCCCACAGCACTCATGCAGCCCCAGACCATGACACTCCTACCATCATGCTTGACTGTAGGCAAGACACATATCTTGGTCTCATCAGACCACAGGACAAGGCTCCAGTAATCCATGTCCTTAGTCTGCTTGTCTTCAGCAAACTGTTTGCGGGCTTTCTTGTGCATCATCTTTAGAAGAGGCTTCCTTCTGGTACGACAGCCATGCAGACAAATTTGATGCAGTGTGCGGCGCATGGTCTGAACACTAACAGGCTGACCCCCACCCCTTCAACCTCTGCAGCAATGCTGGCAGCACTCATAAGTCTATTTCCCAAAGACAACCTCTGGATATGACGATGAACACATGCACTCAACTTCTTTGGTCGACCATGGCAAGGCCTGTTCTGAGTGGAACCTGTCCTGTTAAACCGCTGTATGGTCTTGGCCACCGTGCTGCAGCTCAGTTTCAGGGTCTTGGCAATCTTCCCTTTAGCCTAGGCCATCTTTATGTAGAGCAACAATTCTTTTTTTTTCAGATCCTCAGACAGTTCTTTCCCATGAGGTGCGATGTTGAACTTCCAGCGACCAGTATGAGAGAGTGAGAGGGATAACACCAAATTTAACATACCTGTTACCCATTCACACCTTGTAACACTAACGAATAACATGGCACACGGGGAGGGAAAATGGCTAATTGGACATTTTTACTTAGGGTGTACTCACTTTTGTTGCCAGCAGTTTAGACGTTAATGGCTGTGTGTTGAGTTATTTTGTGGGGACAGACAATTTACACTGTTATACAAGCTGTACACTCACTACTTTACATTGTAGAAAAGTGTAAATTCTTCAGTGTTGTCACATGAAAAATGCTAAATAGCACTAATTTTACTAATAAACTAAAGCATAAAAATAGAAAGGAAAACAAATAGGTTCAAAAGATCTAACCTTTTATTGATACTATATATACGGATAGTGCCACAAAAATATGCCGCCCTCTGGGACTATCACTCCGCGCTCCTGGATTTCAATGTACTTAAAATATGGAAGATAAAACACGTAAAAATATCTGGTAATGACTACCCGATATAACTAAAGCAGCTACTGTAAATACAATACAAGACGGTAAAAAGGCAATATAAAAGTCCAGGTAAAATAACCAAATCCTGCAAAGGAAAGGCACTTATCCTAATAAATATTGCAGCAGCGCTAAAATACAGTCTTTTTGGATAAAAAGAGTTCATAAAACATCATGGTGTCCCGGAATATAGTCTATATTGGTGCAGTGAACCAAAACTTCTGGATATATAGTGATACGACTTCCACCGGATAAGTGATTATTTCACCGCGTGCAGATCACACTCCCCTTTGGGGATGCACTCACCAGAAATCAAATGTATATCAGCATTTCAATAAAAGCTATAGGCCACTGTCATCTCCTCAGCACGTCCACCTTTTCCTCGTCTGCCAAATACCAGAGCGGATCCACTCCAACCCCGCATATGGATATGAAGAAAAAAATGTGCGGATAGCGTAGTACAGTTTAAACCCAAATAGCTTTATTAGACATTAGATATTCCCCCCTCATTAAAACTGCGTACCAGAGATATGTGATAAACCAGCCTTAAAAAACATTTTTTAAGGCTGGTTTATCACATATCTCTGGTGAGTGCATCCCCAAAGGGGAGTGTGATCTGCACGCGGTGAAATAATCACTTATCCGGTGGAAGTCGTATCACTATATATCCAGAAGTTTTGGTTCACTGCACCAATATAGACTATATTCCGGGACACCATGATGTTTTATGAACTCTTTTTATCCAAAAAGACTGTATTTTAGCGCTGCTGCAATATTTATTAGGATAAGTGCCTTTCCTTTGCAGGATTTGGTTATTTTACCTGGACTTTTATATTGCCTTTTTACCGTCTTTTATTGATACTACCTGCTTTGCATTTTGGGGGTCAACTGTTTACCCAATATATGTTATAAGAGGCTGATTAACTCCATCTGGATCATCTTGGTTTTCAAATTATAAGATGAGCCGGTATAAGGAAGGGGGTGGCCTGAAAATTGCTTGGCAGCTGATGGAGGTGGGCCCATGTATGCTGTATGTCTAAAACCTCTTAAACAGTTCCTAAGTCTGCAAGATCATATATAATAAAGTATCTGAAAATGCCACATATCTAACAAGCTTAAAGTACCGTATATCTAAAGCCAAAAGTTTTTGTTTTGTTTTAGTTTTGGATAGAGTGGTGAGGAGTTTAAAACCACTGTCAGGTGTCTCCGGTTAGGTAGATTCTCTGAAAAAATGAAAAAAAAGGGGAAATCGTCCAATACAAACACTTAAGTCTTGTACACACTAGTAGGTTTCTTTTCATTTAACCCAGCAGGGCTGAACGAAAAAAACCTGTCAGCTCACAAGGAGCTGCTGTACTAGTTATCCAACGTTAGTACAGCGATCTGTCCTGCTGTTCTATTTGTTCTGACAGGGGAACGCCCTGCCAAAATACTCTGGTCAGTGTTCTCAGCCATTGGCTGAGAGCGCTAATCGGATGTCAATCGGAAGACATTTTTCGGTCATGTACCTTTGACAGAAGCCGGCCGAATGGTTGCTTCTGCTGGACCAACTCCAGTGCACACAGGCCGAATGTCGAAGGCTGTCACATGCCGCCCAACATTTGTCTGTGTGTACTGGGCTTTATTCCAGTGACAACTGTCTAAGAGGAGGATTTGTTTGGAGAGATTGCCTCCAAATTACTGGTGCACCTACACAAAAGGAAGTAAAGGAAAATGTTCCCAATGGCACACAGATAGCAAAAAAAAAACTCATCTGAGTTTTTAATCATCCCATACGTTATTCAAAAGATTTTTCTAAATGAATTATTTCATTTTTAAATGAATTATATTATTTTTTTGGTAGTGTGGAGTGCCCCTTTAATCGTAACACATCCTATAGATTTTAAATAGATTTTAAGTAGCCTTCATAAGTGCAAAGTTTATTTTTTTGCACTATATATATGGGTTACAGGCCTGGAGGATTACTAATTAATGTTTTGCACTCCATACTGTTTTGTGTCATTTCCGCTCCATAGCAGTGTTTACTGCATGGATGAAGGGGAGATTAAACTTGCGATCGTTGCTGGGATTGGACAGCCGTGTCGCGGGACCCGCTTGGTCCAATAGCGGTTACCATGACAGTATTTATGTAGAGCGGGTCGTCTCCGTGTTACCCTGCCCCACGATGAAGAAGTCCCGCCTTGGACGTAACACGTATGGGGGTCAGGGAGCACGAGTGACGTCACCCGTGGCCATCTTGGTTGGATACACTCACAGCGCCGGCACTCAGTTCTGAGTGCTTCTAAATGTGAGTGTTCCTTTTGCTTCAATTTATTTGCAATAAACTTGATATCATATGCAGAGAGCACTAGATCGTTCCTTTTGTTTTCTATACATGTTGGCCATTCTGGACATGGTGCATCTGGGCTGAGAGGAGACCTGTGATTGCTGCATTTTTTACCATTGTCAGCGCTGCTGTATACTGCTTTGTGACCTGCTTCAGGTCGAAGCAGGGAGGTGAGAGGCCATCTTATTTATGTTGAAGGGACCACTAGCACCAAGCATTAAGTTACCTGGGTTTGAAATCACCCCACTGGAAGGAATAGAGTGTGTTCTTTCTGCACATTCTTAGAACTTTAAAATTTATTTTTGGGACTGTTTGGGATTTATTTCTTTATTTATTTCTTTTGTTTTTGCGCTGCACTATTCTATTTTAAATGTACATGTGAGGTATTTTGAATTGACCTTGAGTGTCAGCATGCATTTTATTTTATCTTATTTTCGTCCTTTTTTAATCGCGTGACAGCGCTGAGTACTCTTTTTATATTATGCATTACAGTTACCTGTCTTCAACAGCATTTGCACATACAAGACTTTTTTTTTTTTTTTTTTTACACATAAACAAAGATACCTGGCTATACTACTTGCACTTCTTAATTAACTTTTTAATATCAACATCTCTGGCCATTTGAAAGGGTTCAGTTGGCAAGCTTTTCAGTGTTCTTAGACTTTTATTTTGTAATAAGGTCCTCAAAATAACAAACTGAATTTTTATAGCATGTGATCATTACAAATGTGCCCATTTCTTGCCTACTAGAATTGAGTCTTGATTTGTACATACACCAGAGGTGGCTTCATTAAGTGAGTGTACAGAGGTGTTCAGTGATACAGTTAATTGCTCTTAAAGAGCAACATTTAAGTTTCAAGGTATGGGCCCCCAAAGAGTAATCTGCCCTAATGCTGAATTTTTTATGTAGCCAAATAAAACTGGTGTGTAGAACAGCAGAGTAAAAGCCAGTCTTATTATTGTAATAAAAATTGACATGGCTCATACTGTTTTTCTTGGCTGCCCTGCTTTGTGTCTAACGCGCAGTCAAATTCTTCCAATTGAGCCTTCCCTGCTTTTGGCTGCCCCTTCGCCAGACCATAAAGCTGACCATCCATAGGGAGAAGAAAAACCCACCCTAGGGCATCCTTTTTTTATTAATAGCTGTACTGTTTAAAATCCCAGGTGTACTACTAAAAGAACAGCAGGCAAAGTTTCAGCAGAAAAATTGAAAAAAGAGAAAAGAAAAAGCATAGCCAGGGGTTTGCAATGTTTTGTTGCTGTGATACATTTTTCACTGTAAAAAGCATGCTGTGACAGAAAGTATTGATTGCACACTTAGTATGGGATCAATACATTCTGCAGGCTGAATTCACTTTGAACATGAACTATGCTTGTACCTTTCAGCTTTTTCCCATTTCACGTTTTATTTTTTTTAATTTTATTTTTTGAGATTTTTTAAAGCATTAACAAGTTCTTTTGGTTATAGATTCTGGTCCTTGATATTCTGATTTTGAGTGAAGATAATTCCATTTATTATTCTGCTGACCCACACATCATTTTAAGGCTTTGATTATAATAGTGGCTTCTATCGTTTTAAACTGTGTATAACTGCAGGTGTCGTTCATATATCATGTTAGTTAAATGAAATGTAGGGTCAGATAATGTGTTTTTCTAATTGGGAAAATACATGTGGCAATATTTACATGAACTTTTGCTTTTGGGTGAACCCACCAACTTAACAGTGGCATACCTGGGGAAGGGGGGCCCGTACTCAATACCACACCTTAAAGGTTGCCCTGATGAAGCCCTGATGAAGCCACTGATGCACAGTGGTAGCAGTGTGCCAAGTGCTAGAACACTCTCTGTATTCCAGCACCTGGCACTGAAAGAAGTCGGACCTATCAGGTGGAGTGACCTCCACCCAACAATAGAACTATAGCCCCAGCCGGATGGGGAAGAGAGAGCTCAGCAGGGAAGTGTGTGTTCAGGTAAGTTTCAAAATGTCCATTAAGTACCATCTACAAACAAAATGGAAAAATAAGGACTTAAAAGCTATTTGCAAAATCACAAATACATTGTTGCCCTGACTTAAAATACCCAAACCTTATATGAACCAGAAACATCCAAAAAAGGGAAGTAACTTTTAAAATATACATATCAGCAATAATAATAAATCTAGCAGATCATTTTAAATTCATCTTTGTTATACTTATAGCATAATTTCCTATTGTAGGCCCAAAAGTTCTGAATTGAGTGTGAATCCTATATATCAAACTAAATAAAATATTCAAAAAGGGATTTTAGGTGGCTACCTATTTTCAATATGCTATGAATGAACCCCTGCTATCAAGTTTGGACATATTGATTCATATATATAATTTCGTTTCATGGCTTAAAATCCTCTGACTTCTTTGCTATTTATTACCTTCCACTGAGCATCAATTCTTGGGGGGTTTACAGCCTGCCACTGACCAACAGTACTGAAGGGAGGATTACTGCAGTCCCTTACACTAGTGCCGGGGATTAATATTGCTGCAAATCATGTATAATATTCCCATCAAACACTTTCTTGGAAATTTCCAGAGGTAACTGGGTGCGGTATCAACTGCCAGCTGGAAACTGGTAACATAAGTCAAAGTGTATATGGCCAGCACACTACAGATCTTTGAGCAGCACCAATTCTCCTCTTCTCAGGTCCCCCAATGGCGCTCTGGGCCCCTTCCCCTTGCGGAGTGCCACATAGCAAGCCGCATGCTGTAGGGGCAATTGTGCGTGCTCGCTCCCAAGCCAGCTATCTGCGTCCATAAGTCACACAGAGCGTGGCTCAGCCCAACCCCCCCGCTCCCGCTTCACTGGCTACGATTGAAACAATGGGAGCCAATGGCTCCTGTTGCTGCATCTCAGCCAATCAGGAGGGAGGGACCCGGGGGAGCCTCGGGTCTCATGCACATCACTGGATCAAGGTTGGACTTAGATGAGTACTTGGGGCGGGGGGAGCTGCACGCTTACTGCATAGAATGCATGAAGGTAAAAAACCTTCAGCTTATACAACCACTTTAACCACCTAGTGCGATACTTCTGACCTAGTACGTGATTCTACACTTCCGAGTCTGTGGCGCACACGCACACCACCCGCTCCTGTTGTGAATATACCGCAGAATCAATGTCCACCGGCAACTGCTAATCATTCAGCACAGAGGCAGAGCAGTGATCTCCCTATGTAAACATGGCAGATTGCTGTTCTGTCAGTAGGGGAGACATGGATCCTGTGTTCCTGCAAAGCAGGGACAACGATCCATGTCACCCCCTAGGAAAAGCACCTCCCACAGTACACAAACACACTAGCTAGGCACACAGGTAAATCTTTGATCGCCCCTGATCTTTAACCCCAGCCACTGTCATTAGTATGTAAAAAACAGGGAGGGGGAGGCGCTGACCTGAGTGTAGTATTAAAATGATGACTGGAATGGATCACAGTGTTTCTCCAGGAGCAAGGAACCAGGAAGCAAGCAAACACTGTGATCCATTCCAGCCAGCTGCCTAATCCTTTACAGCTGTCCAGAACAGCGGTGGGACCCGCAGTGTCATGTGAAATGCCAGGACTGCACTTTATTTTGACGGGCATGCATCTTCTATCATCTTGTAAGTGTTTTTAATCTTATCCTATTAAAGTCATCATTTTAATACTACACTCAGGTCGGCGCCTCCCTCACCCTGTTTTTTCCTTACATGATTTGCAGAGTTCTGGACACGTTCTGAAGGATGGCTGCCTTCCTTTTTAACCCTTAATACCCCTTTCTTTTCCAACCACTCAACCTATGGATACATCACCATCCAGCTATTACAGTCACAGACTATACCCCTAAGGATTACTCCATCTGGAGACCCAGATAAACACTGACTATAGTGTCATTAGTACAGTGGCAGTGCATATTTTTAGCACCGATCACTGTATTAAGCCCCATACACACGGTCGGAAAATCCGACCACCAAATCCATTGGATTTGGTCCGACGGATTTAGTCCGACACTGGTGCTGCATACACACGGTCGGACAAAGTTGTCGGAAAATCCGATCATTCTGAACGTGGTGACGTTTGTTGCCTACGACGGGACTACGTAGAGGCTAGTAGCCAATAGCTTTGGTCTTGTAATGTGATCTGAGCATGCGTGGCACTTTGTCCGTCGGAATTCGCTACACACGATCGGAATTGGTATGATCGGACTTTGTTGTCGGAATATTTATAGAGCAGGAGATAGAACTTTGCCCGTCGGACAATCCGATGGAAACTGTCCGATGGTGCCTACACACGGTCGGAATTTCCGACAACATTGTCCAATAGGACAGAATCCATCGGAAAATCCGACTGTGTGTATGGGGCTTTAGTGTTACTGGTTCCCCAAAAAGTGTCAGTGAGTGTCCGAGTGCTTGCCGCAATATCGCAGTCCTACTATAAATTGCTGATCGCCACCATAACTAGTAATAAAAAGGGGGGGGGGAATCTTCTGTAGCTGAAGTGGTTAAAGTGGAGGTTCACACATTGAACCTCAGCTTTTTTCGGAACCCTCCCCTCCGGTGTCACATTTGGCACCTTTCAGGGGGGAGGAGGGTGCAGATAACTGTCTAAGACAGGTATTTGCACCCACTTCCGGGCATAGACTCCCACGGGAGTCTATGCCTCTTCCTGTCCCGGCGTGCTGTCTGCTAGGACACACACGGGTCCCAGAGACAGCGCGGACCATTCTCATTGCGCTGCACGACTCGCACATGCTCAGTAGGGAACCGGGAAGTGAAGCAGCAACGCTTCACTTCCTGATTCCCTCACGAGAATGGCGCCGGCAGCAGCCAAGAGCCGAGCGATTGCTTGGCCTCGGCTGCCGACTTTGCTGGACTCCAGGACAGGTAAGTGTCCATTTATTAAAAGTCAGCAGCTGCAGTATTTGTAGCTGCTGGCTTTTAATATTTTTTTTTTCAGGTGGACTCCCTCTTTAACTTTATTGCTGTAATGTGATCATCTGAAAAAATGTTTGCACCTTACTTCAAAGATCTGCATTGTGCTGGCCATATACACTTTAATTATTGCTGCGATTACACCAATGCTGTGGGTTACTATTATTGCCAATGACATCAATTTTCTGGCTTATTTTACTCCCACACTACAAACCTTAAATCGTGAAGGTCACCCACTTTATGGCAGGCAGCCCACTACGCACAGCACATTTTTCTTCTTCCTATCTTCAATGGTAACCAGGCGCTCAGTATCTCTCTATGAAGTTAAAAAAAATGTAAAGTAATGAAAGGGAGGTGTTTAAAAAAATGATCTCTCCCACGTGCCTGATATGCTAAGTACGCCATTGCAGCTAAATGTTCATTTTCACACTGAATTATTGCAAACAAATCAGAATAACAATGTTTTCTAAAATATATAATGTATGTACTTTGCATACTTTGCCAGCAGTAAGAAAAAATTAAGAGAAAAATCTATTAAATTGTACAAATGCCACAGTAAGGCTTTATAAAATATAGTACCTAGCAACTATCAAACTTCTAAACTGTTATTACAACATTAGTATAAAATGACAAAAAACTCAATCCAGATATATTCATCTGCTCCAGAGAACAGCATTTGATCATGACATTCAGCCAGCAGTATTTTATCATTAGCCATTTTATTACAGAGGTAGTGAGTAGAAGTGAAAAAGCAAACTGTTCAACCCAGTAATCAAAGCGTCTGGCAGCCATGAATTATAAAAAAATATATTTAAAAAGCAGAAGTGATGATAAAAATCCTTAACTATCTTTAAATTGAAACTTCAAGCAGACAGCTAAATACATATTTGAAACACATACCCGTTTAATGTTTTACCTGGCAAATTAGTCATAATTCTGTCCAACTAGTGTTGTGATTTATGAACCTCTTGAGTGCTGCCTCATCCAAGCAGGCAGGTATCAGACTCATTTCCTGGTTCCATACTTATTTCCTGGTTCAGGAAATGCACTTACCTGGTCCAGCTTTGTGGTTTCCAATTCTAAAGCTGGCCATGCACAAGGCAATTTCACCCCTTTATGATTGGCCAAGAATTGAACATACAATTAAATACGCCTGCGTAAAAAAGAACAATCTACCACCCACAAGTTTGATTCATCACCTGCATTTGATCAATAACATGGGGCTATAAACTAACAGCTTCAATACAGGAGTCAGGGAAGATGCACGCATGTGCGCCGGCACGTGGTTCCTGTAAGCTCTGTTTGTGACCATTTAGCGGGTGCTTATTTGCTAAATGGTCACAAACAAGTTTGCACGCGTGCGAATGCGCATTGGCGTCAGGTGGGCTATTTAACCACTTCAGCCCTGGAAGGTTTACCCCCCTCATGACCAGGCCATTTTTTGTGATATAGCACTGCTTTACTTTACCTAACAATTGTGCGGTCGTGCGACACTGTACACATAAAATGTATGTCCTTTTTTACCCACAAGTAAGGCCCCTTTCACACGTGCGGACCGTTCGTCCGTTTTTTCATACGTCCGTTTACAGATCAAAACGGACATCAATGCTTCTTTATGGGATAGCGGACGTTAGCGGATGATCATCCGCTAACGTCCGTTAACATCCTTCTCCGTTAAGCTCCGTTTTTCTGGATGGAAGAAAACCCTATTTTGTTTTCCGTAAAAAAAAACGGAACGGACGAAAAATGGACGTTAGCAGACGATCCGTTCACATCCGATCCGCTGACATCCGTTTTTCATCAAAATATGTAGTTTTATATGCATACATTACAAATAACCTATGACCCAAAAACAAGTAATCATGGGAAAATTCCCATAATTCATTAAAAACTGTTTTAAAAAAAAAAATGGATAAAAAACGGACATAAACGGATAAAAAACGGATGAAAAACGGACATTAACGGATGAAAAACGCACATAAACGGACAAAAAACGGATGACAACGGATGTAAAACGGAAATGAAAATGGATGAAAATTGATGTTTACTGACAACAACTGATGATAAAAAATGTGACTGAACTGATCTAATGTACGGTCCGCATGTGTGAAAGGGGCCTAAAGCTTTCTTTTGGTGGTGTTTGATCACCTCTGCGGTTGTTATTTTTTTAGCTATAAACAAAAAAACACTGACAATTTTGAAAAAAATAAGAATTTTCACTTTATGCTATAAAGCACATCCAATAAAAAAATTTAAAAAATTGAATTTCTTCATCAATTTAGGCCAAAATGTACTCTGCTACATATTTTTGATAACAAAAATCCCAATAAGCGTATAATGATTGGTTTGCGCAAAAGTTATAGAGTCTATAAACTATGGGATATATTTACAGTTCCTTGAAAAAGTATTCATACTCCTTGAAATTTTCCACATTTTGTCATGGTACAACCAAAAACGTAAATGTATTTTATTGGGATTTTATGTGATAGACCAAAAGTGGCACATAATTGTGAAGTGGAAGGAAAATGATACATGGTTTTCAACATTTTTTACAAATAAAGATGTGAAAAGTGTGGCGTGCATTTTTATTCAGCCCCCTTTACACTGATACCCCCAACTAAAATCTAGTGGAACCAATTGCGTTCAGAAGAAACCTAACTAGTAAATACCACCTGTGTGTAATTTATTCTCAGTATAAATACAGCTGTTCTGTGAAGTCCACAGAGGTTTGTTAGAGAACTTTAATGAACAAACAGCATCATGAAGTTGTGGAGACGTTTAAAGCAGGGTTAGGTAATAAATATCATCCAAAAATGGAAAGAGTAACTGCAAACCTAGCAAGACATGGCCATCCACCTAAACTGACAGGCCAGACAAGGAGAGCATTAATCAGAGAAGCAGCAAAGATGCCCATGGTAACTTTGGAGGAGCTGAAGAGATCCACAGCTCAGGTGGGAGAATCTGTCCACAGGACAACTATTAGTCGTGCACTCCACAAACTTGGCCTTTATGGCAAGAAGAAAGCCATTGTTGAAAGAAAACCATAAGAAGTCCCATTTGCAGTTTGCGAAAAGCCATGTGGGGGACACAGCAAACATGTGGAAGAAGGTGCTCTGGTCAGATGAGAGCAAGATGGAACTTTTTGGCCTAAAAGCAAAACGCCCAACTATTAGTCGTGCACTCCACAAACTTGGCCTTTATGGCAAGAAGAAAGCCATTGTTGAAAGAAAACCATAAGAAGTCCCATTTGCAGTTTGCGAAAAGCCATGTGGGGGACACAGCAAACATGTGGAAGAAGGTGCTCTGGTCAGATGAGAGCAAGATGGAACTTTTTGGCCTAAAAGCAAAACGCTATGTGTGGTGAAAACTAACTAACATCATCCTGAAGACACCATCCCTACTGTGAAACATGGTGGTGGCAGCATCATGTTGTGGGGATGCTTTTCTTCAGTAGGGACAGGAAAGCTGGTCAGTTGATGGGAAGATGGATGGAGCCAAATACAGGGTGATCCTAGAAGAACACCTGTTAGAGTCTGCAAAAAACTTGAGACTGAGGCTGAGGTTCACCTTCCAGCAGGACAACGATCCTAAACATACAGCCAGATCTACAATAGAATGGTTTAGATCAAAGCATATTCATGTGTTAGAATGGCCCAGTCAAAGTCCAGACCTAAATCTGAATGAGAATCTGTGGCAAGACCTAAAATTTGCTGTTCACAGATGCTCTTAATTCAATCTGACAGAGCTTGAGCTATTTTGCAAAGAAGAATGGGCAAAAAAAATCTAGATGTTAAAAGATGGTAGAGACATACCCAAAAAGACTTGCAGCTGTAATTGCAGCGAAAGGTGGTTCTACAAAGTATTGACTCAGGGGGGCTGAATACAACTGCATGCCACACTTTTCACATATTTATTTATTAAAAAACTTGAAAACCATTTTTTTATAATTTTCCTTCCACTTCACAATTATGTGCCACTTTGTGTTGGTCTATCACATAAAATCGCAATAAAATATATTCATGTTTTTGGTTGTAACATGACAAAATGTGGAAAATGTCAAGGGGTATGAAAACTTTTTCAAAGCACTGTATGGAATTTGAATTTATTTTTAACTTTTTTACTTGTAATTGCAGCGATTAGCGATTAGGACTGCAATATTACAGCGGACAAATCAGACACCTGAAACTCCTAACTACTCTTCTGCCTGCCACCTGTGTCTGATCTGCCTGCTAGTTGTTGACCTGACCTTGGTTCTTCTTCCTGCACCTGATCCAGCTGTATCTGTGCCTGACATCACTTCTTGCTCTTCTGCCAGTGTGCCACTAGCTAGCTGCTCCTGCGTATCCTGACACACATCTGCATTCTCCAGCAAAAGTCTTATCAGGCACTTGCGCCACTCTGTGATCTGGTGTTCCCTCTTAAGGCCCGTACACACGATCAGACTTTTTGACAACAAACATGCAAATTAGCGGTTTTAAGGCAACATCCGACCATGTGTACACTCCATCGGACAAACTTTTTCGGTTTTCATCAGACTTTTGTTGGCTGTGCGAACGGACAAACTTTTTGGCAACAAAAGTCCGTTGGAGCAAAGTCTGATCGTGTGCACACAAAACCATCGGACTTTTGTACAAAGTACAAACACGCATGCTCAGAACCAATGCAAAGATCAGACAACAATACAGAAGTTGACCAAAGGGTGGCGCCGGAGTAATTGAATGTCCTCTTTTGAAGTGTCATCAGTACGTTGAAACGTCACTACGTTCGTGTTTGTTGCCTAAAAAGTCAGATCGTGTGTATGCAATACAAACTTACGGCCAACGCCCTTTCTACAAAAGTCCATGGGAAATTTGTACAAAGTCCGATCGTGTGTATGAGGCTTTACTCTACCCGGGGCTCCTGAGCCAGAGCTGTAAAAGATGCCTTCCTCTACATTTCGGGCTCTATCAGCAGGTACATTACAACAGGTTATTGAAGAATTGATCAAAACCAGAGAGAACTACCCAGATTTTACCTAAAATGATCTGATTTTTCCACCTGGTTTGAGCAAGGCAACTTCAACACTATTTCAATCCCAAGTGGTACAAATTGATGGAAACTTGTCAAGTGTATGGCCAGCTTTACTCGTTGCCTCCAGTCTAATCAAATGCATTGAATCGGCATTATCTTTTCAGTCTAACGATCAGGTAGCTAACCTAGGAAGCAGTAAACTGATAGCTTGCCGCGTTTTCTATTTATTTCAATGGAACCCCTCAAAATGCATGTTAATGCAGTTCACGGCAATGCACCCTGTATTGAGTGTCAACACAAGTCATAACATGTATTAACACTTATTGACATGCATAATTATGTATTTGCATGCGTCATGAATTGCCAACTGACATCATGACGCACATTGATGCCTGTCTTAATGTTGACAAAATGTGTTTTGAAATGAATTTTTCAATGGAAAACACATTGAGCAAATACATAAAAGTGTGAATTGCGAACCAAAAAGTATCAGCGTGATGATTCTGAAATGGCAGAGGTGTCACAAAAATGACTGACCAAAAGTACAAATCCACTGGCAGCTAAAACAGTAAACATATTTAGTTTTGTATTTAGTTGCTGGTGCAAAAAAGAAATATGTTACATATGTGAATAAATGTAAATAAATTTAAAGTATTTAGATAAAAAAAAGTGCATGTGAAATGTAATCATTTGATATAATAAAACTAACTTACTAGGTGATCTAAAGGTATGTGGAAAGTTTTAGCAAATGCTCTAGGAATGCCAGACAGACATATTAGACCTTTTTGCAACAATGATACATATGTATGGATGTCATCACCACCTGTGGCTTGCATACAAATCAAATAAAAAAAAACAAAATACCTAAAATTCCTTCATGTTCAGGAAATTGAAATACCATACAAAATGCACATGTGGTTAGAATCAATATTCGTATAGGTAGATCGAAGGCATCAAAACCGTACTGTGCTGTGAACAGATATTGCTTTACATAAGGCTATATTTTTAACACCATTCCATAGAGTACCGTAAAATTGTTTTGGCATTTGCACAGTTAGCAGCTGAAAGATGTTTATGTCCTTTCTTTTCATAGTATGTTTAACTCCAGGCATATTGTGCTAATAGGTAGACTATACAGCAGCAGTCGTGGCATTTTTATGTTTAGGATCCTGACTTCTGTACTGGTACCGATCTTGTCCTGACCTTCCTCCAGTACCATATCCGAGAATTTGATGACTTTGAGGTGGTGAGGGTGGAACATCCTGTCGCAGAGGACCTTTGGCTAGTGGTGCCTGATATGGAGGATATCTGTAGTTATCTTCTTGAAGTACTTTGGATCTGGAATAAGTACCTCTAGTGTTTGATGCAGCAACATCATAGTAATAAGGAGGGTCCCTCTCCATGTACATTGCCCTCGGACCAGCCATGTACTCCACAGTATCCACCGGGCCAGGTCTGCAAATAAAACACAACATTATTGGGCTTTAATCTGGAGCTAAAAGTATTTCTAAAAATTATCAACTTTTTTTTCACTTGCTCAGATAAATAGACATTTATTTTGATTTTTTATGCATAGCCAAGGATAGAGTGGACTAAAAACCCCTCTCGGGTTTATATTTCTGTCTGTGTCCCTTCTTAGTAGATTTGCCCTTGCTAGTTATCCTGTGGACCATTGTCACTGACACCGAAACTGAAATCAGTGCAGGTGAGGTTAACTATTCCAATATGGACACATGTTCTAGTGACAAATGTCTGAAATTGGCATACACTGATCAAAATGTGTCCATTCCAGCAGGGTCAACAGAAGTTGACTATTTAATCTCTTCTATTAAAGGTACATGTCGGAAAATTTTTGAATGATCAGCAGTGCAGCAAATCAGCTGCAGCCACTGATCAGTGTTTTCTGAGAATGGTGGGTACTGCTGTCACAATACAATGTCTATGCAGGAGGGATTCATCCATCCATCTTGTTTGCGTGGATGACGAAATCTGCCCATTGGCTAAACTTAAAAAAAATTAACTATGAACGACCAGCCTATGAAGGGATATCCTCTCACTCTGTAGACGTTTTGCAATTCCAGGACAGAAGCTAAAGAAAAATCTGCAATACAGGGGGTCCCCTACTTACAAACATCCGACTTACAAACGACTCCTACTTACAAACGGAGGGAGACAACAGGAAGTGAGAGGAAATCTACTCCTAGTAAGGGAAATCCACTCCTGTAAGAGTTAATATGGTTAAAAGGTGTCCCCACTGATGCTTTATCACCAGTCCATGTTTCCCTAACAACCCAAAATTTTCAAAATCCAATTGTCATTGGGACAGAAGGTAAAGTGAAATCTTCTGAACAGGGGCACAGACAGCAAAACAAATGTTACAGGGGTGATAACCCTTCTCTATGTTATCTAAAAAACTTAACAATAGATTTTTTGGCTGGAGCTACACTTAAAAATGTACCTGTTCCGACTTACAAACAGATTCAACTTAAGAACAAACCTACATTCCCTATCTTGTTTGTAACCCGGGGACCCCCTGTATATAAATGTCTAACTTTTTCCTATTTGCATGTTAAAAAAAAAAAAAAAAAAGTTTGATGTTTTGTCTATGCATACACTTAAAAAATAACTATAGATAAAAGTTATTCAATGAGATTGTGTGATGAATGCCAGATCTATGTCATCTTTAGACTTTAGCGGACAACTGTGAAAGTGGCTGTGACACTAAAGAAGGATCTACTTGGACCGAAAACTCCTGCTGAACCTGTCAACTTTTGGTCAATGTGTACTGCTGTCTTTTCAACAGAAATCGGCCAAACAATCCTGTTGGAAAGCCAGCATTCGATCAGTGCATGCAGTCAGTGGCTGCAGTGCTGATCTGTGTATTCTGTCAGGTGGGGTGGGGCTTTGGGCCTCACTGCCAGAATACAATAGGACAGGAGGGGAGATCCCTGAATCAAACATTGTTTGTGTTGATGCATGGATCTGTATGTTTTTTTTTCTTCATTCAACCCACTGGCTGAACAGGGGGGGGAGGAATCCTGCAGGTGTATACCCAGCTTAAAGGACATAATTATAAAACAGTAACTCTGACATTCACTCCAGGTGATTCTTACAGGTGCATGTGTTTTAGGCTCAGTTCACATATATGCAAATTGGATGCATTTTTAACCGCATCCGATTTCCACAACATGTGAATCGAACCGGCTTTCAATAGAGCTGGTTCACACATGTCTGGGGTGACCGCTGTCTGTTTCTGAAAAGGATCCTGTGCGATTTTGGGTCCGGTTTAGGTGCAAATTCAAGTAAAAATTTGCACCTGAATTGCACCTGAGCCAGTGGACAAAACCGCACCGGACTGTGGACTGCAAACCACAGCTGGACATGTGTGAACCTAGGTTTAAACAGCGTGATTGACTCCCCACCAGTGAATGTTTAGTGAAAGTCACATTCACTGGCCCCATGGGTGACACTGTGTGGCAGGCAACCAGAGAAATATCTTTGATAGCCGAATAATCTGAGGACGTTCAACCCCCTTCTAATGTATATGGTTGTGTATTTTATACCATCACGTGCTTAAAAGTTATACAAATAACAATATTATTTCACGGAATTAAATATTTTAGAAATAGGGCAAAAAAAAAAAACCTTACTTTTCCACTACAACACACAAGATCCACATGTCACATGACTATAAAGCAGTCATCCTTTGGTCTCTAATCAAACTCAGGAGTTTTCCTTGATGGAACGCTATGATGACAATCCCATTTTCTTATATGTCATGAATTAAAATAAAGAATGTATGGGATAGTTGATAACTGCTCCTTATGCTCATCTGCAGTCCAGGAATTTGGTTGCAATGGGGACAGAATGTTCAACTTATGTAAAACAGGGGAATAAAACTCTTGTCAACAAGCCCTTAGACAGGTATATGTATACCCACTTTTTGCATATGGTATAAACTCAGTTTAAGATGTGGACAGAGCAATTTTAGTGGCTTTGAAAAGAGGTGACCTTTCACATGTAAAGCAAATTTGACAATGTGCAACAATCAACCGTAATTTATCATGCAATGCAGACATGTTCAGTATGTAGTCTTGTAGTCCGATATACAGTATACAGCCATTAACCTCAATTTCTTTTGTACCTTTGGACAAAGGGTCATAGGGGAAATTTCCCTTCACTTATTATTCCTTAACAATCCCAACGTGAAGAGAAACACAAAAGTTCAGAGTTGTCACCAAAACAATAGTTTGCGAAAAGGGTTTCTGATAAGGAATACTCAGAAAGGTGTGCCACATCCCAAATGTAACATAGAAAGAGAAAGACCCCCTAGGGGTGGGACTTTGAAGGCACTACCACATAAACAAAAAATAGTAGAAAAATAAGAAAATATTTATTGACATAACATAGATAAAAATGTTTCACATGACCATGGATACAGTTAAATATACACAAGGAATGCAAAGGGAAATGATAAAACTTCCTTAACCCAACAACGTTTGAGAGATGAAATGTTGTCTCCTTCATCAGGGTTTTTCACAGGGAGTATAGTATATCATAATCACTTTGCATGTACATTTGGGCATCCACAGTAGTTAAAAGAGGAAAGACACCGTAACATAGAGTCTCCCGCAAATCCCATCCACTGAGCTGTTGGTTGAATTTTACAAAAGAGGAGGGGGACAGGAATTGTGAGGGGATAAACATCCCCTAATCACACCCAACAAATCCGCTGAAATCTGGAGAACCAGATAAACAGCAAAATAACATGTGTACTGAGCAGGTAAAGAATCTAAGTACAATGGTGATGTCACTCACAGGCAGATGGGTAGATAGGGACGTGGATGGCTTGGAAGATTATGGACCAGTGAGAAATCACTGTCCGAACAGCTTGTTCTCAATAAACATGGTCCGCCAACAGACCCTCCAAAAACGTCCCGTCTGTTGCCCTCAAAGAGACGGGACGTTTTTGCAGGAGCTGTTGGTGGACCAAATGCCTGGCACTTGTAAATGTGTTTAAAGCTTCTACAAGCTTTCAGGAGCTTTTACAGGCTTCAAGCTCTTGGGGGTTAATTTATTTTTGTTGGCCAGAATAAATAATTTATTCTGGCCATTAAAACTAATTAATGCTCAAGCCCTAAACATGTCTAGCATTTAGGCACATTTAGCAGCTTTTAGTATCGTCAAGCGTTTTTTCTGCCCAACTCTGCTGCTCCTGGACGCACTGGCAGAGAGTTTTTCTTCCTACCTCTAAACTCTCCTGCCACTAAACACTGCTAAAAGCTGAGGTGTGCATGGACACATTGGCTAACATGCAGGGGAGTTTAGAGGCAGGAAAAAAAACTCCAGACACCTCTACATAGTTACATAGTAGGTGAGGTTGAAAAAAGACACAAGTCTGCTCTAGGAGCAGCTATAAAAATGTCCAGTGTGCATGAGGCCTTAAAGATTTATCTACATTGAAAAATATTACTTCACATTCACAAAATGTATTATATCGGCTCTAAAATCTGTGTAGTCATTCCTAGATGATCAATGCATGTAGACCAAATTCAACCTTTTTGGCATACGCACGGACCTAAAAGAATTACTTTGGCTGAAACACTCTCCTATGATGGAGATAAATTTGAATCCCAATAAGTGATGACTGCATTGACAGCTGTGAAATAATTCTCTCTCAGTAATCCATTCATCCCACAGAGGAGCAACTGAATGTATTTTCTTTGGCCTACGACTCATACAGCACACCAACGCTGGTCACAGGTTCAATTATTTGGCAGTCAAGTTGATTAAATGGAAGGTAATGTATGTGAACAGATTTAGAAATAGTCCAGTGAAATGTCACATAATAATCTACAGTGCCAAGACCCTCTACCATTCATGTATCCAGTAGTTTACAAAAGAATCTGCCATAATAACTAGACAGCTGATGATTGATCTCCATTGAGCTGAGTTGGCATGTTATAATCCCTTCCTTGAATAGTTTGCTGAAAAAGTGAAATCTAAGACGTCTTGAATCCTAACAGGATTGCACAGTTGCAATATTTTATTTTATTTGTCTATGCATGCTGATAGGCTGTGCCAATCGTTCAGATTAATTGAAGAATGAAAATTTGCTATGGTTTCAGTTTTATGGAGCAAAAACTGGTTATACACTGTAACACTTACAGCAAACCATAATAGCGTACTGTGGTGCCAAAATGGCAGATAGTAAGAGGGGGATTTACTAAGACTAGAGCATCAATGCATCTGGAATATGCAGTTCAGTTTTGGGCACCAGTTCTCAAAAAGGATATTGGGGAACTGGAGAAAGTGCAGAGAAGGGCAACCAAACTGATAAGCGGCATGGAGGAGTTCAGCTATGAGGAAAGATTAGAGGAACTGAATTTATTCACCCTTGATAAGAGGAGATTAAGGGGGGATATGATCAACATGTACAAATATATAAGGGGTCCATATAGTGAACTTGGTGTTGAGTTATTCACTTTACAGTCAACAAAGAGGACAAGGGGGCACTCTTTACGTCTAGAGGAAAAGAGATTTAATCTCCAAATATGGAAAGGTTTCTTCACAGTAAGAGCTGTGAAAATGTGGAATAGACTCCCTGCAGAGGTGGTTCTGGCCAGCTCAGTAAATTGCTTTAAGAAAGGCCTGGATACATTCCTAAATGTACATGATATAACTGGGTACCAACATTTATAGGTACAGTTGATCCGGGGAAAATCCGATTGCCTCTCGGGGGATCAGGAAGGAATTTTTTCCCCTGCTTTAGCAAATTGGAGCATGCGCTGCTGGGGTTTTTTGCCTTCCTCTGGATCAACTGTGGGTATAGAATGGGGTATATGGGATTGTTTGATATTATTTTTTTTTATTATTTGTGTTTGAACTGGATGGACTTGTGTCTTTAACTATGTAACTATGTAATGCATGACAACCAATCAACTTCTAGCTGTTATTTTCTAATGTTAACTAAATAAGCTGAAGCTAGAAGCTGATTGGTTACTGTGCACAGCTGCTCCAGCTTTAGTAAATCCCCCATGATTACATTTGTTTGATGTAGCGTTGGGACCAGGGAAACTGGGTACGTAAACCAATTACACAGATTATTGTGTTTTTATTTTTATTTCTTTTAGAGCCATCAGTGTTAAGTCAGCTTCAGCAGCTTGCTAGCTTAAGTAATTGTTTGCAGAAAGTTTGGAAGCAGGGAGGGGCAGCACATGTGCAATGCTAAATAAAAGATTTGTTGCAGAAGCAACATTAAGAAGAATGGGAGGCTGACTGATGTAAATGGGTTAAAAATAGCTGGGTGCCAAAGGCACTATCAATATCTGTGTGATGCATCTTTTCATATCTGTGAGGTAGAAGTGGCTGAGAATTATCAGCTGTCATGTATTGATTAGTTGAAAAAAAATATATTCTCTTGTGTTGAATAAATTAGTACACCCAGACATCACAATGTCTCCTGGCTCACTAAATATGCTTTCTGATAAGCATTCGAAGGATGGAAAGTGAGCACCTGTTGGGCAGACAGGGCTTGCTCAGGTGACTGGTCCAGTTTTTACACCCTGGACTAGAAAGGACCATAGCTTAATTTATCTGTGACTAGAGCTATTACAAGTACAATCTCAAGAGCTTTTCAAGTCTCCTTTTTGTTTTGTTTTTTTAGGTGTCTCAATGGTCCATCATGTTGTGTACACTGAAGTTCCTTTTTTAAGTGTTAGCAGCAGCAGTGACAACATTTTTGGTGTGATGCAGCAGTTATTTAACCGCTTCCCGACCGGCCACTGCATATATACGTCAGCAGAATGGCACGGGCAGGCAGAATCACATACCTGTACGTGATCGTGCATGTGCCTGCCCGTGGGTCGCGCGCGCCGCTAGCGGCGCGCTCGCGACCCGGTCGGGAGCTCCGTGACCCCGGCCGCGGGACCAGCGGACCCGATCGCCGCTGGTATCCCGCGATCGTGTTACGGAGCTGAAGAACGGGGAGAGGTCTATGTAAACAAACCTCTCCCCGCGCTTCCTACACTGACTGTCAGTGATCGGCGGTTCCCTGTCATCGGGAACGCCGATCAATGACGTCAGACGTACAGCCACGCCCCCCTACTGTAAAAAAAAAAAACACAACACGGCACACTGACTCCTCCCCGCCCCCTAGTGGTTAACCCCCTAACTACAACTGTCATTTACATAGGAATCAGTGCTATTTAAATAGCAGTGATTGCTGTATAAATGACAAATGTCCCAAAAATGTGTCAAAAATGTCCGATGTGTCCGCCAAAATGTCGCAGTCACAATAAAAATCGCTGATCGCCGCCATTACTAATAAAAAAAAAAATATTAATAAAAATGCTATAAAACTATCCCCTATTTTGTAAACGCTATAACTTTTGCGCAAACTAATCAATAATCGCTAATTGCGATTTTTTTTACCAAAAATATGTAGAAGAATACGTATCGGCCTAAACTGAGGAAAAAAAATGTTTTTTTTTTATATATTTTTTGGGGATATTTATTATAGCAAAAAGTAAAAAATATTGCATTTTTTTCAAAATTGTCGCTCTATTTTTGTTTATAGCGCAAAAAATAAAAACCGCAGGGGCGATCAAATACCACCAAAAGAAAGCTCTATTTGTGGGAAAAAAAGGACGCCAATTTTGTTTTGGAGCCACGTCGCGTGACCGCGCAATTGTTAGTTAAAGCGACGCAGTGC
Organism: Lithobates sylvaticus; assembly: GCA_028564925.1. NCBI lineage: Eukaryota > Metazoa > Chordata > Amphibia > Anura > Ranidae > Lithobates > Lithobates sylvaticus. The sequence continues at coordinate 118,753,319 of CM053031.1, forward strand.
CGAATTGCAAAAAGGGGCCTGGTCCTTTGGCTGCCAATTGGTCCGGGCTGAAGTGGTTAAGAGGAACCTAATCTTCAGAGTTGTGGCTGGGAACTGTATAGCCTTACAAAGACATAAAGCAGCTGCAGGTGCTGGGTGCACAGTATAGCTGTATACTAAGCCTGATTTATCAAGTTTCCATAGCACACATGGGCAGTTGATTTACTAAAACTGGAGAGTACAAAATCTGGTGCAGCTCTGCATGGAAACAAATCAACTTTTAAGATTTTTTGTCAAAGCTTAATTAAACAAGCTGAAGATAGGTTGGCTGATGTATAGCAAATCCAAAAATTGTACAAGTACACAGTACATAGTGCAGAGTGACTAAGTCCATTGGAACATTCATCTGTATCTGCAGATCATCAACAGAGTAGGGGAAGGAAGGGGCAACTGGATGGATGGATGAGAGAGTAATCGATGGATGGATGGCTGAGCAGGAAAAGGAACTGAGACTGGAATCTCTGCAGATCCTGCGAAAGATCTGGTTAGGATCACCTCAATGCAGCAGAAAACAAACAGCAGGGCGCTGAGGTCAGTATAAAAAAATCACTTTTTTAAAATAAGCAGCACACTTACATTGTTAGCCTGGAACAGCATGGATAGGGAACACCTGAGATCAAGCAGCTGTGATCAGTGTGAGGCTGTAGGCATCACTGAGCAAACAGAAACTAAGGATGACAGGGTGCCAGCCAGCTCAAGGTATGGATATTTGCGTTCTCAGCCACATACAAGGATGACAGCTGTCAAAATGCCTGGTGGATGTCAGGAGATGGGGTGGGCATGACGCTTTTCCAGGGACTTCACCCTCTTTTTCTAATGCATGCACAGTAAAGGGAAGTGATGGGCTTTTAAAGCAAAAAGGGCAAGAAGGGGAGGAACATGGGAGGGGAAGGAAGGAGAAAGCCCAGCTGCTGCATAGAGCCAGAGTGGCAAGAGGAAAGCCCTCAGATTTTAAATATTTTATATCTTTTTATCCAAATGTTTTATTTTGGAGTAATATTTTATCCATGTATATTCAAGTCTTTCACCTGGTGTAATACTCAATCCTTATATGTATAGTACAACTATTTTGTTTTATCTACTTAGAATTTTCTTGTCTCACTCAGACATGAGTCTCCATGTCTCCAGTAGTAACATTGAATTCCCCGATGCTGGCAGTCTGCAAGCCGAGGGTTAACTGCTCAGCTAAGTCTTCTGTGCTTTTCTCTCCCTCCCACTTTCCTCCCACCCCTCTGGCTCTATGCAGCAGCTGGGCTTTCTCCATCCTCTCCCTCCCATGTTCCTCCCCTTCCTGCCCTTTTGGCTTTATAAGCCCATCACTTCTCTTCACTGTCTATGCATTTGAAAAAGAGGGCGAAAACCCGGGAAATGCATCATGTACACTGACTAATATCCATACCTTGAGCTGGCTGGCACCCATCATCCTTGGTTTCTGTTTGCTCAATGATTCCTACAGCCTCACACTGATCACAGCTGCTTGGTCTCAGGTGTTCCCTATCCATGCTGTTCTAGGCTAACTTCAATGTAAGTGTGCTGCTTATTTTAATAAAGTGATTTTACCTTAAAAGAAAAAAAATGATGCTACTGGCTCTTTAATGTATAATTATGTGCTCCTTAATGTCACAATTTGTTTTCAGGCTCCCAGTGTTGTGTAATACCTGATCCTGCCTGTGCCCCTCCACCTGAGAGTTAAAGGAGTTGTAAAGTCTTATGGTTTTTCACCTTAATGCATTGTATGCATTAAGGTGAAAAACCTTCTGTGCTGCAGCAGCCCCCCAGAGCCCCCTTTTTCTTACCTGAACCCGATCGTTCCAGTCACGAGAATGAGCCCAGCTGCTGTCTCAGGTCCTCATTGGACAGATTGATAGCAGCAGGTGCCAGTGGCTCCCGCTGCTGTCAATCAAATCCAGTGACATGGGAGCCAGGGGCGGGGCTGAGTCCTACTGTCTGTCAATTGACACAGCAGCAGGACTCTGGAACCCACCCGCCCGAGTGCCCCCCATGGAAAGCGTTTCTCTGTGGGGGCACTCGATGAAGAGGAGGAGACAGGAACACTGCCGGGGGACCCCAGAAAAGGAGGATAGGGGCCGCTCTGTGGAAAACCCTTGCACAGAGCAGGTAAGTATGACATGTTTGTTATTTAAAAAAAAAAATTCTGATCCATGCTAGCATGGTCAGATTATGTCTTGTGTCATCCCGATGTTTGTACAGGCATGCTGTTAAAGAGCACAGCCCGCCTATACCTTCCGTAGTCAGTGCTAGGCTACCACCCCCCCCCCCCCCGCTCATCACTCCTGGCTTTTGTTACTGTGCATTCTCCTCCAACTGCTCCTGCCCACCAACCGCTTATCCCTTACTATGTAGCCGCTGGGTGTGCTTGTGTTCCATAGCCTTGGAAATGCTGACACCAGACGCAAATGGCATTTCCTGAAATGACGATCTATGCTTCACAATGTACATGTCCACCAGCAGATCCATTACTCGCTTGGGAGCAGAAAACGATTATGTGACCTGAAAACTGATTACAGACAAGTAAAAAAAAATGAAGCCACAGCCGGGCACCCACAGTTACAATGCCGGCACCACCGAGCAGAGAGGGAGACGAGCGGGGCTTCGATCCCCCGCATCGCTGGACCCTGGACAGGTAAGTGTCCAATTATTAAAAGTCAGCAGCTGCAGTATTTGTAGCTGCTGACTTTTAATATTTTTTTTTAAGCGGAACACTACTTTAACAGCTTTTTCATTAGGTGAAAACTACTTTAGTTTTTTGCCATCTAGAAGTCAGCAATGGAATGGTCCACAATACTTCTGTTTTATTATAGATAAACTGCTGCCCTTAAAATGAAAAAATAAAGCCCATTACAACAGTAGCCACTGCTATATTCTGAAGACAGTATTATGCCCCGTACACACAGTCGGAAAATCCGACCACAAAATCCATCGGATTTTTTCCGACGGATTTTGTCCGACACTGGTGCATACACACGGTCGGACAAAGTTGTCGGAAAATCCGATCATTCTGAACGTGGTGACGTTTGTTGCCTACGACGGGACTACGTAGAGGCTAGTAGCCAATAGCTTTGTACTTGTAATGTCATCTGAGCATGCGTGGCACTTTGTCCGTCTGAATTCGCTACACACGATCGGAAAAAGTCCGATAGGACTTTGTTGACGGAAAATTTGAGAGCAGGAGATAAAACTTTGTCCGTCGGAAAATCCGATGGAAAATGTCCGATGGAGCCTACAGACGGTCGGAATTTCCGACAACATTGTCCGATAGGACATTGTGTATGGGGCTTTAGTGTCAAGCTCATACCGAAAGTGCAGTATTAATGACACTATTCACCTGCTGTAGACCCTGACAGCAACAAAGCATCATGTAAACTATTGAAATTCATCTTTGTTCACATTTTGCTGCATTTAAATCAATAATTTATCATTTACAGTGCCTAGAAAAAGTATTCAACCAAGTTACAACCAAAAACTTAAATGTATTTTATTGGGATTTTATGTGATACACCAACACAATGTGGTACATCATTGTGAAGTGGAAGAAAAATTATAAATGTTTTTTTTTTTTACAAATAAATATCTGAAAAGTGTGGCGTGCGTTTGTATTCAGCCCCTTTACTCTTATACCCCTAACTAAAATCTAGTGGAACCAATTGCCTTCAGAAGTCACCTAATTAGTAAATAGAGTCCACCTGTGTGTAATTGAATCTCAGTATAAATACAGCTGTTCTGTGAAGCCCTTTGTTAGAGAAGGTTTGTTAGAGAACCTTAGTGAACAGCATCATGAAGGCCAAGGAACACACCAGATAGGTCAGAGATAAAGTTGTTGAGAAGTTAAAAGCAGGGTTAGGTTATAAAAAAAATATCCCAAGCTTTGAACATCTCACGGAGCACTGTTAAATCCATCATCCAAAAATGGAAAGAGTATGGCACAACTGCAGACCTACCGAGACATGGCCGTCCACCTAAATTGACAGGCCAGGCAAGGAGAGCATTAATCAGAGAAGCAGCAAAGAGGCCCATGGTAACTTTGGAGGACCTTCACAGATTCAAGGCTCAGGTGGGAGAATCTGTCCACAGGACAACTATTAGTAGTGCACTCCACAAATCTGGCCTTTATGGAAGAGTGGCAAGAAGACAGACATTGTTGAAAGAAAGAATTAATAGTCCCGTTTGCAGTTTGCGAGAAGCCATGTGGGGGACACAGCAAACATGTGGAAGAAGGTGCTCTGGTCAGATGAGACCAAAATTACACTTTTGGGCCTAAAGGCAAAACGCTATGTGTGGCGGAAAACTAACATTGCACATCATCCTGAACACAGCATCCCCACTGTGAAACAGGGAAGCTGGTCAGAGTTGATGGGAAGATGGATGGAGCCAAATACAGGGCAATCTTAGAACAAAACCTGTTATAGTCTGCAAAAGACTTGAGACTTGGGCGGAGGTTCACCTTCCAGCAGGACAACAACCCTAAACCTACAGCCAGAGCTACAATGGAATGGTTTAGATCAAAGCATATTCATGTGTTAGAATGGCCCAGTCAAAGTCCAAACGTAAATCAAATTGAGAATTTGTGGCAAGACTTGAAAATTGCTGTTCACAGACGCTCTCCATCCAATCTGACAGAGCTTGAGCTATTTTGCAAAGAAGAATGGGCAAAAATATCACTCTCTAGATATGCAAAGCTGGTAATGAAATACCTAAAAAGACTTGTAGCTTTAATTACAGCGAAAGGTGGTTCTACAAAGTATTGACTCAGGAGGGCTGAATACAAATGTATGCCACACTTTTCAGATATTTATTTGTAAACAAATGTGAAAAACATTTATCATTTTCCTTCCACTTCACAATTATGTGCCACATTGTGTTGGTCTATCACATAAAATCCCAATAAAATACATTTACGTTTTTGGTTGTAACATGACAAAATGTGGAAAATTGCAAGGGGTGTGAATACTTTTTCAAGGCACTGTATGAAGATGAGTAGGATGACATCATGTTAATGCATTTTTCCATACTGGTAAATCTTATCACCTCTTAGGAATATCTTCTAGAGCAAAATACACCCAGCTGCCATTGGCTGGGGTCAAGAAAGTACATGATCCCTGCTTTGCTCCTTGGATACATAGAATAGCCATTGACTGTTTGCCATTGCTTACTTAGGTGACTGAACAAAGTGGCATTTCGTCATGTGGGAACACCAAAAGTGAATTTGTGAATAGTAAAGCTACTACTTTCACTTCAATCCTGTATAGGATTTGTTTCATTTTACTTTGCAGCATGGGTCGGATGTTAAATATCAGTTTGACAGATACTCTAAAGCTTGTTACTGCACAACTAGCACTGCCAGAGAAATATTCTTTAAGCATCAGCCAGCAAGTAATACATACACATGTGAAAAGGAGCGACTTGACTTTGTGTTGGAACTTTCCAAAATAAAACACATGTAAACTAAAGTTAGTATTTGTTGACAGCATTGCACAAGAACTAACTGCATAAGTATGATTGTCCCTCCAATTTTTATGTTTTTTATTATAACTGATCTTATTTCACTAACTGACCCCAACAATGACCTTGTCTACTAGCATATACTAGCCTGTGGGCAACCATATTGATGGCAACAATCCCTGACAAAAAATGACAACTTAAGGAACAAAGCAAATGGCAAACTAGACTTTAACCATGATGAACCAGATGTTTTTGGCTCTCAGAAGTGAATGTATAGCAAACACCGTCAGTTTGCAAGTATGATAATAATTATAAATGTCATTGACTGCAGATATACTCAATGGCATGCAAGGCAGCAGCTGAAAGATCTTGAACTGCCAAAAAGAACAAAACATGCCACAAAATATTTTGCGTTAATCAGTGAATCATCATTGGTCTGTGCACAAGTTTGTTTTTAATCTATTTATGGTCAGTGAGCAGCTCTGAAGAATAGTAAATCTGCTAACTTTTGATTCATCTGAATTCTTGTTTTTAACTATTAGTCTTTTATTAAAGATTTTATAAAGGATAATACAAGAAATTTCAACAAAAATCCCATCAGGTGAGATCAAAATGCATAGTACAAAAAAAAGCCTTGTCAGTAGATAAAATGGCAAAGGATTGTACAGCATATTCAGCAGAAACTTGTAGATAATAAGTAGGATCACAAGGTCTGATATTGAGGTCTACACTTCAGTCAGTCAGTAATATACTAGAAAACAAGATGGGGAAGAATGAAAAAAAAAAAAAAAAGTCCAAAAGTAAAAGATGAACAGAGAAAGATGTAACAAACTGCATCAAACTGAAAGGAATTAAGCAAAAATCTTTTGAGATTAATGGTACAATTAAAGTATAATCAAGTACCTATCCAGTAGACGAACTGATTAGGGTGTGTACAGTAAAAGCATATGGAAGAAAGTTAGGCCAGTAATCTCCTTAAACAGAAAGCTTAAATTAGTTAACTAGCCAGGTATAGGAGTGGGATCAGAACAAAGATTTGAGTTCTTTTTGAGCCAGCAATCCCATTATTTGCTAAATTTGTGCCATCGATCATGGACACGACCAAACGTACTGTCATATGTGAAATGTATCCTGAGAGTGTTCACCACCAAGGAAAGAAGGGGATTCTTTCTGGTTTCAGGTTCTAGTAAATTCCAATCTTGTAGTGTGTAGCTGAAAATACCTAGTATGGAGAAGCCAAAGTTCAATTCCTATGACAAATAAGGCCAAAACTGGATAATTCATCTGAATATTTGCATTTCAATCTGTCTTACATGAAATGTAGGAATCCAGGCAATCACAGTTCATACATTGATATTATTTCTTGTATGCTATACAAATTTGAATAGTAATATTCACAAAAATGTAAAAGTTTGAACTTTGCCAATCCACCTGCTTTACAAACTGATTTGCATGGTGATTGGCACTCTAAGCCCCCGTACACATGGTCGGAAATTCCGACCACAAAATCCGTCTGATTTTTTTCCGACGGATTTTGTCCGACACTGGTGTTGCATACACACCGTCAGACAAAGTTGTCGGGAAGTCCGATCATTCCGAACGTGGTGACGTTCGTTGCCTACAACGGAACTACGTAGAGGCTAGTAGCCAATAGCTTTGGTCTTGTAATTTGATCTGAGCATGCGTGGCACTTTGTCCGTCAGAATTCTCGACACACGATCGGAAAAAGTCTGATCGAAAATTTGAGATCCTGCTCTCAAATTTTTTCCGTCTGAAATTCCGATGGAAAAAGCCCGCTAGAGCCCACACACGATCGAATTTTCCGACAACATAATCTGATTGGACTTTTTCCATTGGAATATCCGACCGTGTGTACGGGGCATAACACTGCTGGTTACAGGTTTAAAATAGTCCATTGACATGCAACATGTACACATTTTAAATTGTATTCCATGAAGCAGATGCGGAAATGTAAAACAACCTTACTGGAAAACAACTGGATAAAATGCAAGACCAAATTATTAGCCAATATTTTTCCTATCCAGATGTCTCTCATTAAGCGCACAATAATTGAATGTATTTCAGTTTATAGGCTAAGTTATCTTGGCAAGAAGATGATGTTCTTGTTGTAAAATGAATGTTAAAAACTATCAGCATTTCCTGTGTCTGAACAATGATGCAATGACTTTTGCTTTATTCTCATAACAGTTGAGCTACCTGGCACAATAACTTTGGTAGATGTATGTTAGTTTATCACGCAAGAAAAAATGTAAGGACAGCTGGTGTTTGATTCATTTGTTTTCTGATATTATAAATAAATAATAATAAGTGTATGACGTAAAAGTTAACATTTGTTCAGGAAGCATGCCAGCTATTGTTGATTGTGGATGCCAGTCTGTTCTCATCAAGCTCACTCCATTAACATGATAAAATTCTCATCTTTGGCACACAGGTCTGATGTATGGTGATAGATAAAGAAAGACTGAGACTAGACTCACAGTTATGCGCTTGCGTTGCAGCACATATTTCAGGTGTGTTCATGATGGGTTGTCATGCATTGCCATTCCTATCCAAAAACCCACTTTACAGTATCTATATCAACAAAGAGATCCCTACCCTAGCACATACACCTCACTCCCAAGCAGTGATGTAAGTAACTGAGTTAAAATAAACTGAGTTACCTAACGCAGTTACTTTAGAGGGTAACGAGTAATCTAACTGATTACTTTTCCCCTCATGGTAACTCAGTTACCATTACTTTGGCTTAGTTACCCCAATTACATCTACCGCCACTAGATGGCAGTAGTGTAATTCCGGTGTCCTGCCGAAAAAGTTCCCCCGCCGGATAAGGACCCCCTGTACTGCGCAGGCGCAGGGCTTGCGCAGTACGAAGGACTACGGAGCTTCCGAAAATTACCGAACCTAAACAGCTCTGAGTGAACTCTACACCACGCAGGCACAGTCAACATGTAAATTGTACGAGGTGATGCTGCACGCTCCTGATGCTCGTGCTACTCTGCAAGGGGCGTCTATCGTGTAACTAAGGGGCGGGTCTAGTATTACTGTAACCAACGGGCGCATTTATTATTATTGTTATATATCGAGCTCTGCCCATTAATTTAACATTCGCCCTCTTCTGTAGCCATCCGCCCCTTACACGGTATAATAATAATAGACCCTCCCCTTGCTTACACGCTATAACAGATCTGCCCCTTGGTTAGAGTAATAATAGAGCAGCCCCTTGGTTACACGATATATAACAATAATAATAAATGCGCCCCTTGGTTACAGTAATACTAGACCCGCCCCTTAGTTACACATATAGAATATTTAAAAAAAAAAATTAATTACTTTGCTGCGTAACTAATTACTTTTCCAATGTAGTAACTGAGTTACTAACGCAATTACTTTTTGGGAGAAGTAATTTGTAACTTAACTAATTACTTTTTTAAAGTGAGATGACCAACACTGCTCCCAAGTCTATATCACTATGAGATCTGCACTCAACAAATACAGTCACCAGAGAGATTTGCACTCAACACAGCCTATATATTAGAATCCCAAATATATTTTTAACCAGAGAGCTCTGCACTCAACAAGCACAACTCTCTCCCCAATAGCCATGTTAACAGAGGGATCTGCACTCAACACACCTAAACTGTAGATCTCTCTCTAGTATTCATGTCACCAGAGAGATCTGCACTCAACACACACAGTTCTCTCCCTATTATCCATGTTATCAGAGAGATCTGCACTCAACACACATTTCTTTCCTTAGTATCCATGTCACCAGAGAGATCTGCACTCAACACACACAGCTCCCTCCCCAGTAGCCATGTCACCGGAGGGATCTTCACTCAACACACAGAGATCCCTCCCCAGTATTCCTTTCACCAGAGGGATTTGCACCCAACACACAGATCCCTCCCCAGTATCCATGTCACCACGGAGATCTGCACTCAACACACACAGATCCCTCCCCAGTATCCAATTCACCAAAGAGATCTGCACTCAACACACACAGATCCCTCCCCAGTATCCATGTCACCAGAGAGATCTGCACTCAACACACACAGATCCCTCCCCAGTAGCCATATCACCGGAGGGATCTGCACTCAACACACAGAACAGAGATCCCTCCCCAGTATATCTTTCACCAGAGGGATTTGCACCCAACACACAGATCCCTCCCCAGTATCCATGTCACCAGAGGGATCTGCACTCAACACACATAGTTCTCTCCCTAGTATCCATGTGACCAGAGGGATCTGCACTCAGCACACACAGATCCCTCCCCAGTATCCATGTCACCAGAGAGATCTGCACTCAACACACACATCCCTCTTCATAATATTTTAAACCAGAGAGATCTGTAATCAACATGCAGCTATCTCCCCAATATCCATGTCACCAGCGAGATCTGCCATCCAAACACACAGTTCACTTCTCTGATTCCATGTGATTAGTGAGAACTGCACTCCAATGTAAATACTTAATATTTGAATATCTACTGTATGTCACCAGTAAGATCTGCAGAACAGCATTATTTCTAACCAGTACCCATATAACCAGTAAGATCTGTTCCCCCGGCGCAAGCAGTATCCACGTCATCAGTTAGAGTTGCACATTATCGCACACACTATACTTCCCAATATCCAAGTCCCCAGTAAGATCAGCCTACCCAACACATATATTTCACACCCCTTTGATCGTGTGAACAGTGAGCTCTGTGCTCTAGCACATGCACCCCACTTATCAGTAACTATGTTACCAGTAAAACCTATAACATACCCACTACTTATTGGTATCCATGCCACCAATAAGGTCTGCCAACTTAGGACACACTCACCCCATTATCCATGTCCTTAATAAGATCTGTACTTCATAACACACACATCACTCACCAGTAAAGTATACATAAAGCCAATTAAATACTTTCCTCTATATTTTGTGCAATTCCTCAAACCTCTTCATTGCATGCAGTGCTGCATGGCCTCTATTTCATTATGTCTCTGCTTTACTTTTTTACACGCAATGCTTAATACCTATTTTTACATGCTGTGCCTCATACTGATTGATCAAAAACAGTGTATCTTACCTGTCTTTAACACAAGGTGTTATTTATTACATCCAGGGTCTCATTCCTCCATATTACACAAAGTACTGCATATCTTGGTAGCACACACAAAGCCCAATTCCTCTGCTTTATCCTCACTGTCTTCTACCTCTGTGTTACACAAAATGATTTGATGTTCATGTTTCACAGTGCCTAGTACCACTGTGTTACACACAGTGCCCTATGCTTTTATATTAGGTATAGTGCCTTATACCTGTCTATTACATGCAGTGCATCTTTCCTCTATGTAAGGTACTGTATGTATCCAGTGTTGTTGGTAAAACTCAAGGAGATTGTACAATAAGTTTGTGTGTGGCCAGCTTTGCAACCTGCTTATGTGCCTGTGCATTGCAAACAATGTTTCATACACGAATACACGAATGTCGGCCGTTTTTTTGCTTTTTTTTTGGAAGCAAATACTGTATATACTCGAGTATAAGCCGACCCGAATATAAGCCGAGGCACCTAATTTTACCACAAAAAAATGGGAAAGCGTATTGACTTGAGTATAAGCCTAGGGTGAGAAATGCGCAGCTACTGTAAGTGGAAAAGAGGGTCAACAATGCCCATTTGCAGCCTCACTGTGCCCATTTGCATGCCTCACTGTGCCCATTTGCAGCCATAGGTCCCCTGAACTTCAAACTTGGTAGTTCCTAGATGCCCCCTAGCTGCAGCCAAAATGTGGGGTCTCTGGACCCGAAGGGTCCCGAAATGACATTGCTGCAGATGGACACAGTTGACCGACTTTGGGACCCTGTATCTCGGGGCCACTTGGTGCTAGGAACCCCAAATTTGGATATGTTGTAGTGTTGGTTCCACTGGGTTTGTACACCAAGTAGCCCAGAGATACGGGGCCCCAAAGTCGGGTCGGAAAATGTCATTCTCTGCTGCAGAAAAGTGCTTGACTCAAGTATAAGCCGAGGGGGGCACTTTCAGCACAAAAAAATGTGCTGAAAAACTCGGCTTATACTCGAGTATATATGGTACATGTAGGTAAAAAAATAAAAAAATAATGCACAATCAGATTGTAGCATTTATGGCCCATTTTAGAATATTGTACAATCCGATTGTAACATGTTCGACAAGTTCTCTTGGATTTTACCACAATTGCTAAATTGCTTTAAAACCAAAAAACATTCCAGTTTACCCATTCAGGGAATAGGTACACATTTACTAGTAGAATAAAAGAATGCTGATGCGTGCCTGGAGAAAGTATGATTTTTTTATGCATTTTTTTTGTCTTATTATCTGTCATCTAACGCTTATGCCACAACAAGCGATTTCGCACAAGATAACATCATTTAATGCCTCCTTCATCTCAGGTATTGACCCTTCATGGCCTATCCAAGATATCAAAAATATCACCTCCACACTATGCTATAAATTGAATTGGACCCTCCTATGACTGGGTCTAATTGCTGTATGGAGTGTGCTGGACTTTTTGCATTTATTGTCCTTCATGTCCTGTTCAACCCAAACATACAGCAAATCCAAAGAAGTCCCGCTTCCATGATCAATTTTATTCATACACCACCACCTGCAAAAACTCCTCCTCCTGACATGTTTCAATCCCAAAAGAGCTCATCAGAGTAAAGAGTTGTGCAAATGGTGTAGTGTCAATAAAGTTGATCATGGAACCGACTCCTAATGCGCATTATTGCTAGGCATGTTCCCGTATTAATGCATTCTAATGGACAGAATTCCGGGCAATAGATGCCAGACGTGGGAACGCAGACTAACAAGTATTAGTGCGCATTAACGCCTATGCAAAATGTAGCTTTTTACCACGTTTTTGCTGCTGCTAAACACCTGTAGGAGAAAAAAACTTCAAGAGTATATAGTGTGCATGAAGCCTTTAAGGCATCCAACATATATGTTGAACATTGTGTGATTTTTGTGTGGATACAGTAAGTATCTTCAGAAGGGAGATGTTTGGCAAAATGGATATTGAGTTTATTTAAATAGGCTGTAACAGTTGAGCAAGAATGCAGCTTCAAAGTTTAATGGTTAGTGCAAGGCATTCAAAGGGTCTGTCCACCCAAAAAGTGACATTTTATTTATGAAGCATAGTGGTTTACGTCTACTCCTGGCATTTTACATGACTTTAATACTCCAATAGCAAGATTTCCCTGCAATAACTCCCAAGTCTGTATCAGTCCAACTGGGGGTTTCTTGCCTGCCTTTGTTGTGTTCCAGAACCTCACACTACATTTTCTATTACATAAAATAAATAAAAATCCAACAAGTAGAGTGGAAACCTTCTTAGAAGCCACAGGAAGTTTGCAGACCTAGGAACTCAAGTACAGACATTACACCAATAGAGTCCCTCAGTGATAGTAGAAAAGGTCAAGTACTTCATTTATCATGCACCCAAAGAGTGATACACTAGTTATAGGGGGAGTCTGGTGGTTTGAATCACCCAATGCCTTGTTCTACCCCTTGCATTTTCCAGCGTTGAGATTTTCCCAATATTGTTTCTGCTCATGTTGGTTTTTTATTCACATATCAGAGCTGTTCTCTGTCTCTCTATAATGCAGAATATATTAACAATCCAAAATGTAGGCGATACCTTTAAAAGAGTCCCCAAAAGACAGCAGAAACCAATTCAGGATTTAACTCTCCAGCATCTATGAAAATAATATGATAATTTTTGGAGTAGGCTTACCCTAAACCATTTTCTGTTATTTGATACCCATAGTTTATTTATCGTCAACAGAGTAGAATTATAGGCAAAACTTTTTTTAATTTTTGGATAGAGCAAGGGAGGGTTATAACCCCATGTCAGATTTTTTTGTCTCATTGCAGAGATTTTTCTTCACTTCCTGCCCCATACCCAAACAGGAAGTGAGAGGAAATCCATGCAAATTAAGGGAATTCCTTGGGGATGCCCAGGTCACCAGAATGCCCCGTACACACGGTCGAAATTCCGACCACAAAATCCGTTGGATTTTTTCCGACGGATATTGTCCGACACTGGTGTTGCATACACACGGTCGGACAAAGTTGTCGCAAAATCCGATCATTCTGAACGTGGTGACGTTCGTTGCGTACAACGGAACTACGTATAGGCTAGTAACCAATAGGTTTGGTCTCCTAATTTGATCTGAGCATGCGTGGCACTTTGCCTGTCGGAATTCTCTACACACGATCGGAAAAAGTCGGATCAGATTTTGTTGTCGGAAAATTTGAGATCAGGATCGACGGAAAAAGTCAGATGAAGCCCACACGGTCCGATCGGACATTTTCTGTCGGATTTTCTGACCGTGTGTACAGGGCATTATGGGCATTATACTTTTCTTGGGACATCCCATGATTTGGGATCTTATTTTACTTTCAGTGATAATGGTAAACAGGACAAATAGAGAGAGTAAATCTCCTTAACAGGGGCACAGACCGAAATAATAACCTGTCAGGTGTTCTAATTCCTCTGCACTGTATTCAAAACTAATAAAGTTTTGCCTTCAGTTGTACTTTAAAAATATAAAAAAAAACAAAAAACCCTACAAACACCAAAGTTGGACAAAAACTAAAAGGACAGGATATATTTTTAATCATTTCCTGTTGATCATTTTTAGCACAGGAAGTTTGCAGTTAAATTTTAGGCCTGGTTCAAATTACATTAGTTGAAAGTGTATGTGTTCATGTTTCCTAAGAAGCATTCGTGATATATTTGGAGACATCGAGAAGAAGGAAGGAGAAGCATTCAGTGTTGCATAATCTGTTTGAATTACGTTGTGCATGTGACATGGCCCTTTTTTAAAAGAATACATCAGACCTGTCATATTAGAATATTAGATAATCTTTCCATAGCATAAAACACATTGCTAATGGTGTAGGTGTAGAGTGCAATGGTAAAGTGTAATGGAAGTGTAAATTATAATGGTATTGTGTTCTCTTTCAATTTTGGTAAAATGCATCATTTTATAGCATGACATTAAAAGTTTCTAAGATCTTAACTTGAACCATACCTGATTCCTTCACAATGATATAAACGTTTTTACTACTTGTTGCCATATGTGTTTGCTATTATAAAAGTACAATTACTATCTCTTTCACAAGGGTCCAGCTGGCCTGGGATAGGTGCCTTTCTTTGAGATTCAAAGGCTCAGTCAAGGACTCACATTATCTGTTTGAAAATGATTCAGTAATTGTCCCACTGGAATCACTTAGTGCAAATGTTTCCTGTCCAAAATAAAATAAGGTACTGGAGGGAGAGCAGGCTGTGTAGATTCTGGAAATCCTGCGTACCCTCTGGGATATGATATTGGAAATCAGAGGGCTGAATAAGACAGGCGCTTATAGTCTTCGTTGAGATAGTCCAGACTGGGTGTTGAAGGATGAGACAAAAGCTGCCTAAAACATGCAAAAATGGTTCCTAAATGGTATAAACTAGAGAACAACTGGTATCTTTACACTCACACCTCCTCTTTACTCAGTCATTCCACTCATCACTCCTCTGGAAACGATTTTCCTGCTTTTATTGCCAGTGAAGTGAAGGGAAATAGACTGAAAACAGCCCAAGGATACTCCCTGCTTAACGTAATGTTTAACCGAAACTCTGACTGCAACACTTTTTTTTAGTAATAAATAGTACACTTAAAGCAGACGGTTCAGTAATTTTACACGTCTGTATCGATAAATTTCTCACATCTGACAATATACAGCAGAAGAATGAATAAAAAAAATATGGATTTCATCACAAAAAAAAAACACTTTCTTAACCACTTCAATACTGGGCAATTTCGCCCCTTCCTGCTCAGGACAATTTTCTTTTGGTGGTATTTGATCACCACTGGGGTTTTTATTTTAAACTAAAAAAGACCAACATTTTTGGGAAAAAAGTTTTTCTTCATTTCGGTTATAAAATGTTCTTTTCTCCTTCACTGACAGGCACTGATGAGGCAGCAGTGATGAGTTGGAACTGATAAGGTGGCACTGATGAGGAGGCACTGATATGTAGAATTGATGGGCACTGATAGGTGGCACTGATATGCAGCACTGATGGGCACCAATAGGCAGCTGTCATGTGCGCTGACAGGTGGCTGTCATGGGCACTGACAGGCGGTACTGATTGGCACTGATGGGCAGCACTGATTATGAGATACTGATGAGGTACTGACAGGTGTTACAGCTGGGCACTGATTGGCACTGTGATGAGCACTAATTGGCTCTGTGGTGGGCACTGACAGCCGTTATTGATGGGGCACTGATTGGCACTGATTGGAAGGGGGTGTGCTTATAATCAATGCGCTGATTATCAGCACAGACCCCCGCTCTGACAGGAAGAGCCGCCGATCGACTCTCCCTGTAAGCGCAAATCGAGAAATGCTGTTTACCGGTACTTCTTGGTTCACGCGATGATCAGCTGTGATTGGTTACAGCAGATCACATGGTAAGGAGCCTCTGTCAGAGGCTCCATACCACAATCGAAGATGCAGTGTGTCAGACTGACACACAGCACCTCTGATTGCGCCGGCATTTTATTCTGCTGGATGTTATATGATGCCCAGTCAGGATAACAGAACCACGGTCCGGCCATCAATCTGCTATAGGCTGTGCGGGAAGTGGTTAAAGTGGTTGTAAAGGCTGGACATCTGCCGACCACCTAACTGGGAATGTACGTCATGATTTTGATGTTAATTACCATTGTAATGGCAGGAGCTAGCTGCCCTAAACCCAATATTGCTTTTTCCCTTAGGCAGCCGGCTTTTAGATAAAAGTGGTTCCAGTGAAGGATTTGCTGCAAAATCACTTTTATAGGCTGCAGGAGAGGTCACCCCCCCCCCCCCCGGTCAATTTCGAGCTTACTGGAGCCGTCCGTAAGCTCGGAATTAATCCAATGCAGCCAATGGCTAGGCAGGAAGCCGAGTGAAGGCAAGATAGCCCCCACTTGGCTCTATGCCCTTGGAGGACTGGAGCGATTTCCGACATCACCTCCGGTCCTTGGGCAGATAGACAGGATTTGTTTTTTTCTTAAAGTGAAAATTACTTTTTTTTTTGCTTTTGAAGGTAAAGGTCTTTTTGACCCCAGAACTCTCAATAAAGAGGACCTGTCATGCTTATTTCTATTACAAGGGATGTTTACATTCCTTGTAATAAGAATAAAAGTGATAAAAAAAATTTAATTAAAGGGACAGTGTAAAAAAAAAGTTAAATAAATAAGAAAAAAAAAAAGTAAAGTGCCCCATCCCTTGGAGCTTGTGTGCAGAAGCGAACACATACGTAAGTTGCACCCGCATATGTAAACAGTGTTCAAACCACACATGTGTGTTATCGCAGCGATCGTTTGAGCGAGAGTAATAATTCTAGAGCAAGACCTGCTCTTTAACTCAGGTAACCTGTAAAGGAGGACAGTAAACTGTCTCTTTCTTTAGAAAGTTTGGAGACCCCTGCAGTAGAAGAATGTACCACATGGGCAGAATGCATCATCATATCAAGTTGTAGTCTGAGCTCACACAGCAGATGCAAATGGTGGCAACAATATTTTGGTATAGTGGCAGAAGCGTTGTCACCGTTGCACAGGATGTTGAGAAAAAAACAACCTTCATCCACATCTTCAACGGTTAAAATCTGTAGACTTGACTTCATTCTTTAAATGAACAAAAAGATGCTTATATATTGGCTGGTGCTGGGTTTTTTTTTTTTTTCTTTTTTCTGAACCTATCGTTCTACTTTAAATGTGTCATTCTGCTAAACTCATTATGACTGTACTGGGTGTTTGCTTTTGCTAGAAAAGGGAAATGGAATAAAAATGAAACTTATAATTATAATATCCAAGCTGCATTTTGTTGGCATATTGCTGTTTCTTTCTGCATAGTGTAAATCCTGACCTACATATTTTTTAAACTGTATTTTTTTCCTAAAGTAAGGATTATGAATGGGTTTCACTGTCATGTTGTAAACTGATGTCTTTGTAAATGTAGGATTAGACTGTCTGAAGAAAACAAAAAGCTGACAATCACAGACTAGCATTCAGTTTTTGTGGCTGGCATTCACAATTAGAATGCTAAAAGCATCCAGTGCTGTGTTTCTTTTCCAGCTTTAGCTTTAATACCTCCTGTGCATGGGATGTAAAGGGGGGTCCTTTGATTGAAAGGATGCTGAAGGGTCACTGTGCGGCAGCACTGTCTGCAGTGCATGCTCCGTTCTCATGCACAATGAAGAAAATCAAAGGCAACGCTTTGCCCTTCTTTGTACTGTGCCATTCAGCTCAATACATAGCTGATGAATCAGATGCAGAGGAGAACTTGGAAAGCCTAAGAGCTATATGCTGAGAATTCCCTTTCACCACTCGTGTCTTTCAGCCGTCCACAATACATGCATCTACATTGGCAAATGTAAGCAAAAATTATCACTTACATGCAGGTTAAGTGCATAACATTAAATAGTAACTATATAACCAAATTCACATTCAAATACAATAATAAAATGTAAAGGCATGACTTAGTGCCTGTTCACACAGGGGCAACACGACTTCCAGCGAGACTTTGGGAGGTAACTTGGACACGACTTGAGTATGAATCACAGTGCGACTTGGGGCAACTTACAACGCAACTTGAAGTTGCCTCCAGGACAGGGGACTTTGCCACTGGTCAATCACATAATAATCAGCTCTGTGGGAGGAAGGGGTTTGCCTAGAAAACAATTTTTACTTCCTGGAAAGTTGCTTCAGTTAAGACAGGGGATCCGAATTGGAGGCAGCTTCCATTGAAATCAATGGGTACAAGTTGCCTAGAAGTCGGATTGAAGTAGTACAGGAACCGTTTTTGAAGTCGGAGCGACTTCAGTAGTGTGCATTAAGACGGCTCTCATTCACATTGATTTTATCATGTCACGTGACTTGAGGCGACTAGGGGCAACTTGGGGCAACTTCAAGTCGGATCCAAAGTCGCCCCTGTGTGAATGGATTCTTAGGGATTTGTTGAGCATCCTTTGTCCCTTTTGCCTGGTACACACCATGAGTTTTTTCGTTCAGCCCAGCGGGTTAAGCGAAAAAATTCTGAGGAGCTCGGGAAGAGGTCGCTGTACTATTTATGTGATTTTAGTACAGCAATCTCCCCGCTGAGCTAATGTGTTCTGACAGTGGGCCAATAGCTGCTAGCGCTGGTCGAATGCCAGCTGACAGATGTTTTTCTGGCATGCCCATTTTACAAAAGCTGGAAGTTCAGGTGGCTTCTGTTGGACAGGCTGCCGTACACAGAAGGTCAGCCGGTTTCTGTTGAACCAGCCAATACCCATCGATATTTGGTCCGTGTATGCCAGGCTTTAGACCCTACTTCTACATCAAAAAACACCCACACTTTCTATAACATGGATTTAAATTTGCCCAAGCAGCCCCTTTTATGAACACATTTTACAATAAATACAAACATATCTGTAAAAATGGTTAAAGTGTATGCAAACCCTAACAATGAGCATCTCTCTTTTGCTATCTTTTAAGCTTTTAAATATGTCATTGAAACTGTTTTCCTATATCTGCTTGATACCCATGAAAAAATGACCTGTTGACAACTTCAGAAATTCAGAGCTGTCCTGTGCCCAAGCACACTTCTTGTGTTATCTCAAGGAGTGTAATTAGCCCTCCTAATTCTTAAATTAGGACTACAGAATGATTAGCATTTTTGCAAGAGACAACTGGGCAGGGCTGACACTACTCAGTAGCTAAAAGTGCTGTGTATTGCACTTGTAAGGTCTGTAACAGCATAAAACATAGAAAAGGTGTACATGTATCACAAAGATGTACTGCGTGTGAAATTACTGAATAACCAGCCAAAAAGCAAGCATGACATGACACTTAGCTATCAAGATAATTAAAACAGTCTTAGAAAAAACAGCAAGATGTCTCCACTGTAGTTACCTCTGGCCCCAGCAAAATCACACCACCTCAAGGGCACTTTTGGGGCACAGCATTTCACATCATTCATGGAGACTTAGCCCAAGGGAACACCATCAATATACATCAAACAATGTGGCACCCCTGGCTTTTAATGTAAATATCACTGTAAATACAGTCACTTATATTCCTGCTAAGCTGCCATAACAGTAAACTCCAACTTTCTGTACAAAATACTGAGCAGGGGTAAGATACAATTTCCATTGTGGCTGCACACTTGCACAACCTCTGAAACCTTCTCCATCCCCCTACTAATTCCCCAACTAATTTAAAAGCAAATAGTTAAAGTTCAATTCCTTCCCAACACTTGCATTAACCCTTTGTTGGTCTTTCCTTCTCCCCTAAGTCATGCAGCCCCTTACCCAACTTTGTCTTGGACTCTATAATGGGAAAGAAATAAAATTGTCGTTCAAAGCAACCATATTGTACTTGCAATTCCTACAGAAATTGACAATTGCAATCCAGCGGCGGCCCATCCATTACAGGTGCCCGGGCGCCGCCCCCCTCTATCCATGCAACCCCCTATATGAATAGATAGAGCTCATGCCATGAATCTATCCACAGCCGCCGCGGCCACCCCCTATTTATGCGCCCATTCCTTTCAGGACTCCGGGCACGTGAATTACAATGGTGGGGTGTTTTTTGAAGCACCTGATTAGAGCCATAGGCTCTAATAGGCTTCAAAAAAGGATGGGCTCGTGGCGCAGAGCATTGCGCCATGAGCCCACCCAGGTGTTACAACAGTGAATGAATATTCGCTATTGAAACACTGGTCCTCAATCCGGCCAATCAAAAGCAGGTCTGAGACCCGTTTTCTGGTTGGCCAAAAAGAGAAGAGTCACAATTGGCTGCCGAGGAGAAGGGAGGAAACAGAAGCCGCCGCAATGCCCGTGGAGAGCAGGGGAAGGGAAAGCCATTGTCGCCACCACCACTGCCAAGCAAGGGAACCTGCCAGTATAGTCCGGGAGAAGCACTGCCCATCATAGATGGGGTAAATGCTCCAGATCCTGACCGACGGGGGGTGATGCTGTTTGGCGCCCCCCCCCAAAAATAAATTACCACCGGCCGCTACTGTTGCAATCTTTCCTTTGCTACACACCTTGAATATAAAACACTTATTAGAAAAAAGACATCCCTTTAGGTAATGGAGATCATTACAGCAAATACGCATTGTCATGTGTGTTACTGGAAGCTTGCAAACAGAAAAAGTATGCAGCCACCATGTCTGAGGACTGGTCAGATGCAATATTATTATTATTACACGTACTTATATAGTGCCAACAATTTGGGTAGCACTTTACATATATGTATTGTGTACATTCACATAAATCTCTGACCTCAAGGCGCTTACATTCTAAGGTCCATAATTCACATTCATACATACACATACTAGGGCCCTTATTAAACAGGAGCCAATTAACCTAACAGCATGTCTTTGGAGTACCCGGAGGAAACCCACACAGACACAGGGAGGACATGCAAACTCCAGGAAGGTAGTGTTGTGATAAGAATTCAAACCAATGATCCTAGTGCTGCCAGGCAGAAGTGCTAGCCACTTAGCTACTGTGTTGCTTATGCAATACTGTACTGCATATTAAAATTTTATTCAAGGGTTTAGACACTTTTCTCTTCTGTGCTCAATATGGACAACTTCCACTAGCCTTGACCTTCTACATATGTCAGACTTGGTCATAATTGTAAATGGCCAAATCTTTTGCTGATTTTCAATAACCTTATTAACAAATCCAAAAAAAGTTGGAATTTGCAACAATATATAACATGGACCAGATAAAATAACTGATACCTACTGCTATGAAACAGATCATGATGGAAGGCTGTTTAAAATAACTAGATTTTAGTGAATGTTAATGGAATTTTTAGTGAAAGCATACATTTTCATATTTTACAATTAGAGAGCTTAACATTTAAATGTGTTTAAAAGTATCCACAAGAAATGTACTGTCTATACCAGCCAATCAGATTTCAATTGTTGTATTTTATTATGGGTAAAGATCAAAGAAAAATCAAATGGGCTGATATGGGAAACACAGATAATTCTTTACAGACATTTATATAACACGAGGGCCAATTAAGTAATAAGGAGAGGAAAACTGTTAGGCTTGGCAAAATGAATTAAAGCGGATGAAGGGAAATACCAACTATGAAATGGATGGATTATTTCCAATGGCAAAAGAAATTTCATTAGATATAAAAGACAGGATATATGACTTAGGAGAACATCATTTTATGGGATCTTATACAAATTAATTCCATGCAACTTAAGCTAACAGTTTCTAGTCTACCTTCTGCTATGTCCTGCCAACAGAATGATGTACTGAGCCAAAGCTGGCTGCACAAACTAAGAATTGGCAATTCTACCAGTATCTATATATAACATATATATATATATATATATATATATATTTATATGAATAAATATATATATATATTTTAATGACCTAAACACATAGGTAGCACAGTATGTAGGCATCCTAATTAATTTTCACTCAAAAGCTTAGAAAATGAAAAGGCGTAAGACAGTTTGTAAAGTATTTACAGTTTGGCACTGGCTGTTTAGTGGTACTAAAACATTCTTTAAATAGGTTCTAATTCATTTAGTTATTTCATACAGATATAGTTAGAAAATAGCTGTTTTGCTGCAGATACTCACTCAACCCAATCAGCACAAAATCTTTATAAATGGCAACATTTTTAGTAAGGAACACAAGGATAGTTTCTTGATAGCTGTATACAGTAAGAGTGTAGGGTGGGAAAGTGAAGGGAAGGGGAACAGAGGTAAAAAGAGAATAGCCTAGAATGAGATGTCCAGAGGGAAACCCCAAAAGCTTTGTGATTATTTTGACTGAAAATATGGGGGTAGTGTCTCTACTGACATCAATCCTTCCAGTTAATTGATCCATAAATCCATGGAATTGAAAGTATTGTAACCAATGATGGGACTAAGTCCTTGGTAAACATGTTGAAGCATATCCACAGTATGGTCAAAATGTAAATTCATATATTGTATTTCCATACAACAGCCTAATCCTTTAATTCTGAACAATCTTTTTTTTTGTAAACTTACATTATGATGATCCCCACATATTTACCTCTTTGAATTCTGTAACACATATTCACTATGGCCTGTTGATCCACACTGCTGTATCACACATTTCACAGATCTTGCCTTCTGAACTACAGAGGTGCTGAAAGGAGTAATTTCAGGAGGCGAAGTAACAGAATCAGATTGCAGGCAACAGGGTACCATGGGATATGTTGTCCTTAGAAATCAAAAGTAAACAGCAAAGGAGAAGTGGCAAAGCATGCAGGGAATCCATAAAGTTGTGGAAAGAGATGGCCAGCAGACAGGCAGGCCCCACATTTGGATTGTCATATATAATTATTGTTTTTGTTGCTAATACAATGCTGATGGTCTAAAATTAAAGTGTATGCTGTGGCCATAGATTTAATTTAAAGTGGTCCTAAGGTAGAACATTTTTTACCTTAATGCATTCCCTGCATTATGATAAAAAAATGTTCCAGTGGAAGTATCGCCTCGCCTTCCCATCTTGATCAAGGGCTGTGCCCATCCGCAACATAACTGCTCTCTCTCTCTCTCACAGGCTCAGAGACAGCAGTGGGAGCCATTTGCTATCAATCAAATTCTGTGGGCAGAGGGTGGGGGTGGAACTGAGCTGCACTGTGTGTGTCTATAGATGCATACTGCCTGGCCTGGGAGCAAGCCCACAGCTGCACCCCCCCCCCCAAAGGAAGCGTCTATGGTGGAGAACTGAGAAGAGGAGGAGTCTGGAGTGTCGGCGGGGGACCAAGAAGAAAGGGTCTGGGCAGCTCTGTGCAAAACCATTGCACAGAGCAGGTAAGTATAACATATTATTAAAAAAAACTGAGCCTTTATAAATGCTTTAAGTGGTTGAAGTTGGCCAGCAGTCAGTGCTTTTGATATGGGATAATGGCGCCCCAAACCAGCCTAGGAATGAGGCACAGTAAAGTCCCAGTGGGAAAGCGTATGAAAAAATGGATAAGTGTCTCATTGTCTAGTCAAAGACTGATAAGAGTAGAGGAACACTGGCAGGGAAGGAGGCTTGTGAGGGTCAGTTATGGTGTGACCACAGCAAAGAGATAAGTGGCATAGATAATAGTGGGTTCTCTATGTCAACTCATCATTTAACTGTGCTGTGAAAGGCCCAATCTTGGATATGGGCAAAGAAGGCAGATTTATAGTAGAGGGTGACATGAGGAAGACCCGGTCCCCTAGATTGTTTTTGTCTAATCAGAATGTCATAGCATAGTCACATCAGAGTGTGTGCTGAATTGCAGAGTGTAGCGCAATAGTATAGACTTTTAAGGTCACAGAAAAACTTTGTGGGTTGAGAGGTCTGCAGGGATTTGAACAGTGAAGTATATGCTCACCTTCAAAAAACTATCTATGAGATTTTGCCTCTCTCCCTTAGGAAGGGAACTGTCAAGCAAGACTGATTTGTGTTACTAAGCAGCACAAATATGGCAAACTCCTGAATAAATGAAAAAAGCAAGGGTTGGGTTAGACACATATAAGAGAAGGTTGTCCAAATATAGACCTATTTAAAATCTGTGTCTCCCTATCAATATATTTTTAACAGTTTAATCATTATGCCAAGCCCTGGCTAGGTGCTCCATTTTCAAAATAATAGGCTAGAAAGATAGAGTGGGATTGGGCACCCCTACTGTGTGCCATTATATATCAGGCACTAGTTCAGATATAGATCTATTATTATGGATTGAAAGTTACAGAGAGCCATGATATTCTCAAGTATGAATTTTGTTTACCATGTTTTTGTTATGTTGCATGCCAAAATCCCCAGTCAATGTGATCAAATGCCTTTTCAACATCTATGGAAACAACTCAAAGGCAATGTTTCAATTTAGTAGAGGGGGATGTAGGATTAAGGTGGAGACTGCTATATATTTTAGAGGCTGGCATTACAAATGTGGCACTCAAAATGAATACTCGCTCACAACAAGGGTGGGCACCACGAAAAAATTAAGCCCTTTGGACAGTGAGAAGGAAGCATATACAAGCAGGGATTCAATGGGAAAATGCGTCTGCAGTAGTTTTACAAACACAGGAGGGGTCACAAGACTTCAATAGAGCGAGGGGTGGGTATGGTGCTGTAGATATATAATAACATCAAAAGACAATGGAACCCTTAAATGTAACGTAACCAACATAAAAGGGGATGCTGTGCTCACCTATCCCAAGCACCTACTTGTGTATCACTAACACCGTCCTGTGGTGCCCCCCACAAAAGACTCTTGGAGAATCAAGACCACTTTGACAGGAGCAAAGCACAGCCCCAGGTAGTGACTTAAGGCACAGGATCTCAAAAAAGAGTGTGGCATTTGCATCAATAAAATTAGGATGCTTACACTAATGCAACGTTGACATATACAAAGTACCTTCTGCAGGATATGAATATCCTACCAGGCTAGATCGCAGCACCAATGACAAGACAGAGGGCAACCCACAAAGCTCTGGGGGATGCCATTCCACCACTGCAAGACCAACCAAGGGTAAGGAGAAAAAACTTCCCCCCAAAGGCATGCTAGGTAACATACGATGAAGACAATGGAGTAAGACTAAAGGTGCAGAATGACACCCAAAACCAATACACAGAAGCAGACACTGCAATCAGGTAAATCCGTCCAGATCCCGCTAGTAAACAAGGTGGTGTACACAAGTGGAGATCCAAAAGAAGAATGAAACCCCACAGTCCCTCACATCATTTTGGAAGGATCACAGGACCACAAAAGAGTGAAGAGAGAGCACAGTGCCAGTCATGTACAAGAACATCAAAAAACAGTAAAGCCCTAAAAATGTGGCTGGTATTGTAGAGGAGGTAATGTCAACATGTCCTGAGCACCAGCTCATTTTTCCCTCAGAAACTGCCATGGTAATCTCCACAAGGGACTCCAAAATGAGCAAAGTCACCATGGCAGTGGTAAATAAGGGCCCATGTAGTATCTTGCAGTGCAAGAACCAGGACACGTGGGCACATCACACCAAAGTAATGGACACATGCAGCAAATAAACTAGAATGTACACTGTAACATCATGTATCTGAGTACAAAACAGTATCTGCAAAAAAAGAGACAGCCAAACCAAGTCAAACAGTGGAACCAAAGGAGAAGTGAGGAGCAACATACAGAGCTCCAGGACCCAGCATGGCAGCTAGGTAAGAACAGCATAGTTTAAGAGAATGAAAGGATCCAGGGAGGAACATATTGCAATGTGATCCCATTCCACAGGTGTAGAACCAACAAAGTCAAAGTCAAGGATACAAAATAGCTCCCCAAGTCTTAGGGTGGTAATGACTCCAGTGATAAAAAATAGTGTAGAGGCACACAGCAGGAATTCACCACAGTCAATCAGACATGGCACAGTCCAATAGCCACTAGAATATGCGCAAAACAGGAACATACAAAATACAGTTACATTACCGATACTCCATGATTCAAAACTGCAAAATAATAGCCAGCTTCTAAGGGGCTGAGAATGGGGATGAAATGAAACAGTTTAGGAGGCTTGATGAGGGTACATTTTTCCACTGTTAATGAAGAGGCAGGGAAGAACACACTGGTGGAGCTCCAACTTTACAGGAGTAAAACCAAGTACTTTCAGCAGTGATGTGAGGCTCGCGGAAGATCAATAACATGCACCCTACCATTTTACCTCCCCAGCAGGTTGAATGGATGTCTCCACCAATAAGTAATGCCTAAATCTTGTAAAACCTGGGTCAGGGAATGCAAAGATCGGTATCTGGCCAGGGTGTGGGGGAAACTTCAGAATACAGGGATATCTGGGTGCCATCAAAATCAAAAGAGGCCTTCTCTCTGGCTTTAGAAACAGTGCCCTTTTTTGTTTAAAAAAGTGAATCATAAAGCATAATTTGGTTGGGAGACATTAGGGTACTGAAAGCCAGAGGTGTTATGAACCCTAACAATCTCAATGTTCTCTGTCTATGAGTGCCCCAGCAACATGTTGAAGATACTGGTCACTAATTGTTTAAGATCACTTGGTCCAGTGGCCTCAGGGGTGCACACAACCGAATGTTGTTCCAGAAGTGGCAATCCTTGAAGTGGTCTATTTGCTGCCAGAGTTTTTATATGAAAAAAAGCTGATAGAGGACATTGAGATTGCTGGGGTTCATAGAACCTCTGGCTTTCAGGACCTTAATGTCTCCCAACCACATTATGCTTTATGGTTCACTTTTTCCAACAAAAAGAGGATTTTTAAAGCCAGAGAGAGAGAGGAGAGCACTTTTGATTTTGATGGCACCCAGATATCCTGTAACACATTAACCATAGTTACAATGGTGGATGTGGGCAGAAAAGGTGCACTATAGGGCACTCTGGGTTAAATAGACCCTCTTAAGAAAAACGTTCATGATATAGCGATACAGCCAAAATAAAACAAGAGAGTTTAGGCAGGTGTTGTCCTGTTGAGCAACTCAGCAGCACTCATACCACATCAACGGTGGATATGGTAGTCTATCATGCTTCCAAAAGCTGATATAAGCCTTCGAAGCCCTGGTGCAAATCAGTCATATTCTACTTATGTGAGTTTTCTAGGTGGGAAAGCATGTTCTGTTTGGTAGAAAGAAGGGATAAATAATGGTAGAAGATTCTGTCAAATGCTGGGCATCTTGTTTAACTTTGAGCAGGGTGTCCTCATCTAGTAAAGCATTAGAGAAAGATAATCAGCTTGTGGCAGTGGAAAGGAAGTCTCCAATCCTGCGCCTTCGCCATCTTGATAGAGAATGCTGGATCCTGGGGCTACAGGTGTACCTTGGTCTAGGTGTGAGAACTTCCTTACAGGCATATACTCAAGGCCATAGGCGAGCCACACCACCCTTCTTTTGGATTTGTACTGCTATCCTGAGCCCTATTAGAAAGAGATCCACTCACTTTCTTCTAAAAATGGTTTAACCAGACCAAAAGTGAGGGAAACTCTGTGTTGTTGTTGGAGAGTTACCCTCTCTTCCAGCATGTTAAAATGTTGCAAACAGGACAGTGAAAGTAAATCTTTCTGATGGAGCCCCAGATGACATGAAAAACCTAATGGGGTTCTAATCCTTTCTTATTCTAAAACTAAGAAATGAAGCTTGGGCTGGACATACACTTTAAGGCCTCATGCACACAGGGCATTAGAAAAAACAAGCTGCAAAGCCAATACTAACTCTAGGAAAAGGCATCTGTAAAAAACAGCTTTTAGTAGCTTTTTGCATTGGCATTAATGCACGTTTGGCCACACTAGTTTTTAGCAGAGTTTTTCTGCCCCTTTTGAAAATTAATGGTTTCCTATGAGAGCCCATTGATTTGAATAGAAGTCGAACCACAAGTCGTATCATGATGATCCGACTTGCGGTGTGGCTTGATTGCTGTGGATCTTTAAATGAAAATGAAATGAAAAAAAAATGACACTTTTTTTGGTGGTGATTTGATAGGGGTACCATATACCTCATACTCATTCACATAGGGTGGGGGGCTGGGATCTGGGGGGCTCCCTTGTTAAAGGGGGGCTTCCAGATTCCGATAAGTCCCCCGCCCACAGACCCCGACAACCCTGGGGACCCATCAACCTGGGGACAAAGTGCTTTGGGGTGGGGGGCAGGGCAACCCGTGCCCCAAAGCACCTATTCCCCCCATGTCAAAGGCACATGGCCTGGTATGGTCCGGGGGGGGGGTGCTGCTTGCTCGTCCCTCCCCCTTTCCTGGCCTGCTGGGCTCCATGCTTGGATAAGGTCTAGTATGGATTTTGGGGGAACCCCACATCATATTGTTTGTTGTTGTTGTGAAGCAAAGTGCATGTGAACATCTGGATGGGGCAGGATAGCAAAGTGATAGATATCAAATCATCTTTTTTTTTGCCCTTGCCTTAATCTATGTGCATTATAGAGCTGTTTTTTCCCTATTATTATATTGTATATTAGTAGCTGCCCCTTTTATCTGTCAAAAAATGATTAAACGCAATGATGCTGCTAGGTGTGAGGCAATATGTAGATAGACATATCAAACTCAAGATTGTACAATGAACTTATTTTTTGTTAGAATCTTTGTTTTAAAAGGGATTGTGTGTGTGTGCATAGTTAGAATATAGTTATGTGTCTACATAGACTAATTCTTGTTTAAAACTAGCTAGGATTTGCCTTATATTTTTCCTTATATCGTAGCTAAATGGGTGGTACTGTAAGACTTCAGGGTGACAAGGAGATTGATGTGTCACTTACAGCTCTACACAGTCACTGGAAACGATATATCACCCAGCTTGAAACAATAAACAGGTTAGATTTGTACCTCTTCAGATTCAGGAAAAGACAGACGTCTCCTAGGGTCTTAACATTTCAAGCACACATGCAGAACTCACTGGTTCTGTTTTCAAGCCTAGTGCCTTATCAACATGGGGCTTTAGCTGATCAGATAAGGTCAAGCAACACAATCCAAAGCTGTCCTGTAAAATGTGATAAATGGAGAAAGTTATTTTTATTTGAGGGTCTCTTACGTTTCAAATTTTACTCGATCAGTTATTTTTAAATAAATTGAAGTGGTTGTAAAAAAATACATTATAGCCCCCTAATTATGTTTTATGACTTATCTGTGCCTTTGGTTTTTGTAATGTCATTTTATTATTGTAGAAAATATCTGTTGATACTGCCAGTAAGTTTCCCTATATGGTTAGTGGTGGCAACAATCTGCAGGCACATCTAGCCTCTGCAGCATTGTCACTGCACTGCACATGCTCAAGATATCAAACCAAATTAAAGCCGCCTCTAGATGCCGCTCGCTATGCGCATCCATTTCTCCTTGCCACTGTTGTCACAAGTAGCTCTGTCTGTAGAGGCAGATCTAAGCAATTGATTGACAGCAGCTTATGGCATAGGGGAGCCCCGTTATCTATATACTACATAGGGGAGCATAGAAAGCCTCAAGGGAGATCACATGACCGAACCGGAGCGCCCTCTGATTAGGTAAGTATCTTCCTTTCACAGGTTAGTTGGAATAAGATTTAGGAAGGGGGGGGAGCAGGTTTAATGTATAACCAAATGCAACACTTTTTTTTTCTAGTTTTGGATAGAGTGGAGAGGGATTAGAATGCTTGTCAGTTTTTGTTTGTTTCTGTCTGTACCCCCATTAAGAAGATTCACCATCTATATGTGTCCTGTTTACAATTATCATTTAAAGTAAAAGAAAATCCCACATTTTGAGGTGCGCCCAGAAAAAGTAAAAGGGGGGGGGAATCTTCCAATGGGGACACTAGTTCTGGTGATCTGTGAGTCCCCAAGAAATTCCCTCAATTTACAGGGATTTCCTCTCACTTCCTGCTTGTCTATGGAACAGGAAGTGGAGGGAAATTTCCAAAATGGTACACATATGGCAAAAAAATTTAAAAATAAAAACATCTGACATAGATTATAACCCTCCCTGGCTCTCCCTAGTACCTATCATCAGCCCATAAGAGTACCCAAGTACCTGTCTCCAGCCCAGAGTACCCGAGTACCTGTCTCCAGCCCAGAGTACCCGAGTACCTATCTGCAGCCCATCATATTACCCAAGTACCTGTCTCCAGCCCATTAGAGTACCTGAGAACCTATCTGCAGCCCATCAGAGTACCTGATTACCTATCTGCAGCCCATGCCTCAGAGATTGTACGTCGGGGGTGTTTGCTTCCCAAAATGGGGTCATTCTGTGGGTAATTCCACTGTCTTGGTGCTCCAGGGCCTGAGATGTGTAATTTATGCTTCTAGAACACCTGATGGTGCTCCCTGCATGTTGGGCCTCTGTATGTGGCCAGGCTGTGTAAAAGTCTCACACATGTGGTATTGCCATACATTTCTTTAAAAAAACAAAAACAAAATGATTTCTTTATATTCCCAAGAATTGTGGGAAAAAAAATGACAACTTCAAAAAACTCACCATGCCTCTTACTAAATACATTGGACTGTCTACTTTCCAAAAAGGGTCATTTGGGGGGGGGGGGGGGGGGTATTTGTACTGTCCTGACATTTCAGGGCCTCATGAATTTAGATAGGCTGCCATCAGGTGTGATATATTTTTAATGATTTGCACCATAGCTTTTAGACTCTGCAACTTTTACACAGACTAAATAATATTCACTAATTTGGATTATATTTACTAAAGATAAGTAGCAGTATACATTTTGGCCCAAATTTATGAACAACAATTACTTATTTGCAAAATTTTATATAGAAACTAAAAAAAAGTGTTTTTTTTTTCCACTTTTTTTCAAATTTTACTTATATCGCAAAAAATAAAAAAAAAACAGTGGTGATTAAATACCACTAAAAGAAAACTCTATTTGTGTGAAAAAAATTATAAAAATTTGGTTGGGGTACAGTGTTGCATGACTGAGTAATTGGCATTCAAAATGTGAGAGCGCTGAAAGCTGAAAATTGGTCTGGGCAGGAAGGGGTTGTAAGTGCCCTGTATTAAGGTGGTTAAGCATAATTAGAAATAAGCCTGTAATTCCACTTTAATTCTTAACTACGGTAATCCATAACTACCAATCAGAATCCTTTTTTACTGGGCTGACTTCAGCAAAGTGAATTCCATTTGGATGCTATGTGTTACTGCACTTAAAACTGATTTGTAGCAAATCTGAAAATTCTTCCTTGCAGTCGGGCTATGCCCAGTCTGCAAAGGTTACCTGCTAGTTTGGGTTTATGGGACATAGAAAAGAAGATCTACTTATTCGATCTTCCTCTCCTTCAGGCTGCTAGACCGGCCTCTGCAGCATCTTCTCCCTATGCTCCAGCAGTCAGTCTATGGTTTGAGTTGGGCTTTGGGAATTCAAACTTAAACCATAACATGTACAGACATTTTTTTCAGTTTGGGTGGAGTAGGCAATAGTTAAAATCCTAACAGTTTTTATCTGCCTGTGTCCTATTGCAGAGATTTCCTTTCACTTCCAGTCCTCTAGAGAATGAGGGATCCCCTCCCCTTAGACAATTATCACTGAAACAGGATTGGAACAGCCTTCCCTTTATTTCTGTTTTGTTGACAACTCAAAATATTGGATTGTTAGAGCCAGTCAAGGTAGTTACCAGGAAAAATACAGAAAAATCTTTCTAGCTAGGGACAGACAGCAAAAATGCCCTTACAGGCATTCTACCCCCTCATTACTCTATCCAAAGCTAAATAAAATGTCCCATTCCATAATGTAACATGGTACTTTATATAGCACTTTCCACTTCATGTTTAAAGTTTATGTAAGCTACTTTTTATTAATTATGGGGGCTGAATACCTGAACAGGTAAGAGGCCTGTAAGGCCAAGGATCCCAACAGAGCCATCTTCCAGCTGTTCCACACCATGTCTGTGGTGGCCATACTGGCACTGCTGCAGAACACATGTGGGTGGGTTTCCATGATGGTGGCGGCCACTGTTGGGCCCACGCAGTTGATCTGTCCAACATGCAGGCATAGGAATGAAGATTCTGCTGGGTGCCTGGCTAGCAGGTGACACAGCAGGGGACACAGGAGAAGTAAGAGTAGGCCTTGCGAGAGGTAGCACAACAGGAAGGGACAGAAGAGGGTTCCCAATTGGTTCAGGGGTCGGAGGTAGCATAGCATTAAAGGGGCAGATGGTGCTATTTATAGGAGCAAGCAGGTTAGGGGTCTAGCATTCTGCAGTGTGATAAGAAAACTGGTATGTGGGCTCTAAAGCCAGGTGCATAAGGGTCTCAGTGAAGTCTGAGAAATGCTCAAATGGGCGCATCCTCAATAATAGGGCAGCAGGTGAGGTGCCACAATCTGCAGCAGGGCTCTGTAGTTCTTTTATTTTTGAATTCTTCCAAAAATTGGAGTCCCCTGTCCAAAAAAAAATAAAGAAATTGCCATAAAGTCATTGTTATGTTTTCATTTGGTGTTAGGAGTGCTGGAAAAAGCAGAGTGGACCATCCAGACCTTAAACCACTCCTTGAGCTCCAGTCAAGTGACATGTAAAAAGAAAAAATAATTTCATAGAGGTATGATAAAATATTTTGTTTTATTAACATAAAAATAAAGAAAAAAGAAAAAAGTATACACTATTAGACTCTATGTACATCAGAATGTGAATTATAGGGTTCAAAGGTGCTACATACAATTCCTAGTGGAACACCTATATTGTCATACATTCAAAATACACAGGTCATAATACTTGTCCAAACGCTCGACATGTTTCGCCTATAGAGGCTTCATCAGGAGACAAGGATAAGATATATTTGTAGATGGACGAGGATTTTTGAAAGTTATTCCGTATTCTATGGTATGTATACAAAACAACATATTAGTTAATGTACATAAAAAGAAAAAACAGTTTAACAATCATTGAGGCGTTATATATGCTGCATAGGATATGCGATGACCAGGATGTCTAGTGAAGTCTGATTATATATGCATGACTCCCTACCTCCAATGTCATAGGGGTTCTGAACATGGTCAGGCTTCTGAATAGAGGTGCCGATGGTTGCACTGGAGCACCCCCAGGGGACCCACACAGGGACGTACCCGGCGAACACCACCAGAAAACGTGGCTGGGAAATTGTCGGGGGAGATTGAGATCCTGTTCTTTTTCCAAAAAATGTTTATAGGGCCTGTGGGGTACAAATGTACTTATTGACCACAATTGTATTCACATAAACCATAATCATGCATGCGGTAGGCAAATAGTGCGACCATGCCCAATATTAATTGTCGGACTATACCTACCTCTACGGAAGCTTGTAAAAATGTGTATTTATGAGAGGCTCGGGTCGGTCAGCCCCCTAGACAGCAAGAACCGAATGGGGGAAGACGGGCGGGAACTTCTGGATCAACTTCTGAAAGATAGCAAAGCAAACAAAAAAGAGAGACCCCAATAAAGATGCATGGGAACCATATCCAATACATTTTACGGATCCCCACAGAATGGAGGGGGGGTGTAGTCCCCTACCTTATCATGAGGTATATATGGCATCAGAGCATATCAAATTTGATGGCTGGTCAACCCATATACTGCCCCTCAACAGGGGCTAGGTAAGATATCCAATGCCTATAAAAAGGACATTAAGAACAATTGTAATGATTTCCTATAATCGAGATTAAGGTGGGCAAAATGTCCACCGATTAAAGAATTTAGTTAAGTCAAACTACCTGTTTTGGATCGTTCCCAGAGCGTCCCGAGCCTCACGTCCACCTCCGTCTGACACAGCGTCAGACTGGGTTTAAATGGTCTCCCCCCCGTGGCGCCAAATGCGCACGGCGTGTGACGTCACGCCGTGCTGACGTCACGCGGACGCAGTGCGGAGGTCAGACGGCGCCTAGCCCAGCACAGGTGACCGGAGTGTTCTTGTGAGGAACTCCTTCCGGTACACAGTTCAAGTGGGGCTGACCTGACATGCCCTGCTGACAGCAGCCCAAACTGCGCTGCCAGCTATTAGGGCATGACAGTGTCCCTCTGGATGGAAAACTCAAACCCAGTGGCCGGGTCAAGGCTGGCGACCGATCCCCGACCCGGAAGCGTGGCGGGCAGAAAACCACCCTAGGGTGGACATAATCAACCGCGCCACGCCACCGGAACGGTCCGTACAATTCCCCAAAACCCTGGGGTGATCGCTGTATGGGGCACCCCCCATGCATTGTCCCCTGAGGCCCGCGCCAGCGCAAGGTCCATCGGGACCGATGAAAAAACTTATGAAAAGGAAGGTGAAAGAAAGAAAGAAAAAATAAAAAAATAAAAAAAGTGAACGTGACCTTTTGTATGTAATCTCTGGATATGGTTTGATGTGCTTGGATATTTTTTCATCAGTGGACAATAAATACCAAAATTTTTTATATATGTTGCGTACCTTTTTGTGTTGTCGATTGTATTTGGTAACAACTCTTGTGCTCTCCTGGGTCTTAGCCCGTCTAGGTTTGTATAGTAGGAGTTGTCTATTCATATCCACTACCTGATTATAGGCTTTCCTGAGGCATGTTTTACTGTATCCTCGTAGTAAGAGGCGTTCGCGCAGAAGATTCGCCTCTCGTTGAAAGTCATCGAGATGCGTGCAATTTCGCTTTATCCTTAGAAATTGGCTATAAGGGCTGCTTTTGATTAATTTCTCCGGGTGAGAGCTGCTGGCATGCAGCATACTGTTGCCTGCTGAGGCTTTTCTATAGAGGGTAGAGCACAGTGTTCCTTTCTCATCAACAAAAAGTTCAACATCCAAAAAGGTGATCCTTTTCTGGTCGTAATTAAAGGTAAATTTTAAATTGTATTCATTATCTTGTAATTCGTCCAAAAATACAATGAGGTCCTCCTTCGATCCCGACCATATCATGAGGACGTCATCAATGTAACGACTCCATGATAAGATTTGGCTAATCGACAGGCTTTTATTCTCATCAGAGAATAGGTCTCGCTCCCATCCCCCCAGATACAGGTTCGCATAGGAGGGCGCACATTTTGCCCCCATAGCGACCCCCTGTACCTGGAGGTAATGGGAGCGTTTAAATACAAATATGTTATGCATCAACACAAAGCTGAGTAGCTCTAATACAAATTCATTGTATTTCCATGAATCAATGTCTCTTTCTGTCAGGAATTCCCCTATCACCTCGATACCTTTTTTATGTGGGATCGAGTTATAGAGGGCCTCTATGTCAATGGCTACAAGCCATGCATTTGTGGGGATCTGTAGTCCGTCTGTGCTTTTCAAAAGTTCTATGGTGTCTTTTACATATGAAAATAAGCATTTTACATGTGGATACAGATACTCATCAACCAATTGGCTGGCTTTTTCCGTTAAAGACCCACACCCTGAAATTATGGGGCGGCCTGGTGGCGATGTCAGACTCTTATGTACCTTAGGCAAGGCATAAAACGTTGGAGTAGTAAAAGAGGTCATATCAAGAAAATCATAGGTTTTGGCATCTATGGTGCCATTTATGCGGGCCTTCAGTATTATGTTTTTATATTTGTTCATATAGTAATTTACATGTGAGGCTGGTACCGATCTGTACCAAGTTTTATTTGATATTATGTCCAGGCACATTTTTTCATAATTCTCTATGTCTAGAATAACCAAGTTCCCTCCCTTGTCTGAGGGTTTGATTATAATATTACTGTTTGTTTTTAAGGTTTGCAATGCTTCTTTGAGTTCCTTCGGCAGATTGGTTTGAGGTCCAGTCTGCCAATTAGTAGATTCTATTTCCTTTGTGACCTGTATAACAAAGGCCCAAATATTGGAATTCCCCTGTAAGACAGGAAAAGATTTTGATTTTGATTTATACGTTTTAGGGTTGCCAAAATTTTTGGCACCAGGGGCCGATGGGTCCGTGGGGCGAGGGCAAGACGGAGGGAAATTCACCCCCTGTTGGATGATGGGAGTTGCGGATGGACTAGTAAATGTCCAACCTTCCTCCTCCGGATTGCTCTCGTCCCACAGGTCCATCAGGTCCTGTAGTGCCCTTAGGTCCTCAAAAGTAACTCCTTCTATGTTAGCGTTATTCTGTTCGCCAATGAGAACATCGGGTGATGTTTTATCATAAATGACTTTGTACATCAGGCGACGTGCGAAGAGATGAAGATCCTTTACTAATTCAAACTTGTCTGCATTTTCATCGGGACAAAAGGTAAGACCCAACTGCAATACCTTAGTCTCATTATCTGAGAGAGGATAGGAGGACAGATTAATAATGTCAAACTTGTCCCGACTCATCAAAGCTGGAGAGCCGGGACACGTTATTTTAAAGGCTGACTAGTTTTTTTCATTGGAGTGGTTAATGGCAGACTACGTTTACGATCACTCGTACTACTTGAAAAAATTGGAGCCGTTTTCACCTCCACATGGGGATCTAAGTTAGTCCCTCCACAGGCTTGTCCCTGTGGTGGGTGACCCACCACCAGGGAAATTGAATCAACATTCCTGGTGGGGGTAATGGGTGTTATTTTTGTTCTGTTGAGAACGTGATTTTTTGTCCTTGCTACTCACTTTATCTGACCGTGATCGGCTCTGTAGGCTAGTTTCACTTTCTTTTTTCCTTTTACGTATTGCTCCTTCATGTTGTGATTTGTCCTTCCGCAGGGCTATAGGGGCATAGGATGTTGAGGAAGTGGACGATGTGTCCAGTTCTCCAAGATCCAAGCTGGGAATTTGTAGGTCCTGATTTATGTTGTTTCTTCTCACAGGGTATTTGTTTATTTGGTTCCATTTGTACGCCTGTTCGTAAGTATATGCTTTTTTGTCACGTTGATATTTATTTTCTTTTGTTTTAATTAAGTTTGTTGCATATTTTGTTAAATGGTCTCTAAGGTTCTTTTCTTTCTCTGGAAAACGAGTGTGAGAGCCCAAGTTGGCATGTTCCTCCTGCCACCTAAGGATCTCAAGATCTATTTCAGCAATGTCTTTATCATATTGTTCGCTTAAAATTTTCATCATTTGCAAAGAACATATTTGCAGGTTCTCCTCCCACTGATTTTTAATGTTGGGTTCTACTTTTTTCATGTTCGGGAAAATCTGTATGCGAAGTCCCCAGGGTACTATCCTATTCGATCTATATTTTTCAAAGAATTCTTTGTGCCAAAAGAGGCGAGTCTTTTTTTCTATCAGCCGTTGAAGGCTGGAAAAGTATGTACTCACATCTGCCTCACTGATATCTTCCTTAGAACGGTAAAGATTAACATCTGTTACAAAGCCTGCCCAGGCCTGACCGCAATAATCTGACATGATAAGTATATGGTCTTTTACTCACCAGCTGCTCTTCACCTCTCTGTGGATTGAACTCACCAGCCGCTCCCCTCTCTCCCTGTAGAAGTAACGCACCAGGAGTAAGGGATGAATTTAAGGGGCACACGAAGGGTGTGCGTGGGCCCCGCCCAAATCTTTCCCCACCTATGTGTCTAAAACGTGCTTGTCATGAAAACAAAAAATATACAAAAAAGACATGATTATTTGAAATTCATATCAAAAAGAGAAAACTCCAGTCTAGGTATATGTTCTGTATTAATAATAATATTATCAATTTCAATTAATTGGTAAGGGTATAAATAACAGGCATGGCTAGTGAAAAAGTATCATGGGTGTTTGAACCACCCTGGGTATAGAAATTTTCAGAGCTCACCAGGCTGGAGTAAAAAGCCTGCTGCAGGCAGGAGGAAATGTTTCTATTATCTCTTTTCTCTCACTGACCAGACAGCAACATTGTAATTTCATAGCAAGTCAAATTGGAACTTT
Organism: Lithobates sylvaticus; assembly: GCA_028564925.1. Lineage (NCBI taxonomy): Eukaryota > Metazoa > Chordata > Amphibia > Anura > Ranidae > Lithobates > Lithobates sylvaticus. The sequence goes on from CM053031.1 coordinate 118,791,079, forward strand.
GTAGCAAGGTGAGAGTTTGCTGCAGGGGCTGACTAGGGACATGCGACTCGTCTCTGAGCCAAGATCTCAGTCCAGGAAATAGATGCTGATCCTGGATCGATTCGTACCTGAACAAAGTTGGCTCCATCCTTTTGGAATGAAAAACAGCTAAAATCATTGTCAAGGGGAGTACTCTATGAGAGATAATAAATACAGTATCTGTAAAGCTAAGTACACACTACAGTGACGGCTCCGGTCAGAGACACTGTACCGACCATGCAAGGTTAGTCCAGCCACCTCCCCAGCTGAGCTGTTGTGTTTTGACAGGGGAATGGCCCCCCCGCCAGAACACTCCAATCAGCGCTCTCTGCCATTTGTTGAGAGAACTGATCGGGAGTCGGTTGTCCGACAGAAGCTGGCCAAACGGGCCTGCTTCTGTCGGACAGACTGACATACACACAGGCAGAATGTTGGCTGTTTTTTTTTTTAAAATGCAAATGTCTCCTGAAATTCTGCCTCTGTGTGCGGGGCTTAAGTCTAACACCAGCACATAGCATGCATGCACTTAACATGACTGATATATTGAGTTTAATGACACAAATGGAAGGGGCAGAAAACTGTCAAAGAGAAAGGAAATTCCACCTTTGATAGCTGTTGCTGCAACAGGTTCACTGATGGGGACATTTCCCCTCATTCTGTTTTGATGACAATGTTTGAACCTCCCTTATATTTTTTCCTATTGGCAACTGTTAAGCTGGCAGTGAATTTGTCTGAGAAATGCTCAAATGGGCGCTATCCTATAGCCACTAGCAGTAATCACTGTGTTTGCCCGGTGAGGATGCCCCCCCTGCCAGGAGAAAGCAATGTTTTTTTTTTAATCAACAAACACCAATAGCACAGACAGCTGTAAGAGCCTGAATGAAATGCAATCTAGGAATGGGAAGGAGGACCTTTCATTCATCCGCCTGTCCTCCTTTCATAGATAGCTTTTCATTAATGTAAACAAAATGGGGGTGGAGAGGGTGGGCATAGTTGGCACTCTTGATGAGTGCCTGTGAAAAAGTGAGGTGCCACAATCTGCAGCAGGGCTCTGTAGTTTTTTACACTCTGTTACACTCTACACTAATGCCGCGTACTTACGATCGGAAATTCGGCCAGCAAAAGACCGATGAGAGCTTTTGGGCAGAAAATGCGACCACGTGTATGCTTCATCGGACTTTTGCTGGCCGAATTCCCGTCAGCAAAAGATTGACAGCAGGATCTCAATTTTTCAGTCGGAAAAAGTTTCGATCGGAAATTCCGATCGTCTGTACCAATTTCGACGCGCAAAATTCCTACGCATGCTCAGAAACAAAATTTTCGGCTTGTCGTAGTGTTGTACGTCACTGCGTTCTTGACGGTCGAAAGTTCAGCAAACTTTTGTGTGACTGTGTGTCTGCAAGCCAAGCTTGAGCAGAATTCCGTCGGAAAAACCATCAAGATTTTTCCGACGGAAAATCCACTCATGTGTACGCGGCATTAGGATTCCGTTATAACAAATCTGAAAAGAAGGGCTTCTTGCACATCTGTATTTTCTGCAGAATATCTACAGTATGCACAATAATTATCTTCATCAAGTAATCAAAACTGTGTTTCAGATTACATGATGAACTTATTTGGGACATTTAAGGAAGGTGAAAATTCTCTGAAACGAAGCTTAACTTCATGAAGGCTCTTTGTGTAAAACATCTGCCGCACCTTGTACTATATACCTTAATGCTGCCAATTAAAACACTTTGCCAGATTTCCAGTGCTGATTATAATTAGTGCCCTCTGACCTTTCACAAATTGCACATTTGGAGTTGCCAGGCGTAAGGGTGTACGTGTACTTCTATTTACTGTCACTCACAATGTAAACCATTACGGTTGTTCAATATCTTGCCTGCCGTCTCTGACAATATGTTATTATCTAGTCATGTATTTTGCACTGTGGGAGATTTTTTTGAAGCATTGCTATTGCTGAAGAATTTGTGACCACAAAATGAGCAGAGAATCTATGACACTGACATGTAGTATGGGGGCAATCTACCTTAAGTTGTAGCTTTTAAGGAACTAAGATGAAATATTGAACATGATGAAAATAAATAGCTTAAAAGGCTTGCTAATGCCCATAATTTATCTATACATGGTCAATTTGTAGACCCTTTATGGTAGCACATATAATTAATAGCGGAAAGGAAAGGCGCACATGGATGAGACAGTTTGCAGAAAATGAAAAATATATTAATAATAAGTTCCTTAGCATTCAATTCAGCTGGTCAGCACAGAGTTGGGGCCGATCAGCAGCAAACCACTTACATAGATTTGGGTTACTAAATCCTAGCATTATCTTGCTAACTAGAAGAACATTCTTGGCAGTATGACAAGATTTCAATATACATACCAATGTAGCTGGTTTCCTAAATCAAGGGTACCTAACATATAGCAGAGTGCACAAAGCTTTACTACGCTTTACTAAGAAAAATATCTGTCTGCACACACACACACATGGAAAGGTTTACCCCAGCTCAAATAAGAAAATGGGGCGAAGGACAGTTCAGTATCCACCAGATCTTATCAAACCGTACAATTGGATCCAGGCTGGTGCATTAAACAGAATCCGGTTTGCACTTTGTAAGTTCCCCACATGGTGGACACAGTTTAGAACTGACATACCACATGTGGATTCTAACCCTTATATTTACTTTTGAATATCTCTGCCACAGGAGACACATTAATGGCTATAGTAAAGTTTGATCAAACAACACGCACACAGCCGTAATAAAATTACTGATCCTGTGTGCAGGATCTTGCTGGGAAAGGCTGTAAGAAAGGTCCAGTATAAAAAAAAAAGCATGAAATTATCCACAAAATGCTTATGTTTACATGCATATAGATGCAACATTAAGGCTGGGTTCACACTATTGCCACATGCGGCTAACAGCAGGGGTCCGGTGCGTCCTTGTTCACCATTTCAGGTACGATTTCAGCCTGAATTTTTGGGCTGAAATTAACTAAAAGACGCACAGGATCCCTGTGCAAATTCGCACCAGAGATATGCATAAATTACCGACCAGCAAAGAAGACATTGAGTCTTCTGTGCTGATCATACGAATCTGAACACAGTGCAAGTTTACTAAATGTTATGCACTGTGTGCTTGGGCCAATATAAAATAATAAGGCTTCATGCACAAAGCTGTACAGGGGCCATACAGCATGCAGGGCCTGCGTAATCACTCTCCTGGATCTCACTGCTGATGTGTTTAGGTGTCCACTGAAATAATATAGAAGATGCACCAGGGGTTGCATAAAGTACCTGCACAGATCTATGCTCTAGATACACACTATCTGCACTAGAAGCATACATCTATGAGTGTGCAGGTGCTTTACACAACCCCTGGCACATACATGCGCACAGCTGCATCTCCTAATTCATCTCAGTGGCTATACGAGGTGTTAGTGGGTCCTGGTAGAGTAACTATGCATGCTTTTTACACTGTATGGCCACTGTACAACCATGTGCATGAAGCCTTAAGTCTAGTACACACAGGCCGAATGTTGTGTGGCATCGGCCGGTTCAATAGAAACTGGCCTACATTCGGCCCCTGTGTACTGCAGCCGGTCGGACAGAAGCCGATGGGACATAACTGAAAAAGGTCTACCAATCGGCACTTGATCAGCACTCTCAGTCAATGGCTGAGAGTGCTGACCGGAGTGTTCTGGCGTGGGGCCATCCCCCTGTCAGAATTCAATAGTACAGCAGGGGAAATCACTGTACTAACATTGCATGGTTATGTAGCACTAACCCCTGAAGGAGCTGCTGGTTTTATTTGGGCTTACCGTTACCTCACCTGCTTGCATCTCTGTCTTGGGGATCACGTGGAAAGTTGCCCAAAGAATGTGAATTGACAATACTTAGTCCTTTTTATGGTTATTTATTCAACATAAAAGCAAAGTCTTTCAATAAAAAGGGTCAGAGGGTTAAGGATGAGTTCAGGCACCTGGTACTGCAGGTTTAAGATCTCTTTTTAGATCAAGAAGACAATAGTTCCACTCACTAGATCCAGCCACCACCGGATAAGCCCCTCTCACTGGACCTAGCAGCCGGTGGGGTATTTGACACAGTCTCTGCCACAGACTTGTGAATTTAAACTTAAGCGTCACTGAGAGCTTTAAGAATATTTCCATACAATACCAGTCTCTTTTAGCCGAACCGGCGGTACTGTAGGTATAATGATTCGGGTTGCGTCCTTCAACTTAGTCTCCAGGGTCCTCCAGAGATACCAGCCTTGTGCATGGTCTTCTCTTGAAAGAGTCCTCCCCTGGATCCTTCAGTTTCTGGGCCTCTCCCTTCAGATGAGATGGCACCGGACCATCCCTGGATCAGTAGGCTCCGAGATTCGCTCGGGCCTATCCTCTCAATTGCACTGCCTCAGGCCAGCCGGCCCCCGAGACACAGGATACATAGGTCCGCACCCCAGGCCAGGAGAACCATGGGGTTTGGGTCAAGAGGGACCCAATCAAGAACCAAAAAGAAAGACCCCCAACCACCTGGCGTCGGTAGCTTAAACCATCTCCCAGAATTCACAGCAGGAAAACACTCCCACTGGGCTGGTTCTGAGCAATAGGTGGCATTCAATGCATCCAGCTAGACTGTGTTTCTACTCTTGCCGGCGGTGACAGCGACACCTATGGAGAACCCAGTGCAACCTAGCTGAACTGGTACAGAAACCATTCATTTAGGGAAATTAGCCTGAAGCCCAACTGTGGCCTCCGGCAACTTAATTTTGAAAAATAATAGCGTCTGCTCATTAGGAGCCGGCGCTACTGTTAATACAGTGGCTTTTAAATATATAGTGCAGTCTTTCTCAACCTTTTTACCCCAGTGGAACTCTTGAAATTTGTTTCAGGTCTTGAGGAACCCTTACTAAATCTAATTTATTGGTGGTCATTGAAAAGAAAAATGCCCTTTACATTTGTGGTCAAGCGGAATAAAGCAGTCCTTACAGTGGTTGTCAAAATGCAATCCCTACAGATGGCTTAAAAGATTGTTAGTTTTATGCAACTGCCACTACCAAGTGGTGCTGACCCCAGAACTATGCAGACATCTTAAGATAGGAGGTCAATCAGCTCAAGCAACCCCTAGCAACCTTTGGAGGAACCCTGGTTGAGAATGGCTGATATAGTGTAAGCAAACCACATAACAAAAATGCTTTAGCATTAAAAATTGTATTTGACATATTCCTACACTTATACAATTTGTACAATTTTGTACAAATATCCAAGTATGTCATATCACATCAAGCATAATACAATAAATATTCACTCCACTGTTAATACCAACCAACAAAAATATATGCATGAAAATAGGAATAGTGAGCACCACTGAATTCATATAGCAGCTGATGTTCAGAAATACATACAGGAATTTAGTACCCAAATTGGAATAATGAGAAGGATAGCTGAACCAGACCCTGGGGAAAGAGAGAGGTGAGAACCCCCTTTCTCAAGAATCTCCTGTTATGTGGTATGCTTACTCAATAAGTGGTGTGGTGTGATTGGACACAGCTGATCACATAGGCTAAAGAGCCGTGTCATTGGCTCTTTATCGAGATTGGGGATGCGCCGTGTCCCAGGGACACAGCGCACCACTGATCGCAGTGGGTGCCCAAGCGAGACGAGAGTGGGACAACGTCATCCCAGAACAATAGCACCACCCCGCCACCCCGTAGCTGTAATTTCCCTATACAGCGGCGGGAGGTGGTTACCAAAAAAAAAAACTAGAAGCTGATTCTAAGCAGAACTGCACCCAGATTTTGCACTCTCCAGTTTTAGTAAATCAAATCCATTATGGGCATGTAAGCATACCCACGAATTTCAAACATATATGTATATATCAGTATCTGACACAAAAGGTTCCCATAACCAAGGGATAACCGATCATTGGATCAATATACATTTTTCCTACCACCTCATACATCCATGTTTGATGAACTCTCTGTAAAGCAATCTGCACTGTTTTAGTTTATATCTGCCTAATCCATACATGGACAGATTGATGTACAGTTGCATTGGAATTGCTTATCTAGTATGACAGTTTGTACCAGTATATAGATACTTTCACAAAGTTGTTAAAAATACAAATCACTTCCAGTGAGTATGCATACAAAGGCTAGGTGATGTAATGACAACATTCTCTACTCTACTCACACTTTATGCAAATACTAGAGCTAGAGAGTGAAAGCCATTGATGGCAGATAAGAGGATCTAACACATTTTTATGTGAATACTACAAAGGTGCTCGTCTCTAGTGATGATGAGATCAAAGGTAAGGAGTTTCACTCAAACAATGGCGATTGTACGCCACAGAGATGACAAGTATGTGTAAAAATTATTAGCACCTACACCATCATCTTCTTCCAAAGCATTGTTTCATTAATAAAAAGCCAAGATAGATGAATAGCTGAAATGTTTCACACCCTCCGCCTATGGAAGCCAATTATATAATAAGAGAGGGAAAAAATCAGATTGGAAATTATCACTATATATATTTCAGCAGAAGGATTAAAATAAAAAAAAGAATTGTACTTTAAAATGGTTGAACAATCATTCAAAAGATAACATATTGCAACTCAAGTATGTATCATAGGTGCAGAAATATTTGTGAAAACAGCAGATACACCTGGTGCCACTCTTATCTTGGCACTATATTAGCTATCAGCCAGTTAAGCCATTCTGAGTGAGTGCCCCCATCCGTAGGAAAGCTTCTGGGTTGGAAGCTGCATATAGACTCCATGATGCAGCAAATCTAGACAACAACAACCAAATATCATGGTGTTCTTGTACATTTCGAACATAAATGATACATAGAAGTTAAAGTTTCAATGCACAGTTTAGGAGATATTTACATTAATAGCAGCAGGTGACGTCACTGGTGCATGCAGGGCTGCTGATAAGGCAGTGCAGCCAGCCCTCCTGTACTGGGCCGAGCCCCATCAGTTCAAAAGGGGGGTCCAGACACCTGCAAAGGAGGGCCTGCTATACTACTTTATTGCAGACACTTGTGGATCCCCCTGCAGCGCTGATGGCTTCAACCTCATCTTTCTCCCTCTTACTGCGCTGCAATAGGATCGGTTCTAGTATTTGCGCATCCACTCCCCTGCTGTCCAGACCCCGTGTGCCCCTTTGTGCTTCCCTCCTCTCCTCTCCCACTGACTGCTGTCGGCATGCAGGGGGGTCATTTTCAGAATGGAAAGTGGGGGGGGGGTTGTAAATATGTAATATTTACTGTTCCCATTCCACTGAAGCATAGTAAATTGTGTTTGGAAATGAACAGGAAGCCTCAGCACAGAGAACTTCCCATTCATTCACTGTCCAGTGCAGCTGAGGCTGCAGAGAATGGGACCGATGTCCTCAGTCCCTTTCACTGTTTCAAATGTGAGACATCAGGTGCCTGTTTAGACCCCTGATATTTTACCAAAGGGCCCCCAACAAGGCAATACATTTTATTTTAAATTCTAAAGAATAACTAAAAAAATAAAGGGCTCTTTCAAATGTGCTTCATTCTCTGAAGAGCAGTCAGCATTTGAATCGCTATTCAGGGAGCATTTGACTGCCTGCTTTAACCCCATACTGGCACACAGCAACCATGTGCTTTGTAGGGTGCTTGCAGAGCAGCGCTATTCACTTGAATGGGCCTTGTTCCATGAGGATATAATGTTTGCCATGTCTGCGAAGCAGAGCATCTCACAGCCATGACTTTTTAGTCTACTGTCAGGTAGGCTGTACGAGGCCCCATGATTTCTAAAAGCAGCCCTGGGTGCATGCACACTGAGCTCTGAATGGACCTTGGCATCCATTCAGAGCTCTGTGCCGCAGGCCGTGACTCCCATGCACATGCGCGGAAGTGACATCACCACACATGTGGTTTAAACCCGGAGGGAAGACCTGGTAGTCGCCCTATCAGCGATGAAAGCGCACCGCTGGAAGGCTGTGTTTTAAGGTAAGTCTGTCATAATGTGCTAGTATGTGAAAGGTGGTTCTACAAAGTATTTACCCAGGGGGGCTAAATGCAAATACACATTTTTCAGATATTTATTTGTAAAAAATTTTGAAAACCATTTATCCTTTTCTTTCCACGTCACAATTATGTGCTACTTGTGTTGGTCTGTCACATAAAATCCCAATAAAATACATTTACGTTTTTGGTTGTAAAATGACACAATGTGGAAAATTTCAAGGGGTATGAATACTTTTTCAAAGCACTGTATGTGAGAAGTGTCAGAATTGGCCCAGTACGTAGTGGTTAAAGGTAGATGAAGTTTTTCATTATTTATTATATAAGTTTTATTATTTACTACTACTTATACCTAAAAGACATGCTTATATATGTTTTACATATGAGTTATTAAGTTGTAAAGTTTTAAATTGTTATGATGTATTTACTTTACCAAGTGGAAATACCCCTTGAACCCACCAGAAGTACCCTCTAGGGACACATACTGTATGCAGCTGGCTGAGGTTTTTTTTTATTTTTATTTTTTATAATCGCAGGCTGAGGGGGTCTTAAAACGATATAGAAAATGTCTTCTTGGTCACTTCCCAGGGGAATATTTGACTGTCCATAGATCTGACTTTTTAGTCCATTTGCTTTTGTTCGCCCCAGATAACGCCAACAACAGGGTGTTTACATACTCCAATACAGTCAATAAACATGTATACTCAGGTATTACAAAGGTAACTGTTTGTGCAACAAGACCATTTACAAAATGTCAAATTGTGCCCCTATATTCAATCACCATCGATGGTGTTGACAATTATATGTCCAACACATGTTTGACAGATTGCCTGTGAAGTATAGATGACCACAGTAGATAACTCCAGGCCACCTTAGTTGGAGGAAGTGTCCCTTTCAAAGGATATTGAGAAAACAGGATATATCTGTAATTTTCACAACTTTAGTAAACTCTTCATTTTCAATATGAGACTAGCATGGGAAAAAAAAAAAAACGGACAATCATTCGTTCAATAGCTCATCTTGTGTACAAGGCATAAGAATGAAGAAAGAATAGCATCTTGGTCTCTACACAATTGTACAATTGTTTCTAAATCATTAAGGGCTGGTTCACACCAGAATCACATAGAAATGTGGTCTGCGTTTCTGTGCGATTCCTGTGCATTCCTCTGCAGTGGGATTTGGCAGCCCATTTATTTAAATGAGCAGAAAATTGCACTGGAATTTACAAAAAGTCATGTATACACTGCTGTTGATAACCGCACAGCACCAAATAGCATGGTACAGCTGTACTATGCAATCTGGTGCCTGCAAACACACTGCTTTTGCAATCTGCATTTGGGATGCCATTAACAATGTATTGGTACCTGCAGCAGATCGCTAAGGCGGTGCGTTTTTGAATGCGGTGCAGGAACGTGCCTTTCCTGCAAAGCGTTTTGGTGTGAACCAGCACTAACACTGGTTTTATCCTGTGTGTGATTATTTATTCCTAATACACAAAGCATATCTGTAAAACAGGCAAAAACAGGAAATTGGGAACAGTCAGTTGCCAAACAGCAGTAGACTGACTTTTGTACAAGCACAATGACCAAATGTGGATCAAAATCCAGCCAGCCCTTGCTGAACTGGCCAAATTTCGACCCATGTACATTCATTTGGCTTTAGTTTATTGTTTTCATTCAGCCTGCAGCCTATATAAAAAAAAAGATCAGTGTATGTCTAGCATAAAGCCCCGTACACACAACCAGAATATCATAGAAAAAATACAGCTTTCGAATCGATCATACGATAATCTGTTCGTTATTACACAGCTTACATCTGAAAAATTTCCAAAGGGACAAACACGGACATTTTTCTTGTATGATACCAGGTCTTACGATTTTTGTTTAATCGGGACAGTTTTCATCCAAAAATACAATACAATACATTACATCACTTCCGAATGTATACTCTGTTGTATGAGAATTTTCGGACTTAAGTAACCTATTTGTTTTTGATATGGAGACTAGCATGCAAAAAAAAAAAAAAAAAGAGGACAATCATTCCTCTGATAATTTCATTGTGTGTACTAGGCTTACCGGTCAGGAGACATTTAGGCAATGGAGCCAGGAGCAGACAGTCATGGCACCAGCTTATCTTAGGTAAAACAACAAAGTCTAAACATCCAATGTTTGTCAGGGAATGATTCATAAATATTAGATCATCACTCATGTTTTTGGAAAATCTCCCTGCAAATATGCGTCATCTTCCCCTCTGCTGTGGAGCAGCGGAGGATGACATCAAAGTACCAAGTATCACAGTAGGTCTTGGCGGTCCAGAGACTTCTTTCTTCTGTTGCACTTAGGAGATATCTGCTCACCTATGACAACCTTTACCATAGTTTTTAGCTTTCCCTTTTCTTCCTGCTAGTGACATATGAGAGACTAGGAGGAAAAATCTGTCTGGATGATATGGACAGGATGGCAAATTGACAGGGAACTCTTGGCTAGATGCTGATAAAGAGGCTCATACATAAGCTCATACACAAGCTACAGGAACAATTAGATACTTGAATGATGTTTTTCTTGTCATCTTGCACCATACATTTAAAAGTGCATGTCAGATGAGCCCTCCTAGTGCTATCATATCTTTATTTATGTATAAGTAGAGGGAGAATTAGCTTCAAGGGTAGAGCTTTTAAGAAATCTCACCTAAATAATCTTTTTAAGAGCTTTTCTAGCCAACTATTATTAAAGGTACTCAAAACAGTTACCCTTGCAGCAGTTATTTGGCATTTCTCTTCCATAGGCAAAACAAAAAACTTCTGCAACCTCCTGGTTTTCTCCTACAGTGCCTCTGCACTGGCCTCCAACTTAGTGCTCAAAGCTCTTGTGCACACATGCACCGACTCTATCTGCCAATTTTAGTCACATAGACTCCTGGGAAGGTTGGAGCCCTGAGCCAAAGTGATCTTTCTCACATAAAGTCGTAACCCACCTGCACAATCAGTTTTCTGATTGCTAACAAAATGTGGACCCAGTTTGGAGGCTATCAAATTCAAGACTCTACAAAGCCTCCTGGCTCCAGAAAGCATTCCAGGGGTTACCAATCTTGGAGAAAATGGCAAAGCAAAACAGACTTCTCAAATCCCCTCAAGCTGCATGGATGAGAATTATGGATGACACTTGCTCCTCTGACACCATGCCGTGGCACAGCCTTGTCACAAATGAAACAATATGCAATCACCCAGACATGCACTGACTCTATCTGCTCCGTTTTAGTCACACAGACTCCTGGGAAGGTTGGAGCCCTGAGCTACAGTCATCTTTCTCACCAAAAGCCTGAACCCATTTGCCCAATCAGTTTTCTGGTTACTGACAAAATGTGGACACAGTTTGGAGGCTTGATCCCACTCAAGACTCTACAAAGTCTCCGGGCTCCAGAAACAACACCAGGATTTACCAATCCTGGAGAAAATGGCAAAGCAAAACAAACTTCCCAGATCCCCTCAAGCTGTATGGATGAGGATCCTGGATGACACTTGCTCTTCTGACACCATGGTGTGGCATCGCCTTGTCACAAATGAAACAATATGCAATTGCCCAAAACTGTACCAGCTGATTGACACTTTATCTTGCCATTGCTTTTTGTTCAAATCATATAAAATCAGAGCCCAGCATAATGCCTCTTAAATTGGGCCAATGGAACTGGGTAGTTTTGGAATGTGTTGTTATTGAATCTGAATCATCCAACTATACATTTATAACAGCAAAGAATGGCTTATTGCACACAACCCTAATTGTTTGCCATTAGTGTAAAGAATCACACCTCCCACACTCCAGGGTGCCAATGTTCCAGACATAAGAGGCCCGGGACCCAGTGCTACAGACCTGTGGATAGTACAAACTCTGTACATAAATAACTGCAATCAGGTTGTAGAGATCTGATGAAGTGAACTAAGCACAGAGTTGTTTTCTTTATTTACATTAGCAGAGCTGTGTTCTAGGGTTTCTGAATCTCATGCTGTGTTTATCCAATTAGTCTAAGGTTAAGAAGGCTGTAGAATAGGGATGTTCCTATTGGCCAGCATTAGGGAAACCTGAGAATTGTGTTTAAAATACTTGTACTTAAACTGTAAGCTCTTATGTACACCGAATCCTGTTGTGGACTGTTTACTTAAGTAAGTGGCATTCCTCAGTCAGTACTACAATGCTGCCAATTTAATTAACCCATAGGGAGAGGTCTAAGCACCGTTACATGTTTGCATTGTTATTCTACCCACTCTGCTGTTAAAATTTCAGCCTAGACAAAATACCAAGGTGCCAACCTAGGCAGAGCTAAAAAAAAATATATAAAAGGAGTGCAATCACACTACCTGAAGTAGATGCGTTTGCTTCTTCCTGGTAGAAGTGGCATTCCCCAAAACCCTATTAAAGACTATCTTTAAATCATTGCGGACATCTTTGATTACTATACAGTATCTTGTGGGTGCCAATATACAGTCACATTTTCTAAATACTGACTACTTCAGATACTGCGCTTTCAATCTAAAAATGTCTAGGTGCAGGCATTATGCAGCTGCCCTCAGTAGTCCATGTTCCAAACAGGATTGCACAGCATGACTGAGCATCATTTTTTTCTTTAGGTAGGGTAGAAGGAAAGAGAAGAGGGAGACATAACTATCACTACTTACTACATAAGAAAGCACCAAGGAGGTGAATAAGGCTAAGGAAGGCAGTTTTTTCAATATAAAACCAAAATTAGGAACACAAAGAAACGACCTCAAGCTAACTGGAGGAAAGTTCAAAACTCATTTTTTCTCGCTTGGAATACATTTCCAGCAGAGGTAGTAAGACAGTCAACAGTAAATGGCTTCAAACATAGATCTATTGTCAGACAAAAAAGTTAACAAAAAAAAAAAAAAAAATGGGCAGACACGATGGACTGCCATCACTTTTCTATGTTTCTATGAGCAATCTTGGTAGGCTTAGACTTATATTGCATAAAATGTCTCACAGTTGTTCCTCTCAACAGTCCGATGGGAGCTTTTCATCGGATTTTCCGACCGTGTGTATGCCCAATGGTATTTTTCTGTCGGAATTTCCGACGGACTTTTAATTGAGAACCTGTTCTCAATTTTTTCGACGGAAAACCTTTCTATCGGATCTTCCGATTGTGTGTAGGCAACACAGCTTGAGCGGAATTCCGTCGGAATTCCGTCGGAAAAACCGTCAGAGTCTTTTCCGACGAGAATTCCGATCGTGTGTACGCGGCATTAAGCATGATCACATGGCGATCACAGGCAGCTTTCAGAAACATGAGATATATTAGCTGGATCAACTTAAAGAGGAAGTAAAGGCAGGAAAAAAATAAAAATAAAAACACACCCTGTAAGGCAAAGGCATAATGAGCTAGTATGCATAGCATACTAGCTCATTATGAATAACTTACCTGAGATGGAAGCCCCCAAAGTGACCCTCGTTCTTCTCCTCCATCGCCACCATTTATCCCCGAGTGACTTCCGGGTATCGCGGCTCTGGCGCTGTGACTGTCCGGAGCCGCGGTGATGTCACTCCTGCGCAAGCGAGCCTGAGCCGCCACAAACAGCATTTAAAGAGGATGGCCACCTGCACAAAAAATATAAAAAGTCAGCAGCTACAAATACTGCAGCTGCTGACTTTTAATAAATGGACACTTACCTGTTCCAGGTTCCAGCCATGTGGGCAGAAGATTATGTGCAATCGCTCGTCTCTCGGCTGCCCCCGCCGCCATCCTCTGTCAGGGAATCAGGAAGTGAAGCGTTGCGGCTTCACTGCCCGGTTCCCTACTGCACATGCGCAAGTTGCGCTGCGCGTCTTTACTGGTCCTCGTTGTGTCCTGGGAACTGTGTGTTTCCCAGGACACAACAGGGGGGGGGGGGGCTGGGCATCTGCGGATAGGGGCGGGGCAGCTGCGGCTAGCTAGTCCCGGAACTGGGTGAAGATACCTGAATTATACAGGTATCTGCACCCCCCTCCCCCCTGAAAGGTGCCAATTGTGGCACCGGAGGGGGGGGGGGGGGGGAATCCAATAAGCGGAAGTTCCACTTTAGGGTGGAGCTCCGCTTTAATCACATTGTGGCATTAATCACATTGTGACACTATTTGTGTTTTATTTCAACACCTATGTGTTTTTTTATACATTTATTTATAATATTTTGGTTGCGCATTTACATTTGTTACATAGTTATAGGTGTGGACAGTGGCCATTTGTTTGTACTATTCAACAATGCTACCTCCAGGTCAAGGTACAATTGTGGGTTAAGCTTTTACTTATTATAAAAAGAATAGGGCAGGTGCACTTAATGTTAGTTTCTAACCACTTTAATGTTTTCAGAACATGCATTGTACAGTATATCTATATAGAATGGTATCGCATATATGTGAGCGGTACACAAGCAGCATTTGTTCTCTGCTGCTTACCTTGAAAACAATAGACTCTCTGCAGTCTTCAATGAAGTCCAATATATACAATGCACATTGTAGCAAGAGGCCATATGATCTTTTCCTAGACCATCCTTTTTAACTTTTTTTTCCCAGGGGAACCCTAAAAATAATTTTCAGTTTTCAGGGAACCCCTACTAAAATTATAATTTTTTGGGACCCTTACATCCATTCATTCATGATGTGGGAAGAATGCTCCCTTTACAGTGGTGGTCAGTATGTCACCCTTACAGAGAGCGAAAAAGATTATTGGTGTCGTACCACTGGCTCTGTCAAATGGGTTTGGTATGCAGGCATCTTCACATAGGTTCACAAATCAGTCACATGTCAAGGAACCTCTAGCAACCTCTGGAGGAACCCTAGGGTTTCTTGGAAAGCTGGTTGAGATCCACTGGCCTAGATTGTAAATGAGTCCATAGAAATCAGAGACGATAAGGGATGAGGTGACGATGGCTCAGGACAACAGAGGTAGGTAGCCACTCATATCCTTGAGACACTTAAGGTCCAAGGAGGGCCTTCCCCTCATCAGAAAGAACAAATAGATTCCAACGTCCCCAGGTCTTAGTGTATTTCTCGCGTTTGTGTTGTGCGGTAAGAATTAGGTCTTCCATCCTGTTTAGGTCCTCTCCTCCCCCCCCTCCCCTCCCTATTCTGTTTCTTTCTTTTTCTCTCTGCTACTACTTAAGAAAGTTGGAAATTGAGTTTTGGGCAGCCTTTTCTATTTCTCAGTAATCATACTTTAGTCACTAATGTGACATTGTCTTAAATGAGCACGTCAATTTGCAACTTTATGTACTGATGCCTACTTAAGTTTACTGTAGTCATTTACATACCAGCTGAACATGTTCTGAGTTCTGTGATTGAAGTCTCATTTACCTTTATGTCATTGCTGTAATGAATGGGCTTCGCCCTTTTTTGGAGTTTATTAAAAATTATATTTGAAAAAAAAAAAATATCAGAAAAGCATTTTAATTAAAGGCAAGAAACACATAATACACTATATGGTAATGCTGACGGTGTGCTCTAGTAATTCATGTTTTATTTTTAATGCTAGGTCAACTTTAATAGAATAGAGAGGTACAGAATAAAGGGGCACTGTAGGACCAAGGTTCAGCAATGTTGCAGTGTGCTTTTAGTTTAGGTTATGGAAACCAGTGTGACTGTGCTGCCTAGTGTTCGTGTATACAATGACATTTGGGTAAATTCAGTACACTTCTAGAACAGTATGTGCTTCAGGGTGCAAAACCAACACTGACACATGTTGGTTTCTGCATCCATATGCTCAGGTCTGCTGTGTCTAATGGTAAATCCCGCCCTAGGGACAAGTTTAAGGCATGATACAGGAATTTTCAAAGCAAAGCTGAGGCTATATCCTGCTTCTACTGAGTTGAAAAATGATATTCAGTTGTATTTATTATTTCTGATGAAGAGGTTATAATCCAATTGCCAAAGATTCAAAGCAATTGGTAAATGTACATGTTTTTAAAAAGGACGAAACGTCTGATGTAATTTCATATTCCTCTTGCATTGTTGGCATAAGTACTTTCAGAAGCATTCATAGCTTTACAGCTCCCCCAATTTTCTGTTTTCCCTTAGTGTAAATTGGAAAGAAAATATACATTTACAGCACATACTACACGCAGCTTTGTTTGTATAATAAAAATTATGAGCAACACCTAAAATAAACTTGTCAGAAATACGGGTAATTGAACATAAGATGAAAAATGCATTAGCAAAGTTACCTTCAGTGTGAACCATGAGCTAAAATGATCAGTAGCATAGGTGTGCCATCTGTGCCTGGGCACACCCTAATGACCCTGTGCTGGGCAGATTCCCAGAGGAAACTCTGTCCTCAGTCCCGTTCTTTGTCTCAAAAGTGAAACATCAGTGGTCTGTTTAGACCCCTGATATTTCACCAAAGCCCCCCAATGGGGCTCCTAAAAAAAATGGTAAAAAACAATAATAAAAAAAAAAATTGTAAAAAACAATAATAAAAAAAAATTGTAAAAAACAATAATAAAAAAAAATTGTAAAAAATAATAAAATTATAAAAAAGTAATAATAACTACTGATATTGTCCACTGCCCTACCGACACTTTCCATTGCCCTACTGCTTATATATATCTATATATCTATCTTTCGGGCACACCCTAATGCAATAAGCTGCACACACCTATGATCAGTAGGTTTATATATGGATACTGAAGGTATATATTTGTGACAGCTTTACTTTAACAAAAGGTTATAGGGAGAAAATGGAAAATATAAAAATTGGTTAGTTCATCGACTTTGCACCGGATAAACCCGGCACTTCCAGATACCTGCTGGCGGTGCTTGTCCTCCAAGGGAACCTTACTTCACATCTGGTGGGAATGCCCCCCTGTGAGGAAGTTCTGGCAAAAGATCCTCGACTTGTACTGCAGACTCATGGCAACCTCAATCACACCCTCTCCTGAGGTAGTTCTGCTATCTCTGCTCCCGGGACCGCTTAACTCGGTCAAGAAAGACGTTCTGCGTCCCTTTTTGGCGGCTGCTAGAACGGTGTTGCCCAAATATTGGAAGTCGACGAGCATGCCTTCCCTGGGTGATTGGGCAATTCAAGTGGACCGAATCAACAGTTTGGAACAAATGTTGTCGCAGGAAACTGGTAAAGAGGAACAATTCTCCAAGACCTGGACCACGTGGTCTATGTTTCGATATTCCTCAGAATTTTTTTCATGGGCCACGGAGGACTTCACAGACGCACCTGTGTAAGCAGAGTGGAATGTCTCCCTCTTCATTCCTAAAATTCCTTACTACCTTGTCCCCTCTACCTCCACCCTCCCTCTCCTTTTCTCCTTTCCCTTTTAAATCTTGCAGTATTACCCGAATATTTAATCCACAATCTCTAGTCTCATCAGACCGGAATTGTGGCACACACAGAGCTTCCCTCTCGGAGAGAACGTGTCCAATATATAAACAAAAGCCCTAACCTACCTGTAATGAGTGGGCACCACTCACTGAGTAGATAGTGGTGCTCACATACCCACAATAACCTGAATTAGACGCTGTAGGTATACAGGCTCATAAACAACACTAAATTAACCGAAGCTCAAAATTACCTGAACCATAAGACGGTATGACACCACTGTAGCAAAGTTATATGTATCTGTTTATGTGTTACTGAAAGACATATATGTTTATTGTGTAATTTTTCTATCTCAATTTTCTATCTCAATAAAAATAAGATTGAATTAAAATTGGTTAGTTCAGACCGAATATAGTAACCCATATACTCAAGAAAATATTTAACTGATCATGTGGTGCTTAACAATTTGCTTTTGTATTACTATGTTTAAAGGTGAATTTATTAAAGTTTTTGAAATACGTAATACACAGGGATCCAGACCAGGAACATTTTTATTTCCATTACTCTGGTTTATCAGGAGCTAAAAAGACTATAATTTTTTGTGTTTTATGGAGGCTCCAAGTGGATAACAAAGGTGGTCGTCATCTCCCACACCTACACAGCACTGTGTGATTGTAGTAAATTACTTAATCGCCCAGTGTGTGAGTTTATCTAGGAAAAATTATCTTACTAACGCCCAGCCTACTCACTTGTTTTACTGCTGTTCTCGAAGTGTGAGGCTGCTTCATTCCATTTGTGGGCGTACAACAGGACAAAGATTCAGTTATACTAAACTGTGCTGCCTCACCCGTATTAACTACATTAAGATCTGATGATCTCAACAATGCACCATAATATATGAATAAACTAATTAAGACAGATAAGCAAACTGTAGTAACTCTTTTTGCAATAACAAAGTGTCTAACTGAAACCACAAAGTGGCAAAAACTCTGAAGGTATTTTTTCCAGGAAAATATATTTGCTAATACAATGAATGTGTTGTATTTCTATGTAACAAGAGGCTTTATCTTTGCAGGTGATCTCTTCTAGCATATTAATTATCTACTAACAGGAACTACTGTAGGTGTTCCCTGTGGAAACATGCTAAAAAAATCTGAAATGGGATTCTTTTACATTATTTAGGCGAGATTGAGTTTAAAAGAGAAACTCTGAAAAATAGGGACAGTTGGGGGCTGTACAGAAAACAGCATTAGAAGAGAAGTATGGACAAAGCTTTTTCGGCCATACTTCTCTTCTGGGTCACAGAAGTGCACTTTTTTCTGTGACTCTTGTGGCTGAAGGCCGCTGTCAACTAGAGTTGGGTGAACGGTTCGGGCCGAGCAAAAGTTTGGCACAAACATCGCCTGTTTGCCCAACACCCGAATTTGCAGGGTGCTTGGTGGGATGTTCGCCCGCCAAGCGCTGCACAGTGCATTCTAAGCCCATATAAGCCTTCAAAATGGGGACTTTTGATTTTTCAAGTTTGGGTCCCATAGACTTTAATGGGGTTCAAAGTTCGGGTCTGAATTTTTGCTATGTCCCGGAGTTCTGGTGCAAACCGAACCGGAGGGTGTTTGGTCCATCTATACTATCAACTGACAACACAGATCCGCTGATTCAGCATGTCATCACGACACTAAGAGCCTGGGCAAGCCACTATGCCTGCTGTACAGCCTGGCACTCCAGTGAGCACTGGAAGGGAAGAGCCGTGGGCACTCTCTGCTCAGAGTCTTAGAGTCAGCGGGGGACAGCTGCATCATCGGATCAGTGCTGCAGCCATATAGGTGAGTATGTGCATTTTTTTTTTATGCCCCACACTTCTCGTTTAAAAAAATTAGTAAAATTCGATTTTTCTGGAACCCAGAAGGAGTCCTTTTTGTCCTAAAGTGGTTCTAAAGCCTTTTTTTTACCTTAGTGTCTTCCTTGCATTAAGTTAAGGCATTGTAATCGGCCCATCCTATCCCCTTTTACTTAACTGAGACAACCCAGTGCTGTGCCTGTCTGTAGCTCTGGTCTTTTCTCACTTCCTGGTCTCACTAGCTTCGCTGAGGCAGCCAGAGCCATCGGCTCCCGCTGCTTTCAATCAAAGCCAATGATGAGGGAGTGTGCAGCAGGGCCGAGTCTATGAACGCAGACAGCGAGGCTCGGGAGCGAGTCCACCCGAGTGCCTCTATAGAAAGCGGCTTTTTATGGGGGGCACTGACCAAAGAGGAAGAGCCAGTAACACCAGTAGGGGACCTGAGAAGAGGAGCTTCAGGGCCATTCTGTGCAATTCCATTGCACAGAGCAGGTAAGTATAAACCTGTTTGTTATTTTTAAAAAGACATCTACAATCACTTTAAAGCGTTGTTATCCCTGAATTATGTTTTTTGTAGACCAAATCCCTATAGGTCTACTAAGTGCCCTGAAAGTCCCAGACACTCATTTAGTTTTGCTATCAGGCCTCCTAAGTGATTAGCTGTGTGACAACAAGGCTTATCTATTTATTAAGTTGTTATCATGCAGTGCAGCTTAAAATGGTATGAAACGCAAAAACAAACATTTATTATATTGCCGATTATCAGTTCTTCGATGAGGCGGCTGCATTAGTATTCTTTTTTAGATTTTCTTTTAACCTGGTGATCTGGCCAGTAAGGCAGGCCATAGAGATTGAAACCGTGTGTGGGCAGGCTGAATGTACCAAGTTGATCGATTGATCAACATGGATACAACTAGCCTGCTGTATTCACTTGTGGTTATTGCTAGCAGCTGCTATAGCCGTTAGCAATAATCACTGTCTTCTCCCAGTGGGCACGGCTTCCCCTGCCCTTCATCGCCCCCCTGTTGGGAGCAGACAATTGCTCAGCAGGAGGAATTCCTCTATTAGTACTGTCTATGTTGATGGGGCAATCGTGAAAATTTCTCTACTCCAACCAAGAAATTCACACTGTCTATGGCCATGCTAAGTCCATTGTGTTTCAACAGAACAAGCTGTATTGCAAATGCAGTTAGAGGGTTGAGACAAACCATTTACCACTGACAGTGTCAACATTTAAAAAAAAAAACATAAACATATATGCCAAAAGAAAAAATAACTGTTAACAGCTATTACTGCTTAAAACAACTGTTAGCTGGAGATTGGCTTCAATTTGTTAGTATATCCAAATCTGCTAGTATATAGTTACATAGTTAGCTAGGCCGAAAAAAGACACAAGTCCATCCAGTTCAACCATAAAAAAAAAAAAAAAAAAAAAAAAAAAAAAAAATATTGTACAATCCAATATACCCCATTCTATACCCACAGTTGATCCAGAGGAAGGCAAAAAAAAAACCCCAAAAGAGCATGCTCCAATCTGCTACAGCAGGGGGAAAAAAATCACTTCCTGATCCCCCTAGAGGCAATTGGATTTTCCCTGGATCAACTTTCCCTATAAATGTCAGTACCTAGTTATATTATGTACATTTAGGAAAGTATCCAGGCCTTTCTTAAAGCAATCTACTGAGTTAGCAATAACCACCTCTGGAGGGAGTCTATTCCACATTTTCACAGCTCTTACTGTGAAGAAACCTTTCCGTATTTGGAGATGAAATCTCTTTTCCTTTAGATGTAAAGAGTGCCCCCTTGTCCTCTGTGTTGACCGTAAAGTGAATAACTCAACACCAAGTTCACTATTTGGACCCCTTATATATTTGTACATGTTGATCATATCCCCCCTTATTCTCCTCTTCTCAAGAGTGAATAAATTCAGTTCCTCTAATCTTTCCTCATAACTGAGCTCCTCCATGCCTCTTATCAGTTTGGTTGCCCGTCTCTGCACTTTCTCCAGTTCCCTGATATCCTTTTTGAGAACTGGTGCCCAAAACTGAACTGCATTTCTAACACTACCCTCCCCCAGACTGACAATGCTGTTGTCCAAAGGTGTCTCTGTTGCTCTTTCATCCAAAGTGCAGGCACTCTAATACAGGAGGTGTGTTACTGGTCAGATCACTATGTGAAAACAGAGAAAAGGTAAAAAGCCTAAAAAAGAAAATGAAAGCAGTCACCAAATATAATGATTGATAGGCTGCAATATATTAAATTGTTGGCTTTGGGTTTAATACTGTTTCAAAGCCTCTGCATTTGTTACTGTGATACAGTCAGGGTGCTTATAAAATATTATATATGCTCTTTTGTTTTTTTATCTCTTTATATACTAAAGCTAGTGAGCTGAATGAAAAAATGAACAGATTCCATCATCCACATAAGCGAAGGTAGACAAAGGAATCCCCCCCCCCCACCCCCACTAAACATTATATTCTGACAGCATCACCCACTGATTAGCAGCTGATTGACTGTAGCTGCTGATCAAGAAACATTTTCTAACTTGTCTGTTTGGCAGAAGTTAATCAAATGAACTGGGATGGTCACAAACTGATAAGAATTCAGCCAGTCTCAGCTAAAGTAGCCGAATTTTGATAAGTGCATGGTCAGCTTAAAGCAGAGTTCCCGCCAGAAAAAAAATAAAATAAAAGTCAGCAGCTACAAATACTGCAGCTGCTGACTTTTAAAATAAGGACAATTACCTGTCCAGGGTGCCCGGGATGTCCTCACCCGAAGCCGACACACCCCTCGGCATCGGGTGCAGACTTCAGCATCTTCATTAAGGGAATCAGGAATTGAAGCCTTGCAGCTTCGCAGCCTGGTTCCCTGCTGCGCATTCTGAATGGTCCCTGCTGTCTTCTGGGACCTGTGCATCTCCCAGAAGACAGCGAGGGGGGATGGAGGAGGGGTGTAGTTTGCCGCGGATTGTGCGGCGCTCTTTTGCCAGAAGTGGGAGCAAATACCTGTATTAGACAGGTATCTGCTCCCCCTGAAAGGTGCCAAATGAGACACCGGAGGGGGGGGGGGGGGGCGGATCAGTGGAACTCCGCTTTAAGTGCTGTGGCAAGATTTAAAATACCCTAAGCTAGCAGCATGGAAAGTTGGACCACTGCTCTCACAAACAAGCAGCAGTCTGAGTCTCCAGTGGTCATTTTCCCAGCGTGTTTTGTGGTGCTTTTTGCATTTTTGAACACATGATATGACATATTTTGAGTTTTTTTGGGCTAAAAGTATGCCAGTTCTGTTCATGAAGCATGACTTTGATGCTACTTTACACTCTCTGGCAGTCAAGTAGCATCAAAGTCACATAAAAGTAGGGACTTTTGTGTGTCTAAAACCGCATGTTAAGGTTAGAGTTAAGGACTAGGGTTAGAGTTAAGGGCTAGGGTTAAATGTTAGGATTAGAATTAGGGTTAGTGGAAATTGGTAAGAGCCCTTAACACTAACTAAACATTTAACCTTAACCCTAACATGCAACTTTGGACCCACGAAGGTTCCTGCACTACTTTGATGCGACTTTGATGCGACTTGAGTGCCAGGAAGTGGGTTGCCATTTAACCCTAAGCCTAGCCGTTAATCCTAACATTTAACCCTAATCCTAGCCTTTAAACCTAACTCTAACATTTAACCCTAATCCTAGCCTTTAACCCTAACCCTTGACTAGAGTTAAGGGCTAGGGTTAAATGTTAGGGTTAGAATTAGGGTTAGTGGAAATCGGTAAGAGCCCTTAACACTAACATTTAACCTTAACCCTAACATGTGACTTTGTTCACATAGAGGTTCCTGCACTACTTTGATGCGACTTTGATGCTACTTGAGTGCCAGGAAGTGAGTTGCCATTTAACCCTAACCCTAGCTCTTAACCCTAACATTTAACCCTAATCCTAGCCTTTAAACCTAACCCTTGACCCTAACATGTGACTTTGTTCACATAGAGGTTCCTGCACTACTTTGATGTGACTTTGATGCTACTTGAGTGCCAGAGAGTGAGTTACCATTTAACCCTAACCCTAGCCCTAGCCCTTAATCCTAACATGTAACCCTAAGCCGAGCCCTTAACCCTAACATGTGACTTTGGACACATAGAGGTTCCTGCACTACTTTGATGCGACTTGAGTACCAGAGTGTGTAAAGTCACATCAAAGTTGCACTACATGAACAGAACTGTCATACTTTCCTATTAGCAAAACAAATCAAAAATGCATCAAAAATGCAATACTTGCATTTTTGGTGCGGGTCCATTGAAGTCTATTACATGCAAAACACAATCTGCTGTGGAAAAAAGTCCCTGATCCTTTCCAAAAAATGCACCGGCTTAAAAGATGTGAACTTGATCCATAGGAAACCATGGTAAATGGACTGTCGAGCTTTTCTGCAAAATGCACTAAAAAGCATATGTATGGAACCAAGGGTTATGAGGCTTCAAAATTGATTATCAGAGATGGATTAAGGTAAAATGGGGCTATAGGTTAAATAGCAGCTTTGGCCCTCTATCCCTTTAATTGATATTGATAAGCAGTGCAACAGAGAACCCCCCATTTTATTTGTCCTAGCTTGCTCACCCATATCAAACATCAACTGCCTACAGATTGGAAGCATAGAGATTGGAAGTCGTACAGCTGACCAATTTTGCTATCCCTGTGGTCTATTGCTGGAGTATGAAAATTGTAACTGGGCCCCCTTGACATGCATTGGGCCCTAGAATTCTACCTAGGTTGCCTTGCTGTATATTAGGGCACACCAACAGTAGGAACAATCCAAAGTCCATGCAGGCAATTTTCAATCCTACACCAGGTCTAATATCATAGCATTGCAAACCATCAAAGCTAAGGAGCACTAGAATTAGCGTTATGCAGGTATTTTCTGACTTCCAGCTTTTACTGATCCAGCCTTACCAGTGGCTTCCGGTGGAAACTACTAGTGTTTAGCAATTACCAAGAGGACAAACTTCATTTGTGGATTTGATGATAGGGAAAATAACAAGTTTCAAAAACAAAACATTTTGTGCTCTTACATTTTATGTGGATGTCCCTCTGTCTGTGTGTTTTTTTATGTTTTTTTAGGTGGTCATCATGAATGGGGATATATAAATAGCGGTGTGTTGCCACTAGTTACTAACACCCACCATATCAACCTGCTGCCCGACCTTCATATATCACTTCTGAGACAATGAATAGTCATTTGCTTTGTTTTGTTTTTGTTTATTGGGGGGCTATAACTTGGTTGGGGTAAGGGTATATGGGATGCCCATAGATCAGATTACTTTGCCATCATATTTGTAAATTAGAACTTCGATTGAGCCTTGAAGAAATGATGCACATATATAACATCTACAGTCTCTTCCCTGCATCACCATGCAGATTATTGCTCCTCTTCTGTGTAAATCCTGCAGACTATTGCTCCCAGGAATCCTTCCCTCCTGCACAAACTTATTCTGTAGCAAATTAGGTTTTTTGTCACATCTTCTACTATATGTAAAAGATCCCACTCTGAATAGTCTCTAATGCTGACTCTGATCCCTCCTGCTGCTGTTTAGTACTCCATTCTTCACTTTTCCCAGACGGCAACTCCTCCCAGTGGTCTGTTACCTCAGCTTATATAGGAGGCCTGCCCCCTGCCAATTCCAGTTGGGGATTGGTCGGGGCTCCTCACAGGAGCTACCTGCCACTCCAGTTCAAGCCCTGCCCCTCTTCCAGAACATTCTCCCTGGAAGCAGGGGAGGCGCCTCAGAACTAAAGTACAGGTGGTCACACCCACTGCTACACTAACCACTCCCTGCCCCTAGATCAAAGACAAACAGGCCTAGCTTACAGCATAGGCCTGCTTAAATTTACCTGTACTGACAGAACCTACCAAAAATCCTCACTCTACCACCTACCTATGGTAGAGGGGGCTACATTTATATATATATATATATATATTATATATATATATTGTGTAAATAAACCCATGTCAGACATGCCTGTTCTTCATAAATTGACCCACTGTATACTAGACAGCTATTCAGTACCACTCTAATTACACATGAATGCAGGCAGCCTGCAAGCACTGAACTAGAAAAAACACTAGTAATGATAAATCACAGCCGTATTTACCCCTTGAAGATATGATCCACTAGGGAAATTTGTTTTGTCAATATCCATTGTGTTTTACAGTACATGAGCTATAATTCATCATTAGAAAATATTGCCATGATGATGCCGCGTTTTTTTTTTTTTCTTTTGTGGACAGTCCAGAATGTACAAATACAATATGTCAATTTCACCTCCAGAGCCCTGAAGCCAAGCTGGTGTGAGATGTCACCTTAATGTGATAGCGGTTATCTCTGACAGCAATTAAACATAGCTCACTACACAGAGCACAGGGATGAGAAACAGCTGTGGAATACTCTGATACAAACAAAAAAAATGTTCTCACCTTTTCCCTTAGGAAAATGTCCATAGGGATACCAGACTTGCTAAAGAATGCCAAAGAGATTTCTCAAATTACATGAGACAAAGGCACTATTAACTATCCTTTGCTAATTGGATGAGCGAAGATCTCTCTCTTATGTTCAGAACTTCCTTTAATAGGGCAGTTGGTGTGCTAACTCTGCCAATACAAATATACAGTTCACAAATAAGTCTATAAACCTTCAGAAATAATGTGAATTTATTGTATTGACAGCTTTTACAGTGATATCTGATCTTACAAATAAATAAGAAGTAAGGGCCTTCAGGTGGATCGATTGACCATCTCACATCTGTTGTCCCTTTAGACAGCCTAGGCTGACTGTTCTGCAGGGAATAGGACCAATCATTCAGATAAAATAAAGGTTTGTACAACTGCTATTTTTACCCTGCAGATAAGTTGGCACAACAGCTGTCATCCCATGGCTCCTTTCTCCTCCTACCTACCCTTTCTTTAGTCTTAAAGCCCAATTTCATCTGTGGCAAAAAATATTTACCGTATTTATTTATCGGCGTATAACACGCACATTAATTTTAAGAAAAAACTTTAAAAAAATGTTAAATAAGGAACTTTGAAGCAAAATAAGGGTCAGTGCCCATCTGCAGCCTCACAAGTGGCATCAATGCAGCAGCTTCACCATTGCCTTCAATGCAGCAGCCTCACCATTGCCATCAATGCAGCAGACTCACCATTGCCATCAATGCAGCAGCCTCACCATTGCCATCAATGCAGCAGCTTCACCATTGCCATCAATGCAGCAGCTTCACCATTGCCTTCAATGCAGCAGCCTCACCAGTGCCATCAAAGTAACAATTTCACCGGTGCCATCAATGCAGCAGCTTCACCATTGCCTTCAATGAAGCAGCCTCACCATTGCCATCAATGCAGCAGCTTCACCATTGCCTTCAATGCAGCAGCTTCACCATTGCCTTCAATGCAGCAGCCTCACCATTGCCATCAGTGAAATCTGATCAATGCCCATCTGCAGCCTAGAGGGGACAGGGAATGGGTGGAACAAGCGCAGACAGATTACATACAGTGAGAATCTCCTATGATAGACAGAACACTGGTCCAATGGCTTCCCAGGAGATGGGACTTCCTATTACAGAGGCCGCCAAGTAAACCAGAGATTCTCCTGTATGTAATCTGATGGCGCTCGTCCCGTCCCCCTCCCTGTCCCCTCCAAGGCAGATAAAATTGAAGTATTGGCATATAACACGCACACGCTACTTGCACCTGATTTCCAGGGTGAGAAAAGTGTGTGTCATATGCCAATAAATACAGTAATTGGATCCTCCAGCAGCCCACAAAATGAAAAAAGCAGCCCTGGCTACTATACTCTACTACATACTATATACCTCCACTCCAGCGCAGTCCCCGCAGACTAGCGTGACCACATTTCCAAACTGCCATTCAGGGACACCCCCCTCCCCTTCAAAAAAAAAATATGACTTCAAAACCCTCGCCGACGATGGAATCTGTCATTCATTTCCCTCCTGCGTAGCTATCTCTATCATAGAATGCTAGGAGGACGTGATGGCACTTTAGAACAGCGGTCCCCAACCTTTTTTGCATGGGGGACCGGTTTCGTGGAGGGTGGGGAGGAATGTAGTCTCTGGGTTGACAGGGAATTTGGCGACAGGTGATTTGTCGGATGAAAAGCACTTAAATCATCCCGACACCATGCTTGATATGGTGTCAGGATGATCAAATAGAATTGTTTCTATTAGTACATTGTAATATATAATGAAATAGTTCAACTCACCATAATGCAGAATCAGTGGGAACTCTGAGCTTGTCACTTGCCACTAGATACAGCATGCCACCGTCGCCTGCCCCCAGATGCAGTGTGTCACTTGCCATCCGATGCAGTTTGTCGCTTGCCACCCGTAGCCTGCCACCAGATGCAGGGTGCCACTTGCCACCTATACCTATAGCCTGCCACCAAATGCAGTGTGCCACTGGCCACCTACAGCCTGCCACCAGATGCAGTGTGCCACTTGCCACCCACAGCCCGCCACCAGATGCAGTGTGCCACTTGCCACCTATAGCCTGCCACCAAATGCAGTGTGCCACTTGCCACCTATAGCCTGCCACCAGATGCAGTGTGTCACTTGCCACCCACAGCCTGCCACCAGATGCAGTGTCACTTGCCAGCCAATAGTGAGGGTGTATAGCGAAGGGTACAGGGTTCTGTAGAGGGGTGCAGGGTACTATGGGTTGGGGGCAGGGTGTATAGTAAGGGCTGCAGGCTACAATGAGTTGGGGGCAGGGTGTATAGTGAGGGCTGCAGGGTTCTGTAGAGGGGTGCAGGGTACTATGGGTTGGGGGCAGGGTGTATAGTGAGGGCTGCAGGGTTCTGTAGAGGGGTGCAGGGTACTATGGGTTGGGGGCAGGGTGTATAGTGAGGGCTGCAGGGTTCTGTAGAGGGGTGCAGGGTACTATGGGTTGGGGGCAGGGCGTATAGTGAGGGCTGCAGGGTTCTTTAGAGGGGTGCAGGGTACTATGGGTTGGGGGCAGGGCGTATAGTGAGGGCTGCAGGGTTCTGTAGAGAGGTGCAGGGTACTATGGGTTGGGGCAGGGTTCTGTGGAGGGTCTTATCCTCCCGCTGTGTGTTTACCTTTTAGCTGACAAACCTTTTTTTAGGTTTGTAAACAAGTAAACAAACCGGTTGCCATAACAACAAGGTTGTTTAGATTTAGAAGGAAATATAGGGGGCATCTACACGAGATATCAGCTCGAAAGGTAAACAACACTGTGGTCATAGCAACCTGTTTGTTTACAAACCTGAGCTGTAAAATAGACAACATAAATATATTAATAAAAAAAAGCAAAATAAAGTCGGAGATGATCCTGCCTTAAAATTCAATATAAAAAGTGCTCCCCCGCCAGTGATGGTGCTAATGCCCCTCCCCCAGAACCCTGAGGACCTCTGGGCCAATCACACATTACACAAAAACAAAATCACTGCTGATCTATATTACCAACAATATCTAGTTCTAGTCTTTAGAAGCTCCTCCCACAATCTATATGCTTCCACATACCAGTACCCAGACTGGCACCAGCTCCATCAGCATATTTCTATCCATTAATATCCTCCAAGTAGTTCCCCCCAGCACCGCCGTTCTTCCCTCTCTATACAAACTATTCTCTTTCATTCTCTCATTTCTCTCTTTTGGCTTTTTAATAAAATGACATTTAAATATAAAATGGCCCAATGAGTACCTGCTTGTCTTTGGCAGACTAAGATCTTCCTACGAGTCCAGCTTAATCCACATGCAGTGCAGCATAGGAGCTGTTACATTGTACATAAACATACAAAAAGAAGCTGCAGTCCCACCACAACGTCACCTGCATGGAGTTTGCATGGTCTCCCTGCGCCATTGTGGGTTTGCTCCGGGTACTTCGGTTTCCTCCCACACTACAAAGACATGCTGGGGGGTACATTGGCCCTAGTATGTGTATGAATGTGAGTTAGGGAGCTTAGATTGTAAGCTCCTAGGGGGTTCTGTAGGTAGAGTAGAGGGGTGAGGGGTGCAGGGTAGATGGGAGGTACAGGAAGAGACGGCTCCCACACAGGGTTCAATGGAGGAGTAGAGGGCAGAGGACAGTGTCAGAGGGGGCCCTGGACATTGACAGCCTGGAATGATCGGAGGGACCTGGATCAGAGCTGAGGGAGATGATCAGGGAGGGAGCAGCTGGGGGTGAGCGAGCACCGAGAAGGAGGGACCAAAGGACTGGGGTGCACGCGAGGGACTCGGGGACACAGGCATCGCCCCACCCCCATTTCAGTCAGAAGAGACGAGCGGTGATCCGCCGTACACTGCACATCTGACAGGGAGCCAGCACCGCTATCCCCGATCTACACCTCCATCCACCTTACTACTACCCGCCTGCCAGCCCTGCTCCTCCAACCAATCACCCTCTACTACATTGAAGGCAAAGACGACCCTGCCTATCAGCAGAGCAGGGGGCGGGAGGAGCTGTTATGAGAAGACTCTGCCAATCCCGTTGTCTGTGCAGATCTCCAGCTCCTCCAGCCCCCTTGCTCTGTGCTGATAGGATGAAATCATTGGTGGGGTGGGAGAGCCGGAAGAGGAGATAAACAGAAATGGCCTCAGAATCGCATCGGCCATGTCAATTTCATTCCGGGACACTGTATTGTCCCGGAATGAAGGTGCCCGGGACCCGGGACAGACCTCCAAGATACAGGACTTTCCCGGGCAATCCGGGACGTGTGGCCACCCTACCGCAGACTCTCTCGCTTGCCGATGTTCTGTTGATCCTCTTCTAGGTTCTGCCTCCTGTGCTGGACTCAGAAGAGAATGTTGCGGAGAGCAGCACAAGAGTATTATGGAATCACATCTTTAACAGGGCTCTTTAAAGGCAGCACGCAACTCAAACAGATTTGTAAGTGCACTAAAGTTTACTGAAATCATTTATCTACTAATACTAGAATTTACATATCAGTCAAAATAAAGTTATATAGTTTTGTTTTATTGGCTAAAACATTCTCAAACAATCCTATAACTAAAAAAGTCAACTGTATTAAAGTGCTTAGCCTCGGAAAATGTAATATGTGGATAATTTTAAAAGTACACATTTAAGTTAGAAGCAAACAGGCTTTGGAGGTAATATACTGTAGGTACACCAATACATTAAATCGGGGGCAAATTATAATTTTAAATATTATTATTATATATTAGGGTTAATATATTTGCTGCCCTTCTAGGAAAAAAAATAATATTATCAAAAATTGCTTGTAGTTTTGTGTCAACAATAAATACTGTCTTTTATAATTAATTTGGGTGTGCTATCAGTCATAAAATGGCTTGCACCAGATTAAAGCCTACTATAAAAATGCATGTTTAGTAAAGGTTATCTGCATAGTGTGGCTTCTTTTCAGGATGACAGATATCTGCCTGGATACAGAATGTCCAGAACTGAGCATGTTACTGTACAAAGGCCCTGCTAAGTATGGACTTCCTGCACCTGCACCGAATGCTGATATTTGTTATATATTGCCATCACCCAGATGACCAATCTACTATGCACAGTTTAATGCCTAGTACACACAATGATAAAACAGGAAGACAAAAAAATGCATTCTGAGCGATTGTATGGTTAAAAAAATTGGGGATATTTATTATAGCAAAAAGTACAAAATATCGTGTTTTTTTTCAAAATTTTTTTTTTTATAGTGCAAAAAAATGAAAAAACGCAGAGATGATCAAATACCCCCAAAAGAAAGCTCTATTTGTGGGGAAAAAAGTGACGTCAATTTTGTTTGGGTACAGCGTTGCATGACTGCGCAATTGTCAGTTAAAGCGTTGCAGTGCCGTAACGCAAAAAACGGCCCCATCATTAAGCAGCCAAATCTTCCAGGGCTGAAGTGGTTAATCTGGCCATAGATGGAACAATAATCTTTCCTGCAACCACGGGTTGCAGGAAATAAAATTACTTGATTCCCCCATCCACACAGTTAGTGTGGATGGGGGAATCCCTCCCATGGAGCTATTGTGTTCTCGGGCGGGGGGAGCTGTCCCGGTCTGGAGAGCACGCAGTAAATATTGCTAGCGGCTATAGTCACTGGCAATAATCGCATGGAAAATCCAACAGGCTAGTAAATTGATTGATTGTTTAACTTGGGTACAATCAGCCTGCCCATACATGGTTCGAATCTCGGCTGGTCCCTACTGAACTGGCCAAGAATGCAGATGTGATAAAGGAAATATCCCATTTACTTTCTAATATTATAGGGTATTCAGGCACCAAAGTAACAATTGTGACAAGGTATTGTCTTGTATGGTTTGACTGTCTGGAACAGCAACAGAACAACAGGCAGATAGCTTAATTGAATCAGAATGTAGACTCAAGTACTAAATAACCTGCTCTGAGGAAGGAGATACGGGTAGCAGCAGATCTTTAACACAGCACCTAGCTCACCAATAATGGGGCAGGTGACCGTATTACAGTCAACAGATAGGGACAAGCCATAGGTCAACAATGTAGACTTATCAGGCATGATCATTGTTAGTGAAAGGTTAGCGATCAACAATGTAATGACAGAATAAATGTGCCTACAGACAACAAAGTTCTGGACAGACTGCAACAATCCAATGTCTGAGGGCCCTTTATCACCAAAGCCAAAGTTCATTGGGAGTGTCTTCTTGTAGAGAAGAAATAATAATGCAATAGCTTTTCCTATGCGATTGATAATTTTTACTCTTTCAAAGCCAACACACAAATGTGTCTTTATACAATAATGCTATCTGTTAAGCAATCATTTGGTGGCCAGGTAACCCATGCACTGTCACTCAAGGTCTATGGATCTTTTAGCAGAGTGAATCTACTGATACCTGCATTATCCTCAAGTTTAAAGCAGGTGAAGAATGTTTGGACTGATCAGATTTGCCTATCCCTGTAAATTATCAAATCACTTAAATTTAGACCAATCGAAGGGTGACTATACACAGGTCTGAAAAGGACTCACATATTCTAGCTCAAGGATCGTTGTGAAATTGTTCTCCTTGATGGTTGTGCTGGTGTTATAATGCAGAAAAAAAAACATGAAAAATGTACAAGACTTGGAGATACAGATGCTCAATTGTCCCAGTCGGTATATGGTATATAAGTCTTGATTTACACATTTCCATGTTTGTTTTCATGCATTTTTATGTGCATTATCTACAATTATGTTTTTGCAATAGCATTGTAGGCCCTATAACATGTTAATGCACAACAAGCATTATTATTAGATGTAACATTACTAGCACATGTGGATCACTCGGTTATTTTATATATATATATATATATATATATACATATATACATACATACATACATACATGTAGCACTTACCCCCGAAGGAGCTGCTGGTTTTGTTTGGGCTTACCGTTACCTCACCTGCTTGCTTCTCCGTCTTAGAGGTCCCATTGGAAAATGGCCCAAAGGATGTTAAATCCGACACTTAGTGTTTTTCAGTTATTTATTTGGAATAAACACAAAGTCCTTCAATAGAGGGTCAAAGGGTTTAGGGGAATTCAGGCACCCGGTAATTGCGGGTTAGGCGTATTGGTCAGATCCAGAGGACAAACAGCTCCACAGACTGGATCCAGCAACCACCGGATAGGCCCCTCTAACTTGACCTAGCAGCCAGTGGGGTGCTCAACAAAGTCTCTGCCACAGACTGATTTTCCAGGCTCCTCCAGAGATACCAGCCTTGCGCTTGGTCCTCTCCCAGAAAAGTCCTCCCCTGGATCCTCCAGTTT
Source organism: Lithobates sylvaticus (assembly GCA_028564925.1). NCBI lineage: Eukaryota > Metazoa > Chordata > Amphibia > Anura > Ranidae > Lithobates > Lithobates sylvaticus. The sequence goes on from CM053031.1 coordinate 118,823,999, forward strand.
TCTTGGCCTCTCTCCGCAGGCGAGACAGCACAGGACCACCCCTGGATCAGTAGGCCCCAAGACTTCTTTGGGCCCACTCTCTCAGTTGCAAAGCCTTGGGCGAGCCAGCCCCGAGGCACAGGATCATGTGATGAACACCACAGGCCAGGAGGGCCATGAGGTCAGGATAGCGGATCCCGGGCAGAAGAAAACGAACCCGCAAAAATGGCCTCAGTACCTTAAATACCCTCTCCCAGACTGCACAGCAGGGAAACCACTCCCACTGAGCTATTTCCGAGCAAGAGGTGGTATTCAATACATCCAGCTTGCTGCATTTCCACACTTACCGGCGGTGACAGCGACACCCACGGTCAAGTGGAAATCTGGGCAAACCAACTGGACTGGCACAGAAACCAGAACTTTTTTAGAACAATCAGCCTGAGCCCAGCTGCAGCCTCAGACAACTAAATTTGAAAAAAAAAAAACAATAGTGTCTGCTCATTAGGAGCGGGCTCTACACACATATATATATATATATATATATATATATATATATACACATACATATATACAGTATATATATATATATATATATATATATATATATATATATATACATAAAAATCCACCTGTGATTACAAGTATCAGTACTTCAACCATTTCAGCATGTCAATTTATCCACGCTATTCCATTTTTCAAGAAAAAATTTTGATTCCAGTTCAAATTCCTTTCTATGACCTTGACTGTACGCTGCTATTTTCCATCTGTGTTTGTCCATGTGTTTTGCATCCAGAATTCCCAATTTAACAAATTACATAAAATGCTCTTCTTTTTACACAAACATAAAAATGTTGTTTTTGTTAGTCCCATAAAAAAGCAAAGCATGTGGTATCCACCATTGTTGAACCCTTCTAAATACAGCACACATTGCCAGAGTGTTATAGACGGAGACGTAGTCACTCGCCTGCATATTCAATTCTTTGTAGCTGTGAAGTAAAAGCACATGCTGACAATTCGACGTATGGATTATATTACTGTAAGGATTCCAGTGTGTTTTTATTTAACACAATGAAACGCTAAAATCACTCGTTAAAATGTGGCATTGCCAAAAGTTGGTGGTTTCGTTATTCATAGCTCGTTTAGCGCTAGTGAAATAAAAACATTTATATAACTCTTTAAAATATATGTATTGAAGCAGAGTTTAGGATGGACTCTGTGATGACTAAGGATAGAAATTGACACTAAGCATTGTCCAAATCACACCCATAAAGTCCTGAGTTGACTTTGCTGCGTGCGTGTCTGGATGGTACGCGCATTGTCTACAACTAATGACGTTTTGAATGTTGTGGGTTTCGTGCAGTTGAAGAGACTGTAACAGATCCTAACTGTCAGATGTGTTCAGAGTTTTGCTGGAATAATCATGGCAGCCAAATATTCCAAAGGAGGATCAAAGTAAAAGTTAAACTCTTTAAAATATATTAAACTATAAATAATGGCAAAAAGTGAGGAAAACGCCCAAATCATTCAGTATAGCAGCAAATCATCAAAGGTATAAAGGTTGATTTGTGTATTTCAAGGATACAGCTTTGTTATGGCTTACAGATATGTCACGGGAACTTTTTATTATTTTCCGAATCGTTATTTACAGGTGGAGCACAGTCTGTGACCGATTCACCTCTTCGAAAATTCTTTTGCTTGCATCAGTTGTCTCTTTTTATCTTTATTCGTCAATTCATGGCAATCTTGCGAATTCCCAAAGAACACTAATAAATTCTATGATACATAGATTCAGAATTTTAACTAAACATCATGCATTTCCTACAGCACACAGTAATTCATGTAACATTCAGGCTTGTGTTTGATGCCACTCCACAGAGAGCAGAGCCTAGGGAGGCAAGTCCTCCAGGCACAGCGTTGAATAGTCAGTTCATGAATCTTGTCTATGGCACTGCTACCTGTCCTCAAAGTAGTGGATAGTAAGGGGAATACTACAATGTATGGCTTATTGTTAGGCATAGACATGTTTCTCTATGCTGTTTGTTCTCATAGATATTCTCTCGCCCAGGGTTCTTTTTCTGCCGGGACGTGCCAGAACGCAGTTCCGCCACCTCAGGCAGCCCTCTCCTCTGCAGCCTGTCACATAAAATGGAAGCAGGTAGAGGAAGTCTTCTATAAAATTCACTTCCTCCACAAGCTTCTGTATGCAAGCGCCGGCATCCAAGGCACGTGCCCCACATCGTACTGATCGGTGCCCTGGGACCAGGCCCACATGACGCAACTGACGGCATTAATGTGGATTTCAGAGGCAGCTATCACCCCGCCTATTGTCTGTCAGATCTGTGTAGCACGGAGCCAGGTGAAGCTCTCTGAAACTCCTCCTCAGGTCTGACAGGTGGAGCTGCACAGAGTTGACTGCACAGTAAGCTGAGGGGGGGGGAGGAGATGTGAGCTGTGGGGGGGAAGGAGTGAACCGACAAGAGAAGAGAAGGTAACCTGTGCATGGGGGGGGAGGTAACCTGTGTGTGTGTGGGGGGGGGGGGCTGTGGACGAGAGAAGAGAAGGTAACCTGTGCATGGGGGAAAAGGTAACCTGTGTGTGCGTGTGTGGGGGGGAGGGTGAGCTGTGGACGAGAGAAGAGAAGGTAACCTGTGGCTGGGGAGGTGAGCTGTGAAGGGGGGTGGGGAGAAGGTGAGCCTTGACTACACCCATTATTTGGCAACAGTTTACTTCTCTTTCCCGAGGAATGGCGGTTTTGGAGGTGAGATTAGGGGTTTGGTTGGGGGGAGGGGAATTTACTGGGGAGGGTGGGTTTCTGCACCTATTCTCTGAGAAAAAAAGCCCTGCTCTCACCACAAGAAACCTAGGAACATAACCTTAATATGGCCAGGTGGCATTTTTGGGGTCTTAGTGTAAGGACTTTCCATTAAGGTAGAAAACACCATTTTGGTTTTGGTTTGTGACCTTTTAATTAAATAGCGAAAGAATGCTACAATAAAAGGTCTAAAAACATTTGACAGAAGACCAAAGGAAGACATATAGATACTTGCCACTACATCCCTTTATATTTGCCAGGACACATTTGTGACATAATAAGATCAGATATTGTCAGATATTAAAGATTTTAGAAGCACCTATAACTAGTCATGTGCAATGTGTTTGGTAATAAATCAAATATTGGCCGGATTTTGCATCTTTTGGACATTCGATGCATCTGAATGTTCGAATAGAAAAATAACGAATTTCAACTAATACAAAATAAATTATAGTGAAAATAATGAATGAATTCCACATGATTCGTTAATTCATTAAAGGTCTAATGAAACAAAAGGTCAACCTGGAGCTGATTAATTTTGTGCTGGAGGTTGGATTACTGGCAAAGTGCATTCCTGAGAACTCAGTGAGAAGGGTGTTGTATTGTATTTGAGCATAGGAGGAGAGATATTGTCATTGTGTGTGTTAATAGATTCAAGAAACAAATTACTTTTTGAACTACGAATCATTATTACAAATATACAGTGGTGTGAAAAAGTGTTTGCCCCCTTCCTAATTTCCTGTTCCTTTGCATGTTTGTCACACTTAAGTGTTTCGGAACATCAAACCAATTTAAACAATAGTCAAGGACAACACAAGTAAACACAAAATGCAATTTGTAAATGAAGGTGTTTATTATTAAAGGTGAAAAAAAATCCAAACCATCATGGCCCTGTGTGAAAAAGTGATTGCCCCCCTTGTTAAAACATACTATAACTGTGGTTGTCCACACCTGAGTTCAATTTCTCTAGCCACACCCAGGCCTGATTATTGCCACACCTGTTCACAATCAAGGCATCACTTAAATAGGAGCTGCTTGACACAGTAAGGTCCACCAGAAGATCCTTAAAAGCTACACATCATGCCGAGACCCAAAGAAATTCAGGAACAATTGAGAAAGAAAGTAATTGAGATCTATCAGTCTGGAAAGGGTTATAAAGCCCTTTCCAAAGCTTTGGGAATCCAGCGAACCACAGTGAGAGCCATTATCCACAAATGGCGAAGACATGGAACAGTGGTGAACCTTCCCAGGAGTGGCCGGCCGCCCAAAATTACCCCAAGAGCGCAGCGACGACTCATCCAAGAGGTCACAAAAGACCCCACAACAACGTCCAAGGAACTGCAGGCCTCACTTGCCTCAGTTAAAGTCAGCGTTCATGCCTCCACCATCAGGAAAAGACTGGGCAAAAATGGTCTGCATGGCAGAGTTCCAAGGAGAAAACCACTGCTGAGCAAAAAGAACATCAAAGCTCGTCTCAATTTCTCCACAACACATCTTGATGATCCCCAAGACTTTTAGGACAACATTCTGTGGACCGATGAGACAAAAGTGGAACTCTTTGGAAGGTGTGTGTCCAAGTATATCTGGCGTAGAAGGAACACTGCATTTCAGAAAAAGAACATTATACCAACAGTAAAATATGGTGGTGGTAGTGTGATGATCTGGGGCTGTTTTGCTGCTTCAGGACCTGGAAGACTTGCCGTGATAAAAGGAACTATGAATTCTGCTGTCTACCAAGAGATCCTGAAGGAGAATGTCCGACCATCTGTTCGTGTACTCAAGCTTGGGTTCTGCAGCAGGACAATGATCCTAAACACACCAGCAAGTCCACCACCGAATGGATGAAGAAAAACAAAATGAAGACTTTGGAGTGGCCTAGCCAAAGTCCTGACCTGAATCCTATTGAGATGTTGTGGTATGACCTTTAAAAAGGCCGTTCATGCTCGAAAACCCTCTAATGTAACTGAATTAGGACAATTCTGCAAAGATGAGTGGGCCAAAATTCCTCCAGGACGCTGTAAAAGCCTCATTGCGCGTTATCGCAAACGCTTGGTTGCAGTTGTTGCTGCTAAGGGTGGCCCAACCAGTTATTAGGTTTAGGGGGCAATTACTTTTTCACACAGGGCCATGATGGTTTGGATTTTTTTTCACCTTTAATAATAAACACCTTCATTTACAAATTGCATTTTGTGTTTACTTGTGTTGTCCTTGACTATTGTTTAAATTGGTTTGATGTTCCGAAACACTTAAGTGTGACAAACATGCAAAGGAACAGGAAATGAGGAAGGGGGCAAACACTTTTTCACACCACTGTACAGTATCTCACAAAAGTGAGTACACCCTTTACATTTTTGTAAATATTTTATTATATCTTTTCATGTGACAACACTGAAGAAATTACACTTTGCTACAATGTAAAGTAGTGAGTGTACAGCTTGTATAACAGTGTAAATTTGCTGTCCCCTCAAAATAACTCACACAGCCATTAATGTCTAAACCGCTGGCAACTAAAATGAGTACACCCCTAAGTGAAAATATCCAAATTGGGCCCAAACTGTCAATATTTTTTGTGGCCACCATTATTTTCCAGCACTGCCTTAAACCTCTTGGGCATGGAGTTCACCAGAGCTTCACAGGTTGCCACTGGAGTCCTCTTCCACTCCTCCATGACGACATCACAGAGTTGGTGGATGTTAGAGACCTTGCGCTTCTCCACCTTCCATTTGAGGATGCTCCACAGATGCTCAATATGGTTTAGGTCTGGAGACATGCTTGGGCAGTCCATCACCTTTACCCTCAGCTTCTTTAGCAAGGCAGTGGTCTTCTCGGAGGTGTGTTTGGGGTCATTATCATGTTGGAATACTGCCCTGCAGCCCAGTCTCTGAAGGGAGGGGATCATGCTCAGCTTCATTATGTTACAGTACATGTTGGCCTTCATGGTTCCCTCTATGAACAGTAGCTCCCAGCAGCACCCCCATGCTTGACTGTAGGCAAGACACACTTGTCTTTGTACTCCTCACCTGGTTGCCGCCACACACGCTTGACACCATCTGAACCAAATAAGTTTATCTTGGTCTCATTAGATCACAGGACATGGTTCCAGTAATCCATGTCCTTAGTCTGCTTGTCTTCAGAAAACTGTTTGTGGGGTTTCTTGTGTATTATATTTAGAAGAGGCTTCCTTCTGGGACAACAGCCATGCAGACCAATTTGATGCAATGTGCGGCGTATGGTCTGAGCACTGACAGGCTGACCCCCCACCCCTTAAACCTCTGCAGCAATGCTGGCAGCACTCATACGTCTGTTTCTTAAAGACAACCTCTGGATATGATGCTGAGCACATGCACTCAACTTCTTTGGTCGGTCTTGGCAGTTTTCTTATAGCCTAGGCCATCTTTATGTAGAGCAACATTTCTTTTTTTCAGATCCTCAGAGAGTTCTGTGTCATGTTGACCTTCTAGTGACCAGTATGAAAGAGTGAGAGCGACAACACCAAATTTAACACTCCTGCTCCCCATTCACACCTGAGTCCTTGTAACACTAACAAGTCACATAACATCGGGAGGGAAGATGGCTAATTGGGCCCAATTTGGACATTTTCACCTAGGGGTGTACTTACATTTGTTGAGTTGTTTTGAGGGGACAGAAAATTGACACTGTTATACAAGCTGTACACTCACTACTTTACATTGTAGAAAAGTGTAATTTCTTCAGTGTTGTCACATGAAAAGATATAATAAAACCTATAACCCTGTAAATGAATGAAGATTCCATACAGTGGAGACACTAATATATTTATTTTTGTACTATTATTGTGCAGCAGTCATGCTTTATTATTATATTATTATTATTATACAGGATTTATATAGGACCAACAGTTTACGCAACACTTTATAATGTAGAGGGGGGACAGTACAATTACAATACAGTTCAATACAGAAGGAATAGGAGGGCCCTGCTCATGGAGCTTACAATCTAAAGGGAGAGGAGGTGGTACAAAAGGTAATACCTGTGGGGTGATGATCTTATGCAGGTGATTCGGGTAATCTTAGGTGGAGGTGGGGTAGGCTTTCCTGAATAAGTGAGTTTTCAGGGATCGCCTAAGACCGGCAGAGAAGGGGCTGACTGGCCATACTGGGACAGGGAGTTCCAGAGGATGGGAGAGGCCCTGAAGAAATCTTGGAGGCGAGCATGGGAGGAGGTGACTAGGGAGCTAGAGAGTAGGAGGTCTTGGGAGGAGCGGAGAGGACGGTTTGGGCAATATCTGCAGATGAGGTTGGTGATGTAGCTGGGGGCGATGTTATAATCATCAGTTATGGATGGATTTCTTCATAATCTTTATGATTTAAGTAAGCAACAGTTTGTAATGTAAAATGCTGAACAAGAAATACTACCTAGTAGTTAAAAAAATGTCTCAGTTCCATGGTTATCCATAAATGAGCAGATATCTTTCCAGGTAATCGAACAGATATATAGTATACTTGGCATCTGTAGCTTCCAGACCCACTACTGCACATGCACCCTACATGTGGAAGTCAAGGAGATGAGATCAACATCTACTGCCAATTCAGAAATCATTTTTTTTTGACAACTTGAGAAATCTCTGAGCGATAAAAAGTGCTTCTGTCTATCACAGCCTATGAAAGCCATAAATGGACCTATCCTTACCCAAATGTCAGATTAGTAGGATCATATTGTTTTTGATAATTGGTCATAATTTACAGTTTTTAGAAACCCACAAAGTAATATTTTTTTTTTTGTCATTTTTCACCAGATCCATATTAATAAATAATAATAAAATCTAACTGTTGCTGTAGGTACTAAAGAAGGGAAAACCTTTTTGATTTTTGTCTTCACCATTTGCAGAAAACACTTCAGCATCAAAATTTCAGCAACACGTGTACATAGCAGACATGTCCATCAATCTATAAGCCCTCATATTTCAGCAGGTAGCCAGGAGAGCTTGTTGTCAGGTGCTTAAAGTGTTGTTTCCCCCAAAAAATAAAAAATTGCTTAAAATTCCTGAAAATATTTAAAAAATAATAATTGGAAAAAAAAAAAAAACTCACCTCTAAATGCCTGTTGCTAGGGGGTCCCTCATAGTCTGCCTCCTTCAGTGCCCGGGCACTGACATCACTTCCCCTCTGCGCAGTCAGTCATCTGGGACAGGTGCCAGATGACTGTGCGGCGTATCACGGCGCGCTGCGCCGCTCTCGTATGCGCAGTGGGTGCCCGGCTGTGAAGCCACAGCCGGGTGCCCACAGTAAGAACGCTGGCGCCGCGAGCAGAGCAGGGAACGAGGGGGGCTTTGTTCCCACACATCGCTGGACCCTGGGACAGGTAAGTGTCTGATTATTAAAAGTCTGCAGCTGCAGTATTTGTAGCTGCTGACTTTTAAACAAAAAAAATTTAAGTGGCACCCCACTTTAAAGAATGGTTATTTATTTATAATTTTTTTATGCTGACTCATGTTCTGCAGTCATGTGGGTCAAGTCTGCTGTCTTTCCTGTGAAACTGTTACAATGTTGATATATGGTGGATCTGGAGAATTGATTGGCTAGTTTTTACCATCAATTGTCTAGGGATCTGTTTAGTGCCTGAAGAGAGAGCTGCTGGAAATACTGATGGGATGTAGACCATTATGTTGCCTGACGGCGCCCCCAGTGGGGTGGGGGGTCACTCAGGGTTTCTCGGGGGACTAGGAGCCTGAGGATTCTTAACTACTAATCTTGGACTTGCAGCATTTAAGGATCTTTGCCAAACATGGACAAAATGGACCCTGTGCTACCTCAGATGGATTATTTACCAATTATGGATACAGTGCACTTTAGCCCAGCAGGTAGTTTGCTGTCTAGTGCAGGTTATAGTGCTGATGCTAGCGACAACCATATATGTATCATAGCTTACTGCATCCAACCAGTCAGGGAATGGGTGACTGGTCCCTTTATTTTGGAACCAGACCTGCAGCACAGAGTGCCTAGGGACCTAGCCTGGGAGTCATGGGAGAGATGTAGATGGGCCCCTAAGAGACAGAGAGAGCAAGCATGTAGTTAAAGAGTGAGGTTAATTTCCTGTATCCACTGGTAACTGGAAGTGAGGTGACAGTATTGCTGGGTTGGTGGATGGCGGTGCAGGTTCTGCAGCACTGGTTTTTAAATGCTGTGCACCTGTGGGTTGGTGTTCTAACTGTGGCAGTGTTTGTAGTTTTTAGAATACAGTCAGTTAGCTATAGGTTAATAGGTGGTAAACCACTTGCCGACGGTTTGCAAGTGGTTTACTGGGATTATGGCTGACAATTGCTCTTTTCAGACGGCAACTGTCTTTCTCTGTAAAGCATTCTGAGTGGCTCATGAGCTGCTGGAATGTCCCATCTCCCCTCCTGCCGCTTCCATCGGTTCGCCCAAGAAACTATACAACGGTGTAGCCGGCTGCTCCAATTCTATGGCCTTGGAGGACCTGAGTGACGTCATGACATCAGTTCATGCTGGATGTAAATTTTTTTATATCAATTGATCCTTTTTTGTTTTCCCCTTTAAAGGTAAAGAAGAGATTTGGGGTCTTTTTTGACCCCAGATCTCTCCATAAAGAGGACCTGTCATCCTTATTTCTATTACACGGGATGTTTACATTCCTTGTAATAGGAATAAAAGTGATTAAAAAAAACAGTGTCAAAATAAAAAGTAAAATAAATAAGAAAAACATTTCTTTAAGCGCCTCATCCCTCCGTGCTGGTGCGCAGGAGTGAACACATACGTAAGTCACGCGCGCATATGTAAATGGTGTTCGCACCACACATGTGAGGTATTACCACGAATGAAATAGGGGGCACACCAGCCTTATGCATCAGAGCTCTGATAAAGAGAACATTTCCCTCGAAACCCATTGGCTACGGAATCTGCCATTCAGTGTCGCCTAAGCCTGACTCTTCTCCAGTGTGTGATTGGTCCATAACAGGGCTACATTTTTGGTTTATTTATGCATGTATGGGCAAGTTGGTTTGTGAGTATACGTCTTATGTAATTTTTACAATAAACGGTATCTAAGGTAATGCAGAAGACTGGTGACCGGGGGGTTGTGTGGGGGGTGCCCCCCACACACACTTTTTTTTTTTAATCTAGATTGTCTGCTGTGGGTTTGGGGTAAAAATATTATTTTACTAACAGGGTGGTAGATGAAAAAAAAACTGTCAGCAGGCCTACTATTATAGCAATACTTAAATTTGAAAACAACTTAAAATGAGAAAAAATACTATATAAAAGCTCAACCATTCTTAATTAAAACAAAAAAGTTGGACGGGAGTTTGTTCTTTATGTGACATAATACTTTATGCTTCTGTGTTTAAAGCTAGATGCTTGCAGCAGAAATATAATTTTGCTGAATTGTGGCCTGGCCTGCAAGATTACTGACCTTTCCAGATGAAGTGTCACATGTAACTATAAATGCCTATTCAGCTCTTTGGTATTGAGAACACATATCATTACATATTTTATTGTTTCCAGGGCAGTGAGACACTTACCACCCATGCAGGGCAGGCAAGCTTGACGTATATCTATATACCCTTAAAATCCATGTGTCTGGTTAGACGTTATTCTTTCATGAGATCTAATCCCACCACTGCCGTGCACAGCCCAATCATTTCTCAGACTTGACAAAAGGAAAACCAAATGCAATTCTACGGCTTTCTTAAGTAGAATGAAACCACATGTGACTCATGATGGAAAATATGGCACTTCATACACAGGAAGGCTCAAGGCCTTGTGCACAAGCCAGCTCAATGGTAACCCTTAAGCTAGGTATTGGTGAGAGCATTTTATGCTGCTTGTTAGAGAAATCCTCTGTTGAAGTGGTAATTCCGCTCAATCACTCTCAGCTTTCACTTCCTCTCTGCTCTTTGCAGGTTTCAAGTTTTCAGGATGGTTCACACTCCCGAAAATCTTCTGGAATTTCTTCAGGCAGGTTTGAATGATATATAATTCTTTATAATGATGCTTAAAATAGCTGTTATTCACTGTTTCTAAAACCCATATAATTTAGCACTTTACAGAAAGCAGAGCTATGGATAAATCTTGTGTTATTAGATCTCAGTATATTCTATTGTATAATATCGTATGCTAGATCTAAAGGTCTGTGTGACTGTTCATCCAAGATTGGATTTTTCCCAAGATTGGATAGCCCAAACTTTTATTTTGTGACAAATCAGTGTTAAAGGCTTAGTGATGAGCTAGTACTTTAAAAATAGGGAGGAATCCTGCTTTAAATAAACTTGACTAACAAAGAAACGTCCTACTTGAACACAAAACCACAGTGCTTACGTGTACAGACACATGCTAGATGGGTAGCAGTATGGATAGTAAACCACAGCATGTGTCTATATGTTTGCCTGTGGTCTTCTGCCAAATGTTTTAAGGCCTTTAATTTTAGTATTCTTTCCCAATTTAGATATGAGGTCACAAACCAAAGCGGCATTGCAGGGTGGTAACGAGTAGTAACATTTGTGTTGCAGCCAGAATTGTTACGTTACCAGTAATTTAATTTACCAACAAAATATATATATATATATAAATTGGTCCTCTAGCACAGTCACAAACACATAATCAAAGCATCACCTTACATATTCTGTGCCTGAATAACTGTAAATGTTCCCCTTTCTGACTAATATAAATATATCTATTGCAGGGTATTGTGCATTGAGATTCTAATATTTGCAGTTAGCATTTGAGTTGAATGTTACTTTTCGGCATTCAAATCCTAGTGCCAGACATACCAAGAACACTCTAAATGTCATCATAACAATCTATACTCCTTCACCCCCCCCCCCCCCCCCAACTATCACCTATCTTTACCATGTATAACACTCACAACTAAGGCAGGCATAGATGATTGATTTTTTTTCGTTCAACCAACACATTGAATGGGGATGGGGGAATCCTCTCGCTCTGCCTTTGTATTTTGGCAGCCGGGAAGACTTCCCTGCCATCAGAATACATTGATTAGTGCTGCCGTATATAGCCAGTGGCGCTGACAGGACAGTTGTAGAGAAGTCGATCAGTAGATCCAACCTGCCCATACATGGATCGAAATTTAGCCGGTCCCTGCTGAACCAGCCAAATTTGATTAGATCTTGGCAGCTTCTTAAGCTGAGGTCAGAAGCTGAGGTTACCAGATTTTTAACGTGAGATCTGGAGACACCTACTGAATGTAATCATTTTAAACCACACCCATAAAATCACACTTCCCATTAGCCACACCCCATTTTTAGCAGAGATAGAGATTTAGTAGATAAATGATGTGGGGCATATAGGGTGATGCAGAAAAATTGTAGGTGTGGACAAGATGTAGTAACAACGGGACAGGCTGAAAGGGATATGGCTATTGCATTTTAGACTGTTAAACAGATCTGGGCCTGGGACCCATTAGAACTTTTAATCTGATTTCATGGGCATTTCTGGGTGGATTTTTCATCTCCAGAATCAATGTCTATCTCCCTCTACTTATCACTGATGTATTGACCTATTTAAAAATGTTGCTGTACCTTGGTGCCTCTATCATTAAAGTGGGGTTGCAGCCAAAAAACAAAAAAGGGGCTTAAAAATCATAAAAAAAATTAAAAAAAAATAATTGGAAAAAAAAAAAAAAATTTTTTACTCACCTCTAAATGCCTGTTGCTAGGGGGTCCCTCGAAGTCTGCCACCTTCATTGCCCGGGCTAAAAGTCACTTCCTGTAGGCAACGCACAGTCATCTGGGACATGTCATGTGTCCCAGATGAGTGAGCGTCGAATCACGGCGCACGGCGCCGCTCGCGCATGCGCAGTGGGTGCCCGGCTGTGAAGCCCAGCCGGGTTCCCACATTAAGAATGCCGGCGTCGTGAGCGGAGCGGGGAACGAGGGGGGGGTCTCGTTCCCCCGCATCGCTGGACCCCGGGACAGGTAAGTGTCCGATTATTAAAAGTCAGCAACTGCAGTATTTGTAGCTGCTGACTTTTAATTTTTTTTTTTTGCCCGGCCCTCCTCTTTAACTACCTAAATAATCTTTCTAAAGCCTGCCCAGTGCAGACAGTAACTTCTGGTGTGGTGAGAGTCCCTCTTGCTCTGGAGATGAGTGGTTAATGCCATTTTAATCACCACCCTGTTTTTTTTTTTCAATATGTCACATATACATCTGTCAGCTTCTGTCTGCTGGCCCACACACCAATCGGAATTGTAATGACCTACAGAATGTAAGCCTTAAAATCAATTTATGTGAGGTCTCTTTAGATCTGAGTCCCAGGCTGCACAAGGCCTCCACTTCTGCATGCGTTTAAATGAAGCCCCCAGTGCTGAGCTCCTCCCCATCATTCATTTGTCCAACAGGCATGATGAGGTGCAAAACTTCAGCACTGTTCCTAATTATAATTAAGACATGTTTTAGAACAGCTTTAACACAGCCTATAGTCCTATGTTTCTCTATTCACATTTCAGTTTTCAAACTTTGGTCCATTGTGATTAAAGGGTAACTGCGGCCTGTACAAAACTTTGCATAACCCAACTGAAAAGATGAGTATGATCTTCTTAATGTGTGTGTAGGCAGGTTGAAGTATGTAAGCCATTAGCTGGTCCAGGTTAGGGAAAGAGTTAAGTGTTTCTTGCCTAGTTCCTGGGCTTTTGGTCCTAGCCAGCCCACCTATGCTAAAAAAAAAAAGGGGAATAGTGCAGGTCCAAAAAGGTCGGTTAGGGTGGTTCCAGGAGCTTTAGCATCACCTGTGAGCATGGTCATTGGCGATACCGAAGAAACTGGATATGGACTCTTACCTCATGGAGGTATGCCTGGGCAACTACATTATTCTAGTCAACATTAGGAAAAGGGTGTTGTTCATATTGAACTATTATACTGCATCTTTCTAGTAAAGTTATATTAACCGTTCTAAGCCTGGTCTTAAGTTATTCAAAGGGGTACATGTTGGGTCTGGTGTATCCAAAAGAACCAGGATCTGTAAATGCACTACCGGGTATAAAGTAACACCGTTGCAAAAAGCATTATCTTGGCAAGACACAGAAAAGAAAAAAATGAGTTGCTATGAGTAACCAAGCAAAAGAACAAGCTACAAGCAACCATTCATTAAGCATGGTACCTGGTAAGGTGACAGGTCCTCCAGTAACGAAGGGGTCGATGTTCTGGCTCCCTCCCTAGTGGTTGATATTCAATGGCAACTGGATCCAAACCCACGTTACAGAGATCCATGGCCTGGTCACGAGGCATGGGAAGAGAAGAGTTCAATGAGAGCATGCAGGAGGTCCATGCTAGGTGCTCGGCAGGACCCTAGTCTTCTACTGGGAGTGAAGCAACAGAGGTACGCTGGACTGGTGGAGTGGGCGCAGGCTCAGCATGTCCCTTCTAATGCAAACATACAAGTTACAGTGTGTAGTGACATGAGACAAGTCGCTTTCCAGAGGAACTCTGCACTTTATTACTGCACATAGTGAAGGCTCAACTCTAAGCTGAGGAATTTCCTTAATGTTAGATTGTTCACATGACTGCAGTCGCTGCCTGGTTTCGGGCATTGATAAGCGTGCAGATGACCCTACCCATATGTGGCCTGCAGCACCTGCCTTGAATTCTATTTATGAGGAAGAAGTGACTCCTGACAGTGACAAGACAAAGCCCTATGCATGACTCCCAGTAGCAGATTCTTCCTTAGCAGTGGGATGCCTGAAGCACAGAGCTGAGGTGCTCTGAAACTTCTCTGCTATGTGCTACAGATCTAATAGGCAGTGAGCAGGTGGACAGGGACAGAAAAATAAAAAGACTATATGACACTGTGAAAAAAGTACAGCAGCCAGCACAGCAAAGGACATATTGCAAAAACGTGATTATAGAAATGTAAAGCTCTAATTAAAAATGGTCACCATTTGACTGACAACCATAAGGATAATAAGTATTAAAAAATGATGTACACGACTCATCGGGCGTAAGCTCTTTTGATTCCAAATGTTCTGGTGAGCCTTTTCATTGTTGGTGGTGGTTATCTTCCATATTCACTCATTGATGCCAGAAGGATTTATCTTCCTACCCGGATCAGTCTCAACACCTAGTTTTCACTCTGTGGACTTTTTCACTTTGTTACTATCAATTATCTTCATTAGGGATGAGCCTGATGTTCGAGTTGAACACAAGTTCGACTCGAACATCGGGTGTTTGCCTGTTTGCCGAACAGCGAACATTATGCAGTGCTCGCGGCAAATTCGAAAGCCGCGGGACACCGTTAAAGTCTATGGGACATTAACATGAAAAACCAAAAGTGCTCATGCTAAAGGCTTATATGAAATTTATTGCCATAAAAAGTGTATGGGGACTCAGGTCCTGCCCCAGGGGATGTGTATCAATGCAAAAAAAAGTTTTAAAAACGTCAGTTTTTTCAGGAGCAGTGATTTTAATAATGCTTGAAGTGAAACAATAAAAATGAAATATTCCTTTAAATATCGTGCCTGGGGGGAGGGGGGGTGTCTATCGTATGCCTGTAAAGTGGCACAGTTTTCCCGTGTTTAGAAAATTACCACAGCAAAATGACAATTCTAAACGAAAAAAAGTTGTTTAAAACTGATCGCGGCTGTAATGAATTGTCGGGTCACGGCAATATAGATGAAACTCATTGAAAAAAACGGCATGAGTTCCCCCCAGTCCATTATCAGGCCCTTTGGGTCTGGTATGAATATTAAGGGGAACCCGAACCAGTGATGCTTCTTCTCGTTGACAGCTGTTATATAGCTGAGGGCGGGGCCACTCAGTGGCGTAAATGGGCGACCCCGCCCACTCCTGATGCCACGTGGCACCAGAGGAAGGCGGGGTCACCCGTTTATGTCACCGAGTGGCCCCGCCCTCACTGAGAGACAAAATAGATGGCCTTGTCCTACGAATGATAGGGATTTTTTTTGCTCATGTGCAGAAGTGAGGGCCCAGCTAGAGCGTTTGCAACAGCAGTTGTGTGGCTCACCCTTCTTACAGGAGTGTGGGTAGGTGATTATAAAATTTGGGTAAGCTACTAGCTAGTTAAACCTCAACTTAGCTAAAAAATAAAGTGCATCGCCCTAATAATTGCCCTTGTATGCTAATAAAAAAGATACTTAGTAGACTATGGAGTTCCACATTGTCTTCTTGGCAACCAAGTTCTCTTTACACTGCTCTTCATTCACATCGCTATCTTAGTTTTAATGCACATGCGTGCCACAAGGAGGACCCACGCTAGCGTAGACATGCTGCAAGCCCCTGCCAAGTATTTGTAAATTGTCAGAGATTTGTGGAACGTCTGCACACACACAGGTTGGCATGCATGTACCTCTGATAGAAGCATTGCATCCTGGGATATGTGACATGGACATCCCAGGAAGCAGCAGAACCAATCCTAGATGAGGAATCAGGTAAGGAAGGACTGCACCGATATTTAAAAAATATAGGTATATGCTTTTTGGAAAATATAAATATTATCTGGAATAGTGTTGTAAGGCACTGATTCACAGCATGCCAAGTATAGTCCACACAATTTGATTGCCTTGACTTTAATATTTGGTTTCCCCAGCATACTGTCCTGAAGGCTAATATGTGTCCCAGGCAATACACCAACCTAGTGAAAACATATCGTAAAATGTACTGTCATAAGTTCATAGATATAGATAGACATTTACAACTATAAAATAAGTAATAAAATACTGAATATACAAAATTATATTATTTTGTTACTATGTACCACTTAGCACCTTGTAATAACATGATTCTGTTGGTCTAGCACAGTACATAGCCCTCATGGAAGACTCATTTTACAGCACTTTTTTGCTATAGTTGTGGCTTTTTTTACGATGCTTTTCGATTTTATTAGTTTACATTTCACTGTGTAATAAACACTGAAGAACTGGCACGATTTTGTAAGGTGAAAGGTTGAGTAAAATGATAAAGTCATCCAGAGGAAAATAATGAAGGTTGTTTAAGAAGAAAGAGCAGATCCTGATGGGCAGCCCTGCTCTGAACATTCGCTGACAGCCTGGCTGTAAACATGGTTGATGACTGCTGAGTTCTCCTTCACAGTGCAATTGGATTTTGAAGTTGAGGACATAAAAATCATAGCTTCAAGATGAGTCTTCCTTGAAACCCTTCTTGTGAGAGGTGGTGGTATTTATTTCTAAAGCTACATTACCCAATATTACTGGAACATACAGATCTACAATATTACTGAGACATTACTGTGAATCTAATGGCAGCACATGTTTTTTAGAAAAACTGGCTTGAGAAACATATATCGCTAAAAACTTTACATACATAGAGAAATTTTAAAACATTAATGATGGCTGTGTATGCTTTGATAAATAATCAATTTATTTTCTGATCAATATCTCCAGATAGGAATAACTGACCTATAGTGAACAACCTATTTGATCGATATGCTACAGATAGGAAAGTGGATTTCAATTGATTGCTGGCAGATGTGATCATAAATAATCAATCGTATCTCTGTTTTCACAATGCAATCTTATAATCTGATCAATCAACATACAATCAAATTCATGACCAAAACATCTCAGTGCTGCCGATCAGTGCAACACTTTTGATAATTTTCCACCCTGGATGATCAACTTGATTGGGTCTAGAGTCTAAATTAGTCAGAAGGGAAGTTATGTCTATTTGATTGTTTGCACATCCGATTGCTTTGATCAAATCACCAATCGATCAGATTTAAAAGGAATGTATGGCATCCTAAAAGACACATTAATTGGGTTATTTACATCAAAGTATTACATGCTTATACAAAAAAAAAACATAAAAGAATAAATAAGACAACAGACTACACACTTGTAGGCAGGTGCAGTCCACTTTCTCCACTGAAGGTGGCACTCAACCGCAGTAGCACTGCAGAGGGAGAGGAAGTCAAGAGGACCATGGTTCCTCTATGGTTTCCGCCATTCTCGCGCAACTGCCAAAAACTGTCCAACACAGCCCGAGAAATCATGAGGCAGTGGGATCGGCTCTAGTCATGGGATAATGTCCTATATCGTCAGGAATGCATTACTACCGAAACAGCGGGACATATTACAAGTTGTGGTCCCCAAGTCACATATCCTTCAAGTCTGACAAGCACTGCATGCTACGAGTGGCCAGATTGGAGCTGATCGGACTGAGTCCTTGGTCAAGAGTTACTTCATCTGCCCATACCTGGCAGACTGGGTCCAGAAGGCTTGTTGGGAATGCGAGATTTGCTCTGTACATAAATCCCCTCCTGAGAAGGCCACACCTATGTCCATCACTACATCAGAGCCCTTCAAATTGATCACCGCAGACTTTCAGGTGATATCCAGCATGTCCCCTGGATATTGCTATGCCCTGGTATTCGTTGACCATTTTACCAAGTTTGCTATAGTGGTTCCCACAAAGGACCAGATGGCTCTGATCATGGCTAAGCTATTCAGGGAGCATGTGGTACAGTCTTTCGGCTGTCTGAAACAGATCCATTTGAACCAAGGCCAGAACTTTGCATCAATAACTTTCTCCGAACTGTGTTGCCTCAGTGGTATCAGGAAGTTGCATACCACTCCAATCACCCAAAGGGCAATAGGGCCTGGAAATGCTAAGGACTCTCGAGTTGGGGCACCGTGATCGCTGGCATCAGCATGTAGGGGCCATAGTGTGGGCCTCAAACAATATGGTTCATCGTGCTACAGGACACACGCCCTTCTCGTTAAGTGCTACTGGTGGACCTCTTGCTGGATTTAGTGAGCCAAGCAAGTGGTACTGGATAAACACAAAAACTTGGCCATGGACTCAGTCCTGAATGAATTGCCATTGCGACCAGGGGACCGGGGTTTGATGAAAAACCTAAACAATGGTACCAGAACGCCTCTTCAAAATGTATCTAGATTTGTCCCCTCCTGTTTTCAGGGCTGTGGTCAGGGTGGCTCTGCCCTTCATATATGGTGGACTTGTCCTAAGGTCCGTCGTTTCTGGATACAGCTTAATTCATTCAGTCACTATGGTTAACATTACTAAAGACCCTCGCATAACCTTGCTTAATGAACCTGTGTAGAATATCCCAAGGTACACACAGACTCTAATTTATTTTATGTTTTTGGCAGCCAAAATATCCATTGCTACTGCTTGGAAAAGTGCAATGATCGACTTAGCTATAATGAAGCGAAAAATATCCTGGATCATGCTCCATGCAAAACTGGTCAGCGTCCTATGGGACAAACAGCCCCTGTTTGAAAAAGTGTGGACCCCTTGGCTTTCTTACCTGCAGGTGCCGAAAACTTGGAATTAACAATGGATCGGTGCTGGGCTGGACTCCTGGACAGGTTTGATCTCACCTCTTTGTTCTCTTTTCTGACTGACTTCCTTCTCTTTTTCTAACTTGCTTCTTCCATTCCTTTACTCAGGTGCAAGATGGGCCCTCTGGTCGGACCCGCTGTCTCGAATTTGGTGTTCCCATCTAGGTTCAAAAGATATGTCGCTGCTACACTTGATTTTTCTAAGTATACAATAATTATATATATTTTTCTGGGGTAAGATAAATAAGTCTAGTGTTGGGTGACATAATGGTCACTATGGTTGTAATAATTCCATTATTATGCCTATAGGTTGCCTAGGTGGATGGGTGGTGTCCTGCTTGACCCCTCCGCCGAATGTACAAAGTTGTCCTGATGTAAGGCCCAAGAATATGTTTCTCAATAATAGTTTTCTTATAGTTGACCACTCTGTCACAGTCTAATACCCAATGGCATATCTTCATGGATTTATATCTTAATTCCTCACACTTAAAACATGCTATCAATGACTTCTTGTTTACTGTTTGTGTCATCAGAGTAATTTTGCACTCTTTTGTATTACATTACAACGTTTAACTGTAATTCAGAAAATGTAATAAACAGATTGAAACAGAAAAACATCAAAAATGGGAGGGGCAAAAAAACTAGAATCCAAATAGGAACATACCCCTTATCCGGTGGAAAAACAGCCCTTCCCTCCAACTCTGACGATGTAGTCTCAGAAGGGCCTAATCCCATTATGAGACACATCCACCGTAACTTACTGAGACCTTGTGTGCTGAGTGGCAATTTCTCTACCAAGCCAACCAGGGACAGAGAGCCATTCAACACTATGGATATCCCACCAGTACAGGAGGTGCATGAGGAGTGGTACCTGCCCCCTCTCCTGCTAGATCATCTGGCTCCTGACACTCCAGAGGTGAAAAGCCCCAGCACAATGGATATAGACAGTCCAACTACCCTGGAGAGTAATACAGACTGTCTGGAATTGTCTTAGGAATTGGTCCTGGGTCCAGGTGAAGAGAGTAAGGAGGATGCAGATGGCCCTCACCCTCCTGCGGTCCTGAAAATCTCCCCACTTTGACTCGGACTTGCCAGGCCGTATTCTGCCCCTCAAGACAGATGCTGTCAGCTCAGCTGAGACCTGCTCCACTACACGCTGCTCTCATCTGTGAGTGTTTCTCGCTTGGGCCTCCTTCCACTGGGCTTGTTTTTAAACTGCATCGGGACTGCATGTGTGTTACTACCAGTGCACCACGCTGCACCTACTCACACACTTACTTTGGGTCCTTTCACACTCACTGTAATGCTTACTGCCCTCTAAAACACAATCTGCAGTTGATTGCTTTTCAGAGGACTAAGCTGAAAATGCAACTCAAGCGTATGGCTCATGGATATGATGTGGCCCTATTGATCTCAATGGGCAAATTTGAGAGCAGGTGCTGTCTGTCAAACTTTGCTAGCCCAAATTAAAGAGGCACAGCCATACACCCCTGTCATATTGTAATATTAGCATTCGGGTGGGTTGCCAGGGGTGGTAAAGCTGTGGTTTAGCCGCCTGTTTTCCTGCTTCTAGCAGCCACTGTGAAAGAGACCTTTAAAGTGGGAATAAACTCCCATCCATGAATTTTACCTATAGGTAAGCCTATAATAAGGCATACCTATAGGTCTTGTAAATATCTCCTAAACGTGCAACATTTAGGAGATATTTACTTTACGTGCATCCGGTGACATGAACGGCGCATGCGCTCTGAAGGTACGGCCACCCAGACCATTCCTTCAGAGTCCTGTGCCGTAAATGGCGGCTTCCGTGCGCATGCCGCGAACCCGGAACAAAGACAGGTGAAGATGGAAGCCCTGTCAGTGGGAAGGCCTTCGTTCTAAAGTAAGTTTCACATGATGTGCTACTATGTGATGCATACTAGCACATTATAACTGCTTGCAAAAAAAATGCTGATGGTTTACCACCGCTTTAAGCATTCTTTGACTTTATCCGCAGCATCAGACAAAGTATTGCCTTCAGTAAACATGTATTCTTTAGGGTAAAAGTAAAATATTTTAAGGACTGTTTACTTTTTCTTTAGCTGGGTGCTAGAATGAAACAAACTGCTGTTTTTTTCTCTTGGGAAATTGGGTTTCCCTTTGGGAGAAAATCTTATATATACGTTCCCATTGTTCTTCACACATTCCCCATCTCTAAATGATGTTTGTGTGTACATGTCATACATTTCACTCCATTGCTACACATTCTCTCAATATGTTGTATTATTCTTTAATAGAGTGATATTCTTCACTGACCTCGGGGGACCAACATGAATCGTACATTTACAGATAATACTGTTGTGCTCAGAAATCTGGAAATAGAGGGACTTGAGGGCTTGTATGAGAAGGTCAGACTGACCAAATATTCTGAGAACTTTGCTTTCCCTTTACTCAACATTATCCAGAAAACCGTGTTTTTTCAGCTGTTATAAGTATCAATTACAGAGGCCTTTGGGCTGACAAGCCGCTCTCAATAAGCATTACCTTCCAACTCACTTTATCATGTGTCTCTGAGTTTCTGAATAAATGCATACTGGAATAGTCCCCAGAAACGAAGCATTGCAGTGCCTGGCTGTACACTCCCACCAAATTTACTTCTAAATCAAGAAATCTCATGTTCCTCAGAGAATAAAATCGTCTTCCAAACCCCTCCCTTTTCTCAGTACCAAGCTCATTGATCTTCATAGAAACTCTCCTATCAGCAATATTCCACCTCGCCAAGACGGTTCTTCTGCCCAGGATATTTCAATCTGTATTTGTTATAAAACAATAAAATAGTGCAGCGCAAACATGAAAATAAAATATAAAATGTACCACAGGAATAAAATAAGTCCAGAAGGCAATCAGTCTCAGTATAAAGTGCTAGTGCAAAATAGCAGCTTCCTAATTACAGTGACACACTCCAAGGAGAGATCTGTGATAGTGATCAGTTCAGGAAACAAATCCAAGTCAATCACAATAAAAGGTGCTAGTGCAAATAAGCAGCTACTGGTGACAAATGGTGACACAATCCAGAGAAATTTCTGTGGTGGTGGTCCCTTTAAATAGAGTAATGATGGCCCCTCACCTCCCTGCTTCGACCTGCAATAGGTCACAAAGCAGTATGCAGCTAAGTCAGACTCTGGTCTCCAACCGTCAGGAATCGATCATAGACGCTACCAACCAGGCCCACAATGGTATCCAGCATACATAAGATGAAAAAAGGAAGGGGACAACCTAGTGCTCTCTGTATTGATTTATAGATTTATTGCACATGCAAAAAAAAAAAAAAAAAAAACATAGGAAAAGACACTCACATTAGCCTGCACTCAGTCCCGAGTGCAGGCATTGAAGGTAATGAGATCCAAAATGGCCGCGGGTGGCGTCACTCGTGCTCCCTGTCCCTCGTACGCGTTACGTCCGAAAGGACTTCCTCAGCGTGGGGCAGGGTAGCTACGAGTGGTCCCGCTGTGGCTATATGCTGTGGAGATGGGTCAGGGACCGATCGTGGACCAATCAGGTCCCGCGGTTCGTTTAGACCAATCACAGCCCTAAGAGGCTATCACATGGCTTTTGTGTTGTGGACATGTGAACCGCCGACGGGCCAATCGGGTCCCGCGGTTCACCTAGTCCAATGACAGCGTCCTAAACACATCACATGACTTTCATGTGTGTATTGAATGACGCTGTCGAGCAGAAACTATGGTGAAGAGGGCGGGAGTATTCTGATGCAATGACGAGCGGTTGCCATGGAAAAGTAGGCGGCAACCTAATGATAACACAGGCTGCATAGGACTTTGAAACATTGCAGCCTGACATTTAAAGACACATTGCAGGATTGTCCAATTAATTAAACCAGCTATAAATAATCTGCTTACAAAGAATAGGAATTGTCAGTAGATACCAATTGTAGCTGACATCCTATAGAGCATTAGAATATATAATTAAAACAATAGCGATTAAAGGGACACTCCGCCTGAAACCATAGTAGTGCATGAATAAAAATAATTCCAACAGCCATCACCCCTAAAATAGAGGGTTATTATATACCTTATAATTATTAAAACCTGAACAAGAGTGACGTCATTCAGCAGCCATTTTGGAAATAGACCATATTAATACATACATAATTATACATTTAAAAACATGATCATAGAACATCCAATAAAAAAAGATTAAAATACCTGATAGATAAATTTAAAAGTATCAACATATATATTATAATAATATATATAATAATATTATAAAAATATATATAAAATACACATGTCACATTAAAAATTAAAAATTAATATATAATATATAGGAGA
The DNA here is from genome assembly GCA_028564925.1 of Lithobates sylvaticus. Lineage (NCBI taxonomy): Eukaryota > Metazoa > Chordata > Amphibia > Anura > Ranidae > Lithobates > Lithobates sylvaticus. The sequence continues at coordinate 118,847,403 of CM053031.1, forward strand.
TAAAATATATCAAAAATTAATTAGTATGTCATCTATTGGAAATAAAACAATTGAGGTCAAAATCTACGTTTAACCCTGCAGGCGTCATAACTTTCATTTCATAGATCCAGAAGGATTCTCTGCGACTAAGTTGTCTTATATAGTGACCTCCTCTCCAGTGTTTGGGGACTTTTTCGATTCCCCAAAATTTAAGACATTTGGGGTCCCTCTGATGACAATTTCTGAAGTGCCTAGATACACTGTGTGTTTTAATGCCTCGTTTAATGTTACTAATATGTTCCCCAACACGCACATGCAGGGCTCTAGAGGTGCGACCTACATATTGTAGGCCACAATCACACTCTAACATGTACACAACGCCAGTTGTGGTACATGTGATCAGTTCCTTAATACTGTATTTTTGCTCAGTGGTATTAGAGGTGAAATCTTTACGTTTTTTCGTGTTATTTTTGGCATGTTTGCAGGTTGCACACTTCCCACACGCATAAAAACCAGATAAAAAATTAAAAAGCTTGTTCACGCTAGTTTTAGGAGGGTCTATGACCCCAGGGGCCAAACTATCCCGCAATGTAGGAGCCTTGCGGTATATAAATAGAGGACGGTCTGGGAGTGCTGGTCCTAAAATTCTATCATATTTTAGGATGGGCCAATGTTTGGCGATAATACGTTCAACTTTTTTGTGTTGAATACTAAAATCCATAATAATTTTAAATCCCTGTGTACCATCTGTCGACTCTGGATTTTTTATTTTATCTGCTACAATGGAACTCCTGTCAGTAGTCCTGGCTCTTTCTATTTCCGCATCTATTTCTGTCTTGGTATAACCTTTTTGTTTAAAGCGTTCTGACAGAATTTTGGACTGAGTTAAAAATTCATTTTCCTCGGTGCAATTCCTGCGTAGGCGGATGAACTGCCCTCGAGGAATATTGCAGAGCCATAGTCGATGGTGGCAGCTACTCAGAGGAATATAAGCATTGCGATCGGTTGGCTTAAAATGATTCCTAGTCTGGAATCTGTCATTTTTCTTATATATCTCTAGATCTAGGAAGGTGACCTGTTGTTTATCCACTGTCCAGGTGAGTTCGATATTTTTGTTATTAAGGTTAAGTTTATTCATGAATATCTGGAGACTCGGCTGGTCTCCCTCCCAGATCATGATGATGTCATCAATGTAGCGTTTAAAACATACTAACTGGGATGGATGATCATTAAAAATAACTTCCTCCTCCCAGTGGGCCATGAATAAATTAGCCACACTGGGAGCAAATCGGGCTCCCATTGCTACCCCTCTTGTTTGTAGAAAAAAGTTTCGATCGAACCAGAAATAATTGTTTAACAAACAAAAATCAAAACATTCCAACAAAAACTGCACATGTTCACATGAGAGATCGGTTTCAACTAATGCCCACTTAACCGATTCCATTGCTGCCGTGTGATCGATAATGGTATACAGGGATCCCACATCAGCAGTAATAAGTATACTGTTCTCAGTGCATCGTAGTTCATCAAGGATTTGGATTATTTGTTTAGTGTCTCGTAGGTATGCTCGCATTTTTGTTACCAAAGGTTGTAGAAAAAAATCTAGATATTGGCCTAACCTGGAAGTGACTGAGTCGATACCATTGACTATCGGACGTCCCGGAGGTTGCGTGGTACTCTTATGTAATTTGGGTAAAAAATAAATAATGGGGGTCCTACAATAAAAAGGGTCAAGGTATGATGCTTCCTTATTATTTAGTATACCCATATTTTTACCTTTTTCTATTAATGCATGTAATTTATTTTTAAATAAAAACATAGGATCCCCAGGCAAAGGTCTATAGGTATCCTGATCACTTAATAGTCTCATCATTTCAGTATGATAGTACAGTTTACTCATTACCACTAACCCTCCTCCTTTATCCGCAGGTCGGATAACGATGTCATTCCTCTGTTCTAGGGAAGTAATCCCTCGTTTAATTTGTTGCGAGTCTCTGACCTTTTTAATTTTCAGGTTATCAAGATCACTACAGACCATATTTTTAAAAACATCTAGATGACGATTGTCATTAGAGGGAGGATTAAAAACCGATTTATTCCTAAGGTTGGAATGTGTATTAGTACTATCCTGTGATACAATCCTCTGGATTGGGTCTGTTAGAAAATATTTTTTCATATTCAAAGTCCGTATGAATTTCTGTACGTTAATATAAGTCTGGAATTTGTTCAAATTCCGGATAGGGGCAAATTTGAGACCCCTATCGAGGACCTTAGTCTCATCTTCTGTCAATGTTACCCCACTAAGGTTGTAGATCCCCGCTCCTATCGGGGTCTTTGCCTTTTGGGCTCGTCTCCCCCCCCCTACATCCTCTCTGTTTTTTCTTTTTAATGTGGATTGGGTGGTGCTTGATGCGCCTTGTGGGTATATTGGTGGTTGTTCTCTCCAATCCCCCATCCAAGTGGGAGTTTGCGGTGGAGGATCCCTCCAAGGGATCCTCTCCTGCCCTAAAAAATGGTTGTTAATAATAGGTTGATTGTCCCATTGTTCCTGAAGGGGGGCATAATAATTGTAGGTGGGTACTGGGGGTTCCCTGGTTTGGTAATTTCCCCTCCCCCTCTGCTGTCCTCTCCCTCTGTTTACTACAGGCTTCCATGTAGTATCTATATAGTTGGTGGGGTGCTGGGCATAATTATTAGAGTTAGCGGTTTGGTTGGGTCTATTTTGACCTCTTCCTCTCCCTCTACCTCTTGCTCTATGGCCGCCCCTCCCCCTTTGTTTAGGAGTATCATTTGTATTTTGTGTCCCATACTGACCATTCGTCCACGGACTTTTTTTCTCTTTTTATTTATAATCTGTATTTGTTGGCTCCCTACAAGCATTTTTATTTTCTGGATAAAGTCCACAGTGTAAATATACTGTCCAGAAAGGGCAGAGTGATAAAGAAAATATGAATGTTCTCTGTAGTGGAACGGTTTATAGTTCTTATTACACCTTTTTTTTTTTTTGGGCATACAGTAGAGATCAGTTTCTTGATGTTAACCTCTTCACTGTCAGGGAAACCTGCTGCACATTATAATGCTAATGGTTGTTGCACTTTGTGCCTCTGAATGGCCAAAGGCAACATCAAGAAAACAAAGAGACGCATTTTTGTCTTAATTAGATAATTGTGATTCACGGTGGAAACTGGAGGTCATGCTGCTCTGCCAGTCAATCAGAATTAGAAGTGGTGATAAGAACAGTTGTGTTGTTCAGTGTTCCTTGTGTTGCTGTGGAAAGCTTGTGACCTACTGTAGTTACTGTCAATGGTAAACAAAATCATTTCTTGATTAACGGATAGAATGCTATATTTCCATTCAGTAAGCATTTGGAGTTATTTTTGACACATTTACAATAAAAGATCACAGTGTTTTTAACTAAGTTGGGGCCAACTGCTTTCTCTACCACTTCCCATCCCATATATGCCACCACTACTAACCAGAGATAAACTGGCAATCTCTTTACATTGGCTCCAGCAGTTATGTGGTCACCTTAATGTTTTAGCTCACCTTTTCAGAAAAAAATTTAAAGGTGAAATAACACCTTACATCCGCAACACCCCCAGTCCAAACTGTACTTACCTCCTTAGTTGATGAGCGGTCAGTGACCACGCACCCAGTGCAGTGGTCTGGGGATAAAAATGACTTGCTCTTTTCCCTCTTCTCTCTGCAGGGCTTTGTGGATGGATCAGAGCAATGCTCTGTGCCGGTGCTGACCAATCACAATTGCTCTGATCAATCAATCCTGGAAGCCCTGCTTAAAGAAGAGTGGTGCTTTCATCTCCCTGGAGTTAAGTACAGCATGGAGGGGGGGGGGGTAGGTTTAATTTATCTTTTCATTTTTTCTGAAAAGGTGAACTTACACTGTCAGGATGCAATAAAAAAAAGTATAACTCTGCAATACTTGCACATTTCCCCATATGTATACCGATTGTCTCTGAGGGGCCTGAGAACCCCAGAGGCTTTGCAATGTAGCTCAACAATGTCATATCATAGTTATGGGGGATCAGACTGTCTCAGAGGAGGTCTGAGAACCCCAGGAGCTTTGCAGTGTAACCCAACAATGCTACAACAGGGTGTAGTTTTTAGGGGGGATTAGACTGTCCCTGGGCCCTAGAGATCTGAGGGGCCCAGAAAAACTTCCCCCCAAACAGATATCACCCGAAATTTCCTCCCACCCCACCCAGTGCCAAATTTTATCTTTGATACTTTCAGATGCTGACCATTTGACTTCCATTAACCGCATCCGGACCAGCCGCTGCAGTTATACTACGGCAGGTTTACTCCCCTGCGCAAGCCATCATAGCTGTATGTCTGCTCTTTAAGACACTTTAGCAGGCACGCACGCCTCTGCAGCATGTCCCCAGAGCCAATCCACATGCCCAGTGGGCGCTATGACCACTGGGTACCCACGATCACTCGTGACAGAGCAAAACGCGGGATCTGTGTGTGTAAACACACAAATCCCGGTTCTCTCAGGGGAGTAGAGACAGATCGTGTGCTCCCACTAAGTAGGAAAACCGATCGGTCTCCTCCCCTAGTCAGTCCTATCTCCCCCACAGTTAGAACACACCTAGGGAATACAGTTACATAGTTATCTAGGCTGAAAAAAGACACAAGTCCATCCAGTTCAACCATAAAAAAAAAAGAAATAATAAATAAAAATAAAAAATATCGTACAATCCAATATACCCAATTCTATACCCACAGTTGATCCAGAGGAAGGCAAAAAAAAAAAACCCCAGCAGAGCATGTTAACCCCTTGATCGCTCCCTAGTGTCATCCCCTTCCCTGACAATGACATTTATACAGTAATCAATGGCTATTTTTAGCTCTGATCGCTGTATAAATGTCACTGGTCGCGCGAATTGGGCAGATTTGGGCGTTTGTATCCCCATAGAAACGAATGGAAACGCTCGATTCAAGCGTCTAGCGCGACAACGATCGTTTCTACGGGCGTTTTGCCGCTGCATCTGCTCAAGTGGAATAGATTGTAAATAAGGAAATGACATAAAACATAACAGGAAGTGCACAGATCACCATTTTAGCAGACATGCAGACCAGCAATATGGAGGGTGAAGTAGATGATACTGTATGCCTGCTGGATCAGGAGACCTTTATTAGAATGGTCAAGGAGCACCCCTGTCTCTATGATTCAAGAGATCCTACCTATAAACTGTGAGCGAGCAAGAGGAGGGCATGGAACCAGATTGCCATGAAAGTGTTCACAAACTGGGCAGACCTAACTGGCCATGTTAAGGATGATAAAGGTAAGATAAACCTCTGCAAAAATAGGATGATTGTTTTAGTACATTATAACAGAACCAGAAAAACAGTACTAGCTTATGCTTAACCACTTCACACCCGGGCCAATTCTGACATTTCTCTCCTACATATAAAATTCATAATTTCTTGGCTAGAAAATTACATAGAACCCCCAAACATTATATATGTTTTTTTATAAAAGACCCTAGAGAATACAATGGCGGTCGTTGCAACTTTTTATCTCGCACGGTATTTTCGCAGCAATTATTCGAACATTTTCATGCTTTAAAAAAAACAAAAAAACAGTAAAGTTAGCCCAATTTTTTTGCATAATGTGAAAGATGAAGATACGGCGAGTAAATAGATACCCAACATGTGAAAAAGTCCTGCAAGCCGCATCTTTGGAGCGCTGTAGGAGCGGTGTATTTACCGCCCCTAAAGCGCCCCTTCCCATTGAAAACAATGGGGCAGCACTCCAAACCCGCCTGCAAAGAGCCTCTGCAGCGGCGCTTTGCGTGTCTTTTTAACCCTTTTTTGGCCGCTAGCGGGCAGTTTTAACCCTTTCCTACTTTAGTTTTAATTTTTTTTATTTTTTTAAGTTTTAATTTTTTTAGTTTTAGTTTTAGTTTTAAGTTTTAGACTCTTTCCTACTTTAACTAAAAAATATGAAGTTGCTGGAGTTGGGTTTTAAATGCTATTCTTTATCTACATTTTCTGCAAAGCCCAGTAAGAGAACAAGTCTTACTGCCTGTGACACAGAGGTCTGTAGATGTTATGATTGTTGTCAGATCATGAAATATAAGATGCAAAGGTGACAACTCAGAAGATCCCGCTTCAAAGCTTAGGAGCTGGTCATCCTTCTTTCACAGTCCTTCAATCTTTACCCACCTGAACCCTTCACCCCACTAAAGTTCAATTGCAATGGCCCTTTTAATAAAACAAATTGCATACCCTGCCCCTAAAACAGAATGATTTATCACCAGTCAACTAGATAAAAGCGTGCCAGAGAACATCTTGATGTAGTTATGAAATAATAGTCTGTCTATGTAAATTTTAACTTACCTAATATACATATCTGTCAACTAGTCAGAACAGAAAATAACACCATCAGGCTTATCTGATATAAATCCAACATATCCTGGATATAAACACTACGGCTTAGTGGGTAAATGAGGCGATACACAGCTTACCATTGAAAACAACCAAAAGGCCATTGTGTGGTATTGTTTCTTCAAGCATATGAACACACGCTCATTTAGTTTTTGTCCTCTTTGTCTGTGGAATCTGAATTTCTTTCTATCTATGTAAATGGAAGCTAAACTTTTATTAAGCTCTTTATTAAATTAGACAACTAAAAGCTTTCTTATATAAGTTATCCATAGTAGTGAGATGTATACATACATGTACCTTGTTTACAACTATGCTGACATACTGCACCAAAGCTTTTGTAAGTGGGGGTAACTGGTTGGTTATTTTCTGTCCACTGAGCTCTGTTGGAGAGTAGACCTATATAAAGTTGCAATAAAGGTATATGGAACTGCAGGGATTTGGGCAAAGCAGTAAAGCACATCAAGAACCTACTGATACTTGGGGGTTGATTTACTAAGGGCAAATTGACTGTGCACTTTGCAAAGGGCAGTTGCTCCAGAGCTTAGTAAATACAGTTAAGCTTTACTTTGCAAAGAGTACCCAATGACGTGCAAGGAAAATATAAAAGAACACCTTTTTTTTTTGCTTGCACATGATTGGATGGTGGAAGCCAGCAGAGCTTCCCCTCATTTACTAAGCTCTGGAGCAACTGCTCTTATGGAGTGCAACTGTACTTTGCAGAGTGCACAGTCTATTTCCCTTTAGAATTTATCTGGGGAATTTTGTGAACAGCCAGTTTGGGGATAGGAGTGGTGGTGATTAAATAAATGAGTCAGTTGGAAGTGGTGACTGGGCAGGTTGTAACTGTTTATTGAAACTGTTTAGGGGAAACAACAATTGCCTGTTGCAAGGGGAATCAAATATTTTCAATAATGGACACAGATCAGTAGGAAACATAAAACATACATGATGAGAAGCACTTTCTAGATTTGTAATCAGAATTTTATAAGCACATTTTAATAAACCTAGAACACAACATGCACTTTGATCCAGCATGAACATTCCTGAGCATGGTGAAGTGATGGTCCAATGTGTGGAATTAGTGAAGTAGGAATAGGTTTAAATTAGAACCATGTATGGGTGTAGGCACTACTCTAGTCAGTCATCCAGGGTCTTGCATTGTCTCCTTTTATGGAGAGAGTAAGGTTGTGCTGAAGGACATGTTACCCTCACACTTAGGCTGGCCATAGACGTTGCAAATTACTTTCATGTAGCCACATGTTGCAGGAAAAAATTTTGCATGATTCCCCCATTAACACAGATAGCACTGACAGGGGAATTCCTCTTGTCCAGCCATTGTCTGCTCCTGGGGGGGGGGGGAGTGGTTTGAGCGGGCCGGGGAGGCTGCCCCTAGCCCCGGAGAAGACTTTACCAGCCACTTGAAATGATCGGAAGCGAATCTAGAAGGCTGGTTGTACCCAAGTTGATTGATTAACTTGGTACATTCAGCCTGCCAATTAATGGTTTGAATCTTGGCTGGTTCCTGCTGAACCGGCCAAGAGTCAAACCGTTTATGTCCAGCCTTAGTCTGGCCCTAGACTCTTAACAGACTAGGACATAGAAGTTACTGATTATATATGAAATAAACATGCACAGCAGAAGGTGCAGGTGCCACATTTGAAGGAGTTACATGTTACCACTACTGCTAGAAGAACTAATCCAATCAGAACAAAATACTTTTTTCACAAGATCCAGCAGCTAGCATGTAATATCTATTACCGTATAGGTCACCCACGGAAACCTGTGCAGAAACCTGTTCAGGAATCTGTTCACAGATCTCTACTCATCGGTAAGGACACAACCAAGATGAAAGGCCCTAACAGTTTAACCACTTGAGCTCCAGGTTTTACCCCCTTCATGACCAGGCCCATTGCCATACTTTAACTAGCAATTGCATGTCCATGCAACACTGTACCCAAATTAAATTGATATAATTTTTTACACACACACACAGAGCATTCTTTTGGTAGCATTTGATCACCACTGGGTTTTAAATTTTTTGCTATATAAATGAAAAAAACTTTCATAAATTTAGGCCAAAATGTATTCTGCTACATGTCTTTGATAAAAAAAAAAAAAAAAATCTAAATAAGTGTCAATTAATTGGTCTCTGTGAAAGTTATAGCGTCTACAAACTATATATATATATATATATATATATATATATATATATATATCTTTGAAAATTTAACAATTCTGATGTAATGATAGCCTATCAAATTTCTTGAGGCCCTAAAATGCCAGGACAGTATAGATACCCCCCCAAAACCATTTTTGGAAAGTAGACAGTCTGAGGCCTCCAGTGAGAGGCAAGGCAAGTTTTTTGAAATTTTAACTTTTTATAACAGTTTTTTGGAAAATTAAGAAATTAAATAGAATTTTTTGTTCCACATTTGTTTTTTTTACTGTCACTAGTACAGCGGCATGATATGACTGGTGTGGTGGTGATCAGGAATATCGACTGATGACAGTATGTTTAAAAATAAATACATTTTTTTTTTGTTAATTTTTTTTTAACATTTTTACATTTGTTAACATTTTTTTACAAAATGTTATCATTTTTTTTTTTTTAAATATCTGGTCATCAGAGTAGTTCATTGTCACAATAGTAATACTGTACTACTTTTTTTACACTGTTATTGCTTATACAGTGATGATTACTGTATAAGCAATAGCTTTATCTGTCACGATTGAGTCTCCCATTCATGAACAAGTTGCTTTTGATTGTGATTGGCTAAGCTAATTACATGGTACGGGTAAGCCAATCACACATTACAACAGTTAGCAAGCTGTTCATGAATGGTCATTCATGACAGATTGTTTACATTGTTATCATGTGATCGCTATGACCAATTATAGCAATCACATGATACCCCGTTGTCCAATGGACACAGGAGTAACAGGATGGGCACGCACCACGCTCCTAAACCGCAGAAGACTCTATCACGTATATATATGCGACTGAGCCTGCACGTGCTGCCCCACTGCAGTATATCTGGTTAAAAACACCAGCTGGTTGTTTGCATTAGAGTGATGGCAGCCTGTCAAGATCTGCTCTCAGAGAAAACACAAAGTGTTGTGAAGTTAGAAAATTAATTTCTTTACCATGCTTATAGAGATGAATGAAGGCTTGTTTAAAATGCTTTTATGACTCTACTTCCTGTTTACGAGATTGTTCTGACTAAGGCTCCTGCACATATGACCTATGCCAATGTACTTTGTATGACTTCATCTTTTTTGTACCTTAAAAATTCTTAAAGCGTAACTCCAATTTTGTTGAGAAAAAAAACATTCCCCTCTGGGTGATCTATGTACATTGCAAGGATTATAACAAACTTTTCTGCAGATTCCTAGCTTTTGTTATTCTGAAGAAATCCCTGTGTGTTCCTCTGTGCCAATGTGGAAAAATGAATCTAATGGGAGTGGTTTCATAATTATCAATCAGCTGTGGCACCTGCAGGGCTCTAATGAGGAAAATTGCAGGGTCTGCATCCCTTTAGATGTGTTCCTATTGGTAGTATCTCACCAACAATACAATGTTTGCTTAAGGGGATGCCTGAAATCTGACTGGTATCTTAGTACAGACTTCTGGGAAAATCAGTGAGCCAATCACACAAGCAGGAAATTATGTTTCTGGGGGGCGCTCTGTACACATTCTGTGTACAGAACAACTCCAGGTAACCATATTGAATTTTCATAAAATCACAGTGGCTGCCGATTGAAAAGTAAAAGGTAATTTTTAATAACATTCAATTAGAATATGACTTGTGTTACAATTGTATACGTTACAGGCATACCCCACTTTTAAGTACACAATGGGGTTTATTTACTAAAGCTGGAAAGTGCAAAATCAGGCTCACTTCTGCATAGAAACCAATGAGCTTCTAACCCCAGCTTGTTCAATTAAGCTTTGGTAATAAAACCTGGAAGCTCATTGGTTTCTATGCAGAAGTGAGCCTGATTTTGCACTTTCCAGCGTTAGTAAATAAACCCCATTGTGTACTTAAAAGTGGGGTATGCCTGTATATTTTTTTTTCTTTATTTGCTATTTTTTTTCCCCCACGAAAGTGAAGTTACCCTTTAATTAGTATTAAAAAAAACATCTTCACATCCAGAGAGCAATAGTCTATAGGACTGCAGCGAGGTGTTACATTACTCACTTAACATTTAATGTACAATTAAAACCCAGTTTTATCTTCATTCTGTGCTTTTGACTGAATATTTTGGTTTTATACTGCACACACATAACTGGGGTAATTCCATCTCTTTAGTGCCCTTTATTATACACAAAAGTATAAAATAACTTACCTTACGTTTTTAAAACAATTTTAGTATGCCATTTCTATCTAGCCGTTTATTGCCATTGATAATACACAAAATCATAATAAAAGTTAAGGCAATAAGAATGTTATATTTAGAGATTAAAATTGTTTAAGATTTCTGCTACCAAAAAAATATTCACCCTGATAGACAATAAAAATAATAACCGCCATAATTAATTATGCAATAAATGATTCCTATTGAGAGATATTTCGCTTAAACTACCTTTGAGGTTAATAATCCCAGCTCATCATTTAAAGGCTATATGCTTCAGAAGGAGTTTAGGAATAATGTGATTATGCACTAAAACTAGAGGCAAGAAGGTGACTGCTAGGAAATGTTGGCAGAAAAATACAAACTGTGATTTCATTTTCAGGACATCTTTTGGAGTCCTAGACCAACAACAAAATTGATAACCAAAAGCCAATCTTACGCAGTCTAAGCTCTTTGTACAGAACTGAATTCCAACAAATGGGCAAACGTCTTATTCTATTTTCAGCTGCTCAATCAAACCTTTTTTCAATTTTTACACCTAAATGGGGCTATGTTTACTTGTATGACAGTTACAGGATAAGCAGCACTCCCTCTTCTGTGTAGAAAAGCCAAAGTCTTCAATTAGTCACAGATGTTTTTCAACATATTGAAAACCCTCTGAAAGCAATGATTGGCATTTAGTACAAAAGTGGACGTATAACACATAGTTGTGGGGAAAGAACATCGCACACACTTAATGAGTATGTGACACTAGTCAAACACCCAAAATTGTTAAAATGTAAAATGAATGTTTGTCCTTGCAGCAATATAATTAAAAATCTGTTTTCCTTAAATATATTAATAATGCACTTCTAAAAGAATGGTTAATGGGATCATTCAATATTCTTGTTGGGTGTACAGTATTTGTCATGAAAGTATCTTTCTTTGTGGAAGAAGGAACAATTGAGCATTGGCTACAAAACGTATTCCAGCATGCTACCAAGTCTCTTCAATTGACTCTGTGTTCCAGAATAGTATCCTAGAACAATGGCCTACGCAATGCTAATGTTGTAGACCGTCTAATCGAAAGTCGTAAATATAATTTGTTTTTGTTAAAAGAGATGTAAACCAAATCATTAAAATCTCATGTACGATTTATTCTATTAATGTAATTCACAAAAAAATATTTTTAATCATTTTAATCCTATAAATTCCATTGAAATGGTCCTTGTAATCCTGCCATAAAGATCCTTGTTCAGGCACTTCCTGTTAAAGGATGACAATGCTCTGTATCTACCAATTGTTCTCCTGCGTTGTCACCCTGTTAGATGCACATTGGAGACTACAAACAGATGTGCCAATGCCCATTAGGCAAACATGTTCTACTGATGTGAAAATCAGGACCATGGCCCTGAACAATGACATGAATCTGTTGCTAGAGCGAGTGCATGATGGCAGTAAGTTGCAGAAAAGTGACTGCAAGAAATTTGCATCATCGAAATGCAAAAAAAGTATAGTGTAAAGTGTAAAAATTGGGATATTGAAAACAAGTTTTCTGAAACCCCTAGAGGAATAGGTAGGAAAAAGAAATTCCGGCAGAAACATACGGATCTAAACTGCACCACTGAGTGCGATGGAAAGTTTCCTTAAGCCTAGTACACACGGGCCGAATGTCGGGAGGTATTGGCCGGTTCAATAGAAACCATCAGACATTTGGCCCATGTGTACTGCAGCCAGTCCAACAGAATGGCCGGCTTCTGTCGAAGAGTCATGATGAAAAAGGGTCTCCTGACTGGCTCCTGAACATCGCTCTCAGCCAATGGCAGAGAACGCTGACTGGAGTGTTCTGGCGGGGGGCCGTCCCCCTGTCAGAACACAATAGAACAGCAGGGGAGATTTCTGTATATCAGATTGTTAGTACAGCCGCAGCGGCTCTGACCTAAGCTGTCGGGTATTTTTTTTTGTTCAACCTGCTGGGTTGAATAAAAAAAAAACTTGCAGTCTGTACAAGGCTTTAGTGACGGTTCACACAGGGGCAACCCGACTTACAGCGTGACTTTGCAAAGTGATTTGGAGGCGACTTCAGCGTGACTTTGCACAACTTACAACGCGACAATGCCACCAGTACAGGCGACTTTGGCTGTGGCTAATCACAGATTAATCAGCTCTGTGGGAGGGAGGGGGTTGCCTGGGTAAACTTGGGAAGTACCTGGGTAAATTATTTTCTTTTTCCTGTAAAGTCGCTTCAATATAGATGGAGATCCAACTTGGAGGCAACTTCCATTGAAATCTATGGGTACAAGTTGCCTAGAAGTCGCCTTGAAGTAGTACAGGAACCTTTTCTGAAGTCAGAGCGACTTCAGTAGTGTACATTAAGACAGCTCTCATTCATTTCAATGGAATTTCTTATGTTCAGCGACTTGGGGCCTGACAAGTTGGATCCCAAGTCACTGTAGTGTGAACCAGCACTTACTGTTTCAGAGAAGTTTAGTCTTTTCAAAACAAAGTCAAACTGTATCAGTAGAAATAAGCCCTAATTATCAATAGGAAACTGCAAATAGGATTCAGCGCATACCGCAGCTGACAGAAGAGCAGATGACTCAGCTAATATATTCTTATCTGCAAAACAAATTTGTGTAATTGAAGCACAAAGAAGCTGATCAATCACACTAATTGATAAGCAGAATTGGAACTGGTAGATTTTCAAGAACCAAATTTAGCTTTAAACCATCAAACATGAATGATAAATAGACACAATGTGGTTACTTGCAGCCATTTGCTTAGTAAAAGGATCAATGCAGTAATGATTGCAGGCATGTCCCACCAATGTTTTCACAATGGCCGCAATGCACAACATAAGCCTACAAGTGAGAGTATTTGGGCTTCAGTATGCCTACTTTGGAACACAGCATTTTACTTATATAGTTGTGCTATATGGCCACATACAAGGTTTTAGTTTTCTCCAATACAAACAATCCCAATGTCTTTCTGATTTGACAGGAATGTTAACCTCCCTGGCGGTGTTCCCGAGTCTGCCTCGAGTTGAGTTTTTTGTACCAAAAGCGGTAACCCCGAGCCAGACTCGGGCTCGCATTGCAGGATACAGGGGGAAGTTACTTACCTTTTCCCCTGGATCCTGCAATGTCTCCCCGATGTGTGAGCGAGCCGTCTGCTCGCTCGATTCACACAGTGCCCGAGTGCCGCTGATCTCCGTTCCCTGCGACGTTCTGACGCACGGGAGTGGAGATCGGTGCCAAATTCAAAAAAGTTTAAAAACACAATACACATACAGTACTGTAATCTTACAGATTACAGTACTGTATACAAAAAATACACACCCCCTTTGTCCCTAGTGGTCTGCCCAGTGCCCTGCATGTCATTTTATATAATAAAAAGATTTTTTTCTGCCTGGAAACTGGAGATTGTCCATAGCAACCAAAAAGTGTCCCTTTATGTCAAAAGTGGTTTTAGACCAGCTAGAAAACACCGATAAAAAATTAGAATCACAATTTATCATCAAACAATAAATTTAATGACAGCGACTATTCTGCAACTGAGCAAATTTCAGTGTTTTTGATTTGATTACATTATTGAATAATTTTTTATATATATATTTATTATATTATAATTTATGATTTTGTGTTTCAAACTTTATCATACCCGGGATGTCTACTAGACTCTGGTTCGGACAGATTTAAGTGAGTTATATATAAGAATTGCATGCCTACAATATAAAAACGCCAAATTCCATGCAAAATAATTGTACCGCTTTCAGCACTAAATTCCAGACAGAATCATACCGCCAGGGAGTTTAATGGAAAATTAACACATTTGACTGGTTGGGTTGGATAATTCTCAACAATTCACGCATATCATTTTGTTGCCAAGTGTAGATTCACTCCTGGACAGAAACCCACTTTTAGGTGGCTTGAATAAAAAAAGGATAGGAGTCATTGTATACAACCTTCAAATAGCAGTTAGTCAGAACTGTTCAATAGATATGCATGCTCACCCTGTGCAGAAACTGACTTTTTCTCCAATCTGGTTCTTGCTAAAATTCTAGAAATCCCTCCCTTTACTCCCTATGTGATAGTGCTTAGCCTGGTAAAGCAGCCCATATATTATTCGATTTCCCCATAAACACAGTCAGTGGTGATGGAGGAATGCCTCCCACAGCATTATTGTGTTCTGCCAGCAGGGGATGCAGGACGCCTTTCTGGCCAGCAGAACAAAATGATTACTGCTTATGGCTATAGCCACTGGCAGTAATCACATGTAAAAAATCCAACAGGCTGATTGTAGCCAAGTCGATCGATGGATTGTCTTGGGTACAATCAGCCAGCCCATAGATGGACCGAATCTTAGCCGGGCCCTTATAACCAAATTAATTTCATGTATGGCCAGCTTAACTGTTCACCTAGTCACTATGCATTGTTGGAAGGCAGATGGAGTTTCATGTGTTTCCCCATACCCATGAATATTGTCATTTTAAAAGCAGTGCTAGTAGGGAGTGAGTTGTTGGCCAGCAATGCTATTAACAAACTGGAGGGTATTTATAGTCAACACTTTTTTTTGGATAGACAAAGAAGTATTAGAACAACTGTCAAGTTTGTATTTGCTTTCTGTGTACCTGCTAGGTAGATTTACCTGAGAGAAAAAATGTTTGAGTTGTCACCGTAAGAATTTATTTTAAATAATTGCATATTTTTGCAAATGTTACAGGACAGCATAAAAGCTATACACATAAAAAAAAAAGCCTTTTAACAACATAGAACACTTAAACACCCCAGTGACAGAGTGCAGGAAATGGACTGCTGAGACAACATGGAGTCACCATTGATTAATAGCATCACCAGGCCTAGAACACATTACTCTAATTGGATTTATAAGTATATTAGGGGATGAGGGGGGTTTGATATGCATTAACATCTTAAATGTATCAGAAAAAAAACTATCTCATCCATTACACAAGAGTCGTGGAGCACAAAAAAAAAAACAAGCAACTGTTAATTTAACATTTATCATCGCATAGACAGAAAGATTTCATATAATGTGTGGCTATAGCAAGTTTATGAGTTTTGGGAGTACCCATCAGATGGTACCCAATGCCCAGCAGGCTCACTGTGATTAACTGTTCCCCACCAGTTGTGGGACCACTAGATTTTTTGGGCTGTATTACTTTCTCCTTGCGACATATCAGGAAATATTGATTCCTATCAGCTAGGGCAAGACCAGACCCTAGACCCAGCATCAGTGTTTGATGCTGGAATTCCATGTTGCTGTACCAAGTTATATGCTGTGTTACTTCTGGACATTTGTAAGTGCTTAATAAATTCCTTTTTATTGGTGGTTTTATGCTATATGGGATGTCTCTTTTATCATATGTGCTTTGGTCCTTCTGAGTGAATTCCCAGTGGTGCAGTTATTCCCTTCAAGTTGTGGATGTACAGTATTTGGTGACAACTGACAGTAACATTCCTGGTGTCTCTGTGGAAGGCTGGAGAGAACGCCCTTTCCCTAGGAGAATCTCACTTTTTACATGTGACCACCCTTACATGGAGGGTCACATTATTTGGTAAGCCTTGTGTGTGCTCAATGACACCAGGGAGACTTCACAAGTGTTTGATGGTGACAGCAGGCTGAGGAGCTCATCGTGGCTTGTGGGACTTTTTTATTCCGTCCTAGTGTAATTTTTTGCTGTACAAGCTTCTATATTAATTCCTAAATTTAAAGAGGAGCTCCAGTCTGGGAAAACAAATTAAAAGTCAGCAGCTACAAATACTGTAGCTGCTGACTTATAATATAAGGATACTTACCTGTCCAGGGATCCAGCAATGTGGGCACCCTGAGCCGATTCTTCAATTGGCTTTGGGTGCAGGCGCCGGCATCTTCACTAAGGCCTGCAGACTCCACAGCCGGTGTCCTACTGTACATGCGCAAGTCATGCTTCTGAATGGTCCTGCCATCTTCTAGGACTCGTGTGTGTCCCAGAAGGCAGTGGGGGAAGGAGGAGGGGCCGGATATACTCAGAGATCGCCACGACAATCTTACCCGGAAGTGGGAACAGGTAGCTGTCAAAACCAGGCACCTGCCCCCCCCCCCCCCAAAAAAAAAGTGCCAAATGTGGCAGTGGAGGGTGCAAACAAGCAAAACTTCCCCTTTAGGGTGGAGCTCCACTTTAAAGCTGTTGATTTATGTTTTTGTTTATTACCACAATATCACAGTTTATACAGTGGCGGAACTACCGCCATAGCGACACACGCGGTCGCTATGGGGCCCGCGGTTGCTATGGGGCCCTCAGCCGGGGCCCGCTGCCGAGTGGAGCCCTCAGCCGGGGCCCGCTGCCGAGTGATCCGGGGCTCGGCATCGGCAAGCGAGTCCTGCCCCTGCAAAAAAACACCGGCGCCAGCCCCGTCCCAGCGTCGTGACGTCACTCGGCCGAGGCGCAATGAGAGGGGAGGAGCGTCAGACTGAGAAAAACTACTGCAGCCCGAGTCCACGAGGAGCCAGGCAGCGCCGCCGAGGAGGAACCAGCCAGGCTCAGTCTAGAGAATCTAGACTGTCTGTGTAACGAGACCCGGTCTGTGTATTGCAGTTTGCAGCATTCAGGTACTGTACATTACAACTGCTAAGATATGCTGTTTTGCCATCTGAACTGAACTGTCTGTGAGTGTAACTGTAAAATTATTATAATATGCAACATGGGAGGGGGGTAAATGTCCTGCACTGGTCATAGTAGCTTCTGTATCCTGCACTGGCCAACCCACTGCTTGCTACACCCCGTCCGCCCCCCTCCCCAGGCAGTAAAAAAAAAAATGTTTAAATAACTTTTTTTTTTTTTTAACCACTTCAGCCCTGGACCAATTGGCAGCCAAAGGACCAGGCCCCTTTTTGCGATTCGGCACTGCTTCGCTTTAACTGACAATTGCGCGGTCGTGCGACGTGGCTCCCAAACAAAATTGGCGTCCTTTTTTTCCCACAAATAGAGCTTTCTTTTGGTGGTATTTGATCGCCCCTGTGGTTTTTATTTTTTGCGCTGTAAACAAAAATAGAGCGACAGTTTTGAAAACAATGCAATATTTTTTGCTTTTTGCTATAATAAATATCCCCAAAAATATATAAAAAAACGTTTTTTTTCCTCAGTTTAGGCCGATACATTATCTTCTACATATTTTTGGTAAAAAAAAATCGCAATTAGCGATTATTGATTGGTTTGCGCAAAAGTTATAGTGTTTACAAAATAGGGGATAGTTTTATAGCATTTTTATTATTATTTTTTTTTACTAGTAATGGCGGCGATCAGCGATTGTTATTGTGACTGCGACCTTATGGCGGACACATCGGCCATTTTTGACACATTTTTGGGACCATTGGCATTTATACAGCAATCAATGCTATTTACAGTGGTGTGAAAAAGTGTTTGCCCCCTTCCTCATTTCCTGTTCCTTTGCATGTTTGTCACACTTAAGTGTTTCGGAACATCAAACCAATTTAAACAATAGTCAAGGACAACACAAGTAAACACAAAATGCAATTTGTAAATGAAGGTGTTTATTATTAAAGGTGAAAAAAAATCCAAACCATCATGGCCCTGTGTGAAAAAGTGATTGCCCCCCTTTCTCTAGCCACACCCAGGCCTGATTATTGCCACACCTGTTCACAATCAAGGCATCACTTAAATAGGAGCTGCTTGACACAGTAAGGTCCACCAGAAGATCCTTAAAAGCTACACATCATGCCGAGACCCAAAGAAATTCAGGAACAATTGAGAAAGAAAGTAATTGAGATCTATCAGTCTGGAAAGGGTTATAAAGCCATTTCCAAAGCTTTGGGAATCCAGCGAACCACAGTGAGAGCCATTATCCACAAATGGCGAAGACATGGAACAGTGGTGAACCTTCCCAGGAGTGGGTGGCCGCCCAAAATTACCCCAAGAGCGCAGCGACGACTCATCCAAGAGGTCACAAAAGACCCCACAACAACGTCCAAGGAACTGCAGGCCTCACTTGCCTCAGTTAAGGTCAGCGTTCATGCCTCCACCATCAGGAAAAGACTGGGCAAAAATGGCCTGCATGGCAGAGTTCCAAGGAGAAAACCACTGCTGAGCAAAAAGAACATCAAAGCTCGTCTCAATTTCTCCACAACACATCTTGATGATCCCCAAGACTTTTGGGACAACATTCTGTGGACCGATGAGACAAAAGTGGAACTCTTTGGAAGGTGTGTGTCCAAGTATATCTGGCGTAGAAGGAACACTGCATTTCAGAAAAAGAACATTATACCAACAGTAAAATATGGTGGTGGTAGTGTGATGGTCTGGGGCTGTTTTGCTGCTTCAGGACCTGGAAGACTTGCCGTGATAAAAGGAACTATGAATTCTGCTGTCTACCAAGAGATCCTGAAGGAGAATGTCCGACCATCTGTTCGTGTACTCAAGCTGAAACGAACTTGGGTTCTGCAGCAGGACAATGATCCTAAACACACCAGCAAGTCCACCACCGAATGGCTGAAGAAAAACAAAATTAAGACTTTGGAGTGGCCTAGCCAAAGTCCTGACCTGAATCCTATTGAGATGTTGTGGTATGACCTTAAAAAGGCTGTTCATGCTCGAAAACCGTCTAATGTAACTGAATTAGGACAATTCTGCAAAGATGAATGGGCCAAAATTCCTCCAGGACGCTGTAAAAGCCTCATTGCACGTTATCGCAAACGCTTGGTTGCAGTTGTTGCTGCTAAGGGTGGCCCAACCAGTTATTAGGTTTAGGGGGCAATCACTTTTTCACACAGGGCCATGATGGTTTGGATTTTTTTTCACCTTTAATAATAAACACCTTCATTTACAAATTGCATTTTGTGTTTACTTGTGTTGTCCTTGACTATTGTTTAAATTGGTTTGATGTTCCGAAACACTTAAGTGTGACAAACATGCAAAGGAACAGGAAATGAGGAAGGGGGCAAACACTTTTTCACACCACTGTAAATGCATTGATTCCTGTATAAATGACAGGGGCAGTGAAGGAGTTAACCACTAGGGGAGGGGAGGGGTTATGGGCTCTGACGTGTGTGTGTTTTTTTACATTAGGGGGCGGGGCTGACGTCATTGATCGGCTTTCACCAGCGGCGATCGGGTCCGCTGGTCCCGCGGCCGGGGTCACGGAGCTCCCGACCCACGCCATTTTGCCGCAGTATATCTGCGTTAGGCGGTCGGGAAGCGGTTAACATGTCCCTTTAAATAACTTTTTTTTTTTAAATGTCCTTATGTGCACTGTGTGAACATCTCGCACAGACTCCCCCCCCCCCCCCTATCAACTTCATACATGGTATTCGTTGGGCGGACGGTCCCCCGCTTCTCAACACCATAGATTTTTTGCGGCGGTAGGGCGGCAGCAAGCACCCAAGCAAGCATTTTTTTTTTTGCGGCAGTGGCTGTAACTGGCTCTGGCATCTATCACAGGGCTCTCCATTGGCTCCCATATGCCTGCTTCTGCTTAAAGCGTTATTCCACCCTAAGGCAGGCTTCACACTGGGGCAGCGCGGGCGGCGACAGTAAAGCAGCGCTGCTTTACCGTCGTTTTAGCCGCGGTATGCGGCCGCTAGCGTCCGGCTTTCACACTGTAATGAAAGCACCCTAAAGTGGAACTTCCGCTCATCGGAACCCTCCCCCCTCCGGTGTCACATTTGGCACATTTCAGGGGGGGGGGCTGTTATATAAAGCATTTTGATTACATATATTGCTGTTAACAGGAGACAGTGGAGAAAAGGCCTATGGCCATGCCATGCTGAATGTGCCTGCTCTTGTCTGATCTCAGAAGCTAAGCAGGGTTTGACCTGTTTAGTACTTGGATGGGAGACATTGGGTGGGAAAAGATTTTGGAGATTCATATGGTTATTTTTCATTACTATTTATTTTTATCATTTTGGTTTTGAGTTTGTGAGCTTTGCACTTATATACACAGGTGCACATAGTTGTGCTGTTATGCTGTATGACCGGAAAATAAATGCAGCTAAGCATCATGTTTTCGCCATTTTAGCACAAATTTAATTTATATCCAGTCAATTAGGTTCCTAATCTACATAATTTTTGAGATAACTAAAGAAGATTTTACAATCAGATTGTATCGTTGTGGGCAACTAAGCATCTGTGTTATATAAAGTTATGCTTGTTATTCCAATCACTAGAAATTAAATGCAATTTATGCATAAGTCCTCATGCACACGAAGCGTTTACTCAGCTCCTCTAAACCCCCTTTCTCCCAGCCAGAGAAAACCTGCTTAAAAAAAATCAGTAAAATCTTTGTTTTGCACACTCACATTCGCGCGTTTGCTGTTAATATATTCTATTGGCCAGAATATTAATGTATTCTTACCATTAGAACACATTCACGTGCCTACACACATCTAGCATTAACTTGCACTTATGCACATTCGCACAATTTTTCTACCCAAGCGCCCCCTGAATGCGCTGGTGATGTTTTTTTTTTAGCCTGTAAATACGCCTCTTTTAAAATGACACTAAATACCTTTGTGTGCATGGACACATAGGCTAAGATACCAATGCGTTTAAAGGCTGACAAAAATAAACGTCAAGCGTCTGTAAAAGCAGTGTTTTTTTTCTGTCCAGTATGCAAGAGGCGTAATTGTTTCTGTATCTACAACAAACCTTTTGAATTACTATATTCTCTTTCTTGCAGTAAAAAAGGAAGTATTGTAGTTGCAATGTTGTATTCTATATTCACAGCGTAACTACCTCCTGACACAAAGTTGTACGGATAATGTTGTATGCCTAGTTGTGTACTTAAAAAGAAGGAAATTAAAGTGGTAGCAAACATTGCTTGTGTAGCACCAGTGCCGGGACAAGGTCATCCAGCACCCAGGGCAAAGATGCCAAACTGCGCCCCCCTTTCCCTTAGGGTTAGGGTCAGGGAGCCCCCCACCCCTGCAATAAACCATTGCGCCAGGGGCAGCCGCCCTCCTGCCCACCCCTCGTCCTGGCCCTGTGTAGCACTAACCCCCGAAGGAGCTGCTGGTTATTTTTGGGCTTACCGTTACCTTCTTGACCTCGTATGCGTCTAGGGGTTTCCCGAGGTAGATGGCCCAAAGAACTGTAGAGACTGATGCTGGATCCACTTTAGGGATTTTTATTTGCAAAATGGTAGACAAAACATAGTCTCTCAATAAAGGAATAGAGGGTATAGGGAGGAAGTTCAGGTACTCTTGGAACTGCTTGAAACTGAATGTCTCTCACTATGAAATCCAGGGCCATTCGCAACTGGATATTACAGCTATCGGATAAATCTCCTCTCAGTGGACTTAGCAGCCGATAGGTAATTCAAATAAAGCAAAGTCTCTGCCACAGACTTGGTTGTAAAACTTGTAAATGGAAAGTCTCTGCCACAGACTTGGTTGTAACTGAAGGACCAAGTCTGGCCGTTATCTTGGTTACATTTACATGTTCCAAGATAACAGAGGTAGTATATATGGATCTGTTTTGTGACCCAAAAACATTCCTACATACTGATCACTTTCAGTCTAGGGATATTTCAAATATCCCTTCACTGACATGCACTGGCAATTGTCAGTCCATTTCCTTTTTTTCTCCCTTGCTGACAGTCTTTCAGATGTGGCTTTACATCCTGTGATTCAATTTGCTATCAGCACAGAGGTCAGCTGTTCTGGCTTCCTGTTGTGGATGGCACTTCCTGTTTCACGGCTGTCACTTCCTGTGCGTCTGGCGCTCCTGCAGTGACATCACATGTCCTCACCTGACCATTTGGCGCCGAGATTTTGGCGCCAAAACGGCAGGTGGAGAGGGTTATTTAAGGGGATTTGTTTGAGCTCTTCACTTGTGCAGCTCAGCGGAGGTTTATTCCCCAAACAACACTTGTTAAAGGTAAGAGACTTAGCAGATTATTTGCCATCCGTTTTTTGTCCGGCTACTGGTCACTAAAATGCCCCCTCGTTTTTGCTTTATTTAAAGGGGTTCTAGGTACCTCACTCTGGCCTCCCTATTTTCTGGATAGTTATCTGTCCTGGCTGGCACCCTGAGTTGATGCAGACCCTCAACATAGGTAAATATATACCTGGCATATGATGACCAGTTTGCGGTTTACTGATGGCAACCATATCTGTATAAAACTTCCCAGATGGATAAAGGACTTTTCCCTTTAAAATTTCTTATAGATTCAAACTTGGATTTCCTTTTGGCAGTTATGAGCACTTTGTTTGTATGCTCCTTTATATGCTCCTATTACCTTTCCAAGGAATCATTATCCAGGTGGGTTTTTCCATTCTTTCGGATAATATACACTTATATATTCTCTCTTCAATATCTTAACAAATTTAGTATCTATATTAATGTACCCCATAGATGGATTACCAAATTGATATAGTTTTGGACACTATTTCCCTCTCTATGATGCACTCGATACAATCCCATGTATTCAACATTTTTGTGGACTGCAGAGCCCTCTCCCGGGACTTTCAGGTCAGCATTTGAGCCTATTAGCTCCACCCACTTTTCAATTATGTGATGTTCATTTCTACATTATCTTATTAAAACAGTGTAAATTGCTGTGTATTTCAATGTTTTGACTGTATTTTTTCTATTCTAGTAAATATTAATTGACATTATCTAACTCTCCTGAGGAAGCCCAAGTTCGGGTGAAACATGTTGAGAAAAAGAGCAATAAATGAAAAGTTCATCTCTGTTTAGCGATGTATGGTTTTTAAAAAAACGTTTTCATGGACATTTGATGTCAATTATGCAATATCAAGTTATATTGTGAAATTCAATAAAACTTTTTTCTATCAATGTAATCTTTTTGTATTTTTGCGCCTTAAAAGTCCCATTTCTGTTCTTTGAACTAAATTTTGACTTGATGTAAGGGATGTGGCGCTATATTTCTAGTTTTCAGCAACTCAGCTCATTTTCAAAAAATTCTCCTTTGTGATATATCACATGGTGGCAAACACCAATCATCTTCATGAGTTGGCTTCTTGAAACCTATTCTTTTAAATATTTATTCTGAGTTTGTAACTTTCTTTATATTTGTGTTTAACTATCTATTTCCCTTTGTGTATTTTGTAAAGTGACAATGGCGACCTATAGGGGCTCGGGATTCGATGGCCTGATGGACAAAATACATCTGGCACAAGGTGCTTCCTTTGGTGGAATAACTCTAGATCGCTTCTTCTGGAGTTTGAAAAAACTACTAGAAAAGAAGGCACGTATTTTTTGGAACAGAAAATATTTTTCTAAATATATTGAGGATAAAATTGTCCCTTGGGGTCTTCGAGTCCAAATATTCCCAAATCTTTTTAAAGTAGAGACTGAATTTAAAACTGAATGGGAATGTAATTTACAAACCTGTTCCTTTGCAATGATGGGGTCCCTATGTCAACATTATTCCAGAGAGATCGCGAACATTGATAGTGATATTGAAAAACTGTATTCTGATAATGAAACTCTCTTTGCAGACGCTTCCTTTAAAGAATCTGAACTAGCCCTGGAAAAGCATCTAGATGCATTTGTAGCTGAGATTTTGAAAACCAAGGATAAAAAATATTATAGAGACAGACTCTCTTATGAGACAAACACTGCCTACAAATGGCCTCTAGAGGGAGGGGGGCGAAGAAAAAAGACTTCGTCCCAGAGAAATACTAACTCTAATCAAGAACCTTCTGATTCTGATGAATCTAACTTTTCCTCTGTTTCCTCACAGCAAGCAGGATCTTCCCAGGGCTCAAAAGCAGGCACTGACAAACGGAAATACAGTTTCTCATCACTAAAATCCTCTGGAAAAAGAAACCAGAAAGACAATGTTCGTTTGGGTTTACGATCTCAGAAAGGGACAAATGTAGGTGATTCCCAACCTCTATCTGAAGTAGGTAACTTATCACAAATCAATGTGAACCATGCTCCTCTTCCCAAACATAGCCAGCCAATTTCTGTTTCCCCGTCGGGGGACCACTTGTTGGTTCCCCTGTCAGGGGAACCAAAAAACGCACCAATTTTCACCTCCCAAATGACTATGGACTCAAAGAAACCTCCAAGTATTCTGGGGACAAATCCCAAAATAACAAACAAGATAGTTTCCAAATAATTAATCTATCCTCCTGTCCCCTATCAGAGGAACAGACACAGGTCTTGAGCCTTGGTCTGACCTTCTGTCCGGAACAGGAGGTGGACTCATTTGAAATTATTAAAGATGTCAACCTTTTTGCTCGTAGGTTGATGTTTAAGGCAATTTATGACAAACAACAAATCACACCTGAGACTGATCAATTCTCAGCTGAGATTTGGAGAGATAAAACCATAAAGGAGGTTAAAGCTATCAATGACTTGATGGAACTTTGGGAGGAGAGCAACCCCCTGGATCTCCCATTGGAGGATCCAGGGGCTTGCCCTCTACCCTCCCTTGACACTGGTATAGGTACGGTTTTCCCCCGGCCCTCCATGTATAAACCAAAATCTAGGTGTTTTCCAGTCCTTCAGGGCAATCCAAATATTTGGGCGTTTACCCAACAGGTATGCAAAGAGATTCAAAACACCAAATGGCGACCTTGGAATAGCAGATCCAATATAAGTTCAAAACAACGTCAAGCTATCAAATCATTACAAATGAATGATCAATTGATCATAAAGCCTTCCGACAAAGGAGGCAATATAGTCCTAATGGACCTAAAAAAATATAAAACTATGGTTCTGGATCTGCTATCCAACCGCCAATGGTACCGTCCCATTCCTGTTTTTCAGGTTTCATATATTCAAAATAAATACAAACGCCTCATTACTCAGGCCTTTTTGAATAATTTAATTGATAAAAAAACCTGTGAATTTCTACTTGTTGAAAATCCTAGACTACCTACTATGTACGCATTACCGAAAATACATAAGAATGCTTCTTTTCCCCCTGGGCGTCCGATTATCTCGGGAAATGGATGCCTGACAGAATCAGCTAGTAAACTCATTGATGATTACTTAAGACCACATGTCAAGTCATTGAGTTCATACATCCAGGATACAGCTGATCTGCTGAGATCCTTGGATGGACTTTGCCTACCTGATGAAGCCTGGTTGGTGGCCATAGATGTGGAGGCCCTTTACAACTCGATCCCCCATAAACTGGGGGCTCGAGTTGTGGACGGCTTCCTCTCTGAACGGGGGCCATCAGCCAGGCAATACAATAATTTCGTTTTAGAACTGTTGCTCTTTATTTTGAGCAATAATATTTTTATCTTCGACTGCTCCCACTACCTCCAGGTGCAGGGGGTGGCGATGGGGACCAAATGTGCCCCATCGTACGCCAACCTGTACCTGGGGGGGTGGGAGAGGGAGATATTCTCGGCCACTCAGTTCAGTCATTTCTTTGAGAATATTTTGATCTGGAAAAGATTTATTGATGATATCTTTATTGTCTGGACTGGAACTCGGGATGAGCTGTCGCAATTTTTACTGTGTCTTGAAACTAATTCCTACAATCTCAAGTTTACGATGACCTGTGATCAGGTTACTGTAAATTTCTTGGATATCAAGATCTATGTAAATGAGGATAAAACTATTGGTTCCTCTCTTTACAGAAAGCCTTCTGCAGGCAATACTATTCTTCATGCTGACAGTTCTCATCCCGCGTCCCTTGTCCAGAGCATACCATTCAGTCAGTATTTAAGATTAAAAAGAAATTGTAGCAAAGAGGCTGATTTTGAATTAGAAGCCAAAGCGTTGCAAACCCGTCTCTTAGAACGAGGCTATAGTAAAAATTGCCTTAAGCGTTCATACAATAGAGCAAAACAGAAGGATAGACATCAATTAATCCACCAAGTGAAGCCATATAAATCTCAATCCAAAGTCCGCGTAATCACCACTTTTGTTGGTGAACACAAAAAAGTACGCCATATCTTTGAAAAATATTGGCATCTTCTTTCTACAGATGATGTCCTCTCAAAATATGTGGGAGCTCACCCACAAATTACCTACCGCAAATCTACCTCTTTGAAAGATCGTTTAGTTCATAGCCACCTTACCTCAAGAATAAAAACACATAGAAAAGGTACTTCCCCCTGTGGAAAATGTGAATTCTGTGATTTACTGAACAATTCAACTGAAATAATGCTGCCCTCTGGTCAAACCTTTAAGCCCAACTTTTATGCAACATGTAAAACTATTGGAGTTGTTTACCTTATGACATGTACTTGTCAGGCTTTCTATGTAGGGAAAACTAAACGACCTTTCTTCCATAGAATTAGAGATCATGTATCCCTTATCAAGAAGAAAAAAAATGGAGACCCCCATTAGTCGACATATGGGGCTCTATCATTCATACGATATCTCACAGATGAAGTTTTTTGCGCTAGAATATGTACCAGACTTCAATCGCGGAGGTGATATTGACAAAACTCTCTTACAGAGAGAGTCAAAATGGATTCATAACCTTAGAGCCACTGTGCATCCTGGCTTGAATGAATCTCTGAGCTTCAAACCCTTCTTATAGGGGTAGGGCGCCATTGTCACTCTTTTTCTGAGAACACTACTGGTTTTCACCTAAATATGTTTATTATTATGTGTATTCTGTTTATTCACCCCCTTGTACTGTATTTTATTATTATTCAGATGTTCATCGCCTTTTTTGTCTGGTGTGGTGCTTGCTGGCCTATTGATCGTGGTGGAGAGCTCTTTGGTCAGTTCCACTGCTCCAGTGTATCTGTATTTAATCAGTATCAACCACTTTTGGTTCTGGTCCCTTTAAGGAGCAATATTTGCAGCCTTATATACATTTGTAGCAAAATGTTTTGAAATGGGGTTAGAGTGCCTCATATGGACACGTGAGGCGTTATTTTTGGAGTCTCTAGACCTCATCCGTCTATTTTTCTCCTAACTTGCGCCGTTTCAGTCACCAAAGGGTTAAAGCGCTTGCGCTAGACTGCGGCCGTTATCTTGGTTACATTTACATGTTCCAAGATAACAGAGGTAGTATATATGGATCTGTTTTGTGACCCAAAAACATTCCTACATACTGATCACTTTCAGTCTAGGGATATTTCAAATATCCCTTCACTGACATGCACTGGCAATTGTCAGTCCATTTCCTTTTTTTCTCCCTTGCTGACAGTCTTTCAGATGTGGCTTTACATCCTGTGATTCAATTTGCTATCAGCACAGAGGTCAGCTGTTTTGGCTTCCTGTTGTGGATGGCACTTCCTGTTTCACGGCTGTCACTTCCTGTGCGTCTGGCGCTCCTGCAGTGACATCACATGTCCTCACCTGACCATTTGGCGCCGAGATTTTGGCGCCAAAACGGCAGGTGGAGAGGGTTATTTAAGGGGATTTGTTTGAGCTCTTCACTTGTGCAGCTCAGCGGAGGTTTATTCCCCAAACAACACTTGTTAAAGGTAAGAGACTTAGCAGATTATTTGCCATCCGTTTTTTGTCCGGCTACTGGTCACTAAAATGCCCCCTCGTTTTTGCTTTATTTAAAGGGGTTCTAGGTACCTCACTCTGGCCTCCCTATTTTCTGGATAGTTATCTGTCCTGGCTGGCACCCTGAGTTGATGCAGACCCTCAACATAGGTAAATATATCCCTGGCATATGATGACCAGTTTGCGGTTTACTGATGGCAACCATATCTGTATAAAACTTCCCAGATGGATAAGGACTTTTCCCTTTAAAAGTTCTTATAGATTCAAACTTGGAATCATTATCCAGGTGGTTTTTCCATTCTTTCTTATAATATACACTTGGATTTCCTTTTGGCAGTTATGAGCACTTTGTTTGTATGCTCATTTATATGCTCCTATTACCTTTCCAAGGAATCATTATCCAGGTGGGTTTTTCCATTCTTTCGGATAATATACACTTATATATTCTCTCTTCAATATCTTAACAAATTTAGTATCTATATTAATGTACCCCATAGATGGATTACCAAATTGATATAGTTTTGGACACTATTTCCCTCTCTATGATGCACTCGATACAATCCCATGTATTCAACATTTTTGTGGACTGCAGAGCCCTCTCCCAGGACTTTCAGGTCAGCATTTGAGCCTATTAGCTCCACCCACTTTTCAATTATGTGATGTTCATTTCTACATTATCTTATTAAAACAGTGTAAATTGCTGTGTATTTCAATGTTTTGACTGTATATTTTTTCTATTCTAGTAAATATTAATTGACATTATCTAACTCTCCTGAGGAAGCCCAAGTTCGGGTGAAACATGTTGAGAAAAAGAGCAATAAATGAAAAGTTCATCTCTGTTTAGCGATGTATGGTTTTTAAAAAACGTTTTCATGGACATTTGATGTCAATTATGCAATATCAAGTTATATTGTGAAATTCAATAAAACTTTTTTCTATCAATGTAATCTTTTTGTATTTTTGCGCCTTAAAAGTCCCATTTCTGTTCTTTGAACTAAATTTTGAAGGATATACGAAGTTAGAGAACCCTCATACAGTACCAGTATCTTGCAGCCGGTCCGGCGATACCGTACGAGTGTGGATTCAATTGGTGTCCTTTCAACTTAGCTTCCAGGCTCTTGTCGAGCAGCCAGCCATTTGCATGGCCCTCTTCTGAAGAGTCCTCCCCTGGTTGCGTTCTCAGTTGCTGGGCCTCTCCAAAGACGAAACGGCACCGGACCACCTCAGAATCCTCCTTCCAGTTACTGTGTCCCGGGCTAGCCAGCCCCGAGACTCGGAAATGGATGGATCCGCACCCCAGGCCATGAGTGCCCCTGAGGGCTGGTCAGGAGGGCCAGGACCAAACAGGCAAAAAGCTCTTCTGGACCGGAACCCAGAAGCACGTGACCTCAGTACCTTAAGTACCTTCTCCCAGAAAGCACAGCGAGACAACACACTCACTGGTTGGTTCCGAGAGAGATTGGAACCCAATGCATCCAACCGTACTGTGTTCCTGTGCTTGCCAGAGGTGATACCGACACCTATGGTCAAGCAGAACACAATGCAATCCAGCCAAACTGGTACTGAGATCATAATTTAGAGCAATTAACCCTAAAACCCAACTGTGGTTTTAGGAACATTAAATCTATAAAAAATATAGCGCTTGCTCATTGGGAGCCCGGCGCTACACTTGCTTCCTTCTAGGTACAGTAAATATCACCTAAACGTGCACCGTTTAGGAGATGCTCACTACTTTTGCAGCTGGTGATGTCACTTCAGAGCGCTGTGCTGCGGCCATGGCTCCTGTTCGCATGCGCAGTAGTGATGTCATTGCAGCTCGGCCATTAAAATGGCCGGAGCCCATAAACCTTTGAACCCAGAAGGAAGAGTGGGTTAAGATGGATGCAATGCATTCTAGCAAAATTATGCTCTTAACTTGCATGGGGGAAATTATTTTTTTTTTTAACAACCTTTACTACCGCTTAAAAAAAAAAAAGTACATGCTACGTTTGTAGGTCACAATAACATCACATTCAATGGAACTTACATTATATGTCATCTGATTTCTAGCAGTCAAGAGGGAAACTAAAAAGGTTTTTTTTCCTGTGCAACTCCAAGCATTTTGGTAAATATTATATTCCCCACAAAAAAAATCAAAAAAAATCAAAGGTTATAAAAAGAATAGCAATTAAAAATAGCACAGTATCTGTAATTATTCTGTTAGATGTTATCAAGCAGTAATATAATCGAATGTATTAGTGAGATAAATGGAAGTGTGTTTTGTTCCTCTCAGTAATTTGTTCTAATGATGGTTTAATATAGAAGACTGCTATTTGATGGGACTTAACAGCCATCATTTACAAAGTTACAGGGAACATAATGTAAACTACAGCAGGAACTGGTATAAACTTTGATTTTATTGCTTTAAAACTCCTTGTTCAAACATACTACATTTGGTACAACAGTACAGCCGGGTACACATCGGCCGGTAAAAAAAAAAAAAAGGCCTGTGTGTATGTAGGTCTGTCGGATGTGCATGCTGAAAAACCAGCAGCTAACTGACTCCCGATCAGGGCTCTCAGCCAATGGCAGAGAGAGCTGATCAGAATATTCTGGCGGGGGGGGGGCTTACTGCATTTGCGTTGGGAAGTTGGGCCAGAGCACCGGCTGGAAACAGAAGGGCTCTAACCATCTCTTCCTGGAATTTAAGGAAGGATACAGTTCTTCCTGAAGCTCTGTATAGCACTTGAGCGTTCAGCAAAGCCATTTGAAATAAGTATACAGACACTTTTTTATACCAGCGTCTGGCCTTATGGGCAATTAGGTACGGCGTCAACAACTGGTTGTTGAGGTCCACCCCTCCCATATTGAGGTTATATTCGTGGACACAGAGGGGTTTCTCCACAACAGTCTCCGTAGTAATTTGGACAGTCCTGTCTGCGTGAAGGGAGGAAAGAACAAAAACATTCTTGTTATCTCTACACTTTACAGCAAGCAAATTATTACATCTCAAGCAGCCTCTCTCCCCCAGCCTAAGACGGGAATCTACAAGCCTCTGGGGAAAGCCCTGGCGATTAGATCGCATGGTGCCACATGCACCAATTTGACGATCAAACAAGTGACTAAAAAGTGATTAATTGTCCACATACAAATAGTACCCCTTTCCGAATAAGGGTGACACCAAGTCCCACACAATCTTACCAACGCTCCCTATGTAGTCAGGGCAGTTCTCCAGCTCTACGTAACTATCTCTTCCTTTGTAAACCATAAAACTACATGTATAGCCTGTGGCCCTGTCACAGAGCTTATAAATCTTGACCCTGTATTTGGCACGCTTGCTGGGAAGGTACTGTTTGAATGACAAGCGGCCAGAAAACATAATCAGGGACTCATCAACACAGACAACTTGATGGGGAGTAAACAAGGCTGCAAAACGTTGGTTGAAGTGGTTTACGAGGGGCCGAAATTTGTAAAGCCGATCAAATTCAGGGTCACCCCGAGGACGATAGAGTTCATTGTCACTGAAGTGCATTAACCGCAAGATCTGCTAGCATCGTGTCCTGGTCATGTAGGCAGAGAACACGGACATAAGGTGAACTGGGTCAGTGGACCATTGTGATCGCCACTCACTCTTTTTAGTTATGCCCATGAGGAGGGATAGGCCCAGGAAGGTCTTAAATTCGGAGACCGTAATTGGTCTCCAATCAGGTCAGATATAGATCCGTTCAGACACAATACTACTAAGGGAGGCGCATGGTGCGTGCGTGGGTGTTAGCGGTACTGGCACTGATCGGATGCTGACAGAGGTGACGCAGACCCTATTTGACGCTAAAACCTAACTTTGATCACATGCCGGGTGATCAGGGGGTTAAACCTTTATTGGGTAAAGTACAGCGGGTGCCCTGACGCTATAAAAATAAATCTAGCTAAACTGCGTCACCCGTGACACTTATACTGTGATCACAGGTGACAGGGGGTAATCAAGGGGTTAAGCCTTTATTGGGGGGTTAGGGGCGGCCCCTAGACCTATCTGAGCCTAATACTAATTACCCTAACACTGATTAGGGTCACTAATGACACTAGTACAGCGATCAAAAAAAAATCTGTACTGGGTGACACAGTGACAGGGGGTGAAGGGGTTAACTGGGGGGGTGATTGGGGGGTGAATTGTGTGCCTACGTGACCTGGTGTCAGTGTAGTGTTGTGCAACTCACTGTTAGATGCTCTCTCCTCTCGGCCTGGAACAGAAAAGACAGACGCGAGGAGAGATGACATCACTTTCCCTGTCAGCGTTTACAGTTACACAGACAGGGGAAGGATATCATTCGTCAGGAGCGATCACCAGGTCCAGGCCTGATTTCATTGGCCTGGGCCTGGGTACTGATCGGTTCCTGATCTAATCCGATCGTCGTGACCGGCAGGGGGCCTGCCTGTGCCATTTTGCTGCAGTACAATGGCGGCGGATGGTCGGCAAGCGGTTAATGTATTAGCTATTTTGGTAACAAATACATAGGATGACACAGGACTCTGAATCAGTTCTGTGGGGTCAGCACCTCAATGGGACCACAAAAGGCACATCCTCCTAATTTCTCAAGGGTCCATAGCAGCCACTTTATTTTAAAGTGTTGCTTAAGTGCCCCTTTTCTCCCCCTACACCTCAAAGGTGCATAGCAGCCATTTGTGAGGTAGTGAGAACGATTACATTAAAATGTCTCTGTAACGTTAAAGTGTTATTAAACCCAGGACCCTGCATTCACTATATCTGGTCTCCTAGAGTACATAGAACATTGAAATGCAATCATTTTTGTAACTATAAACAGATAAATACCTTTTCTCATCAGCAGTTAAAGCAGTCTTGTGACTTCTATCGCTGTGTGGTTAAAGCTTGTAGGAGGGGTTTTCATTCTCCTCTGACTGTCCTATGAGGCTACCTGACCCCCTCTGTCTGGACAGTGCTGGTTGGCCCTGTGCTGATCACATGCACCCCCCCCCCCCCCCCCCAAAAAAAAAAAAAATCTTTTGCAATACACACCAAACTACGCATGTGCAGAGTGTGCCTCCTTTGGCTCTGTACTATAAGGAGTTGGATTGGGGACGGTGGAAGAAGGATAGGATCAGAGAAGACAGGGTCAAACAGCCTTTTTACACAATGCAATGCGTAGGATTAACCCTTTAGGTTCCACAGTGAGTATTACAAGCATGCTTTACTGCATATACAGACTGATTTTACTGTTGTGGGTTTAGTAACACTTTCAAGTTACAAATAAAACTGCTAGTGGATATTTAAAGCTCTGGAGAGTGTCTATTCTGGACCAGCATATCTTCAGTACTTCTATGTTGGAGCTGAGCTCTTTCCATTCCCACCTGCTCCAATGCATTGCTACTGGCCGGCAATGCAGCATGTCATTGTGATGGACCAATAGGAATGTAATGGAACCTTCAGCTGCCTGCACTTTTTACCTTCTAGGAGTTTTTATTTTTTCAAGTGTTATGCCGCGTACACACGATCGGAATTCCGGCCAGAAAAAGACCGATGAGAGCTTTCCATCGGAAAATGCGATCGTGTGTAGGCTCCATCTGAATTTTGCTGGCCGTATTTCCAACAGCAAAGAATTGAGAGCATGTTCTAAATTTTTCAGACGGAAAAGGTTTCTATCGGAAATTCCGATCGTCTGTAGCAATTCTGACGCGCACAATTCCTACGCATGCTCGGAAACAATTTGACGCATGCTCGGAAGCATTGAACTTGGCTCGTTGTAGTGTTGTACACCACCGCGTTCTTAACGGTCGGATTTTGGTGTGACCGTGTGTAGGCAAGACAGTTTGAGCGGAATTCCGTCAGGAAAACCGTCAGAGCTTTTTCTGATCGTGTGTACGCGCCATTAGAGTCATTTTAACATATTCCTTGCCATCAAATGACACTAGATGGAACAATATATAGGACTGTCCTCTTTTAGACAACAATAGCTTAAAATGCAGTGGAACACTATGGTCCTATATTCACAATTTATCTTGATATCATTTTTAGTTATATGAGGATAACTTTTAAACATCATAATAAGCAATGTACCTATCCTTGTGTTACATAGAGAGCGTAAAAAAACATTTGATAAACAAGTGGTTTGAGCATGATGTTCCCGTAGATCTCTATATTTAGTCTTGTTAATATTATTATTTGACACTTCAGGATTCAGGAGGCAATCTCTATTCAGAACCACACAAAAAAGGGATTGTAGCTGTTAACTTATTAATTGCTGGAGAACCTGGACTGTTTTATGGGCAAAAAGCAGTCAGGTATAAAATAGGCCTGTAAATTTTCTGGCCACATAAGATTTATTGCATTTTCAAAGGCCTTGTAATGCACTTGTAAATTAGGGGAAGCAGGGCGTCCTTGCTTATAGTTTTTCGATCTCCTGTACCACGCCAGGCTAAAATCCATCAGCTGGGTAACTCACTCCATAGATCATTACTGAGAAATATATGGATCAGTTGCTCATATGCTCTGCTGTGCTATTTGTAGGTCACCATTCAATTAGCCTAAACCACAGTCGCTGGCAGAAGAAAAGGTTTGGCCATTGTTAAAACAAAACAAAATAAAAGGAAATAATTCCATCTGTATTTACACGTTTAGAAAATGGGGCCATTTTTGAATGCACATTTGGTTAATGCCATGAATATCTAAACACGTAAAATCGTATTCAGGTACCTTTGCTTGCACTGTTTATAATATATCATAAATACAGTGCCTTGAAAAAGTATTCATACCCCTTGACATTTTTCACATTTTGTCATGTTACAACCAAAAATGTAAATGTATTTTATTGGGATTTTATGTTATAGACCAGTAGTCTCCAAACTACGGCCCTGGGGCCGGATGTGGCCCTTTGCTTGTCTTTATCCAGCCCTTGGGGCACCATCCCTCCCACTGATATGAGACACTATTCTGCCAACTGACACCAAGGGCTGGGCACCATTTCTCCCACTGACACCAACAATGGGGCACCATTCCTTCTAATGATGCCATTGATGGGGCACTATTCCTCCCACTAAAACCAAATATGGAGATGTTTACGTCTACTGTTACCAGGAAAATTTTCACTGCTGCTGGCAACAGTCCGGCCCCCCCTGAAGTCTGAAGGACAAAAAAATGGCCCCTTGCTTAGAAAGTTTGGAGACCCCTGTTATAGACCAACATAGTGGCACATAATTGTGAAGTGAAAGGAAAATGATAAATGGTTTTCAAAATGTTTTAAAAATAAATATCTGAAAAGTGTGGCTTGCATTTGTATTCAGCCCCCTTTACTCTGATACCCCTAACTAAAATCTAGTGTAATAAATTGCTTTCAGAAGTCACCTAATTAGTAAATACTGTCCATCTGCGTGTAATTTAATCTCAGTATAAATGCAGCTGTTCTGTAAATCCCTCACAGGTTTGTTAAAGGACCTTAGTGAATAAACAGCATCATAAAGGCCAATGAACACACCAGACAGGTCAGGGATAAAGTTTTGGAGAAGTTTAAAGCAGGGTTAGGTAATAAAAAAATATCCCAAGCTTTGAACATCTCACGGAGCACTGTTCAATCCATCACGCGAAAAGGGAAAGAGTATGGCACAACTGAAACCTAAGACATGGCTGTCCACCTAAACTGACAGACCTATTAATCAGAGAAGCAGCCAAGAGGCCCATG
Organism: Lithobates sylvaticus; assembly: GCA_028564925.1. Classification (NCBI taxonomy): domain Eukaryota; kingdom Metazoa; phylum Chordata; class Amphibia; order Anura; family Ranidae; genus Lithobates; species Lithobates sylvaticus. Next base: position 118,883,208 of record CM053031.1, read on the forward strand.
GTAACTCTGGAGGAGCTGCAGAGATTCACAGCTCAGGTGGGAGAATCTGTCCACATGACAACTATTAGTCGTGCACTCCACAAATCTGGCCTTTATGGAAGAGTGACAAGAAGAAAGCCATTGTTGAAAGAAAGCCATAAGAAGTCCCATTTGCAGTTTGTGAGAAGCCATGTGGGGGACACAGCAAACATGTGGGAGAAGGTGCTCTGGTCAGATGAGACCAAAATTTAACTTTTTAAACTAAAAGTAAAACGCTATGTGTAGTAGAAAACTAACACTGCACATCACCCTGAACACACCATCCCCACCGTAAAACGTGGTGGTGGCAGCATCATGTTGTGGGGATGCTCTTCTTCAGCAGGGACAGGGAAGCTGGTCAGAGTTGATGGGAAGATGGATGGAGCCAAATACAGGGCAATCTTGGAAGCAAACCTATTAGAGTCTGCAAAAGACTTCAGAATGGGGTGGAGGTTCACCTTCCAGCAGGACAACGACCCTAAACATACAGCCAGAGCTACAATTAAATGGTTTAGATCAAAGCATATTCATGTGTTAGAATGGACCAGTCAAAGTCCAGACCTAACTCCGATTGAGAATCTGTGGCAAGCAGTGGTGGCTGGTGCTCAAAATTTTTTTTGGGGGGGCGCAAACAAACAAAATTCGGAAACAAAACCCCATTGATTGCAGCCTCACTGTGCCATCAAACCCAGCCACTGTGCCCATCAAACGCAGCCACTGTGCCATCAAACTCAGCCACTTTACCATCAAACACAGCCACTGTTCCAAACGCAGCCACTGTGCCCATCAATTGCCGCCACTGTGCCCATCAAACGTAGCCACTGTGCAATATCAAATGCTCCCACTGTGCCATCAAATGCTGCCACTCTGCCTCATCAAATACAGCTACTGTGCGCATCATATGCAGCCACTGTACCCATCTTATGCAGCCACTGTGCCCATCATATGCAGCCTCACTGTGCCCCAAATGCAGCCTCACTGTGCCCGATCTAATGCAGCCTCACTGTGCCCGATCAAATGCAGCCTCACTGTGCCTGATCGAATGCAGCCTCACTGTGTCCCATTTAATGCAGCCTCACTGTGCCCCATCAAATGCAGTGATGGGGCACAGTGAGGCTGCGTTCCACGGAGCTGTCAACGTCACTAACCTCTTCACTTGAACAACAAAGCTCCCGGAAGCTGTTCCGTGACCGGCACCCGAACACAGTGCACTTAAGGAACATTTTTTCCTTTTTTTTTTTTTTTAAAGGGACCTTTTGAATTTTTTTTATTATTTCTGGCAAGACTTGAAAATTGCTGTTCACAGACGCTCTCTATGTCCAATCTAACAGAGCTTGAGCTATTTTGCAAAGAAGAAGAACAATTTCACTCTCTAGATGTGCGAAGCTGGTAGAAACATACCCAAAAAGACTTGCAGCTGTAATTGCAGAGAAAGGTGGTTGTACAAAGTATTGACTCGGGGGGGGGGGGGGGGTTGAATACAAATGCACGGCACACTTTTCACATATTTCTTTGTAAAAAATGTTGAAAACCATTTATTATTTTCCTTCCACTTCACAATTATGTGCCACTTTGTGTTGGTCTATCACATAAAATCCCAATACAAAACATTTACGTTTTTGGTTGTAGCATGACAAAATGTGGAAAATTTTAAGGGGTATGAATACTTTTTCAAGGCATTGTATAACCTCTGTATAGTATTTAAATCACGTTAACCAAACTTTCCCTTTGTGCAAAGACTACATGCGAATCCAACTCACGAACTCATAATACTGTCTTAAAGGTGGATCTTCTTAAAACAGCCATAGATTACCTTGAGCCAAAAAAAGTATTTACTCTTTAAGCAGTAGAATGTGTAATATAATGGAGGATTTGTTTTTAAAAAGGCTTGCTGTGTTCTATGTAGGTCCGGGAGAATGACAGCCTGTAGGAGTTTCTTGAAATCTGTTACTGGGTGGTACAGAGAAAAAAGTAAAAGGATTCTTAATATGTATTATGAAATGTAATATGTATATCAGATATCACAATCATTGTCTGTTCTGCATGTGAAAATTGTTTCCATCCCTGTTCCAGTCCATTTGTACAATCATTTTTAAAATAGCATGCATCACTGAAAAAGAATGTGTCCGTGATTTTAAAGAAGCACAGTAATGGTTTTCACTACAAAGGGTGAAGCTAATGGGCTCATATCACTTACCTCCATGCCCAAATATCCCATGCTCTGTGTAGCCCTGGCTGCTTCTAAGTCAGGAGCTGCTAACTGAAGGTCCTCATGTGTTTTGCAGGCATGGGTGCTAAATATTGGGACTGAATTTGAATACTATAATAATTGAAACAGGATTCTCTACATCATAGAATCTGAAATCAAAGTGGAGATATCGACTTGGTGTGTCAATTGACCTGTAATGGACAGTACTTCAATTCCATGTTTTGAATGCACAAAAGCACCTCCAAAAAATTCACTGGTTGCAGTTAGCTTTTGTATTTCCTAATTGCTGCATTTATATAGATAAATATAATAAAATCCTTATGATTTTCTTTGTAGCTGTTCTTCTCCTAGCTATCCATATAAAAACTATTGACATCTTTTGAAGTCATACAGGTACCCAGTAGAACTGATGATTAGGAGTTTGACAGGACAGTCTGGAAAAGGGGGTATGGGAACCTATTGAGTAATCCACAGGGTCTGTAATCGTAAAAATGTTAAAACCCCTGATCTAAGTGCTGGAAATTCCAGTGCCCTGTACAGGTTCAAATCTATTGTATGTCATGGATGCACTGTGCAGTAATCATTGCACAATTGGGATTGAGGAGTAGCCAGCTATTGCTTTACATGTATAACTTTTATTTGGGTTAGGCCGCGTACACACGTAGGGACAATCCCGCGGGATTATCCTCTGGACTGAAGTCCAGCGGATAATCCCCTCGTGTGTAGGCGCCGGCGGACTTTTTGGCGCCAAAGTCCGGCGGATCAAAGTTTTAAGTTTGGTTTTAAAATTATCCGCTGGACTTGGCAGTCCGGCGGAAAATCCCGCCGTTTGAAATGAACGGACTTGCCGGACTCCCCATCCCGAAAAAACGGCGTGGGGTTTCCCCCCAAATCCATGTCAGACCCTCATCCGAGCACGCAGCCTGGCAGGCCAGGAAAGGGGTGGGGACGAACGGGACTGTGACAACGCAAGGGGGCGGGGTCACCATGTGACATGAGCATGTGACCCTGTCCCCATGCCCCTATATAAGTCCCAGCGCAGCGCGGCACAGGCATTCCGGGCAGAGAGAGCATCGGGTCAACATCGGAAGAAGAAGAAGAACAAGAAGAAGGACAAGAAGAAGAAGGCGGCGCTGGCGGCGCGGAAGACGACGACCGCCGCAAGAACAGAAGAGACCCCCGGAAGACCCGGAAGACCCCCGAAGGCGGATCGAGACCCCCAGACGACGGCGGCGACGACGAAGAAGGTAGCCGGACTTCCCCGCTCGGTAAAAGAGCTTGGTAAATGGCGGGGGAGTCCGGCGAGAAGACCCCCAAGACGGAAGAAGACCCCCGGAGCAGTGCAATAAACTATTTTTTCAAAAGTGTGGGTGTTTTATTTACTTTACATTTTACACCTTAGGTGAATGGGTAGGGGTACATCGTACCCCATACTCATTCACATAGGGTGGGGGGCCGGGATCTGAGTGCCCCCTTATAAAAGGGGGCTCTCAGATTCCGATAAGCCCCCGCCCGCAGACCCCGACAACCAACGGCCAGGGTTGTCGGGAAGAGGCCCTTGTCCTCATCAACATGGGGACAAGGTGCTTTGGGGTGGGGGGGGCCGCCGGCCCCCTTTCCCCAGGGCACCCCCCATGTTGAGGGCACGCGGCCTGGTACGGCTCAGGAGGGGGGGGGGCGCTCGTTCGTCCCCACCCCTTTCCTGGCCTGCCAGGCTGCGTGCTCGGATGAGGGTCTGACATGGATTTGGGGGGAACCCCCACGCCGTTTTTTTCGGCGTGGGGAGTCCCTTTAAATCCATGCCAGGTCACGGAGCTAGCGCGGCGGCATTTACTGCCTACGCTAGCTACGTAACCTGAAGTTACGTTCTAAATGAACGGACTGCTCCGTGTGTGGGCAAGTCCGTTCATTTTCAAAAGTCCCGCGGACTTTTGGCCGGCGGATTATCCGCCAGAGAAGTCTGTGCGTGTGTGGGCAAGTCCACACGCTCGGAAAGTCCAGCGGACCCAGCTGGAAAGTCCGGCGGGATTGTCCGCTGGACTAAGTCCGCCGGCAAAAGTCCGCACGTGTGTACGCGGCATTAGTGTCACCACTTCCATATTGCTATTATTTTAAACATTCTTCTCTATTTCTAGTGTTTAGGCCACTGTTCTTTTTCCAGGTCCCCTTACACAGGACCATACATATTTTTTTTGTTCCTGCGTAGGTTTAGACCTGGGTACAGAGAGAAAAAGCAAATTTTGGGTGTGAAAAAATTGCAGAGGGAGGCCTTAAAACTTGAGCCTATTGTGTCACAGTCCTTGTACCTAAAAAATATTCTTTATTGACTGCCATAAGTAGACATCCAACAGACACATATAACCCTCAGTACAATCATTTGTAAGAAAAAGAAAAAAAACTCTTTAAATACATATGCCTTTCTGCTCACAGCCCAGTACTTCATGAACATAGTCATTGACTAGTGAGCACTTAGCAACTGTTGTATAAAAAAGCATAAGGAGTTCAGTGGTCAGAAGTATGAAAATACAGCATAGTGTATTGTAAGGAGGGCATAATGCATAGATTACTGGGGTCAGGAGTGTGTGTAACAGAGAGGGCCGGGGACATGAGTGTGTATAGCAGAGAGGGCTGGGGTCAGGAGTGAGTAATGCATAGATCACTGGGGTCAGGAGTGTGTATAGGAGAGAAGGCCGGGGTCAGGAGTGAGTAATGCATAGATCACTGTGGTCAGAAGTGTGTAGAGCAGAGAGGGTCGGGGTCAGGAGCGAGTAATGCATAGATCACTGGGGTCAGGAGTGTGTATAGCAGAGAGGGCCGGGGTCAGGAGTGAGTAATGCATAGATCACTGGGGTCAGGAGTGTGTATAGCAGAGAAGGCCGGGGTCAGGAGTGAGTAATGCATAGATCACTGGGGTCAGGAGTGAGTATAGGAGAGAGGGCCGGAGTCAGTAGTGAGTAATGCATTGATCGCTGGGGTCAGGAGTGTGTATAGCAGAGAGGGCCCGAGTCAGAAGTGAGTAATGCATAGATCACTGGGGTCAGGAATGTGTATAGAAGAGAGGGCCGGAGTCAGTAGTGAGTAATGCATAGATCACTGGGGTCAGGAATGTGTATAGAAGAGAGGGCCGGAGTCAATAGTGAGTAATGCATAGGTCACTGGGGTCAGGAGTGTGTATAGCAGAGAAGGCCGGGGTCAGGAGTGAGTAATGCATAGATCACTGGGGTCAGGAGTGAGTATAGGAGAGAGGGCCGGAGTCAGTAGTGAGTAATGCATTGATCGCTGGGGTCAGGAGTGTGTATAGCAGAGAAGGCCAGAGTCAGTAGTGAGTAATGCATAGATCACTGGGGTCAGGAATGTGTATAGAAGAGAGGGCCGGAGTCAATAGTGAGTAATGCATAGGTCACTGGGGTCAGGAGTTTTATAGCAGAGAAGGCCGGGGTCAGGAGTGAGTAATGCATAGATCACTGGGGTCAGGAGTGTGTATAGGAGAGAGGGCCGGGGTCCGGAGTGAGCAATGCAAAGAGCAGCAGGGTCAGAAGCATGTAATGCACAGAATGCAGGGTAAGGGAATGCCTAATGCACAGAGTGTAGGGATCAGGAATATACAGGGGGCATTTGTGAGTAACACACAGAGCACCATGATTGGGAGTGTGTAATGTGCAGAATGCAGGGGTCATGAGTGCATAATAAACAGGTCAGTAGACAGAATAAAGCAAAACATTACCTCCTTTTCCAAGGCAAAATCCTCTATAGTACAGACCCCTTCTTTCCCACTAGTACAGAGCCCCTCCTTCCCAGTACAGACTGTTAGAGTTAGCTTTGAAGCTGTGGATGCCCTGCGGTGGAAGTTTGACCTGCTTGCCCCCCTTATCTACACCCCTGCCCTTCTGATCATCTAAGTCACTCTTCCCTTACTATAAGGACCCTTATTCTGTACATAGATAATTTCAGAGAGTATCACAATAGTGAGATTGAAAGAGTGCATACTAAAGTTTTAAATATGGATCATTTTTCATAAACATATATGTAATAATAAATGCTACTTTTATTTCCCACAATTATATAGCGATGCATGTATTACACAGATTTTCGAAGAATACATGGAACATTCACATCAGTTCCTGTTCCCAAATAGTCTTACAATATGAACATCCTTATCATAGTCACACAACTGCTTCAAAGCCAGTTTGGAAGAAAGTCAATCTACCAGTATGCTTTTTGGATTTTTGGCAGAAATTAAAACGTGCAGAGTAAACTCATGCAAACAATACAAATTCAAATAGTGTCCTTATGGGATGTGAACCTGGGACAAAATGCTGAAAGTCATCTTTTTTTTTTTATTTGACAATAGTCCTTTTCTAGCACACACCCGGTTGTATCATAACAAACATAGATAGATACATGATGACATGTCAGTTTAAAACTGTAAAATATCTGAAAAAGTTATGATTTTCCTCTAATGAAGTATATTAATCCCCCCCCCCCCCAGGATACTGCCACCTCCGTGACCAATGTTCACGGTGTGTTACATCAAGAATTTCCTCTGACAAATATATTCACAAGGATCAGAACACATATGCATAAATATAATCAGCGTGAATTCTAACATCTCATTAGAACTGTTGTTTATCTTTTTTATTTTTAGCATTTTAAACTCTTGGAATTTGTATAGAAGTGACAAATTACAGAGTAAGATAGAGATATTTTTCTCCATTTATTTACACAGTAAATGGAAGTTTAACTAAAACTTGTCAAGAAAGTGCGCAAAGTTCTGTTATTTCAGGCTGTAGAACTTTCTTTATCGCTCTCTTGCGTAAACTTACATTCTTCAGAATATTTATGACAATAATATCTCTACCAATATAGTTGTGGAGTACTCTGCAATCAGTCAGGATAGGGGAACCATTCCTGAAAGCAGCAGGCAGCTTCTCAGTACATACATTTATTTTCAAATGGTCACCGGAAGGGATAAAATCTGCTTCACAGGAATGCCAAAAGAAGGTTTTATTTGTGAACTACTTGTCTATGCTCCATAAATGACCTATAAAAAAAAAAAAACTTTCCCTCTTACTGTGGGTTATGAAACCTATTAATATTCTTTGTCACTGCACTGTAAAAAGTATTGACTCTCCGAAAAACGTAGGCTTCATTCACACTTGTGATTAGGACTAAAGTGCGAGTTCCGGAGGCAAGAATCCAAGGCTTCCTGTGGCCAGAGTGACAGGTGTTTGTGAATAGCTGTGTTTGCTCAGCTTATATAAAGCAATGACAGGCTGATGGCATCCGTTCTGAAGTAATCAGACATCCACTGATTATCTACAATCAGGGACACATGATTATCCCTGGAGACAGCCAGACTGGGGAAGATTTAGGCTGGGTTCACACTTGTGCGATCACAAACATTGCATGTGATTCGCACCGCATTGCTATGCAGATCACATGCGATGTCTGTGTGATGCAAATTCAGCCATACAAACTGTATGGCTGAAATCACATTGCATTTGCACCAAAATGGTGCAGGACCCTTTTTTTTGGTCGGCACTGGAATTGGATCGCGTGGGTGTTCACACCTATGCGATCCGATTCCTGCTCCATTTCACAGTTTTCGCACTGCGATCTGCAAACCGACCTGGGGGTGTCATTAACTTTATGTAGCACTGACCCCCGAAGGAGCTGCTGGTTTTATTGGGCTTACCGTTACCTTCTTCACCTCGTCTCCATCTAGGGTTCCCATGGTAGATGGCCCAAAGAAATGTAGAGACTGACACTTGATCTTCCTTTTTGGGTTATTTATTTGAAAGATAACACAGTCTCTTAACGTAGGGTAGAGGGTTAGGATGAAAGTTCAGGTACTTTTGAAACTGCAAGAATAGAAAGTCTCTTATTGTAGGAGTCCAGAGAATAACTGTTTCACAGCTGGATTCTCGCCACCCCCGGATAGACCTCCTCTCACTAGGCCCAGCAGCCGGCAGGTTGCTAAGTAAATGAAAGTCTCTGCCACAGACTTGAATGTAGAACACTTGATAAAAAGTCTCTGCCACAGACTTGAATCTAGAAAACTTTAGAAACAGTCTCTGCCACAGACTTTAGCATAACTGAGGGACATAACAAATTTAGAGAGATATCATACGGTACCAGTATCTCTCAGTCGGTCCGGCTATACCGTATGAGTGTAGATCCGTAAAGTGTCCTTCAACTGAGCCTCCAGGCCCCTTCAGAGAAACCAGCCTTGTGCGTGGACTTCTCCTGAAGAATCCTTCCCTGGACGCTCCTCCAGCTGCTGGGCCTCTCCTTAGATGAGACGGCACCAGACCACTCTTGGATAATTATAGGCCCCGATGTCCATTCAGGCCTGTTCCTACAGTTAATTCGCCTCGGGCTATCCAGCCCCGAGACTTGGAATTGCATGGATCCGCACCCCAGGCCAGGAGGGCCATGAGGGCTGGTCAGGAGGACCAGAACCAAACAGACAGAAGATATCTTCTAGACCGGAACCCCGAAACACGTGACGCCAGTACCTTAATACTTTCTACCAGAACGCACAGCAGGATTAACACTCCCACTGGGCTGGTTCCTAGAGAAAGAAGGGTATCCAATACACCCAGCTACACTGCATTCCCATACTTGCCGGCGGTGACAGTGACACCTGTGGCCAAGTGCAATCCAGCTGGACTGGTACTGAAATCATAATTTAGCAGAATTAACCCTAAAACCCAACTGTGGTTTTAGGAACATTAATTTTCAAAAACACATAGCGTATGCTCATCAGGAGCCAGCACTACATTTACATTGACAGGTGTCAGTATGAACCACCGGTGATTCAGGTGCGATGCAGGAACTCGCACAGGAATCTCGCTAGTTCCCCTATCCCACAAGTGTGAACCCAGCCTTACTAAAACTGGTGCACACAGAATCTGGTGCAGCTATGCATAGTAACCAATCAGCTTCTAACTTCAGGTTGTTTATTTAAAGCAGAGTTCCATCCAAAAGTGGAAGCTCCACTGATCTTCTCCCCCCCCTCCGGTGCCACATTCAGAACCTTTTCGGGGGGGGGGGGGGGGGGAACGGGTACGTGTTTTTGACAGGTACCCTTCCCCAATACCGGGAGATTGTGCCACGGCACCGTCCCTCAGAAGTTCGGCCTCCCTCCTCCTTCCTCCAACACCAGGCCAGTTAGAAAGTGCAGCAAGTTTCGCGCATGCGCAGTAGGGAGTCGAAAAGGTTTCACTGACAGTTTCCCTTAGTACCCAGGAGTTGGTCCGAAAACCGACTGGGGTGCCGTCATCGTGGGCTCCCTGGACAGGTAAGTGTCCATATATTAAAAGTCAGTAGTTGAATTCCTCTTTAATCTTTCACAATAAATCCTAGAAGCTAAGGAATAGTACAGAGAATTCTACTGTACCTTCAGACATAGACATGTCCACACTTACAGGGTAACTCCACATTTGTTGAGAAAAAAAACAATCCCCTCTTGGTGAATAATGTTCATTGCTAGGATTCTAACAAACTTTGTTTCAGTTTGTTACCTGTTTCTGCTCTGAAGGAATATCTCTTTGTTTGACCATGCACTGTGCAAAGTGATTCTGAACACATTTTTGTTCCACAAGATACCTGGAGCCTGACTTAAAGTGGTTGTAAACCTCAGCAATGGAATCTGAGCAAAGCACATATATCTGCAGTGTTTACTTATCTCTCTCCAAAGCTCTAATGCCGCGTACACACGGTCGGAATTCTCGTCGGAAAAAACTCTGACGGTTTTTCCGACGGAATTCCGCTCAAGCTGTGTTGCCTACACACGATCACACCAAATTCCGACGGTCAATAACACAGCGGAATAAAACACGTTCGACAGCACTATAAAAGGGAAGTTTAATGCTTCCGAGCATGCGTCGAATTGTTTACGAGCATGCGTCGGAATTTTGCGTGTCGGAATTGCATACACACAATTGGAAAATCCGATAGAAAGGTTTTCCGTCGGAAAAATTGAGAACAGGTTCTCAATTCAAAGTCCGTCGGAAATTCCGACAGAAAAAGACCGTTGGGCATACACACGGTCGGAAAATCAGATGAAAAGCTCCCATCGGACTGTTTCCATCGGAAATTCCGACCGTGTGTACGCCGCATTAGTGTTGTTTATCTCTGGTGCTTTGTTCCTCTGTTATCAGCAGCATGAGTCATTTCTGAGAAGTTTTCTGGACACATGAGATAAATTTGTGTTCGGGGGGGGATGTTGAATGAGCTCAGAATGGAGCTTGGCTATTCATAACATGTTCTTCTGCCTATGTGGAGGGGGTGTGTTCCTTTCCTCCAATCACTTCTTACATAGTGTAACTGCAGCCTCTCCGCCCCTCCTCTGTGCTCCTGACATATGAAGAAAGATTTTTAACACAATCTGCACTTTTGAAGGGATGTAGGGAGGAGAAGACTGCAGATAAACAAGTAAAACTTGTGTAGGAGGATTTGTTTCATCTCTGTGTATCATCTGAGGCTGTTCACTTCACTGGGTATATGTGAGGGTTTACAAACACTTTAACCATTTCCCGCCATCCCACCGTCAAATGACAGAGGTGTGGCTCTCATTCTGGGTGGATGTCATATGAGGGCGTCCAGAACGGCCGCTCTCACACGCCATAAAGAGCTAATAATGCGGCTCTTTAACCATGTTATCGACTGTGTCCAATCACAATGGAAATGCGGAAGTGCCGGTGATAGGCTCTCATCGCCTCACACTGACAGAGTGTGTGGTGAGGAGAGTCGATCAGCGGCATCTCCTCGCAGGGAACACCCGTACATGTAATCAGGGCACTGATCATCAGTGCCCTGATTACAGTAAAGCCCCCCAGTGCCACCAATCAGTGCCTATCAGCGCCACCAATCGGTGTCCATGAGTGACACTATTCACTACCTTTCAGTGCCCATCAGTGCCTGCTCATCAGTGCAGCCCATCAATGCCCATCAGTGCCCATCCATGCCATCTATCAGTGCCCATTAGTGCTGCCTATCCATGCCACCTATCAGTGCCCACCAGTGCCACCTATCAGTGCCCAACAGTGTTGCATGATCACGCAATTGTCATTCAAAGTGCGACAGCACTGAAAGCTGAAAATTGGCCTGGGCAGGAAGGGCGTGAAAGTGCGGTGTAGGCAAGTGGTTAACCACTTAAGCCTCAGAAGGTTTTACCCCTTAATGACCAGGCCATTTTTTTGCGATACGGCTGTCGTGCGTCATTGAATGCAAACAAAATTGATGTGCTTTTTTCCCCCAAAATAAAGCTTTCTTTTGGTGGTATTTGATCACTTCTGCAATTTTTATTTCTTGCTCTATAAACAAAAAAAGAGCAACAATTTTGAAAAAAACACAATATTTTTTAATTTCTGCTATAAAACATATCCAAACAAAATATGTAAAAAATCTAATTTCTTTATCAATTTAGACCAATTTGTATTCTGCTACATATTTTTGATAAAAAAATTACAATTAGCGTATATTGATTGGTTTGCACAAAAGTTATCTACAAACTATGGGATGTTTTTATGGCGTTTTATTTTTATTTTTACTAGCAATGGCGGCGATCGGCGATTTTTAGCGGGACTGCGACATTGCGGCTGACAAATTGGATGCTAAGTGACACTTTTTGGGGACCAGTGACACCAATACTGTGATCAGTGCTAAAAAATTGCACTGATCACTGTATAAATGACACGGCAGGGAAGGGGTTAACATCAGGGGCAATCAAAGGGTTAAATGTGCTCCCTATGTGTGCTTTCTAACTGTGTGGGGGAATGTGGACACTAGACGAAGAGAGAGATGCTCCAGATTAGTAGGAATCACAGATCTCTCTCTTCCTCTGTGACAGAATGACAGGTCTGCCTTATCTACATAGACCGCCGTTCTGTCTTTCCCCGAACGATCGTGGGTGGCCGGCAGCCATTGCACCCGCCAGGCCCGCTGATTGGCTCCCACATAGTGGGAGCGGGTCACCGGCGGCACGCACGTGCGCCCCAGGCCAGGAAGCATGAACAACGTACAGGTACGTGGTTTTGTGCAGCTGGGCCGTCCTGCTGCCCGGCTACGTGGCAGGGCGGCCCAGCCAATGGCTCCTGCTGCTATCAATCTGCCCTGTGAGGAGGGGAGAGCCTCTGTTCTCATGCACACAGCGCTGGATTGAGATTGGGCTCAGGTAAGTATAAGGGGGATAATGGGGGTCCTGTGACACAGAAGGTTTTTTACCCTAATACATAGAATGCATTAAGGTAAAACAAATTACATTTATGTAATTGTGTAGCAAATGTATATGCTTTATTCTTTTTTTTTTTTTTGCTATATTTTTTTTCTCACCATAGTGGAGGTACCCTGTAAAGGAAACAAGTAACAAGCTTTAAGTATTTTACCATTTGGATTTATTTAAGAGTTTAGATTTGCTAAATAGTGAATACTGCATAATTTAGAACAAAAAAGTAAACAATCTAGGCTTTAAAGTTTGTCCCACCTCCCTCAAGTCTATGATTTTCAAGAAAGGTGTTATATATTCAAACAGTTTTCATATCCTAAGGCTGTCATGAATCATGCTTAATGCATAAGCAATGATGTTTTTTTATGATTTTTTTTTAACTATGCAACTAATCTCAGAGTGCCTGTCTATTGTTATTGCTGGCCTGTTTTTTTTATTTTAAAAAATGTCTACTATCCATAGTAGAGCTAAAATCATCTAAGAATCATTACAAATTGTCAGAATGGGGGAATCAGGAACCTTTTGGGGAAAAAATCAATTCTCGATTGTGAACATTAACCGCTTCAATAAAGGGCACTTTCACCCCCTTACTGCCCAGGCCAATTTTCAACTTCTGGCGCTGTCACACTTTGCATGATAATTGCGTGGTCAATGCTGTATTCAAACAACATTTTTATCATTTTTTTTCACAAAAAAATAGCTTTCTTTTATTGATATTTAATCACAGTTGATTTTTTATTTTTTTTGCTAAAGAACAAGAAAAAAGAAAATGGGAAAAAAAAAAGTTTCTGTCTGAAAATGTTGTAAAAAGGTAATTTGTCTTCTTCACTGATGTGCACAGATGAGGCTGCACCTGCTGTCATTTGTCTGTACGCCAGGTGGGCACATATACCCCTCTCTTTTGGTGGTATTTAATCACCACTGGGGTTTTTTTTCTTTTGCTAAACAAACAAAAAAAGACAGAAAATTTGAAAAAAAAAAGAAAAAAAAAAACAGACTTTATAGTTTGTTATAAAATTTTGCAAACAGGTAATTTTTCTCCTTTATTGATGTGTGCTGATGAGGCTGCACTGATGGACACTCATAGGCTGCATTCATAGGCACTGATAAGGTGGCACTGGTGGGCACTGATAAGGCTGCACTGATAAGGTTGCACTGATGGGCACTGAGAGGTGGCACTGATAGGCGTTACTGATGATGAGGCACTGATGGACACTGGCAGCACTGATGGGTACTGATAGGTGGCACTGGTGGGCACTGATTAGGAGCACTGGTGGTGACTGTGTGGGACAGATGTTCCTTTTACAAAAGTCAGCAATCAGCTTTAGTTTTATTCTTCTCACGCTGTCAGCGTGAAGGAAAAAAAAGCTGATTACCAGATTTTGTTTACATCATGTAAACAGCTGTAATTGACCGACAGCTGATCACATAGTAAAGGGCTGTGATCAGCCCTTTACTCCGATCTGTGATCAACCGAGTCCCAAGGACTCAGCGATCATAGAACGTGCCACCCGCATGCCGCAGGGGGTGGGTGGGCAGTGCGAGCATGGGGGGACATCCATGTATGCCCTCCCGGCAATGTAAGCCTACGCTTTAGCCACCTTTCGGCTATAGCGCGGGCATCAAGTGGTTAAAGTGAATAAGTTGCATTGTCAGACCACTCTAGCCGAGGTTTCAGTGAGTGATGGCATATTGTGGACAATTCATAAAGAGTGCTTAAGAGACTCTTTAGAATGTTGATGTACTTCCACGCAACAAATGTTGGTGCGGGTGAGAGATTGATAGTCCTGTTGTACATGAAGGGGCACACTGAGGCCTGAGTGTCCATATGATAATGCAACTGGGAAAGCAGAGTCTGATGGGGATTCACAGACACTAGTTCCCCATCAGGTCAGCTTCCCCTGTGATTGACAGCAGGCAGTGGGCAGTCCATTAACCAATAGACAGCCTACTATTAACTACAAAATACACCCACTACCTACTGTCAATTAAAAGGAGAGACCAAACCTGATGGGGAACTAGTGTCTCAGCTTCCCAATCAGGCTCCGTCCAGTGCAGCATCACTGGTTGCTGGGAGCCTGTTAGCTGTGCAGCCAACAGGATCCTTAACAACCAGTGAAAGAGAGGTGGTAGCCATGACAAAAATGCCACTCTACTACACTGCGTACAGGGACAGGCACACTGACTGTCTCTGTACACCAACTTACAGTCTCAATTACCTCCAGTTTTGTTATTTATGAACTGGAGGTAATTATTTTTTAATTTGGTGCATATATAGCAATTTAACCTCGTCAATAAACTCCATTCCTTTGGCCTCCAAGATTCTGCTCTACCCTGGTTCTCCTCCTACCTATCACAGAGCTCCTTCAGTGTTCCTTAAAACTCTGTCTCCTCCTCTCCATTTCCGCTTTCTGTAGGGGTCCCCCACGGCTCTGTACTTGGACCCCTTCTCTTCTCTATCTACACCTACTCCCTTGGTCACTTGATAACCTCCCACAGCTTCCAATACCATCTCTATGCTGATGAGAAAATTCCTATATAAGCCTAGTCTTGACTGGTCCACTTTAAAAATATAGAAAACCAAAACTGAGACTTTTTTTCCCCCCTAATTTTACATTAACTTTTTGCTCTGCTGTAAAATTTTGAAATCTGCTCATATCATTTACTCATTTATGTGATGTGTCTCAGTCCTTCACCTTATATTTGGATTTTATTAATAGTAATTACACAAGCACGGTAACATGGCACTCCAGTCTGTATTACAGGTCCTCTGAGCAACCCGGCATTAATACTGCAGGTGATGTAGGCAAAAACATTTGATCTAAAACTACAATTACGGTAAGAAAAAAATACCAGACTTTGTCTTCAGCAAGACAATTTAATTGGAAGAAAATAGACCAAGGACTGCCACCTTTTAGCATGAGAGCAGGGAAGTGCCCTTTTGAACACGCATATAAATTAGCATGCTTGTGAGTTTCTGTAGCAGGGAAGAAGCACTGAGCTGACAGTATTATACTCTAACTCCAGCACTACACTATCTTTCATTAAAATTCAAAGTGCCAGTGTTATTATATCAGTGGCATTCTGCCCTGTAGCAATATTTTCCCATCTTCCCTGAGGTTTCTGAAGAGTTTAATTTAACACACAGATTCTTTCACTGGTAAGTTTAACTACTCGTACTGCATGTTTCAGTTATTTTCATAGTACAACAACTGCACAGCATAATATTACATTTTAACAGGATTACACAATGTTAAACTGGAGGTTTGGTTACAATATAGGCTTAGCTAAAATAGATAGGGATGGAGAATATGACTTTATTATGAATTATCCTGCAAATACGTATGTTGATATGTAACAAGCACCAAAGAGCATTCTGTCCCGATATGTCCCACGAAGCAGTGTTTGTTATCCTGCCCCATCTTCCAAACTCCATCTCTGTGCTGCCAAGGGTAATTGCTGACTACAAGTTGGAGCAAAGTGAGTCATGTTCCCATCAATCACTGACAGCAGGCAACAGCTTTGTTGCTGAACTGTCTTTACCTTTACCCACAGCTTTGCCTTGACTTTCTATCAAACTCCCACTAGCGTTAAGATATGGGTAGACACCTGTGTGTATGAACCCATATCAGCACTTTTCACATACATTGGTGCATCCTAAGCAAATAAAAGATGAACGTAGAAACTAAAGTTTAAACCTTCATGAACAAATACAGTACATTAAAATACATTGCTAGTGTTAAAACAACACTGCAGCCATAAATAACAAGAAAAGCCCACCAGTAGACACCCTCCTCTCTTCCACTCAACCTCCTTCCCACAAAATCTCCCAATTATATGCGCTGCTGAAAGAGAGGACCTCTGAAGGTAGACTTCCTGTTGTGTTTAAATGGGAATGGTTCCATGGGGACCTACTCCAATGATTACTGGAGAAAATGCTATGTACTTACCCATGAGTTGTCAATGTCCTCTTATTTACCTCTTGTCCTCAGGAAAAAAGCTACACATGTATTAATTTCTAGCATTGGACACCCCTGGAGTTAAGTCTCACCTACCCATTGTCCCCAGGCTCCTGCTGGAGATGCTCTAAGGCTAGCCATATAAAGTGTACTGGTTGCAGGAATTTGCACGATTCCCCCATCAACACAGAAGGTGTTGACAGGGGAATTCCTTACTAGAGAGCAATTGTCTTTTCCCTGCGGGGGGTGGACAGGGGAAGCCGTCCACCGTTGGGAAAAGACAGTGATTATTGCTTGCGGCTAAAACAGCCGCTAGCGATAATCGCAAGATAATCCGGCAGGCTGGTTGTACTCAAGTTGATCAATTGATCAACTTGGTACATTCAGCCTGCCCATTAATGGTGCCAATCTCAGCCGGTTCCTGCTGCACCAGCCAAGATTCAAACCGTGTATGGCCAGCCTTAGAAACCAAGTGAATATTTTCATATCTAGTGGGAATCGTCTCCTGCATGCTTCTTGCCAGCACATGAACTGACTGGCTTATTATACTGGCTACTTCCTCTTACACTACCAGGTCAAACATGTAATTATGTATCAATGATTACAGTGCTGCATTAAAGAGGAAGTAAACCCCAGATGGGTTTTACTTCCTCTTTTGCTCCCCGCAAGGCCTGCAAATGAAAGCATAATGGGCTAGTATGCATCGCATACTAGCCCATTATACGACACTTACCTGCAAACGAAGCCCGCGCTGTCCCCTGAGCAGGCCGCGTCCATCTTCACCCCTCTTTCTACCGGGGGCCGCGGACTCCGGCTCTGTGACTGGCTGGAGTCGAGTGACGTCACTCCCAAGCATGCGTGCGGGAGCCGTCAGTCACGGCACACACTGGGGGAAGAAACGTCACGGTAGTCCGTTTCTTCACAGCGCATGCGCCTATGAGGACATCGGAGCACTACAAGAGAAATATCTCCTAAACGGCGCACGTTTAGGAGATATTTCCACTACCTATAGGTAAGCCTTATTCTACCTATAGGTAAAAGTCAACAAGAAGGGTTTACAACCACTTTAATTTGTCTCTTCTATATCTGCCTAGTTCAGCTTTAAATGTAAATTTTATGTCTAAGCAAAATAAAAAAGACCTATGCTGTACATATCTGCAATATATGCACCTTTACCTATATTTTGTCTCTTTAAGAACACTGCAAGTATAGAAAATACCCTTTGATCCTGCCAAAAATGTAGTAAGCGCCTAACCTTCTGTAGTGAGCTAACAAAGCTGCTACTGCTGTACTGAAATCACAAGCCGTGTTTTCTGTGTTGTTTGTTAAATCTTGTTCTAGAATAAGAGTATATTCTACAGTTTAGCCACTACTTAAAGTTGTAAAGGCTGAAGGTTTTTACCTTCATGCATTCTATGCTAAAAAACCTTCTCTGTTCTGCTCCCCCCACAGCCCCCCAATCCCCCACTTGATCCAGCGATGTGCCAGGGAGCCTCGTTTGTCCCAAGTCTCTCTCTCCTCATTGGCTGAGACAGCAGTGGGAGCCATTGTCAGTCACAGCCAGTGAGCCAATGAGGAGAGAGCAAGGGGTGGGGCCAAGCCACAGCTTTATGTGTCTTATAGATGCATAGAACGGGGCTTGGAAGCACGCAAGTGGCTTGCTATTGGGGGCACTGGGGAAGGAGTCCGACGGGGGACCCAACAATAAAAGAATTGGGGCTGCTCTGTTCAAAACGAGTACACAAGGGGCTTGCTGTTGGGGGCACTGGTCAAGGGGGGGGGGGGGACCTCACAAAGAAAAGAATTGGGACTGCTCTTCACAAGATGAGTATGTGGCCTATAGTCTATGTGATAAGTAGCACATTATGCCTTTACCTTGCAGATTAATAATAATAAATAAAAAAAACATTGGTGCCGTTTACTACTTTATTTGTGCTTGAGCAAAAGCCTGAAACAAGGAAGCAAAGCTCTGATCCTCTGTGGAGGTGGTCATCTTGATAGAGAGCCACAATGCCGAACATGGCGTGGTAATTCAGCAATGGGGAAAAGATCAGCTGTAGGAAGCCCACCATCAATTCTGGTACAAATTCACATTCGTCTTATGTCCTGCACTAAAAACTAACATTTATAAATGTCTAAAAGTCATACCAAACAAACAACACAGCAGAATGTGAGGAAAGAAAATGTGTCTGGCAATAAGATGGTAAAAGATAAAAAAGTTTTTGAAATATATTTTTAAATATATACATACAGTATATAGCCAAAACAAAGCTATGAAGAAAAGCACACCTTGACATTTTCACTCAAATCTATCTATACCAATGAAATTCTCCTATGACTTTTTTTTTTTTTTTACTTTTTATTTGATAGGCAGACAAAAATATACATTAAATATGCAGCAAGTAACCTTTTGGACCACACAAGAATCTAAAGCCATTCACATGCTCGGTCCCCCTAGACCTTCATGTGTTTGCATTTATGTAATACAGGTCAAGTTTCACGCAGCACCATATTTTTAATATTTACTTAACAAAGGGCTTCTTCTGCAACAGAATGTTAAATCTTCAATAAAAAAAAAATACTTAGAACTTGAAATATTATGATACCGTATGGAATATTAACATTCTTTTAAACAAATAAATAAAGAACGAATGGTCAAATACAATAAGGAATGTGGTTCTTTATGTGGAAATCCATGACTTACAAAGACCATGAAACCAGCCCCACGGTGTGGCCATAGACATTCAAAGAAAGCCATTTATTATAATCCCCATTTTATTATTTTCCAGAATTATTTTAATGTAGGAGTTAAAGTACTGTGAATCCTAAAGCTCAAATTATTTTCCTTCATTTTGGATACAGAAGGGAAGAGAAACACCTGCCAGGGTTTTTTTTTTTTTGCACTCTGTGTCCAATTAGGGAGATTTCCATCAACTTCCTATCCTGTAGACACAACAGGTCTTAAGAGGTACTCTCTTCAAAGAATGGGAATGTTCCTATTTACACAGAACAATCACAGATTAAAGTAAAACATAATTGTATCTGAGCACCACAAACCAAAAAGACTATTACATTTATTTTTAATTTTCAAAACAAAGTCACCCATCTATTCATGTCTCTGTGCCTTACTTAATTTCAAATTGCTTTTCTAGCCATGGGGCAGATTATTCCTGTGCAGGGGCGTTGCTAGGTCTACAAAAGATCTGGGGCTAGAGCCCATAGCAGCGTAGTAAAGAAAGTAATATGCTTGGGCGGGCATACACATGTATATAATATACGTGTGTGTGTGTGTGTGTGTGTGTGTGTGTGTGTATATATCCCCAGAGAGCCCCCCCCTTACATCAGGGTCCCCAGAGAGCTCCCTTACATTAGGGTCCCCAGAGAGCCTCCACCTTAAATCAGGGTCCCCAGAGAGCCTCCACCTTAAATCAGGGTCCCCAGAGAGCCTCCACCTTAAATCAGGGTCCCCAGAGACCCTCTACCTTAAATCAGGGTCCCCAGAGAGCCTCCACCTTAAATCAGGTTTCCCAGAGAGCCCCCCACTTACATCAGGGTCCCAGGAGAGCCTCCCCTCACCTTGGGGACCCCTGCAGAGACTCGGGGCTATGGGCTCCAGATTCGGGGGGCTATAGCCCCAAAAGCCACCCCCTAGCGACGCCACTGTTCCTGTGGTATGTACTTTTTGGAATCCATCTGCCCTTAGCGCAGGCATGCAGGCAGGAGGGGGTGCTTAGCGGAGAAAGCCCCCCCCCCCCCCCTCCCGTCCTGCAGATGGAAGAAAAAAATGCCCATGAAGATTCCTGGGATGAATGACATCATTTTGGCCTATGGCAGAATCCAGGAGGCAACTGAAGAAATGTAAAATATAAATTTAAAACAAGTAAATGTAATATACCTTCCTATCTATTTACTGAAGCTAGCAGCATAAGGATTGAAAATAGTTAATGTTGATGGAGAGAGTAAAGTTTAGCTTTAAATATCTGTCCCCCACTAAATGTTTATGGCCAGCTTAAAGTAACTCTATGTAGGCATTATGCAGTAATGGTAAACTATACCAAAATTGGTAATGTATATATTTTTAAATAGATGTTTTTTTAACATTTTTATAAAATTCTGTTGTCTATTTCCACATCAAATATTATAATTTGCATCCTAAAGGCCCGTAAACACGATCCGAAAATCGGAAAGTAAAATTTCAGCCGACGAACGATCTGTCGATTTTCGGATCGTTAGTATGGTGCTTTCGACAGCCGATTCCGATTTTTTGTCCGACAAAAGCTGGATGTGCAGATTATAAATTTTTTGTCGTATGTCAACTCAGCATCCGATTTTTGTTTGGCGGGGTGGTGCAGCTCGTTCTGGGATGCTGTCATATGACGGCGTCCCAGAACAACCGCTATTCGCGCACCCATCACGGCCACACCGTGTTGCTAGGACACGGCGTGACCCCGACTCTGTAGAGAGTCACGTCCGCGGCTCTTTAACCATGTGATTGGCTGTGTCCAATCACAGCCGGTCACATCTAAACATGGAGATGCCGGTAATCGGCGCTCCTCGCCTCACACTGACAGAGTGTGTGGCGAGGAGAGCCGATCAGCGGCATCTCCACGCAGGGGGACATCTAGGCATGTAATCAGGGCACTGATCATCAGTGCCCTGATTACAATATAGCGCCAGTGTCACCAATCAGTGCCCACCAGTACCAGCAATCAGTGTCCACCAGTGGCAGCAATCAGTGCCCACCACTGCCTACAAGTGCCACCAATCAGTGCCCATTAGCGTTGCCAGTCAGTGCTGGCTATCAGTGCCGCCTATCAGTGCTGCCCATCAATGCCCATCACTGCTGTCCATCAATGCCCATCAGTGTCACCCATCAGTGCCACCAATCAATGCCCATCAGTGCCCATCAGTACCGCCTATCCATGCCGCCTAGAAGTGCCTATCAGTGCTCATCAGTGCCACATATCCGTGCCCATAAGTGCGGCATATTAGTGCCTCCTTATCAGTGCCCATAAGTGCAAGCTCATCAATGCCCACCAGTTCAGCCTATCAATGCCCACCAGTTCAGCCTATCAGTGCCCATCAATGCCGCCTCATTAGTGCACATCAGTGAAGGAGAAAAGTTACTTAGTTACAAAATTTACTGATGAAAAATATCTGGTCTTTTTTTTTTTTTTTTTGTAAAAAATAAAAAAAACAGCAGTGATTAAATACCACAAAAAGAAAGCTCTATTTGTGTGAAAAAAAAATGATAAAAATTTAATCTGGGTACAGTGTAGCATGACCACACAATTGTCATTCAAAGTGCTGAAAGCTGAAAAATGGCCTGGGCAGGAAGGGGGTGTAAGTGCCTAGTAGGCAAGTGGTTAATTAGTATGGATTTAGTCTGAAAAAATCGTAAGAGCAAGACTACGCATGCTCAGAAACGAAAGAATACAAAACTATGCAACACATTACGTCACTTCTGAAGTTGTATTCCTTTCGACATAAGACTAGCATGCAACAAACAATGGACAAATGGTCGTCTGAAAATCTGATTGTGTGTATGAGGCTTTAGTCTTGAGGCATGGTAAGCAATGGTGACACAAGAGAAGAAATTTTAACTGTGCTTTCACACCACAGGTGATGATGACTAGTAGAGCAGCTCATTACTCCTAAAAATCTGGAATTTCTCTGGTATGCTAATAGTGGACAACTCCTTAGTCTTAAGTTCTGTTCCACCTTCATGTCTAAATATTAGCTTGTCACTGCGTTTGGCAGCCTCATTACCCAGTAGTGAAATAGTGTAGGTGGACCAGTGCCCCCAATCAGGATACTGGTTAGCCTAAAGTGTATGTAAATCTTATACAATGAGCTTCTTTTATTTGTACCCTTTGGTCTGTTAATTATACTGTTGAAAACATTTAGTTAAATCCAATCAATAAGTGCAAAAAACTACCTGTTGATCCTTCAGAAGTTTTGTGAGCCATTAACATCTGGTGCTCTCCGCCTCTGCTGACGGTTATCAGTTGGCATTGTTCTTAGGTCTCTCTATGGACACCGGAAAACACCTCAAATGTATGTTGAAGAAAGAAAAGGGAGGTGCTTGGTAGTCCTAACATACTTACTGTCCTAGGGTGACAATGTAGCTTCTATGGACTAGTATGCTGCAATATACATTTTTGTTTTAGGTTAATACAAGTTTTAAAAGCTGGAAGTGTTTAAAGCGGAGTTCCACCCGCACCAAAAATATTAAAAGTCAGCAGCTACAAATACTGCAGCTGCTGACTTTTAATAATCGGACACTTACCTGTTCCAGGGTCCAGCGATGTGGGGGTCGAAGCTCCGAGAGCCCCCCGATCCGCTCGGCTGCGCCGGCATTGCAACTGTGGGCACCCGGCTATGGCTTCACACCCGGCTATGTTGCATGCAGTTTATTGGTCCCCGTTGTGTCCTGGGAACTGCGTGTTTCCCAAGACACAACGGGAACCCTCGGATATGGGCGGGGCAGATACCTGTATTATACAGGTATCTGCACCCCCTCCCCCCTGAAAGGTGCCAATTGTGGCACCGGAAGGGGGGGAGGAATCCGATAAGCGGAAGTTCCACTTTAGGGTGGAACAGGTCTTATGCTGATCTACTTCATATCAGAAGAAGCAGTGAGAAAGAATCTGAATATGCTTGCTATTAAAGGTAATGCTGAATGGTCTTGTATATATTGTATTGTATTTTTTATGGAGGGGACTAAAGATTAAAACTAAAGTTTAGTAAAAAATGTTTTAAAGAGGAGGTCTGCCCACATTTTCTTTGCTAATTTTTTTACCCTTTAAAGCAGGGATATGGAATTAGCGGACCTCCAGCTGTTGCAAAACTACAAGTCCCATCATGCCTCTGCCTCTGGATGTCATGCTTGTGGCTATCGGAGTCTTGCTATGCCTCATGGGACTTATAGTTCTGCAACAGCTGGAGGTCCGCTAATTGCATGTCCCCGCTTTAAAGTGATTGTAAAGTCTTGTTTTTTTGTTCTATAAAAATAACAAACATGTCTATACTTACCTGCTCTGTGCAGTGGATTTGCACAAAGCAGCCCAGATCCTCCTCTTCTCGGGTGCCTCTTCTTTGCTCCTGGCCCCTCCTTCCTGTTGAGTGCCCCCACAGTCGCTATGGGGGCACCTGAGCTGAGTCACAGCTCCCTGTGTCCATTCAGACATGGCACCACAGCCTGGCCACGCCCCCTATCTCTCCTGATTGGCTGGCTGACTTTGATTGACAGCAGCGGAAGCCAATGGCGCCGCTGCTGTGTCTCAGCCAATCGGGAGGGAGAGTCTCAGATGGACAAGACACTCGTGGACATTGCTGGACAGAGATGGGGCTCAGGTAAGCATTAGGGGGGCTGAAGGGGGCTGCTGCACACAGAAGGCTTTTTATCCTAATGCATAGAATGCATTAAAAAAAAAAAAAAAAGAAAACCTAACTTTACAAACCTTTTAATGTTAAAAATGTAGTTTGTCCCTTTAAAGTTTTAACCTTTATACCCTAACTATTTATCCATTTCTGCCAAATCAATACATATTTTATATTCATGTAATATGTTTCAGATATGCTTCAGTAGATCATAACATAAGAACTTCTTGTTCAAATTTCATAAGTGACAATGCTTTAATTGGGCTTTCAAACCAAGTCTCAGCAAGCTGTAAATTCCGACCTAGAGATTCAGCAATGAAAGGGTTGCGGAGAGCTGTGTTTGATTGCTCTGTTATACAGCTTGCAGGAATGAATCTAAATTTCGGTGACTTATTACTTTCCCAAAGGATGAAGCCAGCAGAGATTAACATCCAAAAGGATCATGGTCCACCGCTGTGTTTACTCTAAATGTTCTCCAGACAGGGCTACCGGTACTTATTTTATGCCCTTCGGCTATAAGGGAAGGCTGAGCTGTAGTGTATTATTAGGCAATGGTGAATCCTATCTTCACTAACCAGTGTTAAACAAGATTCATTCACAGCCTGTCAATCCCTTCCAGGCCCGTGTCATGAAATCTAGAGACGTGCCAATAACAGAAGAATCTGTTCACGTCAAGAGTAGTTTGCAGATAGTAGTTTTTGCTCACTAATCCTAGAAAGACAGACAAAAGATCTTTGATGGTGGCCTCAGTCTACATTCCAGATACGTATTTTCTAAACAGATGCTGGAATCGAAGGTTAAATATGGACAAAATCAGCCTAGGCCTTAAGAGATCTTATATTCCTGTAATATTAAACAAAGGCCATTGAGAGTCAGCACTGAGGCTGTTGAAGTGCAGACAGGCAATAGATGTATACCATTCAAATTTTTTTTATAGAATCTTAAGAAAATCCGCCCTAGAAGTGCATTGCACATTCTTCCTGTAAATGCTTCGGACACAGGATGTAATAATAAATGACAATATCTGCAATATTTTAGTACGGATTTGTAATTATATACTGTAAATCCCCAGCCCATTTTGTACTAATCACAGATGATAATAGAAGAGTTCCCTTGCAGGGAAGTACGTCAAATCAAAACAGCAACACAAGACGATGATTTTACGTCATAGCTTGGTCTGCTCTGGTGTCCAGCCTGTTTCAGCACAGTTGGTACCCATACACTACTAGACGAAAAATTGTTTGAAAATCTATCATTTGAAAAGTTCATTTATTTTTCGTCCAGTTAATGGGTACAAATTGAAAATTGGTTGTGACATTTTGAGCCCAAGGAAAAGTTTGGAAAACTTCTGTCGAATGGACTAATGTGTTTCTTGTCTGTTAAGAATTTGATGAATTTATGTCCATTGAACGATTTATAATTCTCCGCTCTAATTCATTCCAAAGATGTTCTATCAGATTGAGGTCAGGACTTTGTGCAGGCCAGTCGAGTTCCTACACCCCAAACTCACTCATCCATGTCTTTATGGACATTGTTTGTGCCCTGGTGCGCAGTCATGTTGTAACTGGAAGGGGCCATCCCCAAACTATTCCCACAAAGTTGGGAGCATGAAATTATCCAAAATGTCTTGGTATGCTGATGCCTTAAGAGTTCCTTTCACTGGAAGGAAATGCCAAGCCCAAGCCCTGAAAAACAACCCCACATCATAATCGCCCCTCCACTAAATGATTTGAAGGGGTGGCCCAATACTTTTGGCAATATAGTGTGGATGAGCAAGTTTGGGGTGAAGGAACTTGACCGGCCTGCACAGAGTCCAGACCTCAACCTGATAGAACACCTTTGGGATGAATTAGAGTGGAGACTGCGAGCCAGGCCTTGTTGTCCACATCAGTGCCTGACCTCACAAATGCGCTGCTGGAAGAATGGTCAAACATTCCCATAGACACTCTCCTAAACCTTGTGGACAGCCTTCCCAGAAGAGTTGGAGCTGTTATGGCTGCAAAGGGTGGAACCCAACGGACTAAGACGCCATTAAAGTTCATGTGCGTGTAAAGGCAGGTGTCCCAATACTTCTGGTAATACAGTGTATAATAAATGAATGAAGGTACCATTTGCTCTCTGCATTGCAAAATGACTTGCTAATATACAGTAGATGTAGACTGATAAAAATGGGATGGATCTTAACAGCCTCCCATGAATGATGTGGTAATAGAGTTAATGGATCCCAGACAGAAAATCTGGGCAGAGATTTCACAATATGCATTATCGAATTAAGGTGTCTAATGCTAATGCCATTTTTAAATGTTCAAGCTAAAAAATATAAAGAAATAAAATAATATGCTGCTGAGTTCAAAATAGGCAGTTCTGCTTTCAAACACAGATAAATGAAGCCAAGAGTAAAGTGGAACCCTGACTAAAACCTTTTTTACTACCTATGGAGAGATTGGTCTCAGGTGTTCAAATCTGTGTTCTTGTTGGACAGAATCACCTTTAACTTTAAATGTGTCACTTTCTGGAATAGCGTCCGCCTATTTTGCGGACAGCTGTCACGTGTGCGATTTCTCATTGGAAAAGGGATATTTCTTCTACCTTCCTGCCATGTCTGTGAACAGGAAGCAAGAGAAATCATATCAAGAAGGACACAGACAGCAAATAAAACCTGACAAATAGCTAGTCCTTCCTAACTCTATCTAAAAAAACAATAGTTGAAGCTGTAATTTTACTATTTACTTTTTTTAATATTGATGAATTTTGTGAAAATTTCTGAATTTACAGAAACATGAAAAAATATTATTATAAATATTAGATATAACTGCATGTAAGGAGGTTGAGCCCAATGCTGCCTCAGCCAAGAGGGTTAGTGTTAATATGCTTCCCGAGTCTTTCTTGGTGGGCTTTCTAGGGTCCGACCCACTCATCCTGTGCTTTATAAAAAGGGACAGGGGTCCGGTCTAGAGAGAGATGTTACTGATGATGGTGTAAGCATAATACAAGCCATGCTGTCATTATCGGAGTCCGTCTATCCAGCTTACTGCTGAATCAGGAGCATTTACCAAGTATAGGACCACTGAGATCTACAAATCACCTGATATTAGGGATTAGCCGAACGTCCCCCGGTGTTTGCACCAGAACATACCGAACAGGCAAAAAATTTGTCAGAAGACACGAACACCGTTAAAGTGGTTGTAAACCCTTACAAACCACTTGGACCTACAGGTAAGCCTAGATTA
This sequence comes from Lithobates sylvaticus, assembly GCA_028564925.1. Taxonomy (NCBI): domain Eukaryota; kingdom Metazoa; phylum Chordata; class Amphibia; order Anura; family Ranidae; genus Lithobates; species Lithobates sylvaticus. The sequence continues at coordinate 118,910,238 of CM053031.1, forward strand.
AGGCTTACCTGTAGGTCAAAGGAATATCTCCTAAACCTACACTGTTTAGGAGATATTTGCCAAAAGGCAGGCACCGCTGTCTACATGCGCCGTAGACAGCGACACGCTGAGAAAGCCGCTCGTAACGGCGATATGCCGCGAGTGGCGGCTCCCGTGCGCATGCGTGGGAGTGATGTCATTCGACGGCGCCGGAGCCACGAGACCCACAAGGAAGATGGACGCTCCATACACAAGGGGACAGTGGGGACTTTGCTGTCTCCTGTGTAAGGTAAGTGACACATAATGGACTACTATGTGATACATAGTAGTCCATTATGCTTTACCTTTGCAGGGAAGTAAACCCTAATGGGTTTACTTCCTCTTTAAAGTCAACATGAATAATCAAAAGTGCTAATTTTAAAGACTTATATGCAAGTTATTGTCATAAAAAGTGTTTAGAGACCTGGGTCCTCCCCCAGGGGACATGTAACAATGTAAATTTATTTTTTTAAAACGTCAGTTTTTTCAGGAGCAGTGATATTTTAAATGCTTAAAGTGAAACAATAAAAATGAAATATCCTTTAAATATAGTGCCTGTGGGGTGTCTACAGTATGCCTGTAAAGTGGCACATTTTTCCCATGTTTAGAACAGTACCACAGCAAAATTACATTTCTAAAGGAAAAATTGTCATTTAAAACTGATTGCGGCTGTAATGAATTATCAGGTCTTGGCAATATAGATAAAACTCATTGAAAAAAAGAGCATGGGATCCCCCCCCCCCCCCCCAGTCCATTACCAGGCCCTTTGGGTCTGATATGGAAATTAAGGGGAACCCTGCACCAATTTTTTTTAAAAATGGCATAGGGGTCCCCCCAAAATCCATACCAGACCCTTCAGGTCTGGTATGGATTTTAAGGGGAACCCTGTGCCAAAATTAAAAAAAATGGCATAGGGGTCTCCCCAAAATTCACACCGGACCCTTATCCGAGCACGAAACCTGGCAGGCCGCAGGAAAAGAGGGGGGACTAGAGAGCGCACCCCTCCTAAATCGTACCAGGCCACATGCCCTCAACATGGGGAGGGTGCTTTGGGGTAGCCCCCCGAAGCACCTTGTCCCCATGTTGATGGGGACAAGGGCCTCATCCCCACAACCCTTGCCGGGGGTCTGCTTATAGGAATCTGGAAGACCCCCTTTAACAAGGGGACCCTCAGATCCCGGCCTCCCCCTGTGTGAAATGGTAACGGGGTGCAAATGTACCCCTACCATTTCACAAAAAAAGTGTCAAAATGTTAAAAAAGACAAGACACAGCTTGGGGACAAGTCCTTTATTAACCACTTCAGCCCCAGACCATTTGGCTGGCCAAAGACCAGAGAACTTTTAGCAATTCGGCACTGCATCGCTTTAAAATTGACATCCTTTTTCCCCACAAATAGAGCTTTCTTTTGGTGGTATTTGATCACCTCTTGATCACAATTTTGAAAAAAAACGCAATATGTTTTACTTTTTGCTTTAATAAATATCCCCCAAAAATATATAAAAAAACATTTATTTTCCACAGTTTAGGCGATACGTATTCGTCTACATATTTTTGGTAAAAAAAATCACAATAAGCGTTTATTGATTGGTTTGCGCAAAAGTTATAGCGTCTACAAAATAGGGGATAGTTTTATAGCATTTTTATTAATACATTTTTTTTTTTTACTAGTAATGGTGGTGAGCAACGATTTTTATCATGACTGCGACATTATGACGGACAGATCGGACACTTTTGGTGCTATTTTGGGACCATTGGCATTTATAATTAAAAATGCATTGATTACTGTGTAAAAGTGACTGACAGTGAAGGGGTTAACCAGGAGGGGGTGCTGAAGGGGTTAAGTGTGTCCTAGAATGAATGAATGAGTGACTTGTATAGCGCTGCCTATGCAAACTGAATCGCCTCAGGACGCTTTTTGCCGCCGGTGTCCATCTGCGGTATAGCGTGGTCCTTTGCTCCATATTTGGCCAATTTTTTGGACAGGATCTAATTAAACTACAAGCATGTCTTTGGACCCCTAGGGATGTGTTCTAACTGTAGGGGGGATGGGCTATGTGTATCATGACACTGATCACTGCAGGGAGCTGTGATCAGTGTCCTGTCACTAGGAAGAATGGGGAAATGCTTGTTTACATCAGCATTTCCCCCGTTCTTCCTCTCCGTGAGACGATCGCAGGTATCCCCACAGACATTGAGTCTGCAGGACCCGCGATCACACCCGCGATCTGACGGAGCTCGCGGCACGCGCCCACAATGCCGCGTCTTAAAGAGCATGTACAGGTACGTTAATATGGCTGTATGTGCCATTCTGTCAATGTATATCGGCGTGAGCGGCGTGAGGATGAGGCCCTTGTCCCCATCAACATGGGGACAAGGTGCTTTGGGGGGCTACCCCAAAGCACCCTCCCCATGTTTAGGGCATGTGGCCTGGTATGGTTCAGGAGGAGGGGTGCTGTCTCGTCCCCCCCTCTTTTCCTGCGGACTGCCATGTTGCGTGCTAAGATTGGGGTCTGGTATGGATTTTGAGGGGACCCCTATGCCATTTTTAAATTTCCATATCAGACCCGAAGGGCCTGGTATTGATTTTAGGGGGACCCCCACGCAATTTTTTTTATTTTGGTTCGGGGTTCCCCCTAATATTAATACCAGACCCAAAGGGCCTGGTAATGGATGGGGGGATCCCATGCTCTTTTTTTTCAATGAATTTTATCTATATTGCCGAGACCCGACAATTCATTACAGCCGCAATCAGTTTTAAATCACAATTTTTCCTTTAGAAATGTAATTTTGCTGTGGTACTGTTCTAAACACTGGAAAAATGCGCCACTTTACAGGCATACTATAGACACCCCCTGGCACAATATTTAAAGGAATATTTCATTTTTATTGTTTCACTTTAAGCATTAATAAAATCACTGTTCCTGAAAAAACTGGTGTTTTTTTTTTTTTTAAATTGCATTGATACATGTCCCCTGGGGCAGGACCCAGGTCCCCAAACACCTTTTATGACAATAACTTGCATATAAGCCTTTAAAATTAGCACTTTTGATTTTTCATGTTAGTGTCCCATAGACTTTAACAGTGTTCTGGCGGCTTTCGAATTTGCCCCCGAACACTGCATATTGTTCGGTATTCGCTGAACATCCGAACAACCAAAGTTCGGCCCAAACTTATGCTTATCCGAAACCGTTAGCCCATCCCTACTGAAGATACCAGCCCTGGAGATCTGCCACGATGGACTCTGCCATGAATGGACTCTAACTTATGCAGGTATGCTGGGGCAGCCACAAGCCCAAGTTAGGGATTAGGGATTTTAGGAAAAGACTGTACGCTCTGTTCTGTTTGCCAATAGTTTTTAGTAAAACTTTGTCCCTGCTTGAGCTGAAGTTATTAAAGGGGTGTAATGCAAGTAACCAACACACATAGTCTACGGCTGAGGTCAGATATACACTTTGGGGTGTGAAGACAGCACTGCAGGAGTAATAAGCTGTGGTGTAAAGCAAGTGATTACCAAGGGTAATGAAGGTTTCTTATGTTGTTGGCTCTTTCTCTGTGAGCAGTCCATCTCCCATCGCAATGGAAGCAAATTTGCATTGCAGAGGTCCTCAGCCTGTGCACAGGTATGGACGAGTTAAGGCAGCACATGCATGAAGTCAGTGCTATTTGCACGGCGGGACCCCATTCCGTTACTGGGAGTGAAGTAGCGGGGATTTGCTGGGCAGGTGAAGAGGGCATCGGCTCTGCATGTCCGTCCTAAATGCATCAGTGAAGTAGTGGTGTATAGTAACATTAAGAGAATTAAATAGAGTTCAATCATCTGTTTAAGTAAAGGTACACCATGTGAAAGGCAGTGACCCTGTTCAAGGCTCCTAGCGTAGCCCAGAGGAACCCCCCTCCACCGGTAGGCCTCCTATGTAACCCACCCTTGGCACTCAATAGGGAGGGAACATAGAGAAAACATCAACTGTGTACTACCCCCTACCCTTACATGCACACTATTGGCAGCCTGTTCCAACAAGCCCCTGCACGTGACCAGTGCTGGTTTCCCATTCAGTTAAGCAAGTAAAAACCATTGCTGGGTCCCTGTAGACCAAGACAAGAAGGCTTGGTCCACATGTTATGTAGTGTTATCCTGTCCAGTCTTACTTCTTCACCTTCAACATTCACCCTGCCCCTTCTTCCCCCTTGTTCTTTTTCTAATATTCTTATATTATTGTTTAATTCCATACTCATCTTTTTCCTTTCCTTTATGTTCTTTATTTCTTTTCCACAAGTCAAGGAAGGGCTTCTAGATCAGGGCTTTCTCCCCGTTGGGTCCAGGTTGTTTATAGAGGTTATCTTTTGCAGTTTCCCCATAGCTTTCTTTGGTAACAATTCATATGACTAAATATTAGTCAGACCCTATGGACATAGGTAGTTGTAGATCAAGTATCCTGAATGTAATAAAACTAGCACTTTGTGTTCATCTGTATTGTACACAGTATTATGCCCTTATTTATGATCAAATCTTGCATGTTGCACAAAGACTTGTATCTCTGATCTTGGATGTATTCTTTTAAGGTTTCTGTAAAACCTTTCCATCAAAATTATATAAACAAAAACATTTATTGTATATTAATTGTGCACCCATCTGGCCTAGTATAAATGGGCCCTAAGTGCCAAAGGGCCCTTGTACAGCTGCATGTTATTGTATGTCTGCCTCTGCACATACAGAACACACTCAAATCTCCAAAAATGACTACAGGAAGTTACAGTATTAATATTGTACCTTTATAATCCTTTCCTAATCTGGTAAGGAAGCAATATAAATGTTTTTTTTTCTTTATCAAGTTCATTTTATATATATATATATATATATATAAACTTGTAAAACATTAGTAATGCACACACATACTTTCAGTGGTACACATATAAAATGTCCTATAGTGACCAGGTCATATATGCATATTCAGGCATGAAAATAGCCAGTACATTAATATATTGCATTTAATCTTTGATTGTGATTATATTAAGAGAAAATAATGTTGAAATGTAATCATTAAGGTAGTTTAATGTGTGTTTTTTATGTGAATTTCAGTCATTAGAGGCATAGAAAATGTTAACGTTTCAAAATACACATTAGACCACACAGCTGTTGTATCATTACAGTCATAACCACTTAAGTAACATAGACAGATGTAGAATACTACACCACAAAGCTAAACAGTGAGCAGTAGATAAAATAAACCTAAACAGAACAACAACCTCCTGCTAGGCTGAAAATACAGGAAAGAGAAATCCAGTGAAAGGCTTTCAAATAAGCCAATAAACTAATTAAACTCGGGGAAGGCAGCACAAGTAAGTGATAGAGAGCTAGCAACAGCATGTAAAGAAACTGTAATTGGGAAAATAAATTAGCGGTTACTTTAACCTACAGCCTACTCATAGTGAACTCCGTTTAAAGACTAGAACAGTTACCAGAGATATTTTGAATGCCAATTTCAGATCAGAAAGTCACCTTCTTTTCTCCAGAATTAATGAAAACAATTTGTCTTTGTTACATGAATCTTCTCAAAATTAATGGCACTAATAAGTAATGCTCGGGTGGCATTAAGATGCTCTTCAAATTAGTCTTCCCTTGCTTGGCATGGGGTACCATAGATTTAGACTGCTCAAACCAAAAAGCATGAGGATTGAGTTTAAAGATGGAAACATAAGATAATCTCATTTTCTTGCAACCATTAACTCTTTCAGCTGAAATATCACTGTAAAGTAAAAATAACATCTATATTCCACAATCTTTAATTCTGTTGTAACACCCTACAGTGTATAAGCCATTCTGGTGAGGGATCAGGAGGGATCACCAGAAGATAGTATTTGAACAGCCTTGTATTTAGTTTATCCTGCCAAAAGTGTGGATCCATTGATACACTGTACTAAACAACTTATAAAGGTGTCACGATCAGGGGTCAGGCTTGAAGACCAGTTTCTATAGCAGTAGCGGGACTACCACCGACCATCAGGATAGGTACACAGGCAGTCACACTGGCTGATGAGGCAGGTTCACCTGAGGTGTGCTAACCGGTGTTCACCAGAGCTCCTGATGGTGGAGATGGATTTTGCTGCAGTACCAAGTCGTAGTCCTCAGGGAGGCCTCACCAGGAGGTGAGCAAGCCAGGGTCCAGTTGCGGATAAGCAGGTAAGGATTACATAGAAGTGTAGTCAGTAAACAAGCCAAAGGTCAGTAATGAGTAATTGCAGGTTGGGATCAGGCAGAAGCGTAGTCGAGGAACAAGCTATGGGTCGATCATGAGTGGTAGCAAAATATAGACAGCAGCAGGAAAGGCACAAGCAAGATACTGTCTGAAGAGTGCACAATAATCTGGCAAACAGGAAGTGCAGAGACATGGCTTAAATCAGGCTCATCAAAGGAGCAAAGAGTTTAGGGCCTCAAGACAAACAAGGTTGAAATCAGGATCATTCAATGTATTGTCCAGGGACCTGTCCAGCATCCCAGGTAGCTAAGCAGGAAGAGACATTGCCTGACACAGCAGAGGTTCCAAGTTCAAATCAAGGCCCTGACAAAAGGTTTCCTGAGTGAGTGAAATATTATTTGATTGCCACAAATGGGTATGAAATGCTTCTTTTATTTTATTAAGCGTTGATTCGTTTTTGGGCTGCTAAGGATAAATGAGCGGATTAGAGCTTGAATCCCGTCAGTGACCAGAGAAAGAGAAGTAGAGGATGACGGAGCTTGGGCAGGTAAGAGGGCATGTTCCCCCTGGACCAATGAAATAAATATACGTTGGCTTGGTGGTCCTGGGTGCAGAAACTCCTTCATTAAAATCTCAATAAATGTTGGATTCAAAAGCAATAACATTATTCTGCTCGTTGTAGAGACCTGTAATCAAGTCATCTGGCAGAGGAAAGTCTTCAATCATCGACTTCTGTTTTTGTCCTGAGATATTTTGTGACCAATTGCAGAGAGCGGCAAAGGTGTTGGGAGAATACAAAGCTATAAAAAGGGTGCTTCTTATAGGTTAAACAGTTTAACGATAAAGATTATTTGTGATGATGGCATTTTTTTTGTTTGTATTTTATTAGGCTCAGTCCATATCGTTTCCAAAGAGCAACAATCACTTAGGTGCACAGAGTACCACTAAATTTGTGTATCTTTATATGTTATATAGCACTGACAATTTACACAGCGCTTTACATATTATTCCGTCACATCAGTCCTTGCCTTCCAGAAGCTTACAGTATATAAACACAGGGAGAACATGCCAACATTCATAAAGTGTCCTTGTCAGGATTCAAACCAAGAACTCTAGTGCTGCAAGCAGAAGTGCTCACCACTTAGGCTCGGTTCACACTACTGCAATGTACTTTTGATGCGATTTTTAGTGCGATCATGTAGTGTGACTTTGTATGTGGTTTGCATATTCCCACTAGAATAACACCAAAGTAGCACAGGAAGCTTTTCCAAAATCACACCGCACAGCAGTGGCGGCTGGTGTTTTTTTCTTTGTAGGAGGGGGCAAACGGTCGGTTGGTGGCGGCAATGCCCCCAGGACATCAAAGCCCCGCACTTACCCCATCTAGGAAGCGGGCGGTCAGCGTGTCCAGCTGCTTTCTTCCTCAACCTGTGGTGTGGATCACGACGCCTTCTGCCGTGCATCCTCCGCCTTCTAGGCGTCCAATAGGATCACCTGATCTTTTAGCCAATCAGGAAACGAGTATCTGACCTGTTCTTCTTGATTGGCAGAAGGCAATTCAGTGTTAGAAAAGTGAATATTCATTTGCATTTCTAACACACCTGGGTGGGCTCCGAGCGCAATGCTCTGCGCTCTGAGTCCACCCTATTTTGAAGCTTATTAGAGCCTGTGACAGACCTAGCCGGGACAGAGGCTGCTGGAGGGGACGTAATGCAAGCCTCTTGCCTTGCGATTATGGGCCCTGGCATTTGGGGGAACGGTGCTGTTTGTGAGCTGTATGCCTGGAGACCGCTGAGCTGGTTTTACTTGGATTCAGGTCCATGCTGGCCCCCCAAGACACATAGACTCTGGACATGTCAGATGCTAATATCATCAACTCCAGCCACCTGTCTGTTGTCTTGTATAATGCAAATGAGTAGTCTGGCTTGACACAGATTCTAAAGAGTATTTCACCTATTGTTGTATGTGCTAATTAACCCTGCAATTGAATGAAGGAGTCCAGTGTTGATTTAGATAATTAGCTCATGCTAATTAGGTTAGGTTTTTAGTCATCCGGCTGTATATATGTGTGTGACATCTCAAATAAAAGTGATTCCTGATGTACTCCAAGACTGGTGTTGTCTAGTTCTTGGGGGCTCCTATAGCCAGATCCATTGGACTCATGTTCCAGGACTTAGGAAGCGGTATACTGACGGAAGCTTCCGTCACAGAGCCTATGGCTCTAATCAGGTGATTCAAAAGAACACCCCCACCGCTGTAATTCATGTGCCCGGCGTCCTGAAAGGGGCAGGATGCTGAGAATAGGGGATGGCCATGGCGGCCGTGGATAGATTCATGCTATAAAGGGGGTGGTGGGGATAGAGGGGGCAGCACCCTTAATGGATCTGAACAGGCACCATTGAAAATAATGTGTTTCTTCGTATCATGGAGAATGGCATCTGTGCAACTTAAGGCACATCAAAAATCATACCAGTGTGAACCAGCACTAAGTCAACGTACTGCCCAGGACAACATACTATGTAGTATACAGCTTTTAACAAACAGGATACTGTTCCCGCCATAAAACAAAAACGTAGTGTTTACTTAGGATTACTTCCCAGGTTTAAAGTTCCCACTCCTCCTCTAAACAGGAGGATGTGCATGGAAACTTTCTGTTGAGACACAGGCAGAAAATAAAATCTCTCTCAACTTCAGAACTGTAACACCTTAGTGGTGCCATTACTGTTACTGTTAAAGAGCAATTTCCATCTTAAGGTCTTTGTAGTTTTAAATGGAGGCACCCTGCAGCTTTGACTAAGCTAGGAGGTTACACTGTGTGCTGCAGCAAACAGGCCCTGGGGTCTAGATGTGCCTCAGGGGGCCATTATGCCACTCTCTTGTCTGGCACTGCACATTTGGCTGCTTTCTGTTTTACAAAGCAAACTCCCTTATAGTATAAGCTAATTCTTTATAGCAAAATTAACTCACGATCAATGCGAAGAAACAACAGGGATATTTGAAAACCATGTATAATAAATCTGTGTTCACAGGATGTAAAATAGGGGTACCTAAAAATACATTAGGGGGCCCACTCACACCACAGCTACTGCACTAAAATGTACACTCAATGGCCACTTTATTAGGTACGCCTGTTCAATTGCTTGGTAACACAAATTGCTAATCAGCCAATCACATGGCAGCAATTCAATGCATTTAAGTGTGGTGAGCATGACTTGCTGAAGTTCAAACTGAGCACCAGAATGGGGGAAGAAAAGGGGATTTAAGTGACTTTGAACGTAGCATGGTTGTTGGTGCCAAAGTATGCTGGTTTGAGTATTTCAAAAACTGTTGATCTACTTGGATTTTCGAACACAACCACAACTAGGGTTTACAGAGAATGGTCCAAAAAAATAAAAAATATATACACTGAGTGGAAAGCAGGTGTGTGGACAAAAATGCCTTGTTGATGTCAGAGATCAGAGGAGAATGGGCAGACTGGTTTGAGATGATAGAAAGGCAGCAGTAACTCAAATAATCACTTGTTACAACCAAGGTATGCAGAATACCATCTCTGAACGCACAACACATCGAAACCTTGAAGCAAATGGGCTACAGCAGCAGAAGACCACACCGGGTGGCTCTCTGTCAGCTAAGAACAGGAAACTGAGGCTACAATTCACACAGGCTCACCAAAATTGGACAATAGAAGATTGGAAAAACATTGTCTGGTCTGATGAGTGTCAATTTCAGCTGTGACATTCAGATGATAGGTTTAAAAGATTGGCAAAAAAACAACAAGAAAGCATGGATCCATCCTGCCCTGTATCAACGGTTCAGGCTTGTGGTGGTGTAATGGTGTGGGGGATATTTTCTTGACATACTTTGGGCCCCTTAGTATCAATTGAACATTGTTTAAATGCCACGGCTTACCTTAGTATTGTTGCTGACCATTAGGGATGAGCCGAACACCCCCGGGTTCGGCTCGCACCAGAACCCGCAAACGGACCTAAAGTCTGTGCGAGCATTTAGAACCCTATTAGTTACAATGGATGCGAACATTCGAAATCAAAAGTGCTAATTTTAAAGGCTAATATATAATGTTATTGTCATAAAAAGTGTTTGGGGACCTGGTCCTTCCCCAGGGGACATGTATCAATGCAAGAAAAAGTTTTAAAACAGACGTTTTTTCAGGAGCAGTGATTTTAATAATGCTTAAATTGAAACAATAAAAGTGTAATATTTCTTTAAATTTCGTACCTGGGGGGGGGGGGGGGTCTATAGTATGCCTGTGAAGGGGCGCATGTTTCCTGTGCTTAGAACTGTCCCTGCAAAAAGTGTCATTTTTGCAGGAAAAAAAAAGTATTTAAAATCACTTGCGGCTAATGTATTGACGGATCCCGTAACACAGAGAACAGTCATTCATTGAAAGCCATTCATAAAAAAAAAAAGTCATTGATAAAAAATTTAAAAATTTTTTTAAAAAAAAGCGTGGGGTTCCCCCTAAATTCAATAACCAGGCCCTTCAGGTCTGCTATGGATATTAAGGGGGACCCCAGCCAAAAAAACAAAAAAAAATGGCATGGGGTCCCCCTCAAAATCCATACCAGACCCTTGAGGTCTGGGATGGAATTTAAGGGAAACCCCAGCCAAAAAAAATGGCGTGGGGTCCCCTCAAAATCCATACCAGGCGCTTATTCGAGCACGCAACCTGGCAGGCCGCAGGAAAAGAGGGGGGACGAGAGCGGCCCCCCTCCCTCCTGAACCGTACCAGGCCACATGCCCTCAACATTGGGAGGATGCTTTGGGGGTCTGAGACCCCCAAAGCACCTTGTCCCCATGTTGATGAGGACAAGGGCCTCTTCCCCACAATGCTGGCCATTGGTTGTGGGGGTCTGCGGGCGGGGGGCTTATCGGAATCTGGAAGCCCCCTTTAACAAGGGGACCCCCAGATCCCGCCCCCCCCCCTGTGTGAAATGGTAAGGGGGTAAAAAAGTACCCCTACCATTTCACCAAAAAAGTGTCAAAAATTGTAAAAATGACAGGAGACGGTCTTTGACAATTCCTTTATTAAAATCTTCTTTCTTCTGGTCTTCTTCCTTCTTCCTCTCTTCATCCTTCGGTTTCTTCATCTTCTCCTTCCGGCATCTTCTTCCATCTTCTACTTCCATCATCTTCTTCCTCCGATCCGCTTCTTCTTGCTCTGGTCTTCTCGTCCGGCATCTTCTTCCACGGCATCCTGGTCTCTTCTTGGGCCGCCCCGGGGGCGGGGTTACCAGGTGGCCCCACCCTCTGTTATAAAAGACCTGTCAGACGCAGCGAAGCCTCACACAGCGGGAGCCTCCCATTGCGCGGATCGGCCCAGAAGAGACGCCGTCGCCATGGAAGAAGATGACACTTTTTGCAGGGACAGTTCTAAGCACAGGAAACATGACCCCCTTCACAGGCATACTATAGACACCCCCCAGATGTGATACTGCAATGCTGTACTAACAGCACGCACACACTAATCCCCAGAATCATAGCACATAATGTCAGCAGTCAGCAGCACATAACACTGACACTGACGCTGGAACACAACATAATATGCGAGGCCGCCGGCGCGGCGGCCTTTTATACTGTGGGGCGTGTACTAAACCCCCTGAGCTATAATTGGCCACAGGCATAGTTCTGGGCTCGCCGAGCGGGCGAACGCCCGATGTTTGATTCGAACATGGGTTCGAATCGAACACCGGGCTCATCCCTACTGACCATGTCCATCCCTTTATGACTACAGTGTACCCATCATCTAATGGATACTTCCAGCAGGATAATGCACCATGTCACAAAGCTCAACTCATCTCACCACTGGTTTCTTGAACATGACAATGAGTTCACTGTACTCCAATGGTCTCCACAGTCACCAGATCTCAATCCAATAGAGCACCTTTGGGATGTGGTGGAACAGGAGATTCGCATCATGGATGTGCAGCCGACAAATCTGCAGCAACTGTGTGATGCTATCATGATAATATGGACCAAAATCTCTGAGGAATGTTTTCAACACCTTGTTGGATCTATGCTACGAAGAATTAAGGCAGTTCTGAAGTCAAAGGGGGGTCCAACCGGGTACTAGCAAGGTATACCTAATAAAGTGGCCGGTGATTCACAGTGCCTAAAAAGTGCAGAGAAAAAAAAACCACATTTATAGTATGTTTTAACAAGGGGGGCAATCACTTTTTCACACAGGGCCATGATGGTTTGGATTTTTTTTTTTTCTATGGAGCTCTTCATGTCGGTGCGTTGCATTACAAGATGGTGCATTGCATTTCTGAAAAATCCTACTTGATGTACAACATCTTTAGTTTATTTGGAAAAAAACATCCATTAAATTACAGTCAATGGTAATGCACTAAAAACACAGTATGCATTTTAATAAGTGTGCTTTCAGTCATATGTACATAATTTCAGAGGAGGCAGTTTAAAAAAGCATTTCAAAACATATGCAAAACATGCATAAAATGCATCTTCCATTGCATTAAATTGAAATGTCTGCATTAATTTTGTACTATAAGATAAAATGCATATATGTTTTCTTACATGATGGCGTAAATGGGCTCTAATGTTATACTCATCACTGCAAAGGCGCTTTATCGATAATCAATAATTTTGAATTTACTAAAGGATAAACAAGCTTGGATAAAAAAAATAAAAATACACTACCATGATTAATAAATTCAAACTAAACTTTACTCAGTACCACTTTCACATCTACTCAAGAGAAGCCACTTGGCCACCCACACAAATGTTAATAAGCTCACAGCGAAGAAAGTGTTTTGTGGGCAAAGCCTTTATTTACAGGCTTGCATCGTTCCTGTGTTAAGTACGTTAGCACTTCATGACTAATGTTCACAAGGCTCTGTATCATGATACACGGCATGTTTGATCACCACATGAAATGGCTCTCTCTGTGAGGTGGCACTGAGGTGAACTAGGACATGGCAGAGATGTCATGGTAAATGTAAAGCACTATGTAAAGGTTTTTAGTGACGCTGATAAAGTAGCAGAAGGACGCAGCCTGAAACATACCATAAGAGGCAAACAGGTGCTTGCTGTAATGTGTGTATAGAGAGCTTTGCAAATATATACAGTTGTGCTCCTAATTTTACATACCCTGGCAGAATTTATGATCTCTTGGCCATTTTTCAGAGAATATGAATGATAACACAAAAACATTTCTTTCACTCATGGTTAGTGTTTGGCTGAAGCCATTTATTATCAATCAACTGTGTTAAAATCATAATGAAAACAGAAACTAATGACCCTGATCAAAAGTTTACACCTGGTGATTTTGGCCTGATACATGCACACAAGTTGACACAAAGGGGGTTGAATGGCTATTAACCACTTGCCGACCGGCGCACGACGATATACGTCGACAGAATGGGACGTACAGGCAGGAGGGCGTATATATACGTCCCTCCTTTAGCCTGTCCGTGCCATCGGGAGCGCGCCGGGAGCGGCGCGCTCCCGCGCCGGTCGGGACCCCCGTGAGTCCAAAAGAAAGCTCTATTTGTGGGAAAAAAGGACGTCAATTTTGTTTGGGAGCCACGTCGCACGCCCGCGCAATTGTCAGTTAAAGCGACGCAGTGCCGAATCGCAAAAAGGGGCCTGGTCCTTTGGCTGCAAATTGGTCCGGTCTGAAAGTGGTTAAAGGTAATCATCCTCACCTGTGATCTGTTTGCTTGTAATTAGTGTGTGTGTATAAAAGGTCAATGAGTTTCTGGACTCCTGACAGAACCTTACATCTTTCATCCAGTGCTGCACTGAAATTTCTGGATTCTGAGTCATGGGGAAAGCAAAAGAATTGTCAAAGGATCTGCGGGAAAAGGTAGTAGTGTATAAAACAGGAAAGGGATATAAAAAGATATCCAATAAATTGAGAATGCCAATCAGCAGTGTTCAAACTCTAATCAAGAAGTGGAAAATGAGGGGTTCTGTTTAAACCAAACCACGGTCAGGTAGACCAACTAAAATTTCAGCCACAACTGCCAGGAAAATAGTTTGGGATGCAAAGAAAAACCCACAAATAACTTCAGGTGAAATATAGGACTCTCTGATATCATGTGGTGTGGCTTTTTCAAGATGCATAATAAGGAGGCACACCATATTTTTTTTTAAAAATACACTTTTTAAAATAAAAAAATAAGACAACACTAAAGTTAGCCCATTTTTTTTTTATATTGTGAAAGATAATGTTACACCGAGTAAATTGCTAACCAACATGTCACTTTTCAAAATTGCACCTGCTCATGGAATAGCAACAAACTATTACCCTTAAAAATCTTCATAGGCGACGTTTAAACATTTCTACAGGTTACCAGTTTTGAGTTACAGAGGAGGTATAGGGCTATAATTATTGCTCACAGGTGTGGTTTGAACACCGTTTTCATATGCAGGCGTGACTTACATATACGTTTTCACTTCTGCGTGCATGGCAGGACCTCAGATGTCATATTTACATAAAACGCAATAATAAAAAAAAAAAAAAATGTCAATTGAAAAAAAAAAAAAAATCCCCTATAAGACCAATGCTATGGAGCCGAGCGGGGCCACCATTTCCTCACTCGGCATCCAGGCAGATCGACTACCGACGGCTCCGGTAAGTGGCCAAGACGACGGGGTGGGGGCCCTCTGATAAAAATGATCTTGCGGCAAATCCACAGCAGAGACCACTTTTCTCTTAAAGAGCATAGTCTGACGTGTTTAAAAGTACTGGGGTTATGGCAGCTAGCTGCTGCCATAACAACGGTATTTAATGTCAAATTAGCGACATATAATGACGGTGGCTGGTCCTTAAGTAGTTAAAGTGTTACTAAACCCACAACAGTAACATCTGTCTGTATATGCAGCATAGCATGCTTGTTATACTCACTGGGAAACTTAAGGGGTTAATACTCTGCATTGTGTAAAAAGGCTGTTTTATCCTGTATGCATAGATCCTTTCCTTGCATTGTCTATCTTGGGAAGGCCAGCTAACACCGGCAGTAGCCAACCTGCACATGCTCAGTTGTGTCTTTTATGCTGGAGAGAACATTTACTTGTTCTCAGAGCTAGCCAGATCAGATGATATTGGCATCACACATGTGGGCGTGTATACAGGCTGCAGTGGAAATCTCCTCCTACCTAACTCTTAGCACTGGAGAAACTGAGCAGTTTATCACGTGACCGTGATATACAGATCAGCCAAAAGGTATATAGTGGCAATATGTTTATGTAAAAAAAAGTTATATATGCTGTGGGCACTGTGGGCACTGTGGGGGGGGGGGGGTAGATGAACTATTTTCATATTACTGGGTTTAGTAACACTTTAAGGCTGTTTCCAAATGGAAAGTCTCAACGCCAAACTTTAGGAGCCAACAGCAGACTGCAGGTTGAAGAATAGAGATCTAAAAATGCTGCAGCAGCTAGAGGAGGGGCACATATCTTTAGAATAAACTTATTTTCAGTGTGCAAAGGTACAAAAATATTTTTTCATGTTTGCCCTTAATGCTGTCAGGAGACGTTAGTCTTCGTCAAGCCTTATTAGAGGTACCCTAGTGCATTCTGTCCTCGTTTTATCGACTGCTCAAGCCCTGAAGAAGGGGAGGGTTTTTCCCCCAAAACATGTTAGCTGTATTTATTATTATTATAAAGGATTTATATAGAGCCAACAGTTTGCACAGCGCTTTACAATATAAAGGGAGATAGTACAATTGCAATACAGTTCAATACAGAAGGGATAGGAGGGCCCTGCTCATGGAGCTTACAATCTAAAGGGAGGGGGAGTCAGTAAAAAAAGTAATAGGTGGCAAGGTAGGCGTCCCTAAATAAATGAGTTTTTAAGGCTCATCCAAAGGCAGACTGGGTAGGAGCTAACTTGACATACTGAAGTAGGGAGTTTTAGAAGATTGGAGAGGATTGAGGAAGTCCTTCAGGCGAGCATGGGAGGAGGTAACAAGGAAGCTAGAGAAAAAAAGATGAGGTTGGTAATGTAGCTGGGGGCAGTGTTGTGAATGGCTTTGTATGTTATGGTTAGTTTTTAGCATTTTATATACTTGGCTAGTGGAAGTCAGTGAAGAGATTGGCAGAGCAGCCATGGATCTGTTGATAAGGTGTCTATTTGATGCTTTTAGCTATGAAATGTTTCAAAAAGTCCTTCAAGCGAGATGAACTTTGGTACCAGGTGCTCCGCAGTATACATTCAAGAGTATCTGGCCAGGGCTTCCTTTGTCACTATCATAAAGGTAGCAGTTTAGGCCCATAACAGGGTCCACATATCAACCACAGATCTGCTTCTTTGAGGGAAAAAAAATCACTTTATGGTAGATCCAATTTTACTTCTATTGGTTAAGTGCTATCACAAACGCATCCAAAGTAGTTTTTGATCATTACTCAACTTTAAGCTTTCTTTGCATCTGTGAAGAGACAAACCCTCTGCAATGCTTAGTGTTTAGTTTTTTTCAGTGCCAGTCTTGCAGTGTAGCAGGACCAGCACTATAGTGGTCACAATTTTACAGGGCCCATTCACATCCTTGTACTGCAATAACAACACTACAACACTGTGCCATACATGTTGAAAGACACCACAACATACCATTACAAAGGCAAGCAATGCATCTATACTACAGTTCATGTATATTTTGGTGTGCTACATTAAAAATGCCCATGTGGATTTTTTTATTGTGCGCTAAGCTGCACTTGCCTGTCTTTTCAAAATAAATAGGCTGCCTTAATACGGCACACCTTAAGGCTGCATTCACACCTGAGCGTTTTGTCGCCCTAAGCCGCCCTACGCCTGAAGCTACAAAACGTTCGAGGGGATAAATAGGCTGCCTTAATACAGCACACCTTAAAGGGATTGTTAACCCTAACAATAAACTTCCCTTATTTGGTCTTCGGTTTAATATTCCATTTAAAGCAGTTATAACTGTTTAACCACTTCAGCCCGCTTTAACTGGTAATTGCGCAGTCATGCAATGCTGTACCCAAACTAAATTTGCATCCTTTTTTTCCCACAAATAGAGCTGTCTTTTGGTGCTATTTGATCACCTCTGCGATTTTTATTTTTTGCGCTATACACAAAAAAGAGCGACAATTTTGAAAAAAAAAAAAACATTATTTACTATTTGCTATAATAAATATCCCCAAAAATGTTTTTAAAAAACAAATTTCTTTATCAGTTTAGGCCAATATATATTCTTCTACATATTTTTGGTAATTTTTTTTTGCAATAAGCTTATATTGATTGGTTTGTGCAAAAGTTATAGCCTCTTTTTTATTATTTTGTTATTATTTATTATTATATTTTTTTACTAGTAATGGCAGAGATCTGTGATTTTTAGTGGTATTGTGACATTGTGGCAGACAAATCGGACACTTTTGACACATTTTTGGGACCATTGACATTTATACAGCGATCAGTGCTATAAAAATGCACTGATTACTGTGCAAATGACACTGGTAAGGAAGGGGTTAACACTAGGGGTGATCAAGGGGTTAAATGAATGTTCCCTAGGTGTGTTCTAACTGTATGGGGATAGGACTGAGTAGGAGAGGAGACATTTCACTGTTCCTACTTAATAAGAACAAACAACATGTCTCCTCTCCTCTGGCAGCACAGGGATTTGTGTGTTTAACCACACAAATCCCCATGCTGGCACTCGATCGCCTGCCACATGCATCGGGTCCCCCCGCCACGCAGCACGCACACGTGCACCCTCTGGCAGCTCTTAAAGGAACCCCGTATATATACAGGGGTTTCGCACAGTGGTGCCATTGGGCCACTGTGCTGCAGTAAATGTATGCAAGTCGGTCAGGAACCGGTTAAATGCAAGAAACACGGTTGACCCTGCAGGATATCCTGTCAGCTGATAATTTCCTATGCTGCAGTCTTATCAGTTATATTTTTCCAAGTCACCTCTGATAATTACAGAACCACACCCCTGGATGTTATGGAGAGAAGGAAAACAGTTATTGTAGTTCTGCCCTAGAATGACAAAGCTGCTTTTCCACAGATACTGTACAATGAGTGTGTGTCATCACTCCAGTGCAGGACATGTGTTTCTGGCAACTCGGAAATAAAGGGAAAAAAGCCTACAAAAACTATGGCTATGCTGTCTCTTTAGCTAACCTATAGTGCTCTTTGAGTACTTTGTCAAATATTAAATGTTTATTTGTAACAGATTAAATACAGAGTGTGGGCCCACAGTCAGAATACAATAGCCCACAGTGGCATATTCACCCATCCGTGCTGCTGTCAGATGTAGGAATCTGTTAGATTTGTTTTGTTTGTTTTTTAAACCTGCTGGCTGAATGAAAGAAATCAGTATGTGTATGCCGAGCTTTAAGCTGGCCGGCTTCTTTCGAAGGGGCATGACCGACAAAGGTATGATGACCGGGTCCCGCTCAGCGCTCTCAGCCATCCGCCTGTCAGACCACAATAGAACAGCAGGGGAAATCGATGTACTAACATTGGATAGTTAATACAGCAGCTCCTCGTGAGCTGTCAATTTTTTTTCGTTCAGCCGTGTTGGGTTGAACAAAAAAAAACTACTAGTGTGTACTAGGCTTTAGGCTCTGGGTTTTTTGGGTCCAAGCTGCATTCTCAGCCTTGGGATCTGCTTTTGTAGGTTAGAGAACAAATGATCTCATCTGTCTCTGACAACCAAACATTAAGTGGAGGGATCGCCTCCTTGAGAAGAATCTGTGGTTAAAACCTGACAAAGCTAGCCCCGCAACATGGTCAAAGTCACTAACTGTCTGAGCATAGGCCCTGCAGGCGTCCATGCAACAATATCATGCTCCGCCTGCCAGTTATATCAAGAGATAGGGGTATGCTTAATCTCAAATGCTGGAACCTCTGCAAAATGTATCATTTGATACTCCTTTCCCTAAGTTTAACATACTAACATATGTTTTGGGGTAACAATCAGCCTTAGCAAAATATAGTTTGCAATCGGAACCTAATCAACAAAATACAATAGAATTAGAAAATGGTTTAAGGTCTTTAATTTTGTTCATGGTTTTCAGGCCTAAAATGTGTGCCTGAGCAAAAAAATAAAGCATTCAATATATTTTTCGGTACATGTACAGTATGCTCTCCTGTGTTTTTCTTTTATAAAATGTTGCAATTACAAATTGATTCTGCCAGAAATCCAGTAAGCTCCTAATTTTCTTTTAGTGAGCTAAAAGCATTGCCTCTGCTATCCCAAGCAGTGTTCTTAGACCGGCCTGAGATCTCCATTAATAGACCAAAAAATATCTCCTACTTTCCTGGAAAAAAGGAAAAAAGGAAAAAAGGAATTGGATACATCCCTCCAATACAGGCATATCTCCCCGTGCTTCCTTTACTTAAACTGCAGCAAGTACAGAAATGTACCTGTTGACCCTGCCTGAAAGCCAGTGAGCTCCTAATTTCCTTTAGAAAGCTGACAACACACTGTCTCTGCAATCCCAAGCAGTGTTATCCCCTGCTGGACTACAGACCCCACACCCCCTCATTTCCATAACATTTAGGATATAAAGCTGAGTCCCAGCTGTGTTGCTGAAGCCCATCTGAAATCAAAATTGAGCTGAGCTTTAGAGTTTGCAGCTGGAGCTGACATCCTACAGCTGTTCTTCTCAATGCTATTTCATATGACTGTCATACATTTAAAATCACATAGTGGCACAGTTAATTTTATAGTAGTGAAACAAGTGTACTTAAATAAAGATGTCTGAATAGCTGGAATAAGAATGTCTTAATGCGTCTTGGATCTAGAGTTGATTTTTTAATCATAGTGCATATCTTCCAAAACACCTACATATGGAAATATTACATTTCTACAGCTTCTTCTCCTATTTATATCAGTTTCATTTATGCAATGTCTGGAAATAAAGAAGCCAAAGTTTTGTCATATAGATTCATAATTTCTGGGTTAAAATAAAAGGCCAGATGTTCTGAAAAGGCTGATTCTTAATTCTTTCACAAGCACAAAAGTATTTTTTTATTATTGTGTACCTTCTTTGCTTATAGGAAGAACAGAGCCGCAGTGTGACACTTCTGAAAGTACCCACAAGGGGATCTCTGATGTGGTATGTTGGAAAGATAGTTGAGAGATTTGTGCTGCTTTGTATTATCGGGCAATAATATGGACCCCCCAGACCATCCTGCATTCTGTGGGCATATAGCGTAAGACACGTGGGCACTATTAGGTCCAAATGAATTAAAAAATAAAATTTTGCAGCAAGCCCAAGAAAAAGGCAGGGACTGTAGTCAGCAGCGTCCAGAAGTAATATAGCATTTTTAGGAGGATGGTCATTTTATTGCATTAACCCTTCCCACCCAGGAAAGGGCTGAGAAGAGACACATATATGAAAGAAGAAAAAAGGAGCGTGACCTAACGCATGAATCAAGATAAAGTTTATTCTAAACAAATTGGTATATACAAAGAAAGATACTACATGTTCATGAATAAATACGTTACAATATTCTCATTTGATAAAATTAAAAAAATTGATGCCCATACAAGGGTTAAAATTGATAAATGGCTAACGTGTTTTGAGGTTTTTTTATTCTTGTTTCATATATAGCCTTTTGGACTTCCCCTAGTCAGTTTAGGCAGCGGGGTATGCAAGGTCACTTTATATTTATCATATCATTAGAAAATACTACCATCCTTTACTAAGGCCCCCCACACTAGCGCAGGAGAATATATTTCCTGTTTAAGAGAGACACATAGTCGAGATTGAGTTTGACTCCTAAGTAGTCAAATGTGGAGGTAAACCGGTAAAATGGAAAACTGGAGCAAATATGTGCAATTGTTTCTGGTGAAAGTGAGATACTGAGGGCTCTAGATTTAGATGGGTTCACAGGTTAGTAAGGACCAAGAGGGCATCATCTGTGAAAAAGTTAAGCTTATAATGAAGTCCATCATTCAAGACTTCCATTATGTTAGGGTTGTCATGGAACGCCACACCCAATGATACTGTAGGAATAAAAAAGAATAAGTGATAGGGGACAACCTTGATTCCTACCCTGGAAAATAGGAAAAGGGTGTGAGGAATAACCAGCATACCTGACTATGCCAGGGGGAGAATACAATGCAAAGATCTAATGATATGGTTTCCCTCAAAAAATTTGACCAAACCCTCAAAGCAGGCAGCCTGGCTGGACAGGAAATAGGGGGGAAATGAGTGCATCACAAACCTACTGAACCATACCAGGCCACATGTATCCCAACATGAAGAGGGCCCCCTGTAACAGTAATGCAGACAGAAGTACAAAATCGAGTAGGGAAAGGCTAGAACCTCAGTCAGAATTCTATTCTTGTCTGTTTAACTGTTGCAAATTTTCCATCACTTTCTGTCTGTTAAAAAAGGTATTACTAGAACAGGAACTAACAGAGCAAAGGATAGCAGTAATACCCGAGAGGGGCACTAACCTTGCATCACTCCATTCCAAAGTAGAATATAATATGGTTATAGATATCATTTAACTCAAGGAGAGCACTCCTATCTTGAAAAAAATATTTCTTAGACCTAAATATTTCTTTCTTACCTTTAGCTAATGCCTGTGAACAATTAACAAGTGCTTTCTAATGTGTGTTTGTCTTAGGGTTTTTAAGTGTTGACAAGTACCACCTCTTCAGAATTTTAACACCTTCTTACTAACATTTGTAATTGGGCTTTAAAGATGCATATAAATGTACAACAAGCATTCTACAAGCTTAATTATAATTCTATTGATGCAAAGTAATAAAATCAGCTTAATTATGACACTTATGAGCTTGTCCTTGGTATCCAGCATCTTGATGTGAATGATCAGATCAGTAGGGATGATACAGCTGTGTTTTGACACTGGCATCCATTTACAAAATACAGAATACAGCTATACTGAGAGATGAGTTTATAAAAAACATTGGCTTGTGCTCCAGAACATGTAAACATGCCCAAAGAATGCTGAAACACTAGTTTGCTGGGTATGGAAACAGTTCATATTTTAATGACTGAAGTCCAAGAAGTGTTTGATTTGTAAGTTGCAAAACATTTCCAAGACCAAGAGTTGATCCAAAAAGGCAAAATCTACCCCACTTGGGGTCTTGAGTGTCAAGGTCTCTCTTTGTTCTTTGAGTTCCTGGCACTCACACCTGCCGTAGCAACATAGAAGGACTCCTACTCATGCTGAAAGAAGTGTAATTTATTTTTTACTATGGACAACATAACAGGAAGAGTGGGAACACCCAAAACTCCAAGACAGGAAGGACCAAAGCCAGGAGAGGGGATATCTGGCTACCAGAGTCCCCAAGAGATATAAGAAGCCAACAAGTGACGCCAATACTTGAAACATCACTTAACCCTGGACCAAAGTTCCTAGGAAGACTCATCATAATGATCACTAAAACTGTGTTTGACAATTAAATACATTATTTTAATAACGAATCTAATAACTAATATATTTTATAATCTAAAATCGCTATAAAGATATTTCACAGAATTTTTTTTTAATTAGCACTGTTATTTACTAAATAAACATAATTCAAAATCCATATGTCATATGTTTTTTCACAATATTATCAGCGTTCATTTGTTATTAAATTTAGATTTAGAGGTGCATAACAATGTGCTGAGGGTGAATGTGGTAACATGACAAAGCTTAAAGAATGAAAATTGATCCAGTTTGCTGGAGAATTTACGCTTGCACATATACATACTGTGTATATATATATATATATATATATATATATATAGATTGCTTTCAATTTGTGTTATTGAATGAAAATTGATCCAGTTTGCTGGAGAATTTACGCTTGCACATATACATACTGTGTGTATATATATATATCTATATATTCTTATATATATAGATATATATAGTAATTGCAGCTAGCTATAAGAATGCAAGGGGATTTGGTTGTAAATTGTTATACTTTGCATATTATCATTGCTTTCAAATTGTGTTATTGAATAGGTCTAGATAAGTCATATATCTTGTTCCCTTATCTTAGCAGGGTGTTGCAGAGTATTGCGCAGTATTGGCAGGGTGTTGCAGAGTATTGCGCAGTATTGGCAGGGTGTTGCAGAGTATTGCGCAGTATTGGCAGGGTGTTGTAGAGTATTGCGCAGTATTGGCAGGGTGTATCTTAGGGTGTTGCAGAGTATTGCGCAGTATTGGCAAGGGTGTTGCAGAGTATGCAGAGTATTGGCAGGGTGTTGCAGAGTATTGGCAGGGTATTAGAGTATTGGCAGGGTGTTTCTGTGGAAAATCCATTTGTCCACTATAACTGCATACTGTAAAAACTGTTCCATCCTTTCATGTAAGGTGGTAGTGACTCAGTAACAAGGGGAAGTGAATGGGCTGCAATGGACTCCCATTATTATATGCCAAAAGTCTAATACACACCAATAGCTGCAAATAATCCATATGGGGTCTAAATGGCTCAGAAAGACAGCTCTCTTTTCTTCTGGTAGAGCCTCAGTACCAGCATCTGTTAAGTAATATCACAGACAAAGTGTGGTGTTGCATTATTTCTTAACTAGATAGCACAAAGAGAAGGTGCATAGTTAGTCAGGTTGAAAAGTTCCCCTGAGGCAGTAAGGGGGACTCTGATGTAAGGTGGGACTCTGGGGACTTTGATGTAAGTGGGGATTGTGATGTAGGGTTGAACTCTGATGTGAATGGGAAAGGGGTTCTTCTTGACTACTGCACTCTATTTGTTGTTTTGTTTGGTACTTACATCTGAACCCCTGCACTCTATATATAACGTCATACATTACATAGTCCTGACCAACATGTTCATTGTCTCACAGTTGATGGTTCTAATGAAGTTCTCCTTTAAGGTAGACTCGGTCACAAATTATATATTTTTATGTGCAGAAAAGCATGTGTAATGGAAACATTTACTTTTTTTAGGAATAATCTTTTATTGCAAGGTTTATATGTGTCTGTGAGACTCACTTGTAGCACAGTATTTAGAAATATTTTGTGGATACAAGGACTGTGGATGAAGTGTGCCATAGAACTTGTTTTTCTGTTCTATCCCAGGGTGCCCCAGGTTCTTCCTAATCCTAGTCTTGTTCACATTTTTGGCATGCTGCTTTGATTTTTAAATTGTAAATTAAGTCAGATTACAGATCATGAGTATTCTTAATGTTTACACATTGTTTATACTATATAAATATTGATAACAGTGCCTTGAAAAAGTATTGATAACCCTTGAAATGTTCCACATTTTGTCATGTTGCAACCAACAAACTTAAATGTATTTTATTGGTATTTTATGTGATAGATCAACAAAAAGTGGCACATAATTGTGAAGTGGAAGAGAAATGATAAATGGTTTTCAAATTTTTTTTACAAATAAATATGTGAAAAGTGTGACGTGAATTTGTATTCAGCCCCCTTTACTCTAATACCCCTAACTAAAATCTATTGGAACCAATTGCCTTCAGAAGTCACCTAATTAGTAAATTGAGTCCATCTGTGTGTCATTTAATCTCAGTATAAATACAGCTGTTCTGTGAAGCCCTCAGAGGTTTGTTAGAGAACCTTAGTGAACAAGCAGCATCATGAAGGCTAAAGAACACACCAGACAGGGATACAGTTGTGGAGAAGTTTAAAGCAGGGTTAGGTTATAAAATTATATCCCAAGCTTTGAACATCTCACAGAGCACTGTTCAATCCATAAAAATGGAAAGAGTACGGCACAACTGCAAACCTACCAAGACATGTCTGTCCACCTAAACTGACATACTGGGCAAGGAGAGCATTAATCAGAGAAGCAGCCACGAGGCCCATGGTAACTCTGGAGGAGCAGAGATCCAAAGCTCAGGTGGGAGAATCTGTCCACAGGACAACTATTAGTTGTGTACTCCACAAATCTGGCCTTTATAGAAGAGTGGCAAGAAGAATGCCATTGTTGAAAGAAACCCATGAGAAGTGCCATTTGCAGTTTGCGAGAAGCTATGTGGGGAACACAGCAATCAAGTGGAAGAAGGTGCTCTGTTCAGATGAGACCAAAATTGAACTTTTTGGCCTAAAAGCAAAACACTATGTGTAGCGGAAAACTAACACTACACATCACCCTCAACACCCCATCCCCACCGGGAAACATTGTGGTGGCAGCATCATGTTGTGGAGATGCCTTTCTTCAGCAGGGACAGGGAAGCTGGTCAGAGTTGGTGGGAAGATGGATGAAGCCAAATACAGGGCAATCTTAGAAAAAAAGCTGTTAGAGTCTGCAAAAGACTTGAGACTGGGGTGGAGGTTGACCTGCCATACATGATGGTCATATGCCCCTTTTAATGTCTTGTCTCAGGGGAGAATCATTTCAGATCAGCTCATCTTTCCTCATAGCTGACCTCCTCCATGTCTGTTATCAGTTTAGTTGCACTTCTTTCACTTTTTCCAGTCCCCCAATATCCTTTTTGTGAACTGGTGCCCAAAACTGAACTGCATATTCCAGTTTAAGTATTAATTATCTAGAATACTCCAGTGCTAACAAGTATGTACCCAGTGTAAATATAGCCACGAGATACTGCTGCTTTAGAAACTGCATAATATATTCTTCAACTGTAGATCAGCAAAAATTAAAGAGTATGAGTGTGAGGAATTACAAGTCTAGTATGACAAACACAGAAGACAGTGGTTGCATTCACTTTGAAATCCTATCATCATTACACCAGTCATTGTCCATCTTTGAACCTTTGTTACCCCAGGGTCACCTTCAAGCCTGTCAATGCCATGCAGTCCTTTCATGGCCCAAATTATTTTTGTTCTGCTGTTTTAAATTAGTTCTCTGCCCATGTGCACAAAAGTCTAAACTTTAAATTGCCACCTAACCAGGGTTTACGGCTTCATCTGGTTACAAACCTCATCTGTCTCCTATTGTATTTTCACTATGTATTAATAATGTTACATCTTCACGTAGGAAGAACGAGCTATATGAAAAATGTTTTAACGGCTGCGGACATACAAAGGTTACTAAAACAGATTTGTCAGCTTTGTATCCAAACAACTAAATATACAACTGAAATGGGTATACATGGGCTTTTTTAACTGTTTAAAACATTTTCAGCTACTATCTCAGTTTAGGAACCCCTTTCACACTGCATAACCAGGGGACGTTACCTTTCACTGCCTCTGAATGGCAATAGGGAAGCAGAAGTAAACTGACATTTCTTGGTAGTGGTCTCACAACCCAGAAGAATAATGTAATATTATGTGAAATAAGCAAGATAAAAGTCTTGTTTTTAAGTGGATGTGTGTGATTGTTTTGTATTACTATACTGCCTTTACACTTATCCCTGCACCAGGTAGTGTTGACACATTGGGAAGTATCCCTTAGAAACAGCTGCTAAATGGCAGGTCCTGTGGTTACAATTTGTCTTAAAATTGAAGTGAGCAGCTACAGATGTGCAACTCTATCTTAGATTTGGATTGAATATAACTGATACATCAGAACCATGTGCTGCTCTCTTATAAGCAAGCCCCAGGGTTAGACTAATAGTACTGTGTAGTGCAGTTGAGCCCTAGACGGATTATGGTCCTTATTAATCCTTCCTCCACCAGCTTGTTTAGACTTTGTCTCCAGTTTATTAAGTATAAAAATTGCTGCTAATAATGATAATGTGAAATTGAAGTCCGGAAATATATTTGTGTAATGGCTTTTCAACATTGCCTTCACAAAAAATGAGGTACTTAGTATTTTTTATTATTCCATTTTCCAGGATAACTCACGAACAAGGTCAGTTAGTCATTGCTATATGGCCTACTGTGTGAAAAATCTCAAGATACACTGTGGCACATTAGGATTCTCCCATATTCTTGCTTGTTAACTGAGTTAATATGGCTGTAACCGTTTTATATATGCACCAAAGGGAAGCCATTTTCTTCCAGCTTTATTATTAGCAATCTGTTCAGCTACAAAATGGCAAATAATTATAATAAAAAGAACATAATAATAACACAGAAATCCCCAACCAGAGTAGCCACAAAGACCTTCATAAAAAAGATTTCATTACATTTTTGACTTACTGAATATCAATGACTATGAAATTGTAAAACACCTAAAATGCTGCATCAAACCTCTCAGTTAGGATCACAGCAGTTTTTCATTAACCTTTAAATATTGTATAATAATTCTGCAAACTTTACACTTTGGGATGCCTTACACGTAGGGGACCTGCCCAAGGTCAATTAGTCAAGGAAAGCCCAATGGTGATAAAAAATATACTGTGCTACATACAGGAGATTGTGTGTGTGTGTGTGTGTGTATATATATATATATATATATATATATATATATATATATATATATATATTATATATATATATATATATATATACACACATACACATACACATATCCTGTATGTAGCACAGTATATTTTTTAGCACCATTGGGCTTGCAGGTTGGAATGTCTGTGTGTGTGTGTGTGTGTGTATATATATATATATATATATATATATATATATATATACACACAGACATTCCAACCTGCAAAAAATAATTTCAGGGAGGTGGCAAATCCATTTCAGGGAGCTGGTGCCGCGCAGCTTGCCACTCCGCGTAACCCCCACCCCCCTATATCAAAGTCTGAAGAGTTCCCTTTTACATCAGGGCAGCAGAAACAGCAAATGGGCTCAGCTAACCTGCCAACAGACATCGGGGAGGGTTAGTGTGATCTGGATGCATACAGAGAAATGGGGAAATCACCTGAAATTTGTACATTTGTACTCCCACTTTGATCAGTGTCCCCCCTGCCCCAAAACAAGGACACCTGGGAGAATAATTGACCAGTCAGGATTTCCCACCAAATTATTTCACCTGCCTCCCAGGTACCAGCATTCCTCTATAGCTCCCATGCTACCGCCATGTGTGTACACCACTCAGGGGCTGCCTGCACGGTCACCAGGCTTTGTGTGGAAGCACATAGAGAGCCAGGCAGGAACCCAGTGCTGCCAGAGAAGACATTGCAGTGTATAACATAGTAATGAGCACCGTCCTCACACTCACCAGCTCTCTCTCACTCACTCCTGGACTCAATTTTCCCTCTGTTTCAATCCAACACCAGCTCCCTCCGCACAGCTGCTGCTCACCTCCCATTTACTGTCCCAGCTTCCTAACGCTCTCTGAGCTGGACTGGTGGAGGGCGGGGCGCTCAGTGATTGGGGAGCTCGAGAGTTATGAGAGGACAGCAGAGTAACAGTCTGGGACATATAGGAAGTCCCGTGCTGCACCTGCTTTGGCACAATCGATCCCCATAGCGATGCCACTGCCTCCCCTGGCAGGGAGGAGGGGGCGGCTCGGGCTGCTGGGGCTGTCAGCTGGGAGATTCTGCCGTACTCGCGGGTGTACGCGAGCCTGCTGTTAAATGCGGGAGACTCCCGCGAGCTGCGGGAGATTTGGAATGTCTGATATATATATATATGTACATGCAAACTCCAGGCAGGTGTTGCCATGGTTGAGATTTGAAACGGCGACCCTAGTGCTGCTAGGGGGAAGTGCTACCACTTAGCCACTGTGCACATAAATTAACACACTATATAAGTGCCTGTACTGAATAAATTAAGTATATATATATATATATATATATATATATATATATATATATATATATATATACACAGGGATAGTATGGGTATAAGCCAGTGCAACCAGTCCTTTGCTCTTCCCATGCATTATCTGCCTTTTGTCTGTGCCATGTTGCTGATGCGAAATAAATACATTCAGATGGTAACAAGCCAAGCCATATTAGCAAGGGTGTATTATCTTGTCTTCAGTTCTAACTTCAGTTCTAACAAAACTTGTGACTGACTGAAATCAGAGGTTCCCATACAGAAGAAGGGCTAGTAGCAGCATTGCCATGTATGTATGCTTCCCATGAATTTGCAGATGTGTTAGGCAGTATGCAAAATACTTAGAACAAGAGCAAAAACCTTTTATTCCCACTTCTCATAAGGTTTGGTGCTTGGTAAGTCTGAATGTATGCTTTTGCCTAATAGAAAAGTCAGCATTTAAAGCGAGGATGAAAACAAACATCTATGGTTAAGCACAGCTAACCAAAGAAAGTTGCAGATGCACTGCGCTGCAGATAAACCGTAGCACATCAGTGTGAAAGCAGCCTTATAGGGGCCTCAGAACAGTAAGGGTTAATTTATACTTGCAGCTTGGGGGGTGGTAAAAGTTAAGATGTGTTTTATCATCCCCGCCCCAACCACATCCACTTTAACTGCAGTGGCCAGGGGTGTACACATGTCGCAGCGCCAGCAGGAGTTATATGCCCTGTCATGGTTGGTGGGTGTAGCACCTGCTAAGCATGACCCATTCAAGTGAATGAGGCTGCACTGCAAGTGCCCTGCAACCTTGTGCAGTACAGCAAACAAGGGGTTACAGCAGGCAGCGTTGTGTTTCTTCAACAGATACTGTTTTTTTTTCTATCTTCACATAGTCAACTTTATGGCTATACAGTGTAGGGGGTTAGCACACACAGAATTCGAATTAGAAAGACAAGGTATTGTGCATGATATCATTCTACCTGGGTAATGATGCATACTGCCTTTCCATCCCTTCATATAAGAGATTGCGGGTTCCACCAGGACCTCGTGCTGGGACCTGAAAAAAAAAAGAAGAAGGGATAAACACAAAGAGCAGATTCCACAATTTAATCGCAAGATGTCACCCTGGAACAACATAAATGTAACAGGAAAGAGGTAGCTGGGTCAAATGACTTTTACACCACAAAACAAAACCGGGATGCTTGATCCTTAGAAATGACTTTTGATATTAAGGCTTCTAGGAGTAGAGACATTACTCAGCTCAGTGATGCCATTGCTAGCAGATCGATGCAGCAATTTCACATTTTTTCTTTGTTGAGCAGTGTGAACTTGATGAAATAAAGTGCACACAAAGGTGAAGGCCAAATAGCAAGCAAGAAGGTATTACAAAGACAAGATATCAAACAGCTTAACCATACCAGTCTGCAAGTGGATTAATATCTCACCTGCATTGTCAAAGTACTCTATATGTTCTTTGGACATGCACATGCAAACACTCAATCAGTCATAGACAATATGAAGGTAACCCAAAGAAGTCAGTTGGTAACATTATTTATTCTTCTGACTTTTTAAGTTGAAGAAATGTAAGATACGACTGACTGCTAACATGACAACTAGTTCTGGACAATAAAATTATAAATATAACAGAATTTTTGACTGCTCACAGTTGGTATGGGGAATGCATCGCACATTTAATTTAAATATCAATAAATCATATATTTAATTTCCCCTTGTCTTTCTACATTCGTAATGATGAGACATTTTGAACTGCAAATGGCTAGATCTCAGGAAGGGGATGTTTAGCAAACAAATTATAATTTGTAACAAACATCATCCACTAAAAGATGCAGTAACAGTTTTACAAGGATTTCCATAATGCATATTAACTATCCCAGTAGAAAATGATTGGCAGCACTTTTCATTTTTGCACCAAACAAAGGGTCACGTATTGGAAGAACTGATCTAAAGTGGCTTAAAATACCATAACAACCAGGTATATGGGTACATTAGATTTTCTAAATTATAAAATGATATGTTTATAATACAACCATACTTCCTAATAAATTAAGAAAATCTGTATGTAAGAAATATGCAATGTTATAGATAAAACAACGGACCCCCCATCTCCCCTCCCTATTTGCATAGACATAATAAATGTAAGGCACACAAAAGTTAGGAATTTTATCCCTGAATAAACCTGTTCTGCTTATGTATAAAATCAAATAAGGAAATTGGTTGGGACCTTTTATGAAGCACAGCTAGGAAAATAGAAATATACAATCACATGCAATGGCGGCATGCCGTGGCTGCCCTTGGCCATTAAGACTGCACGCAGGTTGAGCACACATCTTTATTTACCCCCTTAGACCTCAACACATTGGCTCTTTGAATTGAATTCCCTTTTTGAGACTTAAGGTAACATTTTTCTTGGTATTGCGGTTCACTCACTAGGAGCATTTATTTATCATTCTCTCACATTCACACTTATTGTCCACTCGGCTATTTGACTTTATCATATGCCCCTTGGGTAGTAGTCCTCTATCTGCCCAAGGGTAATTTTACACATAACTATACTTACATAATTTTTTCTTTACAGTATATTCACTGGAATTGCCAGACACTCTGCATCAATACTTCTACTATCAACAGGGGACTACACCATCACTGATGTTTCTCACTTCATGTCTTTGGGCCTCAGTGCGATTGTGGAATTGTGGCCTCAGCTCACGTGGGATGTTTATGTTTCCATGGCCCCTTCAGTTGTGAGCAACATTATTAAATTATATATCCAATTCGTTTGAAGGTAAGAGTGTTTGGGAATACTTTATCCCTCCTATGCCCTGCTTTTCCCTTTGTGTCAAGCATCTGCTCATTTTGCAACTCTTCTTCTTATTATAGATTTATTCTCATGTAACTGCTCCTGATGAGTGGACATCTCCACAAAATGCGTGGAGCCCCAGCCGTATGCTACATCAACACAATCATGAGATTCAACAATATGAATAATATGAATTTTATTACGATTATTAACATAATTATGCTTAACGTGAATTGGAACAATTTTACTACTATATACTAATGTATATATTATCAATAGATATTTTATGAATTATGTCATTATTATGTATAATAAATTGCTATGGTGCTACTTATTTTTATTATGTTATCTTATTTAATTAATGTATATCTCTTTGGAATCCATTAGCATGTGATTCTATATTTCTATTTTCCTAGCTGTGCTTCATATAAAGTCCCAACCTATTTCCTTATTTGATTTTATATACATAATAGGGATGGAGGCAGATGAACCTACCCACTCATTGCCTCTTTTAAAGTCCCAAACTCCCCTTTCCCCTCTCTCTTTGTAATGACTTAGAGATGGAAGCACATTAGCTAAGGTAGCATATGGATTTTATCTGTTACTGGTTATATACATTGCATTGTGACTCCTGCTTGACACTCTGGACTATAAGGTCTAACTTTTTATTTATTGATGTGCCCTCACTGGAGGTGCCTGGGTTCTTGCATCCCCGGGAACTGCGATGTGCAGTGTGGCCTTTCCCTCCTCCTCTCTCTTATGGTTTTGGGGGTGGTGGGCGGGAACCTAATGCACATCGATGCCATGCTCCCCACGCCTTGGTGTTCTCCATCAGTATTTAACACGAGGGGAGGACTTGAGCGCCAATTGCCAAGTGACGCTAGACGTCCGGGCATTGACACCACCTCCCCCCCCATTATAATGCAGCATGACCTTGGTGGCACAACGTGGCTGCCCTTGGCCATTAAGACTGCATGTGGGTTGAGCATACATCTTTATTTACGCCTCAGACCTCAACACATTGGCTCTCACGAATTCCATTTTTGAGACTTAAGGTAACATTTTTCTTGGTATTGCGGTTCACTCTCTAGGGCCATTTATTTATCAATCTCCCATATTCACACTTATTTTCCACTCTTAATAAATTGCTAAGGTGCTATTTATTTTTATCATATTATCTCCTTTATTCAATTTATATCTCTTTGGAATCCATTAGAATGTCATTGTATATTTATATTTTCCTAGCTGTGCTTTATATAAAGTCCCAAACAATTTCCTTATTTGATTTTATATATATAATAGGGATGGAGGCAGATGAACCTACCCACTCATTGCCTCATTTAAAGTCCCAAACTCCCCTTTCGCTTCTCTCTCTGTTCTGCTTATGGCCAATTTTACACTGTTGTCTCCTCTGCAGTATCTTATTTCTTGTAGTAAAGCCCCAGCCTGTACCATTTGCTGGGGTTAGCCTTGCTATTTAAAATTGTTTTGCTGCAAGTCATCTTTACACTGCTATGTTATCTGTGGACCCCTAATTCTTATCATAAAACATCTGTCTGCACTTTTTTCTCTAGTATATATCAGCCATGTCACCCTCGTTAAAAATGTCCTGCTACTGGACGATTTTAAGATGCTGTATCCTTTGTAGACTTTTCATTCTTAATAAGAGCTTGACAGAAATTGGACAACGACAGGGCAGTTTTGCATCAGAGAGCAAGGACAGCCACAGCAGACTACTGGGAAATTTCCATCTGCCAATCAAATTGGGCTTTTATCGCTTCATGAAAAAAATTTGTGCCCCGGCCAAAAAAATGTTAAAACTAGAATGAATCGGATGGGAGTGCTGCTGCTGTATGTAAGCCAATCTAAAAGAAAAAAAATCCACAGTCAAATATGCCCTGCTAGTATACAATGTTGCTGAAACATGAAAATACCCTTTCCCCACTGCATGGTCATTTCTTTTTATTTTATTTTTGCATGGGCAAATGTTCCCATCCAAGCCTAATTTGACAGTAGTTTGCCTATTAGCCCTAAAATCGGACAGAAGTTAAAAACAGGATCTGCCGTCCTCCTTCCAGGCCCCCCACCCCAATAGATTTAAATGGGATTCTCCTCTACGTTCAGGTTTGTAAAATTTTGAAACACCGAACCATAAGGCTAATCAAATTTGGGCAAATTCACCCATCACTAATAAGCAACAAAGGGAGTAGTGCACTATTGAGGCGATATTCAATTAACATCTAACACATAATAGGTTTTCAGAACCAAGGCACTCACAGTACAATAATTCAGAACTTGGAAAGAGTCCATGTCTGTAGCTTTATTGTTCAAGTGCCAGCATAGCTCCCTTATACAAGAAAATGATGCTACTCTATATCATCGAATGATATAGACAGCTAAGAATAAAAAGTCAGGGTGAAAGCACTTCAGTTATTAACACTCAGCTAGAACACTACAGCCATACTCCAGTTTGTTTTCCGAGGAGTAACCTTCGTTGGTGGATGCATAAAGCACTATGAAAAGCCTCACACAGGGAGGGCAAACAGCACAAATACAGATGCTTTTAGGCCACTTTTAGCTCTGTTCCCAGTTTCACCTGCACAACCAGAGCCGAAGCTTTGAGTGTCTAGTTAAAAGGATGCTATTAGTCTTTTTTTTTTTTCCCTCCCTCTCGGTAAAAGCAGAAGTCTGAGAGAGGCAATTTCAGTGTCTCTTGCATTAAGAAATGTTCCTATGTCTTGGCATTGCTAGTACCAGCATCTTTTGTTAAAGAATATGTTAAGAGACCTCTCAGCTGCCTCCCCTTCACCAGATTAAAGCTCTAGTCTGAATCAACGCTGTACAGTATATGGAAGGTGCATTAAGACATAAGTACTCAAAAGTCTTTACAGGCTGGTTTCTAATTGACGATAACCTTAATAGCTTTTCACATGCTGTCCTGAAAGGCGGCTATGCTGCTGGCCTCCATGGCAAGTGCAGGTCCCTTATCCAGTGCTGCTAATCCAGAACATACAATGATGCTAAAAGGGTAACTCCAGAAAAAAACAAGGGGTTTGTGTAAGTATAAAAGATGCCTATATTAGAACTATATAAGAAAAATATAAAAATAAAAAATATATAATAACAGATAAGGTACTATACCTTCCTTTATCATTTCAAACAAAGAGAACTAAACCAAAAGTGTATGTTTAAACAAATCTTGGAAACCCTTTCTCAATTTGACACATTTTTGATGTTTTTTCTTTAGAGCTATAAAACAAAATGAATAAAGTGCTGAAAAATTAGAAGAGATATTGAAAACCTTTGCCAATATATAAAACATAACAGATCACCCAAGCAGAAAGGACAATTTTAATAGAAAAAAAAAAACACATTTTTTTGAACGACAAACAAGTTGTTTTCTCATGAGATGAAAGAATAGAATATTGGCCTCAAAGGAGTTAAGTTTATTCTTGAGTTCTGAAGAATGTTTTTTAAATTGTATTACTTCTTCAACTGTTCTGACTCTCTCCTATATATCCGCTCTTTACAGCACAATTCTTTTTTGAGCTAGGCATACAAAATATCATACACAAAAACAACAGAAGGGAATAAAAGCTCAATGTCTCCTTCTTGCATCTGTGTGCGATTTGATAGACCAGCTGCCGCTTCTCCTAGCAGTTATGGGCAAGTTAAACCTTGGAATAAATTAATATATTTTGTTTTGATGGTAAAACATATTAACCCATGAAGTACAGTATATTTTTTAAAATCGATTTTAGTGGTAGTTATCTATATCTTTTGTTTCAAATGACTGCTCTATGTAATGTGCAAGATCATTTATGTGGAAAGCTATGAACATTATGCAAATATTTAAGGAACTCGAAACAACTTTCAAGGGTCTAAGAAACCCTTGTGTGGAAAGCTGTTTCTGCTATGTACATGACAACAGAGATCTCAGCAAATATGAAACCACACTTTGAACAATGTACTACACAGAACTCAAGGTTCATTTTCGTAAGAATTATATAAAATTAGTTTTTTGCTGACGATAAATGGATTGTGTGGAGAAGGTAAACCAGCAATGACTAATGCCCCATACACACGGTCGGATATTCCGATGGAAAAAGTCAGATCGGATTATGTTGTCAGAAAATCCGAGCGTGTGTTGGCTCTAGCTGGCTTTTTCCGATGGAAAAAATTTGAGAGCAGGATCTCAAATTTTCCGACAACAAAATCCGATCGGACTTTTTCCGATCGTGTGTAGAGAATTCCAATGGACAAAGTGCCACGCATTCTCAGATCAAATTACGAGACCAAAGCTATTGGCTACTAGCAACACAACGAACGTCACCACGTTCGGAACGATCGGATTTTCCGACAACTTTGTCCGACCGTGTGTATGCAACACCAGTTTTTCAGACAAAATCCGTCTGAAAAAATCGGACAGATTTTGTGGTCGGAATTTCTGACCGTGTGTATGGGGGCTTACACAATCTGTATAACTGGTCACAGACATTTGGAGAGGATTCCCTTAAACTGCATGTTCACTATGCAAAGTAAAAGCTAAAATCATTTTCCTGCAAATTAAAAAACAGGATTTTTGATAGAATGTGATTGGGCTTTCACAGTGAACACAGGCTAACCTATTTAAGCAAGATTCACTTTTTCAAAGTGAACATTTGCTTTGCTAAGTAAAACATCCCTACTTCTTTAGTAACTATATCCCATTACCACATATGCTTAAAAAGTATAAATCTGTGCTCGGGAAATTTGGGATCAAAACAATTTAAAGCAATTCTTTCATTTATTTAAGTATTGTACAATGCATAATAACAAACAAATAATTAAAAAACTGTTTTAATTTGGCTCCAGGGCTCTCAAGATAGCAAGTAGAAATAAGTAGCAACTTGTGTCAGATACAATTCTTTTAAGCTTAGATCTTGTAGCACCTTTACAGGACTGGGATGTTTTGTGAGCTGAATCCCAAAAAGAGCAAAGAACAAAGGAGCAATAATCTTCGTGCATTTAACCACTTCAGCCTCAGCAGGTTTTACCCCTATAAACAAAAAAAGAGCAGCAATTTTGTAAGAAAAATATATATTTTTTACTTTTTGCTATAATAAATATCCCCAAAAATGTTTTTAAAAACTAATTTTTTCATCAGTTTAGGCCAATATATATTCTTCTACATAGTTTTGGTAAAAGAAAAAGCAATAAGCGTATATTGATTGGTTTGGGCAAAAGTTATAACGTCTACAAACTATGGGAACGATTTTTGGCATTTTTATGGGCATTTCTTTTTAATTAAAATTTTACTAGTTATGGCTGCGATCCGCAATTTTTAGAGGTATTGCCACATTGCAATGGACAGATCGGACACTTTTTACACAATTTTGGGAACATTGACATTTATGCAGCGATCAGTGCTATAAAAATGCACAGATTACTGTGTAAATGTCACTGGTAGGGAAGAGGTTAACACCAGGGGGCGATCAAGGGGTAAATGTGTGTTCCCACAATGTGTTCTAACTATATGGGGATTGGACTGAGTAGGAGAGGAGACATATCACTGTTCCTACTTACTAAGAACAAACAACATGTCTCCTCTCCTCTGACAGCACAGGGATTTGTGTGTTTCCTGGGTTTCTTTTGGAGCTTAAAAACACCTATGCCTCAAAAAGCGGCTGTAAAAATGCCTGTGGGCATAAGGCCTTAAAATGTATCAAAAATATATAAAACAGTGCTGAGATTGCAGATATTTATTTCAGTGATGTTTTCAAAGGGAGACAGGCATTGAAATCGTAAATGCACGGCAATCTTGGCACTGTTGTTTTCTGATTCCTTTTTTTTCTTTTGCAATTAGTGGGTAAATATGTTGATAATAGTTAATTATCACAAACATAATACATGTATGAAAAAAAGAAAAACCATAGAGAGGTTGGCAGGAAGTATAAATTACTTTCCAGAGTACGGATTTAAGAGGGGGCTGAATGGAGGTTTCTGGGTCAGAAGGCTCTCAGCATGGTAAAAGGAGATAGTTGAGGAACGGTAGTCAAAAGTAAATGGTGGTGAGATCATAGCAAACAGAGAGGAAAAAAAAAAAACACACACAAAAGGATTTATTGCCTGTAGTAACCAGATTCTCTGTTTTTTTCTTCCCAGTGCATGAAATTTACAAGTTGATTTTTTCACTGTAATAACCTTCATTCCCCAGTCTCTTCTCTCATATTTTTTAAAATAAGCTCAGTTTATTTTTGAATAAAATAACCATTCAAGGATATTGCAAATATTTTACAGAATGAGTTATGTAGTGATTTAATGTACTGATAAACAATGTACTTGTCAATGTCCCTTAAGAGATACTTCTTTCCAATTCCTTTCTGGCCAGATAATACTGGCCATCATTCAACATAGAAGATGAGTAGCACTGGACATTGGAATACCACAACTACATTGAAGCTAATTGGGACAGGTCTCTTAAAGGGACCCTGCACATGAATTAGCTGCCAAGAGCCAGGGGTGAAATAAGTAAAAAGCGCAAGTGACCTATTGATTTTAGGTCCACTACCAAGGCGAGAAGGCATTTCACTTATATGGTGGAGTGGTTGCACCAGTGGATTGGAGCACATTGTTTCTTAAGCGCACATTGATTTAGGAAATTTGGTGTCATGAAACACCAAAGGAGTTGGTGAAAACACTTGAGCTGTTGCATTTAAGAATTTATGCTCCAAATCTGTATATGGCATATCACTTTATCACATTGTGTTTGTTTTATTTATTGCTATTAGGCTGTGATTTATTTAACATCACATTTTTTGCAGTTGATATAAATAGAGGTGCAAGTAAGAGTTAGGCCTCATTCCGACAAGGCAGACCCACTGCCTCGGAGTCCACCTCTGTCAACCAGCTCAGCGGGAGATCTCTCTGTTGATCTCCGCTGAGCCGTCACTCTCTGCTCGCTGAGCGGGGAGGGGCTTGTCGAGCGCCGCTGGTTTCTAAGGAGAGATCGGATGAAAACGGACAGCATGTCCATTTTCATCAGATCTCACCCGATCCGATAGTGACAGATCTGGACGTAGGGCCATCCATCTGCTTTTGGTGGATCGGACCGCGTCGGATGTCAGCGGACATGTCACCGCTGACATCCGTCGCTCCATAGACCAGCATGTAGCGCCCGTTCAGGTCCGCCGTCAAAACTGACAGGTGGACCTGAACGGTCCGACAACGAGAAAGCGGCCTTAGTCTTATTAAGTTTGTTGGATTAATTTCAAGGAACAGCTCACATTTTATTTATCCATACTCTTTTGTGGTTAGTGTGGGGAAGTTTGCATACCTAAATTTGTCTTGATATCAGCAACTTTTATCTTCTGAACAGCAGCACTCAGACTACGAGCGGCACACAAAGGGAGCCGCACAACCAAGATCTTGGCAGATCAGGAACAGGTGAGAATAAAGCCTGGTGCACGTCATTAGTTGGGTTGAGCTGGGTTGAACAAAAAGAAAAAACAGACAGCTCCGGTCAGAGCCGTTGTACTAACAATCCAATCGCTCATCGGGAGTCGGTTGGTCGCTGGCTTTCCAGCATGCACATCCAACAGAAGCCGGCTGAATGGAGGAAGGACAGGGGGTGGGGACTAACTAAAATAGGTGTAACTGCGCTAAATGCTTACTACCGGTAAATACAATACAAGATGAACAAAATTACCCAGCCTTGCCTTTTTGATAGACAATTGATTGATATGCCTATAGTCCATTGAAACTTTTTTTATTAGGTATATAGACTCACATTGGACAAACTGTATACACTAAAGCAGTTGTGTGCTATAAATGATTGCTGCATAATATTTTGCTGTTAAGAATGTCTAGTGCACACACAAAGTAATAAAAACTGTTGTCTTAGTATTTGTTCATGTATTACAAACAGATGTTAGAATCCTATAAAGGACCCTCGGGCATTTAATAGTCACTTAACTTCCTGAAGAAGATCCATTGTCCAGCCACACACATCTGCATCTTCTAGAGAAAAAAAAAACACCTTTCTTCCTGACATTGCTGATTCGGCTCAGATGAACTGCATTACATAAGAAAGCAAAACTACAGTGAAGAGAATTAAAAGTTCTGACTAGACTCAGAGATACAACAATGGCATGCTGGGAGAGCTGGCACTGGAACAGCTTTAAAATTCTGCTTATGATTTGGCAAAGCTATACTGAAAACAAGGGCAGGAGTTCACGTAAAAAGATTAAATGTCAGAACTTTCAGAGCCTACAAACTGTTTGTCAGGGTATTTTAATACTTTTTGGATAACTTTTAGGAAGTTGCATAGAACGCTGGACTCAAAATTTCTGGCACGTTTTAAGCTTGGGAAGTTTCTTCTTGAAAGCAATACAAAAAGAGGATTAGTTAAAAATATCCACTAAACAGGAGCATAAAGTAGAAAAGAAAGTAAATGTTTTAGTAAGAATGAAGACAGCAAAATAAAGTTTTTCCTAAAAATAATATTTTTTTCTATTATTCATGTTGTTTGAATACAGGAGAAATCAATTAACTGAACAAACATTCAAACCGCTAATGGACTTTTCTCCCAGACAAGATCCCGAGAGAACTTTAATGTAGTCTGATGCTCCACATAGACAGCCTGATATTCATCTCAAAGGTGACCATGTGTGGTAACAAATTGTTGCACAATTATGCGAAAATTACACTTACATAGAATGTACCAATGTACAGTACACTGTATGCCTGATGAAGAAGACCTGCGTTGCTCCGAAACGTTGCTTCTGCTGTAATGATCATTCAATAACACATTGGGCCCTTTTATGAAGTTCCCTGGTGTGCTGATAACATATTTCTTGCAATATTGTATCAGAAGCCCCAAAACTGCATTACATTTACATACCCAGCATGTGAAACGGCTTTATTTATTTTATGATCATCTCTGCTGATTAGGTAGACATTTTTTTTTTTTTTAATATTTGATATTTGCAGAGATTATATTTAAAAAAAAGTATGCTATCCCTCATAATTCAAAATTCAGTCACTGTTAAAACACACAACTGTGCTGTGAAGTCTGTTGTTCTAATCCAAATTAATTTGCCTTTAATCTACTTTAAGCTTAGTCAGACCTCAAAACATGTTTCTGTGTTGTAACATCTGTGCTAAAACATTTTATTATATTTTCAGCATTCAGTTGAAGAACAAATAACCAATAATGAAACACATTGTGTACAGCACCTGTTTACACTTTGAAATAGATGAAATTACAAAGGATGGAGCTTGGCGCTCTCTAAAGCACTGCAAGTCTCTTCTTAAATAGTATTGTTCTAGTACTTCAGAAAAATATTGTTCTGAAAAGCTGCACACTCTTCACTTCCTCCAGTGTATACTGCAGTTCCACTCACACTGCGCACACTTCAATTTCACCAAGATCTATTGCAAGTCCTTCAGAGCGCACTCTATGTCCACCTGCGCACATTCCAATTTCTTAGCTGTACACTAAAAACACTACAGTAGCAGTCGTTTTATATACAATAGAATTTTGACATCACATGCAGTATATTATACGGATCGACTTGGATAACTCTTACCTCTCCAGATATGAAAATGGTGGGTAGAAAAGAATTCTGATACTTTTGGAACTACCATAACAAGAGTGTTAGAATGGTCTAGACTTTTTCTAATACAAACCATTAAGATGCATGCATCGACACTTAAGATAATCAAATAAAAACTTTATCCCACAGGAAATAAAAATAAAACATAAACTGACCCACCAGATTGTGGCTCCATTAAAAAGATGGCTGAGTTTGTCCAAGTAAGCACCATGTTATCCCCAGCTTTTATGTCCCTAAAGTGGAGCAAATGTCACAATTTTAAAGACTGCAAGCATGTAGGCTCTTCATTGCAAAAGAGACATGCAATGTCTCTTCTGCAATAAAATAAACGTACTTGCTTTCTTGCAGTCTTCTTGAATGTACACTCCGGCACAGATCCTGTGTGCCAGTATGACTGAACTCCTGCACATACAGCCTGGCACCCCAAAAAAGCCAGGTAGAAGATGGTAAGACTGGCAAGTGACATTAGACCATTGAAGGAAAGGTATTGTGGACTTTTGTTAAGTTACTTTAATGGTTTGCTATATCCAAAACCAACCTATGTCACTGTCCACTGCTGTAAAGGTTACAGTTGAGAATCTGCTAGATGATTTTCACACCTGGGTCCCATGCTTTATTCCTACTCATCTGTGCAATCACTTTCCCAGGAAGGTGCCCTAGGTCTTTTACATTCTTATACCCCCCTTGAGGGTTCGTAGGAAGGAGTACCACATTACACATCCTCTGAGGTCATGCTCGGGAAAGCTATTTAAACCTCTTAAGTGCATACGGGAGTTGCCTGAGCAAATACTTCCTAGTGCTCATGCACATGGACTCATATGGGTATACTCCATCAGTGTATATTTGTGCCTGGGAGTCACAGGTGTTAACTAGCAGTCTGTACAAATCAATGACAGGCTAGAAGATACCACAGCTATATGCCTATAATGGCATATCTTCCCTGTTACATGCATACAGGGATGGAGGAGTGATTCTAGATGCAAGCAGTTCAGTGGTCCTCATGGATCAAGTAATCAGCTAAAGCTTTATAATGGAAAAATAACAGGACACTAGCAAAGCTGCAATCTGTCACGTCACACACATACCATTTTACCCTATGGTATGATCATTTAAAAGTGCAGTACTACAAAGTTTGGTTACCAAACACATATATCATTTTACCCTATGGTATGATGATTTATAAGTACTCAAAGACTGTTCACTTCAGCGTTTATCTATATAAATAAGAAACATTGTCCACTTAAATCAATCAATCATGTGCAAGGCAAATAAATACAAGTTTTTTTTTATGTTTTTTAAGAGTAACATAACTGAAGCTTCACCTAATTCACTAAACCAAGTGCACATTCAGGTTCCAAAAAATCATTCTTCATTTTTTTTAATCAGCCCCATCGCTTTAACCACTTGCCAACCATGCTTTAGCCAAAAGACGGCTACAGCGTAGTTGTCCCAGAACCATGCTCCCCCTGTCCTTCGAACACAGCTGATCACAAATCGAGGTAAGGGGCCAATCACAGTGGCCCCTTATCA
The DNA here is from genome assembly GCA_028564925.1 of Lithobates sylvaticus. NCBI lineage: Eukaryota > Metazoa > Chordata > Amphibia > Anura > Ranidae > Lithobates > Lithobates sylvaticus. Next base: position 118,952,929 of record CM053031.1, read on the forward strand.
TGTGATCCGCTGTGTCCAATCACAGCTCATCGCATGTAAACAAATGCCGGTTTCCTTTCTCAAGAAAGTCAATATTTCACAATGGTGGTTTTATCACAAGGAGAAACAGTTAGATAATACAATCTCAAATGGTCGTCATGTAAGGATTTCCAAAATGTGCTTCTCAGTTGATAAACCAAATGCATATGTAACAAATCAGACATTAAGGAGTAGGGAGAAAGGAAAAGGTAAGTACCAAAAATTAAAGAAATTACCAGTCATCAGTGGGGAGGAGTTTAACCTATAAAGTGTTGTTTGTATCAAGTTACCCATGGATCCCATCTTTGAGTTACTCGAAGGTAAGTGAGCCTATCGAGTGTCATTAAGAGTTCACACGTGTAATGTAGACCATCCTGATTTTGTTTAGAGTTGCTGGTATGAGAGGGGATTTCCATAGTCTGGTATGTGTAACCTGGCCGCAAGGAGGACATGCATGATCATTTTACGTAGGTGAGAGGGAATAGATTCAATGGTTAGGTTGAGTATAGCTAGTGCAGGTATTGGAGTAATAGAGAGATTGGTGATGTCATATTTCCGACCAATATTTAGTGATAAGAGTGCATCCCCAAAAGGATGTGTAGCAAGGACCCTAAAGCCCCACACCCTCTCCAGCAGTTAGGGGGTGAGTAGGTGTCAAATTTAGCTATGGTCTTGGGAGTTAGGTACCACCTCAGGGTTATTTTTGTGTGAGCTCCCACAATTAGGTGCAGTGTGTGAATTGATAGACACAACATAGCACCCCTGGCCATTGTTGTGGGGAGAATTGTAGGCCAAGAGCTTTTTTCCCATCGCATAAGAGAGATTTTTTGAAAAGTAATTTTTCTTGAATAATATTATAGAATAGGGAAATGCCTTTGATTCCTTGACTGATGGGTGATAGATACTACCAGGCTCGTTTGGGGATGGGCAGGTGCAATTGTGTAGGAGGCAATGAATTATTTGGAGGTACTGAAAAAATGTGGTAGGTGGAAGGGTCAAATCTTCTGAGAGTTGGGTAAAGGGTTTAAGGGTTCCCTGTACATACAACTTATTCAAGTATATGGGTCATACTTAAGCCAGTTGGTTAGGCATTATTTAGGGATTAAGAGTTGCAGAGAGCTGATTGAGATTCTTAGCTTCACAATGGGTGTCTCTGTCCAAGGTGAGGTTACAAATCGACATCACACTTGTACTGAGATTATAATTGTGTGAGGAAAATGAGAGGGAACTTTACCATCTGGTTTGGTGCAGTATAGCCATAACAATAAGTTTTGACCTGGGACTACAAAGGCTTCTATTTCCCCCCATAGCATAATGAGTGATGGATAACAACATTATTTTAGTTTGGCTAGAACTGTAGCATAGTAATAGTCAGATATATCTTATAATCCTGAGCCACCCACAGGCCTATGTTTTATGAGACGCTTATGTGCACATCAAGGTTTTTTCCCCTTCCATATTTGGTCAGACAATTATCTTACCTGATGCAAGTGAGGCCTGCAGTTTTTTAGATGTTGTTCTGGGTTGTTTTATTGACCTCCTGGATGAGTAATTTTTGTAGGCCGACCCCTCCTGGGAAGGTTCACCACTGTTTCAAGTTATCTCGATTTGTGGATAATGGCTCTCCCCATGGTTCACTGGAGTTTCAAAACCTTAGAAATGGCTTTGAAACCCTTCCTAGACCGATACATGTACATTATTTGTTTCTAATCTATTCTTGAATTTTTTTAGATTGTGGTATGATGTGTGGCTTTTTGTGATCTGTTAGCGTGCTTCACTTTGTCGGACAGCTTCTATTTATGTGATTTCTTGATTCAACAGGACTGGCAGTAATGAGGCCTGGGTGTGGCAATGGATAATTTAACTCAGCTTTCCAAAAAATTGTGGTTAATCACAGTTCATTCATGATTCAGCGAGGGAGGGGGCAATTACTTTTTCACATAGGGCCAGGCAGGTTTGAACAGCTTTTTTTACCTTAATAAATTAAATAATAATTTAAAAACTGCAGCTTGGATTTACTCGGGTTACCTTTGTGTAATATTAAAATTTGTTTGATGATCTGAATCATTTAATTGTGAGAAATATGCAAAAAAATATTTAAATCAGGAAGGGGCAAATACTTTTTCAGAGCACTGTACTTGTTCTGATGGTGTCGAGTAGAGGGTTATTATACCTGATAAAATTCTATCACAGAAGCCGAACTTGCACAGTACAGCTTGTAGGTAAGACCAATGGACCCTGCCGAGGCGCCTTCTCTGCATTCAGAGAAAGAAGCAGAGAAGGCGTTGAAGAGCACTTGGCAAAGTGAATAATGTTTATTAATCCACAGTTTGTCTACCCTTGGACCAGTTTGGTCTTCATGTATGAGGGATGGCAAGATGTCCATTAGCCGAAAGGCTATTATTTTAGCATATATTTTTAGGTCAATGTTGAGGAAAGAGATAGGGTGGAAATGTTGTGGGGTGTTAGGTTCTTTCCCATGCTTCGTTATCACAAGCAAAAGTTATTTTCTTCAAAATGTTTGGGCTTTTTTTGTTTGTTTAGCAAAAAATAAAAAATTAAATACCAGCAAAAAAAAAGAAAGAAAAAATCTATCCATACAGTGTTGCATGACCGCGCAATTTTCATTCAAAGTACGACAGCACTGAAAGCTGAAAATTTGGCCTATCAGAAAGGGGGTGAAAGTGCCCAGCAGGCAAGCGGTTAATGAAAAATTTGGTTTTAATAGTGGTTTTGATTCATTTTATCAAGATATCTGCATTAGGTGGATCGGTATATCATTGACTATAAAAATATATGAAGCATCAATATGATAAATACAAGAAAATTACATCTCTCAAACAGACAAGATAATCCTCCTATAGCTGACTAGAGAAAGGTACACCAAATCTGAGGCTTTGTTTTTTTCAGAAGACCAACAAAATTAAAAAAGTTCCAGTGAAAATCAGGCCTGCCATGAAATATCTACTTTTTGATTGCTTTGTGAAAGAAAATAAAAAGGACATCTCTCACCAGCTTTTCTAAGAGATGAAGTTACTATAGAAACAGTAATTGCAATACAATTTTTCATCTAGTCAAATTCTATCCCTTCCATCTGACAAGCTCTCCGTAGTACTGGCCTGCCTTCCAGATAGGGCTAATGATGAATTAGTAAGCCTGGAAATGCTATTAGGGAAAACATAGGAAAACCCTCTTAAAAACCTATAGCTTTGATAAATGAAGGCGATACACTTTACCATGCAAATTACTACGGATAGAAATGGATACGAGGGGAATGTTGTTGTTTTTTTTTTTTTAAACACATCACTCATAGTGGACAACTTAGTGGTTACTTACCCTGCAACAAATACTTCTCTTTATTCCATATACCCTGGGGATTTTCTCCTTTTTAGTTAATATTTAATACAGCATTGTTTTCTGCCTCACAGGTATAATTTCTCTTTAAACTAGGGAAAGTTTTTGACAGTAAGATAATAAAGAATTAATATCTGTCTAGTCAACTGTAACTTTTTGGTTTTATTCAACAACTATTTTAGGCCTCTTTCATGGAACACGGATTCATCTCTTTTCTCATGTAGCTGGATGGTAAGAGTGGTATATTAGTGGCTTTTGCACAGACTCCTAAAGAATAAAAGCATGCCACTGCTGACGTGCACAGAAAACAAGTTCTGCCTTTGCTCATTCTTTACCAAGTAGCATCCAAATCCAAGTTGAAGTGACCAATTGCCCAGTTTGGGAAGAGCTTCATAACAAAGGCATAATTATAGCCAATGCAGACCATGCAACCTCTATCCAATTGCTATTCTAAAAGATTAATATGAAAGTAATTTGTTTTGTACCCCTAGAGCAGGAATATACAATTAGCAGACCTCCAGCTGTTGCAGAACTACAAGTCCCATGACGTATAGCAAGACTCTGACAGCCACAAGCATGACACCAAGAGGCAGAGGCATGATGGGACTTTGCAACAGCTGGAGGCCCACTAATTGCATATCTCTGCCCTAGAGTGTCACAGGCCACACCTGACCTCTAACATTCCCAAGCAGCTTTACCCTGCTTCCCTCACATAATTTACCACTCCACACCACTTACACGAGGGGAAGAAAGCTGAGCAGCCAACTGCCATCTTGTGTTCCCATCACTCCCAATCATAGACCCTGTCATTCCTCAACATCTTTGTACGGGGCACCAGGTAGTTGGACCCTCGCTGATGCCTCCTGGTCCCTGGCGTTGCAAGGTGCCAGTCAGCCATTATGTTTCCTGGCACATGGCCAGATAGTCAGATTCTTTGCTGTGCTTGCAAATGGCTTTACCACATGCAGGCTATAGACTTCTTCTCTGCGGATACTGCACTGTTCCAGCTGTACAGCACAGCCTCACTTCCCAGTGCCCATGCTTCTAAATGCAGCAGACCAGTGTTGTGCTTGGAGCTTGTTGCCAGGGCAATCCAAAGTAAAGCCGAGGAATCATGCCCCAACTCAGGATGAAATACCTTAACAGGGACCAGCAATCGACACTCTCTTTTCTATTTGCTGCCCTGTTGCTTTTGAACTTGCTCCTTTTATCACCCAAATAACCACATATTATCCTGGTTGCTTGTCCATTGCTGTGCAATGATTGTTGCCCTGTGACCCTGGACTCAATAGCTGCTCTGCCAGATTGCTGTCTGTCCCATACTGTGTGCAGATTGTTGCCCTGTGTCCCTGGACTCATTAGTTGCTGTACCAGATTTCTGCGTGTCCCTTGCAGTGCCCAGATTGCTTCCTTGTGACCCTAGATGTATTTCTTGTGAATAAATACAATTGTTCAACAGCCCAAACGAATAAAGCTGCATGCACCAAAAAAAAATTCAATGATAATATACACTCACTGGCCACTTTATTAGCTACACCTGTTCAATTGCTTGGTAACACAAATTGCTAATCAGTCAATCACATGGCAGCAACTTAATTAATTTAGGCATCTAGACGTAATGAAGACGACTTGCTGAAGTTTAAACTGAGCATCAGAATGGGGAAGAAAGGGAATTTAAGTGACTTTGAACGTGGCATGGTTGTTGGTGCCAGACGGACTGGTCTGAGTATTTCAAAAACTGCTGATCTACAGGGATTTTCACACACAACCATCTCTAGGGTTTAAAGAGAACGGTCCGAAAAAGAGAAAATATCCAGTGAGCGGCAGTTGTGTGGACTAAAACTGAGGAGAATGGACAGCTGATTCGAGATGATAGAAAGGCAACAGTAACTCAAATTATGACGTGATACTATCATGTCAATATGGACCAAAATCTCTGAGGAATGTTTCTAACACCTTGTTGAATATATGCCACAAAGAATTAAGGCAGTTCTGAAGGCAAAAGGGGGTCCAACCCGGTACTAGCAAGGTGTACCTAATAAAGTGTCCGGTAAGTATACATGAAACATGATGTGCTAACAACTTACACTCAAATTTGCAAAAACATGATTGTCATATTATCATAATAAAATGTACTCTTTTAAATAAATAACATTCCAAGACTATATGTATACATCACTCAGAAAAAAAATACATCAGAAAAAAAACATTAAACTAATTATTACATAATACACAAAAATAACCAAAAATTGTGAACAGTCCTATAATGTACAAAAGTCCACTCCTTTGCTGTGATTAGATGCTCTCCAAAAGAAGCAAAATCCAACATCCCTCAAAGGGCAAACGCCTACCTCCACTATTTGATCCTCACCACACAGGTCAAAGGATATATATCAAGCAGGAGACACAGAGGACACTTGGATCAGAAACAGGAAATACTCTTCCATCAGATCCTGCTTATATGCATAACTCAAATGTTGTTTTGAGGTACCACAAAGCCCAAGTAGTCATAGCATCCAGGGAAAATTATTTATCTTTTAAACTCAAAGGCAAAAAAAGAAAAATACTATAGTGCTTGTCACCATATGAAACTCTTCATTAAAATGTTAAAAATACACTTTCATGTAAAAGGAAAGGTACAAGTGATTCTTTCTGGCTCAAAACAACTGAGTCAAGCTGTACTATCCAGGAGGAAAAACGTCCAATGCATGACTAGTAAAGCAAAGATCCTCCTGATCAGAGTTGGTTTGCTCACTGAAGGATGGGTGTAACCTCGCCCAACACATTTTCTCACCAAGTGATGTCATCAGGGGCACCTATGATGATGTCACTTGGTGATGAAATAAGTTAGAGGCATAGGGGTGAAGCCTGATGCTGTCAATAGGACAGTCCTGTGTCTGCGTTGTTGCTGGAGCCATGAGAGCAGCGAAGGGTTCAGTAGCTGGCAGATCACGCTATCCCTCTGCGGATCTAGTTATACACTCGGAGCACTTGATTCTTGTTATATGCCTGCTAATGTTTCATTTAATGTGAGTATATATTTGTTGCAATGACCCTCATAGGTGTTGCTGAATGTAGTGGTTCACCTGTCAACCTGCCCAACCGGGCATCCATCTCTCAGACGCTCAGAGACATAGAACAGTCCATAAGCTTTGTTTTTTTTTTGTTTTTATTGAGGGGGTTGAACTTGAATGGGAAATGGGAAATTATGGGATGCCCGGGAACATTCAGTGCAACTTGCTTGGGACTTTATATACACTCCAGTATATACACTCCAGTCTTCTCTCCAGCCAAACTCTTGCTTAAGACCTCTTATCCTTCACTCCTCTAGCACTTCACTTGCTGCAGACTGTTACTACACAAACACTTCCCTTGCTGTAGACTTTTACTTCTCCAGACTAGTTAGCATCACATGGTTAGGTTTTCAGCCTAATTCAGCCAGGCCTCAGTGAGCTGCCTTTTGCGGCAGGGACCTTGGGCCCCTGTAGTGTAGAAATAGTTCAGGTGCTAACTGTCCTCTATTCAGCTACCAATCACAGATAGCTCTCTTCAGGCCCTGCCAGCCAGCCTGGCTTCAATGACCTCTCTCCACTGCCCTTTCCACAGTCCTCTCTTCTGGTTCTGCACCCATCACAAACTGCAATCTCCCAGTTCTCTCAGGCATGCCTCCCCAGTCCTCCCGACTGTGCTTCACTCACCAGCCCTCCAGGCTGCAACCAGTTCTCCTTCCTGGAGTCTCTTAGCAGTGTTCTCTCCCGCTGTCCTCTCCTTGCTCTCTCATGTGCCTCTCCTTCCAGGATCTCTTCTCTCCTCCTGGATGCACCCTAACCCCTGGCCCAGGGTCATCCCCCCAGACGGGGTTCTCATTGTGGGCTCCGACAGCCTCCACACTCTCGCAATCCAACTCTTCCATCCGACAACTCCTCCCCAGCTAGGCTGACCCTAGGTATTGGAGGAGGCCTGCCCCCTGCCAATCCAAGTTGGGGATTGGTCAAGGCTACCCCAGGCAGCTCCACCTCTCCTCTCCTCCTTTCCTTCCAGCACCTTCTAGAAAGAAGAGGGAGGTGACAGTGATGCTACCTGTGAGTCACCCAGCCATGCCCTAAACCACTGCCCGCCCAGAATGAAAACAGGCCTAGCCACCAGCTAGGCCTGCCTAAATGTTTTACTACTCTCCAGAAAAATCCTCACTCTAGCACCTACTTAACCAGAGGGTGCCACATATTGATTGTGTCTAAAAAGGATTTTTGGATGGTATCTTTTGGCACTTATATGTCAATCTGAAGATTGAGGGGCAGAAGGTGGACAGAGTACTACTTAAAGTAAAAAGCTAATTTGAACACTATATTTACTGAATTTATACAAGCTGTGTTTGCCTTTGGGAATGGTAAAGTATTGTAAGATTCACGTGGTGGAAGAAAGTTTTGGACAATACACTATTGAACTTATTAGGACTTTATATTTAATATGATTGATGTTTTCTACACATTTAATATGAAATAATTTTTTCACATTTCTGGGGGTATTTTAAGTTTAGTGGCAGCTAAATGATACACTTATTGATAATTATTTTTGAAGGTTGGTGATTTTTTTGCCATAGCATGCAAAGGTTTATTTATTATTTAATTATTCCTTGCTGTACCGCATTGCTATTCCCTGGAGTTACCCCATCAATCATTCCCCCTTTTTGTAGAAACTCTAAATAAAGAACCTATTGGCCAATAGTCCTCAACTACATTTGAAATCCATGTGTATTCTGCTCCATCCATGCTTGTGAGGAATTGCCTTTGAGATGGAAAAAGACAGAATGACGCTTAAAAGGAAAACTGTGGCAATTTAAAAAAGAAGCAAAAGAAAGGAATATCTGCTAACAAATAATACATATACCCAGGGCTTTTTTTCTAAGGCAATAGGTACAGGAACTCCCCTCTTCAAGTCACCCTTCGTCTCTGCCCCCCTACTCGTCTCTGAGCACCATCCCTTGGTTCTACCCCCCTACCCACCCAGTACAGCACCTTTTAGAGAATACAGAACCAAGTATTTTGTGCTACTCAGTAATTTCTATGAAATTTGTTAATTAAAACAAGAAAGATAGTAAAACAGATCCCTTGCAATGATCAACAATAGACCCCAGCAACAATAGACTCCACCCCAGAAACAAAGGACCCCCCTCCCAGCAACAATAGATCCCCCACACAACAAAAGACTTTCCCCCAGCCACAATGGACACCCTACAGCAAAGTACCACCCCAGCAACAATAGACCCTCCAGCAGCCAGCAAGATAAGACTCCCCCACCAGCAACAGTAGACTTAACCAGCAACAATATACCCTCACACAAAAACAGATCCCCACCAGCGATAATAGATACCCCAGCAGCCAGCATCAATAGACCCTCCAGCACCCTCTTGCCAGTACATACATTCAGTGCTGGAGGTGTCAGAACTGCGTTCCCCAGTGTTCCCGCTGAAAAAAGCCCTGCATATACCTGTCCTATCATTACATTGAGGATCCAAACTTGTGGAAGAATGCTGGTATCCTTTGCTGCAGTGAGAAAACAGTGGCTTTCTCCACTGTTCCATACATGACTGCAGGACACAATGATGCCTGCGGGAAGAATCATAGAGAGCAGTGGCAGACCAGGCATTAGACACACCTAGAAGTCTGGCTGATGCTAAAGATCCTTCAGCTAGCAGGACAGATAGGTAAATATTGCTCAGGTTAATGGTTTTGTTATGGGGCCCTGTCATAAATAGTCATGTCCATACTCCCAAAGACTTTTGACATTCTGAGGATTTCTGAGTCATTTTCAAAGGTTTTACTAGTTTTACCAGTATCTCACTTTACAAAATGGTGTACAATTTACTGTATTTAATATCAATAATTACAGAAAGCGACTATCACAGTTTCTATTTATGTTTGCTCAATATTTGTTTTAGTATTAATAAATAGGTACCTATTTACACCTGTCCACTCAGGTGAGTTGCGTTAAAGCAAGAGAAGAGGAGATTAAGGGGGGATATGATCAATATATATATAAATACATAAGTGGTCCATATAGTGAACTTGGTGTTGAGTTATTCACTTTAAGGTCATCACAGAGGACAAGGGGGTACTCTATATGTCTGGAGAAAAAGAGATGTCATCTTCAAATACGGAAAAGCTTTTTCACAGTAAGGCCGCATACACACAAGCGGACTTTCCTTTTTTTCTCCCAAAAGTCCGGCGGACTAAGTTTTAAGTTCAGACTTAAAATTGTCCGCTGGACTCGGCAGTCCGGCGGACAATCCCGCGGTCTGTATGCTAGTCCGCGGGACTTTTGAAATGAACGGACTTGCCTCGCACACGGGAAAGTCCGTTCATTTAGAACGTGACTGCAGGTAGACGGGACTAGCGAAGGCAGTGAATGCTGCCACGCTAGCCCCGTCACCTGCCATGGATTTAAAGGGGAATCCCTACGCCGAAAAAAAAAAAAAACGGCATGGGGTCCCCCCAAATCCATCTCAGACCCTTATCTGAGCACACAGCCCGGCCGGCCAGGAAAGGGGGTGGGGACGAGCGAGCACCCCCCCTCCTGAGCCGTACCAGGCTGCGTGCCCTCAACATGGGGGGTGCTCTGGGGAAAGGAGGGCCGTGCGGCCCCCCCCACCCCAAAGCACCTTGTCCCCATGTTGATGAGGACAAGGGCCTCTTCCCGACAACCCTGGCCGTTGGTTGTCGGGGTCTGCGGGCGGGGGGCTTATCAGAATCCGGGAGCCCACTTTAATAAGGGAGCCCCCAGATCCCGGCCCCCCACCCTATGTGAATGAGTATGGGGTACGATGTATTCCTACCCATTCACCTAAGGTGTAAAAGTGTAAATAAAAAAAACACACAATTTTTTTAAAATATTTTATTGCACTGCTCCGGGGGTCTTCTTCCGTCTTGGGGGGTCTTCTCGCCGGACTCCTCCGCTCTCTTCTGCTCTTTTACCTAGCTCGTTCACGAGTGGAGGAGCACGGCTTTCTTCTTTGTCGCCGCCGTCGTCTGGGGGTCTCGTTCCGCCTTTGGGGGTCTCTTCTTTTTCTTCTTCTTCTTCTTCTTCTTCTCCTTCTGATGTTGACTCGTCGCTCTCTCTGGCCGGAATGGCAGAGACACGCGGTGATGTGACTTATATAGGGACAAGGGGCGGGGTCCCCCGCCCGCAGTCCCCCGACAACCAACTGCCAGGGTTGTCGGGAAGAGGCCCTTGTCCTCATCAACATGGGGACAAGGTTCTTTGGGGTGGGGGGGCCGCAGGGCCCACCTTTCCCCAGGGCACCCCCCATGTTGAGGGCATGCGGCCTGGTACGGCTCAGGAGGGGGGGCACTCGCTCGTCCCCACCCCCTTTCCTGGCTGGCTGGGCTGCGTGCTCGGATAAGGGTCTGAGATGGATTTGGGGGGACCACCACGCCGTTTTTTCGGCGTAAGGATTCCCCTTTAAATCCATGCCAGGTGACATGGCTAGTGTGGAGGCATTCACTGCGTTCGCTAGTCTCGTCTACCTGCAGTTACGTTCTAAATGAACGGACTTTCCGATCGTGTGTCGGCAAGTCCGTTCATTTCAAAAGTCCCGCAGACTTTTTCCCGCGGATTGTCCGCTGGAAAAGTCCGGGCGTGTGTGGGCAAGTCCACATGCTCGGAAAGTCCGGCGGACCTCCGCTGGAAAGTCCGGCGGTTTGTCTGCTGGACTAGGTCCGGCGGACAATCCCGCCGGAAAGTCCGAGCGTGTGTACGCTGTATAAGAGCTGTAAAAATATGGAATAGACTCCCTCAAGAGGTGGTTCTGGTCAGTAGTAGATTGTTTTAAGAAAGGGATGGTTTATTTTAGGGCTGTGGAAATTAAAGATTAATTCCTCGATTAATTTTTTGGATCGATCAAAATTATTTTACTCACCTCTCCGCCGGCTTCTGCGTCTTCAGGGAGTTCCGTCGGAGATCAGATGACGTCACGGAGATCGATGTCACCGGACTCCTCCCCCCTTCCCCAAGTGCCTCCGTTTTCTGCAAACGAAGGGAAGGGGGGGGGGAGGAGTCCGGTGTTTTCCTACAGAACTAACACGATTGTCGGCTTTACATGCTGTGTTTTTATCATCTTTATGTGAGTAGTTTGTGTTTGAACACAAAAATGTAATCTTAAACTTAAGCGGTGAGCATTTAGATCGTTTTCTTTCTACTCATGACCTGGCGTCCTTGCTGAGATCTAAGGAGACGTGAGAGAAGTTTATGGTCCGTGTTAACCCTTTTGATACCCGCTTGCATGACCACCTGTTTGCAGAGGGGTCCATGCCATAAGGTGAGAGTGATTAGTTAGACTGGAGGTGGAGGGATTGTCACGCTACTGTGGAAAAAAAATTACTTACGTCAGTTCTACAGTTTGAATTTAAAATGTATTTGTGTGAACTGTGAAGTTAAGTCATGGATTGTGGAAACTAACTAGTGTCGGGGTGATTTTATATAGTGTATACCACATTTACCACTGACTAATGCAGAGTTGCAATGCAAGGAGATCAGCTAAAAGTAGTTGGATCTGTATGTGCGTTATAATTAATCGAAATCAGTTGATTAATTGATTAAAAAAATAATTGATTAATCGAACACGAAAATGTTAATCAGGAGCAGCCCTAGTTTATTTCTTAGATACACATAATATAACTGAATACTAATATTTATAGGTAAAGTTGATCCAGGGAACATCCAATTGCCTCTTGGCGGATCAAGAAGGAATTTTTTCCCCTGCTGGAACCTGTATATAGGATTATATCAATTTTTTTTCCCTTCTCTTGGTTGAACTGGATGGACTTGTGTCTTTTTTTCAACCAGACTATGTAACCATTGTGTGGCACTGATATATTTTACATCTATATTTAAAAATAACATTAAAAAGACAATACATTCCCCCTAATGATTTGCAAAATTGTATTAACTTAACGCGGGTACACATTAGAATTCAGCTGATTCAGCAGGGAGCATCTGAATTTTGATCTGTGTGCGACACTCCCTGTCAAATGGCCATGCTAGAAAACTTTCATCAGTCGGTGTCTAGGCAGGTGCAGGCACTCTTCTGTCCAGTAGGTGGAATTGTGCCATTGTTAAAGGGAAGAAGAGTCTAAAGGAAATTGGCCCCTTAAAGACTTTGTTGGTCCTCTTTAGGAAGGTAGGCATCTGATTGGATGCTGAATTCTCATGGGATTTGAGACAGTAATCTTAACTTAGGAGCCTTTAAAAAGGGGATCCCACATCATTTGGGCATGCTTCAAGTAAGTAGTAAGTTAAGGAGAACAACCCGTTGGATAGGGACAGTGCTTAGCATAGGGTAAGGTTCCTGATGAAGAAGGACAGTGCTTATCATAGGGTAAGGTATAGGGTAAGCGTAGGGTAAGGACAAACTGAGGGATACTGTCTGTTATGTAAAACCTTCCAAAATCCCTTCCATGACGTGTAGGACGAGTTGTCTTGTTCTACCACCACTTCAGCAGAAGCCATCCTACATTAAGGCCAAACTCAAACATATACAGTGGGCTTTGATAAACTGTGTTGCCTTTGTAAGTAAGCCGTATGTAACTCCACTTCCTTGCAAAACCATATCTATAAAGTTCCAGTTAGTGAGAATTGTTTTGTGTCTGTGCCCTGCCTACAAGCCAACCGGCTGCAGTTGATGATCGGTGAATTTTGTCAATGGAGAGTCCCAGCTGCCAGAATACATTGTTTAAGTTGGGAGGATTCCTCCATCCTCCACACTTGGGTGGATGGGGAAAATTGTTTATTTTTATTAATCAGCCCCCCCCCCCCCGTTGAATATAAAAAAAAAAACTGTGTATACCCAGCTCTAGGAAGATGAAGTCAGTTTAATCTTATGTTCGATGAAGGGGCTGAAAAAATAGCACATGAACACATAAGCCAAATTCTCTCATGTGCTCAGTTCTCCGCATGTAATCCTATATTCAATGTTTCGTTGTCTGTGCCTCATCAGTCATTTAGTTTTCATTTTGCAGTCTAAATTTTAGTGAGATCCAAAGTACATACTGGGGCGTGGCTGAGCGAAAGAGACAGTATAACTTTGCGATTAATGGGTATTTTCTGGATACTTCACTCTGTAAATTTGATATATTTAGCTGTATTTTGCAAGCCACTGACTCACTAACTTGTAATGCCAGGGATCAAAGCAAATAAAGCAAATCTGTAATAGCAGCTTCTATTTTCTGTCCTCAAACTGCAGCCATAAACATATGATTGCAACCAACATGCACCCCTAATGAAAAACTGACATCATTAGTAAGAATTCCAGCAGACAAAATCTCTGATAAAGGGGATGTGGTAGTTTAGTAAATATTGTCTTAATTTACTATGGTCAGAAGTACTGTTAAAATGTTAAAAACATTTTCTTCTTTTTTTTTAGCCAGGCAATTATGAAAACATATTACACCAATATTTAATCTTCCATACAGCCAGCGGCTGGAGCCTTAGGCCTCCCTTCACATATTTTCTTTATCCATTATTGGGGTTTTACTCAGACAAAGAAAATCTCAAACCAGGCTGCTACAGCTATTCTTTCTTTTTAGATAAACCAGAGTGCTCTGAGATTCATTTAATATGTATAAAATCCAATCTAGATTGTTCTAACCATTCTGTGAGATAGTTTGTCTATGCTGAACAATCTCAGTAGACAAGTGCCAATAGTCAGGACAAGGATTGGAATATCTTTATCTGTTTTTTTTTTAGCTAGTCAAACATTTAAAGCAAAATCTGAAAAACATTTGTAGATGGGCAAATGTAGCATGGTTTAAATTAATTTGCATTTGAGTTGCTCCTGACCTTCTTCTGAGCTGCGTTACCATCCCATTGCCTTGTACTAAAAAACTGTTCTGATGTACACAAATGGTAATAACGTTAACAAAGAAGTGATTATTACCTTACTCAAGCACTTCATTGTATTTTCAAAGACTGTGACTTAAATTCACACCTTTTAGAAAAATGGTAAAAATGGTGCAACTGGTAAACATAGCCAGGGTTCGGTAGCCAAATCAGGTAGTCAGAACAAGCCAGAGATCAGTGTAGTCAGAAGCAGCAGACAGGATCAACAACCAGAAGGGACTTAAGCCAGGCAAGTCTTCAACAGGAACACAGTAGAGAGTCTCTAGATATGTTGACCAAGGCGAAGGCACAGGAGAAATAAACCAGGCAGTTTAAATAGCCAGAAGGGGTTGGCTGTAGGCTGGAGTGATGAACAGGAAATGATCACCGGGTGAGTCACAGTGCAATGAGGAGTGCTGGCAATTAACCGACAGCTGAGCAACCTGAGAGCTGAGAAGGGAAGGCTGAGAGCCCAGTCCTGATACTCAGTGGTTCAACCTCAGTGCCTTAAGACTAGTACACATGGGCCAAATGCCTAGTACATTCTGCCCGTGTGTACTGTAGTCTGTCCGACAGAAGCCAGTCATTTGACTTCTATCAAAGGCGCATGAACGAAAAAGGTCTGCCGACCGTCTCCCGGCCAGCGCTCTCAGCCAATGGCTGAGAGCTCTGACCTGAGTGTTCTGGCGGGGGGCCGTCCCCCTGTCAGAACACAATAAAACAGCATGGGAGATTGCTGTACTAACGTTGGATAGTCAGTACAACGGCTCCTCCAGAGCTGTCAGTTTTTTTTCTTTCAGCCCTGCTGGGTTCAACGAAAGAAAACTACTAGTGTGTACTAGGCTTTAAGCCTAGTACACACTATGACCTTTTTTCAGTTCAACCCAGTCGGTTGAACAAAAAAAAAACAGTAAATTCCAGTCGGAGCCCCTGTACTAACAATCTAATGCGATCTCCCCTGTTGAGCTGTTGTGTTGTGACACTCCGGTCAGCGCTCTCAGCCATTAGCTGAGAGCGCTTGAGAGTCAGTCGGTGGCTGTTCTCCAGCATGCTCGTCCAACTTCTGTTTGACAGGCTGACATACACACGGACTGAATGTCAGCTGGTTTTTATTGAACCAGCCGATGTTGCCCAGCCTTCGGCCCCTGTATATGGGGCTTTAAAACCAATATGCAGTACATGAGTCAGGAAATCGTTGCTTCTCTGAAAGGAAAGATAAACTAGTTTTTAATGCACTGCTCTATGGAGACTGGCTTGGCATGCACTGACCAATAGACATACATGGTGGACAAAAAGGATTTTTCAAGGGTGTGACCATTTCTGATGGAATGATGAAAAGCCCTTATGTATGCGTATGTTAATGTCATAATAATGAAAGAAAAAAAAAAGTGGCAAGTAAGCTGCAGAAGAGCTTGCTAGTATATTTAAATTGTACAGCTACGTTCTATTGTTATGATCTCAGCAACCATAGACATTTGTTCCAGATTTCTCTGCAGCTCCCTCCTATCTATTCCTTCCCATCTAATCATTTCTAACCTCATACAAAGCTATTCCGATACCAATTTTCACCTAGCCGGCTGGAGTTTTGCCTTTACACCATTTAATCAAAGGAATGACAACCTACAGCCAAGTGTGAGAGAGTTGGCAGCTTTTCCTAATCACATTTCTCAATCTTTCATTTACGGGAAATGATGACAAATAAATGGACATGGAAATCTACACTTTGAAGGAGGGTAGATGAAAAGAAAACATCCAGAAAAACCCACGATGAGGTCCTGAGAATGTAATATGGGAGAGCGAAGCACACACACACATAGTGATCAGTAAGACAAGCACATGCAAATGTAATGAGATGTTCCTGTCAAATATGATAATTGCGTGGTATGATGAGAGAGGCTTTTAACGAGAAGAGGTGATAGACTGGTTGCAAATAATGCTTCAGTCCTGCCACTTCTCAATATACTTATTACTTTGTTGCAGGCTGAAAACATATTAGACCATAACGTAGAATAAATAACACACATTATGGTCATTTTGTTAACAGCTAATCATGTAGAAAAAAAGTCTTAATTTCATACAGTGGAATAAATTAAACACATATCACTTAAGAATAGAAATGAGACAAAAGGAAAGGACCCTGATCAAACGGTAGCATCTGATGAAGAAAAAGGAGAAAAAAGTTAAGTGTAACCAATAAACTGCCCAATTTAGCCCTCAACTTGGTGAGTATAAGCTGTTTAGGTCTAAACAAGGGGGTGATAGGAACTTTTGACATCATCAATCACGTTGATAGGGCTGATCTATCTTTTTGGGCCAACAGCACTGCTCAAGAATGGACAGGTATCTTCTTTTTTCAGAGGGAGAATTACCTGGCTATGGGGTAATTTTCTTTTGCACTAAGGGTTTCTGGTAATAGAAAAACCAAAACAAGCAAAAACACAGACAGAACCAACTGATGAGTTAGAAGCTTGCTAGCTTCAATTCTCTAATGTGGACATAGAGCAGATGCACAGGAAGCAGGGAGAGAGAGAAAAATGTTGAGACCCGACTTGGTGGGTAATGCTTATGTACTATTAATTAAGAATATGTACTCACTGATTGTTCACAGGCTGGGCACAGTTCTACTTTGAGACCACTGGGTGTCTGAGCACTAACCAGTTGTTTACAGCTAGGACATCATAAATATGACAAGTGGCCTCTAATTTTAACTGCTTCCTGTCCAGGCCATTGTAAAATGACAGCCGGACGGGAACCCTATTGTTCTGAGTGGATGTCATATGATGTCAACGTGCCTCGTATGGCCTGTCGGACTGCGCTCTGGCACGATCTGTCACTGGCTGTGTCCATTGGTTATCGCTGGCGGTACCATTTGATTGCTGTGACCAATCACAGCACATCACAAAACAATTGTAAACAACGAATGGCTTTGTTTCATGCCATTCACTGTGTCAAATGGTTGCTAGCTGTGATTGGTCACAATGATCACATGGTACAGACAGGCAGTCACAGCCCATCTGTACCATATGCTTAACTGTGGCCAATCACGGCTAATCACAACCGTGAACATTGAATAAACACTTCAGTAAAAATGTTGCTTATAGTAGAAGTCACTGCTAGAAGCAATCATAGTATGTGAAAAAAAAATCCTGATCACTTCCCCAGAGTAGTACAGTGTTACTATGGTAACACCGTATTGCTCTGGTCACAGTATGTAAAAATAATGTAAAAAAAAAAAAATATTAATTTTTTTTTTTTACATACTGTCATCAGTCAGTGTCCCTGTTCACCGGAACGCCAGTTATATGATGACGCTGTACTGCACTGGTGACGTATGTAAAAAATAAACAAACATAAAACCCCCTATGGTGTTTAAATTCCAACAAAAGAAATCTTAAAAAAAAGGTTAAAACATTTAATTTGGGTACAGTGTAGCATGACCGCGCAATTGTCGTTCAAAGTGCGACAGCGCTGAAAGCTTAACAATGGCCAGGGCAGGAAGGGGGTATAAGTGTCCGGTATTGAAGTGGTTAAACTTTCACATGCATTTTCACTGTTATGGCGATGTAAGACAGACAAATCTGTTGCCAGTGACACTTCACCAAGGATGGGCTCACTGAAATTCAACTTCCATTTTAATCTAGGATATCATTCACATATCACTGTTTCAGGCAGCGAGGGAGCATCATCAGAGAATAATATTTTTTAAATTGTGTGATTCTGATTCATTATTGCCCATATGACATCAGAGGTATGTGACACAATAAACCATGTTTTGTTTTGTTTTGTTTTTTTTAAGAACAAATATATAACAAATACATACCTGCTTACAAATTCCTGCCTAGAAACCTGCGGCCATCTTACTGGATTATATGTGTATACACAGACTGTTCTTTTGTGCACTTGTGACAAGTGCCAGATTTGTAAGTGGTTTTACATTTAGACCCCTTTCACACTGGGGCGTTTTTCAGGCGTTTTTCATGTGCTTTAGCATTAAAAAAGTGCCTGTAAAGCGCTTGAAAGAAGCCTCATCTGCAATTCCAATGTGAAAACCCAAGTGCTTTAAGAGCCCTTTCACACTGCCAGAGCCCGAAAAACGCTCGTAAAGCACTGCTTAAACTAGCGGTGCTTTACCAGCGTTTTTCGAGTGCTAGTGGGGCGCTTTTAACCCCTGCTAGTGGCCAAATAAAGGGTTAAAAGCGCCCACAAAGCTCTGCTGCTAAAAGTGCTTTTCAGGCGTTTTTCAGGCGCTTCCCATTGAATTCAATGGGAAGGGGCGCTTTAGGAGCGGTGTATTTTCCACTCCAAAAGCGCTGCAAAGAAGCTACTTGCAAATTGGGATTGCAGTTGCGGCTTCTTTCAGGTGGTTTACAGGCACTTACTTTAACGCTAAGGGCCTGAAAACGGCATAGTGTGAAAGGGGTCTCAGTGTGAAAGCACTCGGGCTTTCACATTGGGATTGCAGTTGCGGCTTCTTTCAGGCGCTATACAGGTGCTTTTTTTAACGCTAAAGCGCCTGAAAAAAACGCCTGAAATACGCTCCAGTGTGCAAGGGGTTAGAATGAATAAATTATTATATAACAGAGGGCACTAGATTCTTTTTATTTGCTTTCATATCAATATCCACGATTCTACGGAGGAATTGGCTGTCTCGGATCCACTCAGACCATTGGGAGACTATTAGATCCAATTTTCTTTTTTTTTAATTTTTAGGAGCATTTTTATGCTATTTCTTTTTTTAGGGTGGCCCTCCACTTTAAAGGAGTTGTGCAATTGGCCTTGAGTTTTCGACTGCAATTATTAGTATTTACTCAGGATCGTTTGCACTGATTATTTTTAGTTTATATTCAGTCCACATATATAACATCCCTGAAACTGAATTAAGATTGAATATCCAGCTTAGTTGCAAAAAAAGTTCTTTAGATAAACATTCCTTAATAATTACATAATAGTCTAGAGGTTCAATTTATATATTATGTTGTACAACATATTACATTCCCTTGAGGGTACCTTGTAAAAAGGCTGTCAATAGAGAATTGGACAGGAAAAGGTTACTAATAGTTGTTTTGTAGGTCATTAGGGCTTATGAGAGTTTTCTTAATTTAAAAAAGAACAAATCCATCACACTGGGGAGGAAATAAGATGTCTGAAGCAGATGAAATGACATTTTTCCTGGCATGTGTACAGCTACGCGTTTTTATAAGTTGTTGATCTGAAAAAACAATATGTTTTTTATTATATGTAAACAAAAATCCGTATACATAATCCCACTCAAAAAATAATTGCATCTTGATTACTCTGAGTTAATGGAAAACAATGAGAAAAACGTGTGCATGTAAGCTATAAATTTTACATTTCCTTACTCAATGATTGTCATTATTAGACTTAATGAATACAAGACGATAGATAGCGGGATTGTGCTGTCAGGTGTTTTCATGATGATGATTATCCAAGTTTTCTATAATAAGCTCATAAACATACTAAGAGGAACCTAAAATTTGTGATTAATTTGATTTAAGATATGGAGAATATAAAATGTTGGATGTAAGACATACATTCAAGGCAACAGGACTGACCACGGTGAGATTAGATGACAATATGTTAGGTGTTACTGTATGTTTAAATTGGTTGGAACACCAATTTAAGATGTCAAGGAATTGCATATGCAATACATGTATCACCCTCATAATCAGAACGTTGTAATTATATTATCTTCCAACATTTCAAAAGCTGCAATAAAGCCATTTTAACCATAACTGCCACTGCTCCCAAGCATATTTGCATCTGCACAGCTTTGTTTATGATATTGGACTTTCTTATGACCTCAGAGATGTTTGGGAGATGTGTTCAAATATATTACAGAGTAACTACAGACTGAAATCTGGTTTTGAAAAGAATGGGGGCCATTAGCTATTGTTAGATTATTTCTGTGTGTGCCTCTTGTGGGAAGAATTCCCCTCAGTTTCTGCCCTTTTGATACAGTTGAAAATAGAACGAGGTCTTCCCAAAGTCAGAAGAATTTCCACTTTTAATAACTGTCCCTGTGATAAGGTGTCTCCCCTGGGAGATTTTTGTTTTGGTGACCACTGTCAATGTCAGGATTTTCACATCACCTTCAGTTCAAGTGGCAACTAATGGGGTGTGGTTACTGCATGTAACGTCACTACCAATTTCGGTACACATACCAGCTTCAAGGATAGCAGTGTAAAGGGGCGGCGCTCCCAAGATTGTATCTCTTAGTGCCTGGAATGCGCATTGCATTCTGTGAATGCAGTTGTTTTACATGTATATTTTAATAAATATACTTTATGGCTTTAGGCGATGAGGCCCCCCTTCTTTGTGCTTTGTATATCCTTACATGGTCTTGACATTAATGGAAGGAATCAACTGAAGCGATGCATATACGTAGATGTGAAGGTTTCCTTGCTGGCTACAAAATATTCACCTTAAAGCGCTAATAGACCCTTCCTTTACTAGAAGAGCGACTGTTTCTGGTGAGTAGGGATGGGCCCGGTGCTCGATGCGAACCCACATTCGCATCGAGCACCGGGCGTTCGCTCGATCGGCGAGCCCAGAACTATTTGGGCCGTTCGCATCACATTCGTGTGATGCGAGCGGCCCCGCAATGCATTGCGGCCGGCGTGGCCGGCGCAGTGCATTGCTGGCTGATGATTGGCCAAGCATGCACTGTGACCCCGCATGCTTGGCCAATCACAGCGCCGGAAACTCGGAGAGCCATAATTGGCTACAGGCAGGACGCCTGTAGCCAATTAAAGCTCAGGGGCTTTAGTACACGCCCCACCATTTAAAAGGCCGCCACGCCGTCGGCGACGGTCACATGAGTTCCGGCTTTAGGAGAGATCAGGCTGATTCTGTGTCTTTGCTAGATTCATTCATATAGAAAGATTTGCTCTACTTTGCTAAACCATTGGCTATTTATTTGCTAAACCATTGCTACCTGTCATTGATCGTCCGTTGCTGCTGGTTAGTGTGTTATTAGCTGCTGCTGGGGATTAGTCTGGTGCGTGTTTTACTGTTAGTACAGTATTTCAGTAGTACCAACCGCAGTGCTGTTAGCACAGCATTGCACCCCAAAAGCACCCATAGGACTTCTAGTGTGTTAGTGGCAGCAAACAGAGCTCCTATATATTTTCTTCTCAGCAGCACCCACAGGACTTCTAGTGTGTTAGTGGCATCACACAGAGCTCCCATATTTTCTTCCCAGAAGCACCCATAGGACTTCTACTGTGTTAGTGGCATCACACAGAGTTCCTATATTTTCTTCCCAGAAGCACCCATAGGACTTCTAGTGTGTTAGTGGCATCACACAGAGCTCCCATATTTTCTTCCCAGAAGCACCCACAGGACTTCTAGTGTGTTAGTGGCATCACACAGAGCTCCCATATTTTCTTCCCAGAAGCACCCACAGGACTTCTAGTGTGTTAGTGGCATCACACAGAGCTCCCATATTTTCTTCCCAGAAGCACCCATAGGACTTCTACTGTGTTAGTGGCATCACACAGAGTTCCTATATTTTATTCCCAGAAGCACCCATAGGACTTCTACTGTGTTAGTGGCATCACACAGAGTTCCTATATTTTCTTCTCAGCAGCACCCACAGGACTTCTAGTGTGTTAGTGGCATCACACAGAGTTCCTATATTTTTTTCCCAGAAGCACCCATAGGACTTCTACTGTGTTAGTGGCACCCATAGGACTTCAATTGTGTGTTAGTGGCATCACACAGAGCTCCTATATTTTCTTCCCAGCTTTTCAGCCATATGGCGGCCAGGACAAGCCGCAAGTGGTTTTAAATGGGTTCTTTTTTTCCTTTACAGATGTCATTTTGTGCAAGGACAGTTCTAAACACGGGAAACACGGGAAACACATGCCACTTCACAGGCATACTCTAGACACCCCCCAGGTACCATATTTAAAGGAAAATTTCACTTTTTTTTTTTTCACTTTATGCATCATTAAAATGACTGCTCCCGAAAAAACTTTAGTTTTTAAAAGTTCTTTTTGCATTAATATATGTCCCCTGGGGCAGGACCCGGGTCCCCAAACCTGTTTTATGACATTAACATGCATATTGGCCGTTGTAATTAGCACTTTTGATTTCGAACGTTCGCGTCCATTATAACGTATAGGGTTCGAAAATTCGCGCAAACTTTCGGTCGGTTCGAAGGTTCTGGTGCGAACCGAACCCGGGGGTGTTCGGCTCATCCCTACTGGTGAGTTGTTCAAACCACTGGGGCGTGAGTACTGGAACAATTTCATTGTTACTGGCTGAAGCCCTGTGGCACTTTATAGAAAAGAAAGGGACTCATATATTTTCTAAGAGCATTTTTATTTTTGACACAATATTAAGGTTTCCAAGCACACTGATTACTATTTAGACTTGATTGGGAGAGATACACTTGCCAGTGTAATTAGGCGCAGTGTTTCTATTTTATAGCATTAAAGAGGAAGTAAATCCTGATGGGTTTTACTTCCTCTTTATTCCCCTGCAAAAGTAAAAGCATAATGTGTTGGACATAATTATGTGCGACTTAACTGCAAACGAAGCCTGCGATGTTCCCACTGGTGGAAGAATCCATCTTCACCCCTCTTCCTTCTGGGGCCACAAACTCCGGCTCTGTGACTGGCCAGAGTCATGTGACATCTAAAGTGTGCATATCTCTTAAGCTGTGCAGGTTTACAACTACTTTAAAGTAGAACTAAATGCAATTTTTTTTCCATTTGTATAGTAAAGGAAGTTACACCCCCACCCCCGTAAGTTTATGGCCACTGTGTTCCATTGGGGAGGTTTCCCTTTACTTCCTGGTCCAAAGCCAGAACAGGAAGTGAGATGAAATTCCCTACAACGTGAGGGAATCCCTTGTTATTCAGAGGGTCACCAGAACTAGTGGCCCCATTGGAAGATTTCCCCTCTATAACTGTTCTGGGGACAACTCTCCTGTCATGGGAATAGGATGTGAGAAATACTGCATCCAATTCACATAAGTATGAACCCAGCCTTAAACATGAGAAGTAGAGAGGGTGAATCTCCCTAACAGGTGCACAGAAAATAGTAAAAACCTGAGAAGTGCTCTAATTCCTCCTCAATCTATTAAAAAAAAAAAATGTCTTGCCTTTAGTTTAAGGCGGAACTAAAGCCTTCTATCCTTTACAACCAAGAAAGCTGCTATCTTAGCCTCTGTTAGATCTGCAGTTTCCATGTTTCTGCACATATGATCAGTTATGGCACCAGCCATTTGATCACTTGGCAGTTCGGTTGAAAGCACAATCAACTGTGACAGTTATCATTCATGGAATGCCTTCAATGGAACTGTTTTGGAATCTGACAAATTGATAGGTTTAGATCTGATTTAACGTTTTATTTCTTCCTCAATTTAGCCAAAAAATAAGAGTTCTACTTTAATATTTAACCTTCTCTCTAAACATTGGCATGTGCGAGTATGTGATCAAAAATTCTTTGCCAAAAATATGTTGTTTTCAGGCCCTTTGCATGTCTTTAAGCAGTTGAATGGCTAGAGAAGTTATCTTGGTATGAATCACACATACAGAGGTCAGGCCTTCAGGTCTGAAATTTGTAAGATTAATTTTCAAAGTTCCAATTAGGTTGTATATTTTATTAACCTGCCTCTACATTTTTAAGAAAGTGAAATAAAAAAAGTGGAACACTTGTAAAAAGAGTCAGTTTTGCTAAAGTATTGTTTCCTAAATCTCGGTAAAGCATCTTAGTAACCTTCAGAAGAAAGATAATTCATACAGTTCTTTATACACTATATGGAATATACGGTATATGAAACCTATGCATGACAGTGTCTGAAATATGAACCTTTTTTTTCTAAAGTCCCAATAAAATGTTGACACTACAATTTTATATTACTAATCAATTCTTAGTCTGATTTTGACGGTTTTTAATAAAGCTTCATTGATTCCAGTGTATAAAATTGCTCCTGGCAAAAGAGAAACACACACGCTGATTGCTAAATATGCGGCAATTATCATATTCAGCGGCGCACTTTAATATATATTTATAGATGGATCTATCTATAATTTGGTTTAATTAAGTTGCATTGATTTTAATGACAGAAACAGACCTGAAAAAGGGACAAGTGTTATGCGAGCACTTCAAATGCTGCTCTGGTAGCTGACACACTGCAGTAACACTTCAATGGCTCTTTGTACTATTTGATGTGAGCCTTTTCTTTCCCAAACACACTAAGATGTACGTGATGACAAATGTAACTATAATCCTATGAAAGAAAAAAAATCTTGAAATGACTGTTGTTCTGTTTCTTTCGTACTCCTCTGACAAGCTAGCAAGGTTCTTTCATGGGAACATAACTGTGTAACTTTCTTTCTTTCATTGTGGGCATCCAAAGTAAAATGCCTTATAATCATACCCACAGAATAGAAACAAAATGTTCGGATTTCACCATACATCTGAATCTTTAGTGCATAGACCCCAGACAGTGGCTCATGTTCCTCTTGACTTCAAAGAATGCTTTTGAAGCTAACTGAATAGGCAACATTACAGTGGTATACAGTACAATGTAGAGAACGTTCAAGAGAAGTTTATAATAACAAATGAAGCTATAATCCACATACTGTATAATTGGAGCAAAATAAAGTACAGTAGAAATTTGATATATTGCATTGGCTGCCTAGGGCAGTTTTGTAATTTTTTATTGAAATCCAAATCTGGGATTTTTCTTTTAATGTTTTAAAGGTCTCCCTGGTGTTATTTAAAAAAAAAAAACAGCTCAGGCTGCAATACTTGCCTTCAATCTGGGATGTCACCCACAGTACCATTTCTTTACCACTAGATGTCCTCAGTCTTCTTGAATGCACAATGCCCCACATCATTCAAGACTGGGGATTCTACTGTAAATGGAAGAAATCTTGGAGGGGGGTGTTACCACAGCACCCTACATTTATACTGTACTGGTGCAGAGAGCGGGGCTGATTTCATCACTCTGCATCAGTATGGACCGCCTAGCCTTGAGAAAAAGCAATGATGAAGAAGACCCTGCAACATAATGTGATTGACCAGAAGTCTTCAGAAAAGGTAAGTATTTAAACAAGAAAAAATATGCTGCCAGTGGGAGCCATAAGTGGGGCAGAAGGTGAACGATTTTTTTGGCGGAGCCTGAAGCCCAGAGGTAGGCTTTAAGAACTAGCATGGTTTGCTCATTTACTAAATTGCTCATATAAAGCAGTTTTTTTTATTTTATTTAGGAAGCGGTATGATTAATGCGGTTTTGGCTGTATTAATAATGTGTAAATTTTGTTTTTAGCAAAATGAAGGATGATGGTATAACATTTTGCAAACTTCCAATGCAAAACTGGGTTCCATTTACTCACTCACAGGGTTTATTATGTGCCTAGCCAGTGTGTGTTTTTACTGTGTGTGCTGCTTTCACTAGGGGAAGTGATGGATTTGAGTCCCTGCTTTGCAGGAACACAGAATCTATCCCTTCCCCCCGCGTCAGAACGGAACTCTGCCTTGTTTACATAGGCAGAGCTCTGTTCTGAGTCTCTGCCCAATGATCGGTGGGTGCCAGCGGACATCGAGTGTCTGGTAACCACATATCAGCTTCTGCTGTGAATAATCACAGCAGAAGCAAAATGTACATCCCTCTGCAGGCGGAATGGCGGGATAACGTATATTTAAGTGATCTGGTGCACAGCTGCTGCCCTGTAACTGTAAAATTGCTATAGGGCGGTCAGCAAGTGGTTAAATTATTGTTTTTGGGTTCAATACTGCTGTAAGAAGGCATTTAACAGCAGTGTTACAGCAACAGAGGATCTTAGCACATTTTGCACTAGATGTGCTTACTCCTAAAGTCTGTATAAATAAGCACATCAATGAGCAGTGAGCACTTAGAACATGTTTTCGCATTGGAAGATTAATTATCAGATTCTGGCAACTGTTGTCTCTGCAGCATTATTTGGGGAAGTTTTCAAAGAAATTCATAACATTATACTATGACTGGGACAAAGTTACCCAGCCTTTTCCAATGGTGATGAATGAGGATGTTTAAGAATGCCCAAATACTTCTATTTGGTCATCGGTACAGTGGTATACAAGCACCAGTAATATGGCAATGTTAGGCCACAACTTATCAGAGACAGAAATCTGAGTTCAGTAATCATAGTGTTACGTTGTCACTCTCCATATATGGAGGCCTACAGACAGAACATCATTAAGCTATGAATGATAGCCATGAACTACAGCTTACTGTAGCCTTCTGCATGTTTTTGATGTGGTATTTAGGGCTAGTTTACACTTGCTTCAAAACATGGCTTCAAGCTCTCTGAACGCCACTCAAAGCCTGTCACAAAATAAAATGGTTAGCTTACAGTCCTGCTTACACTTTGCTTTTGCTTGGTGCTTCGATGAGGCTTCGTGGTGCTTAGAAGAGGCTTTGGTGGAGCTTCGATGGGGC
Source organism: Lithobates sylvaticus (assembly GCA_028564925.1). Taxonomy (NCBI): domain Eukaryota; kingdom Metazoa; phylum Chordata; class Amphibia; order Anura; family Ranidae; genus Lithobates; species Lithobates sylvaticus. The sequence goes on from CM053031.1 coordinate 118,979,630, forward strand.
TTCAGCAAAGCCAAAGCGAAGCCAAAGCAAAGCAAAAGCAAAGCAAAAGCAGGTGTAAACAGGACTGTAAGCTAAAAAATTTATTTGGTGACAGGAGCTTTGACTGGCGTTCAGAGAGCTTTAACAAAGTCTGCCCGAAGCCTTGTTTTGAAGCAAGTGTAAACTAGTGTCAGAAACCATGAAATCAGGCCGAGACAGAAGTACAGTTAAATGACACTTGTTTAATAATAAAAGTAAAAAGAACAAACGTAGTCAAAACATAGCCAAAGTTCAGTAACCGGAACGGATAGTCAGCCAAGCCAGAAGTCAGGGATCCAAGTAGTGGAACAGCAAGCAGGTTTTGGAGCCAGAAGGGATGTCAGCAAAGCAAGTCTTTAACAGTTTCTGTGATGTTGACCAAGGCAAAGGCAGAGCTCCTCTGGACTGGATGGCTTAAGTAGGCAGGACTGATGAGCAGGATATCATCAACAGCTGAATAACTGTGGAGAGATAGGAGCTGGCAATTAGCCGACAGCTGAACAGCCAGATCAGAGAAGGAAGGGCTGAGCCCAGCCCTGAATGTACCCCCTGTCAACGACCCCCCCCCCCCCCCCCCCCTCGGAGGACCACCAGGCTTGAGGGGAAAACGTCTATGGAAATCACGGAGGAGGATGGGGCATGTACGTCCGAGAATGAGACCCAAGAGCGTTCTTCCGGACTGTACCCTTTCCAATGCACCAGGTACTATATGCGCCCACGGAACCTACAGGAGTGAACAATGGACTGTACTTCATACTCCTCATGGTTCTCAACCTGTACAGGGTGAGGACATAGCACCAGGTGGTAAAACGGTTGCAGACCAAAGGTTTTAATAAGGAGACATGAAATACGCATATTAGAAGGAAGGTCTAATGCATAAGCCACTGGATTAATCCTGCGAAGAATACAGAAAGGCTCAACAAACCGAGGTGCAAACTTCAGTGAGGGAACACGAAGTCGGAGGTTGCGGGATGACAGCCAGACCCTGTCCCCAACCTGGTAGGAAAGCGCAGGCAGGCATATGTGGTCAGCATGGAGTCTGTACCTATCATTAGCATGTCGCAAAGCCTCCTAGACTTGTGCCCAAGTGGAACGAAGACCATTCTGTGGAACAAGAGAGTCAGGCAACATGGAAGGTTGGAAACCATAATTCGCCATAAACGGGGACAATCAGGAAGCAGAATTCAAAGCACTGTTGTGAGCAAACTCTGCCCACGCTAATAGGTCTGACCAGTTGTTATGATGGTCAGAAATATAGCAATGTAGGAATTGCTCCAAGGACTGATTGGCTCGTTCTGCGGCCCCATTAGACTGCGGGTGATACGCAGAGGAGAAAGCAAGCTGAATTCCCAACTGTGCACAAAAGGTTCACCAGAACCGGAATACAAACTGACTACCCCTGTTCGAGACAATCACCTTGGGTAGCCCATGAAAGCAAAAGATCTCCCAAGCAAAAATGGAAGCCAGTTCCTTAGAAGTGGGCAACTTCTTAAGTGGAATACAATGACACATTGAGAACTGGTCAATCACCATAAGAATAACTGTGTTGCTGTCAGGGTTGGGCTCAGCCCTTCCTTCTCTGAGCTGGCCGCTCAGCTGTCGGCTAATTGCCAGCTCCTATCTCTCTCCACTGGCAGCAAAGCAAGTCTTGAACAGGATCGCAGGAGTTTCTGTGATGTTGACCAAGGCGAAGGCAGAGCTTCTCTGGACTGGACAGCTTAAAGAGGGATTGCACCAAAAAAATAAATATTAAAAGCCAGCAGCTACAGATACTGCAGCTGCTGACTTTTAATAAATGGACACTTACCTCTTCCAGGGTCCAGCGATGTCGGCAGCCGAAGCCGAGATATCGCTCGGTTCTTGGCTGCTGCCGCTGCCATTCTCGTTGAGGGAATCAGGAAGTGAAGCGTGGTGGCTTCACTTGCCGGTTCCCTACTGCGCATGTGCGAGTCGCGCAGCGCAATGAGAATGCTCCGCGCTGTCTGCTGGGACCCATGTGTGTCCCAGCAGACAGCGCGGCGGGACAGGAAGAGGCATAGACTCCCGTGGGAGTCTATGCCCGGAAGTGGGTGCAAATACCTGTCTTAGACAGGTATCTGCACCACCCTCCCTCTGAAAGGTGCCAAATGTCACTTTAGGGTGGAACTCCGCTTTAAGTTGGCAGGACTGACGAGCTAAGTAACTGTGGAGAGATCAGAGCTGGCAATTAGCCGACAGCTGAGCGGCCAGCTCAGAGAAGGAAGGGCTGAGCCCAGCCCTGACAACTAGCCGTTAATGTGTGTTGAAGCCGAAGTAAGTGTAAATGAGCCCTTACAGTCTCTAGATTTATGGGGACTAAATGTTGCTATGTTAATAAAGACTTTTCTTATGGCCCATCTATCCTGTGAAACTGGTCCATTTTTGAAGCTTTGTGATAAATAATTAATTTGTGGCCGCAAAGTTCCACCACTTTACAAAGTAATTTGCCCTATTTTTTTTTCTCTGTGTTGCTGGGCACATTGGGGTTGATTTACTTAAGGCAAATAGACTATGCACTTTACAAAGTGCAGTTGCTCCAGAGCTTAGTAAATGAGGTAAAGCTTCACTTTACAAAGAGTACCCAAGGAGGTGCAAGTAAAATAAAAAAAAACAGCATTTTTGCTTGCACATGATTGGATGATGGAAATCAGCAGAGCTTCTTGTCATTTACTAATCTCTGGAGCAACTGCAAAGTGCACAGTCTATTTGCCTTTACTATATCAACCCCATTGTGCTTGAGTGCATATATTGTTTCTCCAGTCATAGTACACAATTTGGTTAAAGTCCTCTATAATAATGTATCCCATCTCCAGAGGGGGTAGATAAGAACTTCCTGGGGAACAAGGCAAGCTTCTTATGTTCCCCCTAAAAGAGGAGTTCTTCATCACATGTCCATTATTCGCTTCATGTATTTACACCCAGATGAATGCCAGTTCCATAGCTACTCCTCTCACCTGACATGAAACTTGGCCAATCCAAAGTGAGAGCTGGTTTAAAGGGAGCTTTCAGACTGTGTGTGTGTTTTAGATTGTGCGTCACATAACAAGTGTCATTGAAGTACCGTTTCACACTTTTAATGAAATTACCATTACCCGTTGTGGGCGCCTAGCATTTCCATTTTTGTATATTTGCATACTTACAGTGCCTTGAAAAAGTATTCATACCCCTTGAAATGTTACAACCAAAAACGTAAATGTATTTTATTGGGGTTTTATGTGATAGACCAACACAAAGTGACCCATAATTGTGAAGTGGAAGGAAAATGATCTTCAATTTTTTTTACAAATAAATATGTAAAAAGTGTGGCGTGCATTTGTATTCAGCCCCCTTGAGTCAATACTTTGTAGAACCACCTTTCACTGCAATTGCAGCTGCAAGTCTTTTTGGGGATGTCTTTGCACTTCTAGAGAGTGAAGTTTTTGCCCATTCTTCTTTGCATAATAGCTCAAGCTCTGTCAGATTGGATGGAGAGCATCTGTGAACAGAAATTTTCGAGTCTTGCCACAGAGTCTCAATTGGATGTAGGTCTGGACTTTGACTGGGCCATTGTAACACATGAATATGCTTTGATCTAAACAATTCTATTGTAGTTCTGGCTGTGTTTAGGGTCGTTGTCCTGCTGGAAAGTGAACCTCTGCCCCAGTCTCAAGTCTTTTGCAGACTCTAACAGGTTTTCTTCTAAGATTGCCCTGCATTTGGCTCCATCCATCTTCCCATCAACTCTGACCAGCTTCCCTGTCCTTACTGAAGAAAAGCATCTCCACAACATGACGCTGCCACCACTATGTTTCACGGTGGGGATGATGTGTTCAGGGTGAAGTGCAGTGTTAGTTTTCTGCCACACATACCGTTTTGCTTTTAGGCCAAAAAGTTACATTTTGATCTCACCTGACCAGAGCACCTTCTTCCCCATGTTTTCTGTGTCCCCCACATGGCTGCTCGCAAACTGCAAATTAAACTTATTATGGCTTTCTTTCAACAATGGTTTTCTTCTTGCCACTCTTCCATAAAGGCCAGATTTGTGGAGTGCACATCTAATAGTTGTCATGTGGACAGGTTCTCCCACCTGAGCTGTGGATCTCTGCAGCTCCAGAGTTACCATGGGCCTCTTGGCTGCTTCTCTGATTAATGCTCTCCTTGCCCGGCCTGTCAGTTTAGGTGAACAGTCATGTCTTGGTAGGTTTGCAGTTGTGCTATACTCTTTCCATTATCGAATGATGGATTGAACTGTGCTCCGTGAGATGCTCAAAGCTTGGGAGATTTTTTTTTTTAACCTAACCCTGCTTTAAACTTCTCCACAACCTTATCCCTGACCTGTCTGGTGTTTTCCTTGGCCTTCATGATGCTGTTTGTTCACTATGGTTCTCTAATAAACCTCTGAGGGCTTCACAGAACAGCTGTATTTATACTGAGATTAAATTACACACAGCTGGACTCTATTTACTAATTAGGTCAGGGGTTATCAACCCCCGGGTCGCACCAGGCCCTGTAACAGTAATCTCTTTGAAATCCAGTAACTTGTTGCTGATAAACGCCCTTATTCCCTACCCAGCCTGGGCTGGTGCAGTGTACTCATTTATAACATTCTTACAACTGAACAGAATCAAGCTGAAAATGGGCTTGTCCTAGAAATGAATAGTGTCTGGCTGGTGCTTGTATGTTAGAGGCGTGGGGACCTCAAAAACTGTAAGTATATTCCTTTCTATAGAGGCTGATTATCTTAAAGTGGTTGTAAACCTCAGACATTTAATATGAACAAAGAATATCCTTTTATAGTGTGTGTTTGTCTCAATCCAGAGCACCACGTGACATTTTTGTTTGCTGCCCTCTTCCTCTGCTATCTACACAAGTCACTTCTGACAAGTTTTCCTGACACCAAGAGCAAAAAAGGTGATAGAGGGAGTTCTAGCACACAGCCTATGTTTGACAGCCTCAGCTCTGTTCAGGTGTGTCCCTTCCCTCCAATCAGCTGTCAGAGCTCCCCTCACTGAGATCTGCAGAGTGTAACTTCAGATCCCCGCCCCCTGCTTTGAACAGCCATAGAGAACAGAAGACTGCAGAATAACAGGTACAACTGATATAGGAGGATTTGTTTCATCTCTGTGTATCACCTGAGGCCAGCCACATCACTGGGTATATGTAAGGGTTTACAACCACCTTAAATAACATACGAGTTAAAATCACTGATCAATTATATTGTAAACCATGCTTTGTACTTTTCTCTATTCCATCGCTGTAAGGATATCCACAGATATAATTATATAAAGATCGCTAAACATTAATAAAAGCATCATGTCATTTTGCCATGACAAATGCATATAAACAAAATGCATAAATAAACTGGAACAAAACAGCTTATACATCCCAAAATTGTTTTCCATAAATTATGAAAAAAATGCATAAATTGATTAAGTACATCATTCAAGTAGGCAGCGTTGCAAAGCAGGAATGTAAAAATTGTTCATGACTTGGAGATGCATACCTTCAGTCATAAAGGAATTCATTGCAGATTACCAGTACAAGAAATCATTATTTCAGCTGCGGCATTTGCTTCATGTCAGCCTGTCACCAAAGGGAATGATTTACTTTAAAGTATAACAAAATGCAAAACTTTTTTTGTTTTTAGAGAGCGTGGCAAGGGTTTAGAACCCTTGTCAGGTTTTAATTGCTGTCTGTGTCCCCATTCGAGGGATTCCAACGCACACGTTCCTACAGAAATGGCTGTGAATATAAATGGGTGCTGATCTGAAGCGACCACCGGCTGGAACCGTGAATAGTCAGAGCAAGAGAATGTCAACAGCACACAATGGATCTCCAGAACAGGTCCAAAGCCTTATTCAGCAATCACAGATAGCAGCAGATAGCAACATTTCAGAGCCTCGCAGGACCCCTTCATCAGGTATGTGATGATGGATTCACTCTCTTTTATTTTGCTGATCACCAATGTCACTGGGAATGAAAGTGAGGGTAAATCCAACATTTCGAGTTGCCACCAGATTAGGAATCTTCCAATGGGGAAGGTAGTTCCTGTCTAAGAGGGGATTTCCCTCACATTGGAAAGATAGCTTTTCACTTCCTGTTGAGTCCACAGGACAGGAAGTGCAGGGCAACCTCTCTACTGAAATAAGATGGCAAAAAAACTGACAACAGTTTTAACCCTCTCCTACTCTATCAAAAAAGGGGAAAAAAAGGTTTTGGCTTTAGGTATACTTTAAGCCTGGGTTCACACATATGCGAATTAGATGTGGGTTTCCCTGCATTCAATTTGCATGACATGCGAGTGTGACCGGCTCTCAATGAAGCCGGTTCACACATGTCCGAGGCGGCGGCAGTTGGAACTGAAAAGGGTCCTGTGCGTGTTTGGGTACGGTGAAAATTATACAGACACGTATCAGCCCCCAGGCACGAACCTGCGGCCACACTTATGTTAACTACAGGTATATAGAGATAACATTAAGGTGCACATAAAACTTATTTTTCAGTATGTTTGCCTTCATGCCTCCCTGTTTCAGTTTTTTAGGCAAATTATTTTTTGTGAATCTATTGTTTCTTACCTGGAGGTTCTGCCAGTAGCAGCATTTCCTGTTACAGTCTGAAGGAGTGCACACAGCCAGCTGACAACATATAGGCCTGTGCTATGGTTGCTGCTGCGGCTAAGGTGAGAAGTGGGGCTGCCTGTCAGGTTTTCTGTTTCAGGCCCCTTTCACACTGGGGCTGAAGTGGCGGCGACGGTAAAGCAGCGCTATATTTAGCGCTGCTTTACTGTCGTTTTAGCCGCGGTATTCGGCCGCTAGCGGTGTGGTTTTAACCCCCCTAGGTGCCCCATTGATTTCAATGGGTAGGAGTGGTATAGGAGCAGTGAATACACCGCTCCTATACCGCTCCAAAGATGCTGCTAGCAGGACTTTTTTGACCGTCCTGCTAGCGCACCACTCCAGCTGGAGTGAATGGGGCCGAAGTTTTTCAGGCGCTGTACAGGCGCTATTTTTAGCGCTGTACCGCCTGAAAAAGCCCCAGTGTGAAAGGGGCCTTAGAGGAAAAAAAATTACTGCTGATGTATACCTCTGGCGCTCAGAGAACTTAGCAGAGGACTGATTTATTCTCTGCACAGGACTCCAGCAGCCATTTTGGGGTAGCCTGCATCTAACTGGATACATAGTTCTTCCAAGATTTGGGTGGCTAGCTTGTGCTTTAGAATGGATATATACATCCCCTGCTGTAGCCACGTGGTGAGCCCTGCAGTGTGGGGAAGTAAGTAGGGACCAAGACTCACTTTTTAGCTTAGCCTAGGGACAGGTTTCTGTGGAAAAGGGACAGTTTAGGGACATCCTGCCTGTACCTTATGTTGGGAAAGGAACTTTTCTGTGTTATTCAGTTCACTGATCTGGCATGAGCTTGCACAATGGTTGGATGTGATCCTCTGTAACGGGGGGGTCATAGACTTCTGGTAAGAAGTAAATCTTTACACATTGGTGGTGGATCAAATACAGTTCACAATTTGAAGATTTGGTCTCTTCTATGGATGGAATTTTATGTTCAGCTTATCACTTGTAGTTATGCACTGGTGTAGGCCATATATTTGAAGTCAACACATGTGGCATTGAATTGGCTGCCAATGCAGGACATGACAAAAAAAGGTATATGTATTATTTTTTTTATTTTTTTTTATGCAGTATCCCGCAATGGTAGTGCATTACCTTGTGCTGCAACACATTGTATCAGAGTTGTGCTGGGGTAATGTTTATCAAGGTGGATTGCAGAAATGCATGTGTTACCCACAACACAAAAGATCAATTTGGGAAACTCCTAGCAGTGCTCTCCCCTCACCCGGTCTGAATGCTTCTGTGTAGGGGATTAGAATAGGTTAATACTAAGCCTAGTGCTTGCACCATTGGCATTAAAATGGATTGAAAGATTTGTTAATGAATAAATAGCTGCACTAGTTTGTGTCTTCTATATCTGCCTGGATATCTAGATTTTTATCAGGATTAAGACTCATCATGTACAGATCAGCTACAGATGCAGAGAGGCATGCATGCAAAAAGCTTTCAAGTGATCAAGTCAAACATTCCTGTAATTGAAATGAGCAACTAAACTTATACCTAGCAATTCTTATGCTGCGTACACAAGATCGGACATTCCGACAACGAAATCCTGGGATTTTTTTCCGACGGATGTTGGCTTTGACTTGTCATGCATACAAGCGGTCGCACTAATGTTATCGGAAATTCCGATCGTCAAGAACGTGGTGACGTACAACACGTACGACAAGCTGAGAAAAATTAAGTTCAATAGACAGTGCAGCTCTTCTGCTTGATTCTGAGCATGCGTGGAATTTTGTGCGTCAGAATTGTGTACACATGCTCGGAAACCAGCTCTCAAATTTTTGCTGTCGGAAATTCCGACAAAAAATGTCCGATGGAGCCTACACACGGTCGGAATTTCTGACAACAAGCTCCCATCGAACATTTGTTGGAAAATCCGATTGTGTGTACGCAACATTAGGATACGCAAAACATCTTATTAAACTTCAAACACAAGATAAACAATTCCTATTCCTTATTCCTCGGTTATAAGAATAGAGAAGGTAAATATCACCCAACCTCAAAAGGCCAAGAAATTTCTTTTTGGTATTTAACTTGAATTCCCAGAGTGAATAAACTGATTTAAAAAAAGTACGAGACGTTTTTCTCAACTTTGAACGTTCTTCCAGGTTGGATAACCCAATCATAAAAATAATTTTTAGACTCTAAAGACACTCTACAGCCGACTGAAAATACCAATGTCCACACTGTGTGCCAGAAGTACATTCTTCTTACCTAAATTATATATTGTTTGTTTATGTGTGGGAATGACTGACCCCCATAAATCAACTTCCTATACAGTGGTGTTTGAAGGCTGATGGCTTAAGCCCAACTATAGTGACATAACTGTCACCTTTATATTTGTCTATGATTCTGCACGGCATTACATTTCACATAGCTAGAACACTAGTGACTTTTGGTCTTGCCATTCAGGATCTAGGAGAACAAAACTGTATACAAACCATAGAGCACACATGGTAAATTATTTAGTGGCCATCCGTCTTCAGGAGTACAGGACCAGCTGCTTCTAGTTCTCAGAATAACCTCTCAGAACTAAAAGGATGCAGAAAAGATTTCCAAAAAGTTTGAACTTTCAAAGGGTCAGATCATATCCTAGATAGGGGGTCCTTACAGCAACACCAGGTGCTGCAATGACAGTTCAGGGTGTGAGATCTTTTTCGTGAAGGACATTGATTAATGGAGTCCTGAACACATAATTATGTCTGGCTTCAAGCTGAAACTATTGACAGTTTAAAGTCAAGAGAAGATAATTATTTGTACAGTGGCCAATACTGTTACAATAATGTCAATAACTAGGATGTTGGAAATTAATAGTTAAAACATGGTTCTTATTAAGTAGGGGTAGAGTGATATGACTGAATAATGCACAATGACATTATTACCTAATGCTATATAAGATGCATGTGCAGAAGAACAAGCTTGGTATTTCTGGGGCACAGGACGAATATACTAATTCATGATTTTAATCTCATCCTGTTCCCAAACTGGCAAATAAACCACACACATCTTGTATATAATTTTATATACGTACCATTCTTTCTATTGGTGGAATATTGATTTTATATGTTTAGGATACCCCCCATCTTACTCAGCAGACCACAGAACAGGCGACCATCATTGCAGCGCTCATGGCTCTTCTCCACTGTCACAGGAACAAGTGGTTGCTGGATCTGATGTCTGCTGAATTTTAAACAAAAAAAACTAGTGAACCACCAATAGAAGTGGCTGCAAAGACTAGCGAAATTGCAGATACCCTCCTACCCTAGCGCCTCTAATAATGGCCCTTAATGATGTAGGATCCTCTATCACTTTTGACTTAACCTTTAATCCAGCTCTTGGCTCATTGGCCAATTACTACACACTCCTTTTTTGTCTGATTTGAACTTCCTACTCTTCAGAATTGCAATGATGTCATCACCTGAAAACTGGATAATGCTACAGAGCTCTGCAGGTGCAGGGCGCTGCTGACTCCCCGCTGACTTTTAAAAGTTCCTTGGTGTGGGCCTTTTTTGACACATGTGTAGCAGGTCACCGTTGCTGTTTGTCTGAAATGGATCAAATGTGGCCAGGACAGCAGTCGCTTGGGTACCACATGCTTGGCCAGACAAATGATGACCTGCCATGCAGTCCAATGGCAACAGCACTTGAAAAACCCACATCAAAGAAAAAGGCAGACTTCTCTTTGCTCCTTATCTGGGATCTCTAACCCTACTATACCTCCAGTCCTCTCAAAAACCTGCACACCATCTAGCAATTAGATTTCCCAAGTACTTGCAGCCAATCTGCTAGCAGTACACCACTAATTGATTTTAGCAGGCAAATTTACCTACCCCAGTTGTTGAACTGTAAAAAGAAATTCGGTCCCAGCCATCCACATGCTCAGCGTCTAAATGCTAGCTTGGCCAAATTGCTAGCACTGCAACTGCTGACTTTTCAGCTGGTAGACTCTGTCCCCTTTTGTGAATTTGTGGAATGTGCTGTACCTCAGTGGCATTTTCCAAAACACCATTTATTTTCACGGAAGTCCATTCTGCCTCTCTATCTCTATCAGCTGGGAAGGATGCAGGACAGGGTTCAGTGTTGTTGGAGCTTGTTCCGCCACCACGCCTCCAAAATGCTAGTGGTGATTCTGCCACAGCTCTATCCTCCACCCCTCCTCTTCTTTTTCCTCTATGGCCTCTTCTGCAGATTTGTCTGCTCCGTAAGCGTTCAAGGGGCTACGCAAGCAGTCAGGCTAAAAGATGCCATGTGGTGCTTGAGTTGGTCTGCCTATGGGACTGGAGCCACACTAGGGCAGAGATTCTGTCAGCTCTGCAGGGGCAGGCCCAGAGGTGGTTGATGCCACGCCAGCTTCAGCCAAACGCCTAACTTGTGACATGCCCACCAGGTGGAACTCAACGTTGGCAATGCTGCAGTGGCTGCACACACAGCAGAGGACCATCAATGAGTACCTGTGTGAGTATGGCCCCAGGACAGGGTCAGGGGAGCATGACTTCTTTTCACCACGCCAGTGGCTACTGATCAAGGATGTGCTGTCACCATTTGACTGTCACAATGTCCGGTCAACATTTGAGAAGGCCACAAGGATGGTGAGCAGCGACAATGCATGCGTCAGTGACACTGTCCCTTTAGTCTTCCTGCTGGAGCACACGCTTCATGAAATCATGGACAAGGCACTTGAGGCAGAACAGCAGGAGGAAGAGGGGGACTTCCTTTCCTCTCAAGGACCCCTTTATCCAGATAGCATTCCTGCGGGCCCACCAAACACACAGGAGGAAGAGGAGGAGGAGGACGAGGAGGATTGTGTCAGCATGGATGTATAGGATAACACTCAGCCGCAGTCTTCAAGGGATGGTTTTCAGTCCCCAAAAACCCAAATGCCTCTGCAAACTTACGCTGCATGGCCTACTTGATTCTACAAAGCCTGCAAAAGGACCCTAGGATTTGTGGTATCAAGGAGAGGGATCATAACTGGCTGGCAACCCTTCTTGATCCACGTTACAATGGTAAGGTTGCAGAACTCACCCTGCCTTCGCAGAGGGAGCAGAGGATGAAACATCTTCAGGAGGCCTTGAAGAAAGGTTTGTGCAATGCATTTTCCAGACCCTGGGAGGTTACAATACCTGGTGCTGTTCAGTCAGAGGAAGAGCGGTGGAGAAGGTGGCTATCTGACCGATGCCTTTAAACAATTTTTCAGTCCTCAGCGCCAAGGTCTGATCGGTTCAAGCAGCCATTTTCTGCATTATATGGTGCAGGAATGTCTAGGGGCAAGAGCAGACTTGGAGACCTTTCCAACAGAGCATCCACTAGGTTACGGGGTCTTGAGGATGGACCACTGATCAGAACTTGCTCAATATGCAATTGAGCTACTGGCACATTTAGTGCTGCTGGAGGGTTTGTAATGGATCAAAGAGTGCGCCTGTCCACAGACTCCATTGATAGGCTCACATTCATAAAAATTAATCAGTCTTGGATCAGCAGCTATCAAGCACCTGATGCGGAAGTAACTGATTGAATTTGCCTATGCTGACTATCCTATTCCTCCTCAAACTTGATGATGCTAGCTTCCAACAATATTTTTGGTTTAGGGCACCACCATCCAAGGCCCAATTTTTGCATGTAATTAACATTTTTGATCTAATATTTCACAGCAGGGCCTGTTCCTACACCCAACAAGAGTATCTGTGAGGGGTTACAGTGTTGTGGCACCACCAGCCAAGGCCCAATTTTTCTGCCTCTGTTTAACAGGGGCATGTAATTACAATTATTGATATAATATTTCACAGCAGGGCCCGTTCCTGCGCCCAACAAGAGTAACTGTAATGCCCCGTACACACAGTCGGAAAATCCGACCACAAAATCCATCGGATTTTTTCCGACACTGGTGTTGCATACACACGGTCGGACAAAGTTGTCAGAAAATCCGATCATTCTGAATGTGGTGACGTTTGTTGCCTACGACGGGACTACGTAGAGGCTAGTAGCCAATAGCTTGGGTCTTGTAATGTGATCTGAGCATGCGTGGCACTTTGTCCGTCGGAATTCGCTATACACGATCGGAAAAAGTCTGATAGGACTTTGTTGTCGGAAAATTTGAGAGCAGGAGATAAAACTTTGTCCATCGAAAAATCCGACGGAAAAATTCAGATGGAGCCTACACACGGTCGGAATTTCCGACAACATTGTCCGATAGGACATTTTCCGTCGGAAAATCAGACCGTGTGTACGGGGCATAAGGGCTCACAGTGTTCTGGCACCACCAAAACCAAAGGCCCAATTTAATTACAATTCTTGATATAATATTTCACAGCAGGGCCCGTTCCTGTGCCCAACAAGAGTAACTGTGAGGGCTTACAGTGTTCTGGTACCACCAACACTTAAGGCCCAATTTTCTGCAGAGTATATAGGGCAGGCCGTATAATATATATACTGCTGTTCAGAGTATATAGTGCCTGGGGGACCCCTAAGCCATTTTTTTTTTAAATGTTGGTGCCGGGTTCCCCTTAATATCCATACCAGACCTGAAGGGAGTGGTATGGATTTTGGGGGGAAGTCCACACAATTTTTTTTTGGTATTTTTGGTATTTGTATCTATATTTCTGGGATCCGTTAATACATTACAGCCGCGAGCAGCTTTAAATGATTTTTTTTTCTTTAGAAATTTCATTTTGCTGTGGCACTGTTATAAACATTGGAAAGATGCGCTAATTTACAGGCATACTAAGGACACCCCACATGCACAATATTTTACCCTTTCATGACTAAGCCTATTTCTGACATTTGGTGTTTACAAGTTAAAATATGTATTTTTTGCTAGAAAATTAGTTAGAGCCCCCAAACATTGAACACCGTTTACATATGCGGGCGCGACTTCGGTATGCGTTTTCTTTGCTGCGCAAGCTCGCGGAGACGGTGGCACTTTAAAAAAAAATTGTCTTATTTATTTTATTTATTTTTATATTATTAAATTGTGTTTAACAAAAAAAAAAACATTTTTGATCAATTTTATTGCTGTCACAAGGAATGTAAACATCCCTTGTGACAGTAATAGGTGGTGACAGGTACTCTTTATGGAGGGATCGGGGGTCTAAAAGAACCCCAATCCCTCCTTTGCACTTCAGCGTTTCGAGCTTTGTTCCAGTCTGTCACTAGGCGCCGGAAGAGCCGGATTGTTGATCGCGTCTCCCGGTGGGGCAGGAGGCCCAGTCAGAGCCGCGGAAGGAGGCGGGAGGGGGAAAGCCCCCTCCGGCTCCCCTGGGATAACAGCCGAGCGGCTTTTAGCCATATCGGTTGTTATCCCTGGAAAGTCAGTCGTCCGCTCTAAACAACGGTACCGGGATGATGTCTGCAGCTGCGGGCATCATCCCGGTATAACCCCCAAAAGCCGAGGCCGCACATCTGCGTTCGCTCGGCGGGAAGGGGTATAGGAAAATTACATTTTTATTGTTTCACTTTAAGCATCATGTTTTAGAGCCGCCGATTCTGTGCATCGTAAGAACAATCATAGCAGCAGTTCAGCCTCCAGTGCTTCCCACGGCTAGCCCGTACCATCGGCGACCCAAAGAAAGAATCCACCACCACCGTACGATGATCATAGAGATTTCCGGTGACCAGATGGTCCCCAGTCATCTCTATGACCGTCAGAGGCCCGGGCACAACGTTATGAGGTCAGGCCCTACCGGCGGAAGTAAACAAAGTCGAGATCTCGGCTGGAAAGAAAGAGATCCGTCATTTTTTTTTATCACAATCTTTCCACCTGGAGGGGAGATGTGGTGTCTTATAGACTCCACATCTCTACATAAAGAGAACCTGTCACGCACCATTCCTATTACAAGGGGTGTTTAAATTATTATTTTTTTTTAAGAGAAAGTGAAAAAAAATCTAAAAAATTAAGTACAATAAAAAAAGAAGGTAAAGTGCCCCCGTCACGCTCACGCACAGAAGGTAACGCTCACATAAGTCGGACCCACATATGTAAACATTGTTCAAATCACACATGTGAGGTATCACCACGTGTGTTAGAGAGAAAGCAACAATTCTAGCACTAGACCTCCTCTGTAACTCTAAACCAGTAACCTGTAAAAAATTCTAAATCGTCGCCTATGGAGATTTTTAAGTAACACATTTTGGCGCCATTCCACAAGTGTGCGCAATTTTAAAGCACAACAGGTTGGGTATCTATTTACTCTGCGTAACATCATCTTTCACGTTATATAAAAAAATTGGGCTAACGTTAATGTTTTGATATTTTTCAATTAATGAAAAATGTGTAAAAAAAACGCATTCGAAAAATTATTGCGCAAATACTGTGTGGCATAAAAAGTTGCAACAACTGGCATTTTATTCCCTAGGGTGTCTGCTAAAAAACATATATAATGTTTGGGGGTCTTGAGTAATTTTTTATGAAAAAAATTATGATTTTTACATGTAGGAGAGGAGTGCCAGAATAGGCCAGGTATGGAAGACGTAAACCAGCTAGCTGCCATAACCCCGGTATCCACTTCTTCAGTGGGCGGTGCGCTTTCAGATAAAAGTGGTCTCAGCGGCGGATTCTCTGCAAGATCACTTTTATTGGTGGAGGGAGAGGGGCCCCCCCTCCCGCCATGCTCAGGTGCCCTCTGGAGCCGCCGGAGGCAATCAGATCCTGTCTCCTGTTCCATTCCATTGCAGGGCGGAAGCAACGTCAAAACGTCACTTCCACCCATAGCTCTTAAATGGACATTTTTTTAAATTGCATTTTAGTGTAAATATGAGATCTGAGGTCTTTTTGACCCCCAGATCTCAAATTTAAGAGGTCCTGTCATGCTTTTTTTCTATTACCTTACCTTATGTTTACATTACTCTTACCTTCTAACAATATATATTATTGGTCTATTTGATTATTCCGCTCTATAAGCTAAAAATTGATAAAATTTGGTCTTGCTGGCTGATGTGTAATCTGTTCAATATCTCCCCATTATTTTCTAAAATTGCCTCCACCCTTCCTGCCGGAGGGATCTTTGTATGGTATTGTACTATTTTCTCCTGTACAAAGTTTTATATTTCTGTGTGTCAACTGCCTATGTAGTACTCATCAAGCCTGTTATATGTGAAGAATATTGTATTACACGTTGTATTACAATATCTTATTGCTAAAATGTCTCTGTATGCCATTCTGTGATCCATCAACGTTAAATAAATGTCTCTATTCTGTGCCCACTAAGTATTGTATTGTATGCATGACGTCAGAAAACCCAATAAAACTTTACTGTTGAAAAGCAATTCTTATTTGCCACTGTACTGTGCTGTGAAATGACAATTGCTTTAAGTGTTCTGTATCCGGGTACAGATAATGTCTCATTTAGCAATGGAACTTCCCACAGACACTAAGGTATAGAAATATATATATATATATATAGATATAAATACCTAGATATATATACCTATATATATATATATATATATATATATATATATATATGGGTTTGTCACGCACGTTCGCACTGCGCATGCGCAATCGTTTCTGTTTACCCATAGACCAACGGAGCTCTATATATTTTTTTACCTTGCAAGGTTTTACTTCTCTATCTTGTGGATTTTTTAACTAATAAATCCCCCGAACTTCTACACTATCGAAGTCTCTTTTGTCTTTTCATCTACATTTGGATGCTATTTCACTTTCTGTGGCAATTGAGGGACGGAGGGAAGAGTCGCCATACAGGAGAAAATGCAGCTGTTCAGGGACATCCTTTGGAACGCTGATGACCGCTAACAGCACCAAGGCTGTTCTCCCAAGCTCAGTTTGACCCCCCTGAATAAGGGTGGTCACTGGCTTTTTGGTAAGCCTCCCGTCTTTACACACTTGTGGTGACGGTGATGTGTTGCATGGATAAGTTTCAAGCACTTCCAGGAATGCACTTTGAATAATTACATGCACTTGATGGACTTTTATATATGAACTTGCTTTTGAAGGATTAGTGATTGTTCCTCATTATACTTTTCACCATTTTGTTCACTATTGTATACTCGTTATACCTTATATATTGCATATCATCCAGCGCTGCACTTTTTTTTTATTATATATATATATATATATATATATATATATAAATAAAGAGAATTTACAAAAATGGAAACCTGTGGAAAATGTTACGTCATGCCGAAATTAAAACAGAAAAATTGGTATAGTTCCATCCGTATACCGTTTTAAAGGCATAATAGATGTATAGAGCACATCTTTTTAAATTTATTTTAGACCTAAATATCTAAATATTGTCAGACTGGAAAGAAACAGGAACTCTTCACATTATTGTATATGCAATTTAAATGAAAGAAAAAAAATCAAAAAACCCTGCCCTGGCTGGGCACCCTCTAGTGTCTATACCCTATTTTTTTTTTTATACTTACCTGTTGCTTTCATCAGCATTGGCCCCCCAAAATGTTGCCAGCAGCAATATTCAATAATTGCGGTGAGGCCTTCCAATTGACTGCTGAGGCTCAAAGCACTGTATTTTGGGGATGTGCCCTTGCCTCACCCATAATAATAGGGATCGTGGGCTTTTTCTGAGCAGTGATGGAGATCAGAGCAGTGCTATAAGTAAGCATAGACAGTAAAGGATACCTAGCAAAGATTGGGGGTGATTTGGGTATCTTTTACCAATGTGTTTCCTTTGTGAGAAACCATTTGTGAATCTCAGTATTTATTTAAAATAAACGCCATTCAGTTACTAACAAATATTTAGAAAATTTTAAAATGCAAACTCAAATGTCTGGCATTCTTGAGCACGCTATGATATAACTGTCAGCTCTGTTATTATCTCAGTTACAGCTAGTGAACCTAACACTGTAAGGGTTAGAATAATACAGTCCCAATTAATCACGTCTTGGCATCCTAGATGTAGGCAGATACAGTGAGCAAGATATGGACACCAGCAATTTCCAGACCTCTTTTGGTTTCTTAAAGAGACAGAGTGGAAAATACTAGATCTCATCAGATAACGTGACTTCCGCTTTGCTATGCACAAAATAGGTAATCGTATCAATGTAAAAGGCTATGATATAAATTTTGACAAAATGGATTGTAGCAGTACTTTATGTCTTCAAATATAAGCTCACAACTGCATTTAATATTATTATAATTATTATTAAGCCATTGCGATAGTTATCATGCCTTGAATGTAGCATACACTGCATTACTAGGCAGAATGTAAATGGAAACACTATGCAAAACAACATTGGCATGCCTGATTAACCACTTCAACTCCAGAACCCCCTTTATAACCAGACCATTTTTTTTGCTATTTAGCACTGCGCTACTGTTACTGGTAATTGCGTGGTCATGCAAATTTGTACCCAAACGAAATGTATATAATTTTTTTCACACAAATAGAGCTTTATTTTGGTGGTATTTTTTTATGTGATAGAAACAAAAAAAAGATCAAAAAATTTTGAAAAAAAAATAAATATATTTTTTTTACTTTCTGCTAAAAAATATATCCAATAACAAAAGTTAAAAAAAATATTTTTATTGCTACATGTCAATATATGAGTGTTTATGTGAGTGTATATTAATTGGTTTGTGTGAAAGTTATAGCGTCTACTATCTATATGGTATATATATATATATATATAATATATATATATATTTATTTGGAATTTTTTTTATACTAGTAATGGCAGTGCTCAGCCACTTTTAATGGGACAGCGATAGTGTGGTGGGAAAATCTGACACTAACTGATGTTGACACCACCAGTGACATTAATACAGTGATCAGTGCTAATAATGTACACTGTCACTATGCTAATGACAACGGCTGGGAAGGGGTTAACATCTAGGGTGATCAAGGGGTTAAATGTGTGCCTACAAAATGTGTAAAGTGTGCTGATTTTTACTAAATGTCTCTTTGTTTCTTATCCCTGCTTTGAGAGAGATTGTTCCCTCTGTACAGAGCCCTGTGTTGATTGTCAACACAGGGCTCTGGGCTGTGATTACGCACAGCCGTTCAGCAGGTTCCGGCAATGAATCATTGGCATCAAGGACTATGAATCAAGGACAATCAAATTAAAGACTAACTTCAGCTAATACATTTTAAAGTGTATGTCAGACTAATTTTATTTTTTTGTGTTAGATAGAATGTGGGAGGATTAGAACTCTGACTGTTTTTACCGCTATCCAGGAATCCCTTAGAGAGATTTTTCAGCACCTTCCCTCCTAGTGACAACAGTTTTACCAGAGAGAAAGTAAAACTCTTCATACAAACAGAATAAAACATTAGACACGGGTCCTAGGCTTCCCCTACAATATAAAAAATTTGTATTTATTTCTATGTTCCCCTCACTTTCTGTCTAGTAAAATGTTTTCAGCAGGACAAGGAATAAAGAGGTATCCCTTAAAGTGGAACTTTACCTAAAACAGCTTTATAAAAATAATGTTCTTTAGCAAGAAACATACATTCCACATTAATAATTACCGTATTTATTGGCATACAACACTCACTTTTTCCCCCTTAAAATAGGGGGGAAATCGTGTGTGCGTGTTATATGTCGATATAGGCTGCCACCGAGGGGAAGGAGGGGACAAGTGCCACCGAAATAGACAGAGCCAAATCTCCTGTGTACTCAGCTCTGCTCGCAGTCATGCTACGATTGACGTCCCAGCATTGGACCGGCGTTGTGTCCATCATAGGATATGGGCCAAGGGGAAGGACTGGGTGTGACGCTGAGCCGTGTACACAGGAGATCTGGCTCTGTCTATTTCGGTAAGGCTGTAGATGGACACTGATCAGGCTGCAGTGAGGAGCAATGCTGCAGATCGGCACTGATCAATCTGCAGTGGGGAGCAATGCTGCAGATGGGCACTAATCAGGCTGCAGTGAGGAGCAAGGATGCAGATGGGCACTGATTAGGTTTCAGATGGGCCCTGATTAGACTGCAGTGAGGAGCAAGGCAGCAGATGGGCACTGATTAGGCTGCAGATGGGCACTGATTAGACTACAGTGAGGAGCAAGGCTGCAGATGGGCACAGATCAGACTGCACTGAAGCTGCAGATGGGCACAGATCAGGCTGCATTGAGGCTGCAGATGGGCACTAATCAGGCTGCATTGATGCTCACTGACCATTATTTTGCTTCAAAGTGGTTTATTTAAAAAAAACATTTTTTTTCCTGAAACTTCCCTCTTAAATTGGGGTGAGTGTTATATGCCGGTGCGTGTTATACGCCGATAAATACGGTATGTTACCAAAATGTGTGTGTGCTGTAAATTGCCTCCAGCAATGTTTCTTATTCTTCTTGCCAGAGGCTGTCATTTTTATGCAGCCCAGGGCCCCTGGGCAGCAGTAAATCTTTAGGATATCAGCAGATGGGCCTCTTAAAATGGATTTTAAACAGTATAGGCATTTATTTTTTATGTTTTGCAGAGCTATACCCACAAAAGGTTCCAGTCTGAAGCGATCTGCAGGGCTTAATTTTTTGACTAAAGTTTCACTGTAATTGGAGCCCTGGAATTAGGGCAACTTTTTCTGGACAGCTTGATCTGTTAAAAGTGTGGAAAAATAATGGTTCTACAGGCAGGATCAACAGGTAATAAAACAATGTTATAGGAGGACTCAGAAAAACAAAAATTGCTGTTCTAATGCTATTGACAGATTGCATCTACTGTGCATGTCGTGTTTTATTTTGCCCATTATTCACTCCTGCCAAAATTGTATACTTGAAAGAAATAATTACCATTGCTGTTCTTGCATCATCCTAAGTAAAATGAAATGCAAACTTCTGAAAAGCCACAACACATGCTATACAATTTAATCAAATACTGTCAAGTGACTCCAATGAATGTTAATGTTAGCTTTCCTTTTAAGTTTTTATTTTATTGTTTTAGTTACATAGTTATACAACCATGTGTTCAATTTACAATCTTTTAAAAAGATTGTAAAACTAGTTCATTCAAGGGTTTATTAAATATTTAAAAGTTCTTTCAAATGTTCTGTATATTTTTACATGAGAATAAAGTGCCAGTAATATTAAAAGAACATAAAATGTACTTAAACTTGCTGCAACATTCAAACTGAGAATTATTATAAGTGCATTATTAGCACTTTATGTAATATAGCTGATAATTAAGATGTTTGCTGAGGGGTGGAGAGTGGAATTGTTAATGAATGTAATATAAAATGTAATGTGGCAATCAAGCAAGATCGTACAGTGGTGTGAAAAAGTGTTTGCCCCCTTCCTCATTTCCTGTTCCTTTGCATGTTTGTCACACTTAAGTGTTTCGGAACATCAAACCAATTTAAACAATAGTCAAGGACAACACAAGTAAACACAAAATGCAATTTGTAAATGAAGGTGTTTATTATTAAAGGTGAAAAAAAATCCAAACCATCATGGCCCTGTGTGAAAAAGTGATTGCCCCCTAAACCTAATAACTGGTTGGGCCACCCTTAGCAGCAACAACTGCAACCAAGCGTTTGCAATAACGTGCAATGAGGCTTTTACAGCGTCCTGGAGGAATTTTGGCCCACTCATCTTTGCAGAATTGTCCTAATTCAGTTACATTAGAGGGTTTTCGAGCATGAACGGCCTTTTTAAGGTCATACCACAACATCTCAATAGGATTCAGGTCAGGACTTTGGCTAGGCCACTCCAAAGTCTTCATTTTGTTTTTCTTCAGCCATTCGGTGGTGGACTTGCTGGTGTGTTTAGGATCATTGTCCTGCTGCAGAACCCAAGTTCGTTTCAGCTTGAGTACACGAACAGATGGTCGGACATTCTCCTTCAGGATCTCTTGGTAGACAGCAGAATTCATAGTTCCTTTTATCACGGCAAGTCTTCCAGGTCCTGAAGCAGCAAAACAGCCCCAGACCATCACACTACCACCACCATATTTTACTGTTGGTATAATGTTCTTTTTCTGAGATGCAGTGTTCCTTCTACGCCAGATATACTTGGACACACACCTTCCAAAGAGTTCCACTTTTGTCTCATCGGTCCACAGAATGTTGTCCCAAAAGTCTTGGGGATCATCAAGATGTGTTGTGGAGAAATTGAGACGAGCTTTGATGTTCTTTTTGCTCAGCAGTGGTTTTCTCCTTGGAACTCTGCCATGCAGGCCATTTTTGCCCAGTCTTTTCCTGATGGTGGAGGCATGAACGCTGACCTTAACTGAGGCAAGTGAGGCCTGCAGTTCCTTGGACGTTGTTGTGGGGTCTTTTGTGACCTCTTGGATGAGTCGTCGCTGCTCTCTTGGGGTAATTTTGGGCGGCCGGCCACTCCTGGGAAGGTTCACCACTGTTCCATGTCTTCGCCATTTGTGGATAATGGCTCTCACTGTGGTTCGCTGGATTCCCAAAGCTTTGGAAATGGCTTTATAACCCTTTCCAGACTGATAGATCTCAATTACTTTCTTTCTCAATTGTTCCTGAATTTCTTTGGGTCTCGGCATGATGTGTAGCTTTTAAGGATCTTCTGGTGGACCTTACTGTGTCAAGCAGCTCCTATTTAAGTGATGCCTTGATTGTGAACAGGTGTGGCAATAATCAGGCCTGGGTGTGGCTAGAGAAATTGAACTCAGGTGTGGACAACCACAGTTATAGTATGTTTTAACAAGGGGGGCAATCACTTTTTCACACAGGGCCATGATGGTTTGGATTTTTTTTCACCTTTAATAATAAACACCTTCATTTACAAATTGCATTTTGTGTTTACTTGTGTTGTCCTTGACTATTGTTTAAATTGGTTTGATGTTCCGAAACACTTAAGTGTGACAAACATGCAAAGGAACAGGAAATGAGGAAGGGGGCAAACACTTTTTCACACCACTGTATATCTACAGGCATCTAAATACAGTACTAACTGTTATTAGTCAAACTAGCATGGTGTCTTAGCTTAGATTGCTTCCACATTAGATACTTCACCTAACTAATCATTGGTTTTTATCAGTAAATTTTTTTTGCTAGGAGGACCACAAGATTAAATACATTAAATTAAATAGGAAGAGTGTCCTTCTGAGCCCATATCATAGGAATATTTGGACCATTTTATGAGTAGGCCTTCCACCCTATCCTACATGCCACCTAGCTAACACAAAAATCATGGCAATGCCAAGACAAAGATAGAGCTTCAAGATCTGTGGAGCTACAAGCCATGGTATGCAACCTTGGACTACCAGTTCCACAGGTTAACTACCAGGTTAATCCCACTCTCTTGCCATCCAGTTCCATAGCTTCTTGCATGTTTATGCCAATGGGTTTGCATGATTTGTGATCTGGTGACCAGGGTGGATTGTTATACATAATTAGTGGGTCCACGGCATCTGCCCCTTTATATTGAGAAATATAGTATATGATGTTGGAAGAGAAACAAATTATGTGACCACTATAATCTCTGCATATGCTAACAGTTTAAAACTTTTTCTAATTGGAAAGATTAAATGTGTACTGTACATTTTTGGTATCTTCACAGAGCAAGTAATCAAGGAATTTCTGTTTATCAAGTTTACTAATTAAACAGAGATAGTGTTGAAGTGCTCATTGTTGTAACATAAACTTTCAGCATAAATAGAATCTTTTCTAGAATACATTCTGTGAGCCCACAACAAATACACACTGTTTAATGTGAATTTGATAAGATGCATCTTCCATCTCTCCTAGTGTCTGTTCATTTGTTGATTTCATTCAAATTTCAGGCTTGCTCTACCAGTAAAATAAATGTGTTAATGTAATTCTTCGGTCCCAATCCTCCTGTAATAATACACATTCTATGCAATCACAGATTCTTGCTACAGAATCAGTTTTTAGATTGCATTATTCCATGACACAAAATCCCACTGTCCAAAAACAAATGGATGTATTCAATACAAGGAAGTGACTGAGTTCTGCTACATGAGCCATAGAAATATTTATTTTACTCATGACATCAAAGTGATGCTTTTTGGTGGTATAGTTTTCCAATAATGATTTCATTTTTTATATTTCTTATTAGCAAAAATACATTTAAAAAAGAAAAACTTATGCTTTTTTCTTGTTTCACCAGTGATAGTATTAAAGCTGAAGTTAATGTTTCTTTGGGATACAGCACCATACATCATATATGTAATGGTATGCATTTCAATACCTACAGGCAGCTGCTTCTGCTACAAACCCTCCCTGCATTGCCTCACTTTCTGCATTGAGTTAACTGCGGCTGCTGTTCCTGAGAAAAGTTGCATCTTTTGCCAGCCCCCCTCTGCCCTCTCCACTATTTATGGAACGCATATTACTACACTCCCACAATGCATCAAGTTCTGTAAATGGGCAATGAAATTCTTTCATTCAACTGCTCCACTGCCCATTCACAGAATGTGATACATTGTGGGAGTTTAGTAATACACATTCTGTGAATGACAGAGGGGGCAGAAGGGGGCAGGTGAGCGGTGGAACTTTTCTCAGTAGCAGCAGATACAGTTAATTGTCACAGTGCTGAAAGACAGCCAAATATGATAGTATCCTGCAGCTCCAAATAGGACATATATATTTGCTATTGTCACACACCTGGGTGGGCTCAGGGTGCAGTGCTCTACACCCCAAACTCACCCTTTTTTAAAGCCAATTAGAGGCTCTAGATATGTGCTTCAAAAAAAAACCCTATTGAATGAAATACAAGCGTCTGGTGCCCTGCATGTAGATTAGGAGCCAGGTGCATGGATTAGGGGGGGTGGTACACCTGCGCCCCTAATGGACGGGCTGCCACTGGTTAGACATCAATATAAAAAAAGGAACAAAACTGTTGTGTAGAGAGAATATAATGTAAGATTAGTAGGTTGCTATGCAAAAAGTCTCATGATAACGCAGTAAACAAAATACAAACACAAAAAAAGGGGATTTTCTTATGAATTCCATTTGAAGCAGAGAAATGGAAAGTGCTTACATTCCATGCAATTTGTAACGATGAATGTTTAAGAGGCATTACAATCAAAATTATGTCTAATTAAACCACAAACATCACCAGTACATTTTTAACATACAAAACATGTACAAGCATTGACTCATTCAAAACAGCAAAAAAGTATTATGAAAACGTTCTACTTTTTCTGTGTTTATTGATGAAACCAAACATCTATTCATTCTAAGCCTCAACTGATCAGTATTCTAGCAACCATGGGTCATTAAAATGTGCGTGTAATGCTTTAGAATGCAATTTAACACAAAAATAGAATCCCCATCTGCATATAACCGATGCTAACCTTACATCCATTGCATACAATTGTACTAAGATAAACAAAGGAGAACCAGAACACTAAACATTTAAGGCCCGTACACACGATATAAAAATCTGATGGAAAAATTCATACGATGAGCTGTCTGCCGATTTTCGGATCGTTAGTACGGTGCTTTCGACAGCAGATTTTGCTTTTTCGTCATACAAAAGCTGGATGTACAGACTACAAAATTTTTTGTCAGATGTGAACTCAACATCCAACTTTTGTTTCATTAGTATGGTTTTTGTACGAAAAAAAATCATAAGAGTAATGCCCCGTACACACGTTCAGACTTAGTCCGCCGGACTTAGTCCCCACACACGCCCGGACTTCCGAGCGTGTGACTTGCCCACACACGCGCGGACTTCTCCGGCGGACAATCCGCTGGACAAAGTCCGCGGGACTTTTAAAAATGAACGGACTTGCCCACACACGGAGCAGTTCGTTCATTTAGAACGTAACTTCAGGTTACGTAGCTAGCGTAGGCAGTAAATGCCGCCGCGCTAGCTCCGTAAGCTGGCATGGATTTAAAGGGACTCCCCACGCCGAAAAACGGCGTGGGGGTTCCCCCCAATCCATGTCAGACCCTTATCCGAGCACGCAGCCTGGCAGGCCAGGAAAGGGGTGGGGACGAACGAGCGCCCCCCCTCCTGAGCCGTACCAGGCCGCGTGCCCTCAACATGGGGGGTGCCCTGGGAAAGGGGGGCCGTGCGGCCCCCCCACCCCCAAGCACCTTGTCCCCATGTTGATGAGGACAAGGGCCTCTTCCCGACAACCCTGGCCGTTGGTTGTCAGGGTCTGCGGGCGGGGGCTTATCGGAATCTGAGAGCCCCCTTTTATAAGGGGGCACTCAGATCCCGACCCCCACCCTATGTGAATGAGTATGGGGTACGATGTACCCCTACCCATTCACCTAAGGTGTAAAATGTAAAGTAAAAAAACACCCACACTTTTGAAAAAATAGTTTATTGCACTGCTCCGGGGTCTTCTTCCGTCTTGGGGGTCTTCTCGCCGGACTCCCCCGCCATTTACCAAGCTCTTTTACCGAGCGGGGAAGTCCGGCTACCTTCTTCGTCGTCGCCGCCGTCGTCTGGGGGTCTCGATCCGCCTTCGGGGGTCTTCTGGGGGTCTCTTCTGTTCATGCGGCGGTCGTCGTCTTCCGTGCCGCCGGTGCCTTCTTCTTCTTCTTCTTCTTCTTCTTCTTCCGATGTTGACCCGTCGCTGTCTCTGCCGGAATGGCAGAGCCGCGCTGTGCTGGGACTTATATAGGGACATGGGGACAGGGTCACATGCTCATGTCACATGGTGACCCCGCCCCCTTGCGATGTCACAGTCCCAGCATCCTCCGGGACTGTGACATCACAAGGGGGCGGGGTCACCATGTGACATGAGCATGTGACCCTGTCCCCATGTCCCTATATAAGTCCCAGCACAGCGCGGCTCTGCCATTCGGGGCAGAGACAGCGACGGGTCAACATCGGAAGAAGAAGAACAAGAAGAAGAAGAAGGCGCCGGCGGCGCGGAAGACGACGACCGCCGCAAGAACAGAAGAGACCCCCCGGAAGACCCCGGAAGACCCCTGAAGGCGGATCGAGACCCCCAGACGACGGCGGCGACGACGAAGAAGGTAGCCGGACTTCCCCGCTCGGTAAAAGAGCTTGGTAAATGGCGGGGGAGTCCGGCGAGAAGACCCCAAGACGGAAGAAGACCCCCGGAGCAGTGCAATAAACTATTTTTTCAAAAGTGTGGGTGTTTTTTTACTTTACATTTTACACCTTAGGTGAATGGGTAGGGGTACATCGTACCCCATACTCATTCACATAGGGTGGGGGGCCGGGATCTGAGTGCCCCCTTATAAAAGGGGGCTCTCAGATTCCGATAAGCCCCCGCCCGCAGACCCCGACAACCAACGGCCAGGGTTGTCGGGAAGAGGCCCTTGTCCTCATCAACATGGGGACAAGGTGCTTTGGGGTGGGGGGGCCGCATGGCCCCCCTTTCCCCAGGGCACCCCCCATGTTGAGGGCACGCGGCCTGGTACGGCTCAGGAGGGGGGGGCGCTCATTCGTCCCCACCCCTTTCCTGGCCTGCCAGGCTGCGTGCTCGGATAAGGGTCTGACATGGATTTGGGGGGAACCCCCACGCCGTTTTTCGGCGTGGGGAGTCCCTTTAAATCCATGCCAGCTTACGGAGCTAGCGCGGCGGCATTTACTGCCTACGTTAGCTACGTAACCTGAAGTCACGTGCTAAATGAACGGACTTGCCGATGAGCGGCAAGTCCGTTCATTTTCAAAAGTCCCGCGGACTTGCGTACTAACGGCGGGATTGTCCGCCGGACTGCCAAGTCCAGCGGATCATTTTAAAACCAAACTTAAAACTTTGGTCCGACCGGACTTTGGCGCCAAAAAGTATGCCGGCGCCCACACACGAGCGGATAATCCGTCAGAAAAAATCCAGAGGATTTTGTGGTCGGAATTTCCGACCGTGTGTACGCCGCATAAGACTACGCATGCTCAGAAATGAAAGAATGAAATTAAAGAATACATACAAAACTATTCAACATATTATGTCACTTCTGATGTATTCTGTCGTACGAAAATTTTCGTATTGGGGATAACCTTTTCACTTTCCACATGAGACTAGCATGCCACAAAAAATGGACGTTCGGTTGTGCGAATATCTAAGCGTGTGTACAATGCTTTAGACTAGAATACATTGGACTAGACTTGGGAGTTTCTCAGTACTCCCCTCTGCTTTATAATACCTTTTTAACTTCTAGTGGAAATACAGGCCCTTCTCTGTATTCTCGTCAAGTGATCTATGCTTGCATAGTAGAGTAATGGCCATACCCCTCAACACAAACACTTGGTGTGCTGATGGAGGTGTGTCTGGCCAGGTCTGTTAGATTAAGGAGTACACTGACCCGCATAGACAAACTATGGGTGGGTATTTTTAGACACACTGTATTATTGCTATAAGGGCTCGCACACATGGGCATTTTTTGGCTTACAACATCAATTTTAGGGGTATTTCCAGGCCCAGGATACACAGTTGCCATGTACAGCTAACCGCTAATGAATGGCTGTATGCGGATGTAAGCAGGTTTATGCCACTGCAGGTGCAAACCCACTCATGCTTAAAGCCATATGCCCCTGGACGTAGACTATCTCTGTCTAGGGTTATGTACCCATATGCATGTGCAGGTTTACTCATGTAGTGGTGTGAACCCACATACAGCTATTCATCGCTATGAGTGGCAGTACAAGGTAGTTCCGTATCCTGGGTGTGGAAATTTGTCTGCAATTGATGTTGTGTGTTAATAAGCACCCCTGTATATGAATCCTAAGAATGAATGAAAGTAGGACTAAGAAAAAGGAGGCTGTATAACTGGATATTTATTTATGTGACATCAATTGGGCTCTAATCATGACTACCCAACCTATCATGTTACACATGCATTTTCAGTTTGTTTGCTTTTATTCATTTTGTCTCTACCTCACTCTGTAGCTAACGGATACTCTTGTAGTTATAGTCCCACCTGTTCTTCATGCTTCAACCTCCATTCATCACATGTACTGTATTCTGCTGGAGATAGACACACTATGGATTGTTTGACCTAGCTGATGTTCACCTGTTATGATCTGCACAATTTTTTGATTTAAAGCTTTCTACGATCTGCAAGACGTCATTTGGATCTGTACTGTGACTGTAAGTTAAGCTTTCTCACCACACTTTCAGTGCTTAGATTGCAAAAGCAGAACACAACCTCTAAATTCTAAATTCTCATTCTGTGACAAACAAATGATTAGGACATACTGTATATGGAGACATATGCCCATGCTCATGTGAATCACACAAGTGTTCGAGTTCACAGTGCAGACATGCTTTACTTCTGCTCACGCCTCCACAGGAGGAGATCTTGCAAGAATTTAGAACACCCTTGTGTAATAAAAAGCACCTCTGACAGAGGCAGTTCAGAAATACTGTATACCAATAATTGGAAACAAATCTCAAAATCAGGATCCTTGTTTGCTTTTATTTAGTAGTCTATGGTTAGCCTGAGTTCTTCTGATTGAGTAACCCTAAAGTTCCGTACACACGGGCCAAATGTCGGGAGACATTGGGCGGTTAAAGAAAAAACATCCAACATTCAGCCCGCGTGTATGCCACCCTGTCCAAATGGCCAGCTTCTGTCGGGCGAGCATACTGGAATGCCAGCAGCTGATAGTGGGGTATTTCTACTAGTTTCCAGATTCAAATGATGTGTTTCCTGAAGAAGCTATACAAATAGCGAAACTAGTAGAAATACCCCACTATATGCAACTGTTTTTATGATTCAATTTTCTTTTTGTATTAATAAAAATGTTGTATATTTTTATATATACTGGTTCACAAATTTATTGTTACACAAATATAACGTACCGTAATAGTACGACAGCTCCCCTCTTGAGGTGGTCTGGTTGGGGACCAGATCCCCCAATACATTTACTTTATACAATTACGGATGATGGTACTCTGCTCTATTAGCGTTACTTTACTTTATTATCTAGAAAGTGAGGCCAAAAAAATAATTTTCAAGTTTAAATCAGTGTTTTATTCTAGAAAATTACTTATAACCTCCAAACATTATAATTTTTTTTGCAGAGATCCTAGGTAATAAAATGGTGATTGTTGCAATTTTTTATGTCACGCGGCATTTGCAAATACAAATTTTTTGGGAAAAAATACACATTAACCGCTTCCCGACCGGCGCACGACGATATACGTCGACAGAATGGCACGGACAGGCATAAGGGCGTATAAATACGTCCCCTTTAAGATGGCGCTCGCGCCGGTCAAGACCCCAGTGAGGCCGGTCGCGGGTCCCGCGGACTCGATCGACGTGGGGACAACCGCGATCGTCTCATGGGAAGGCTGAATGGGGAGATGTGGAAATAAACAGCATCTCCCCATTCTGCCTAGCAACTAGTGACGCCGATCTCTGCTCCCTGTGATTGGAGCAGAGATCAGCATTCACTAGCTGACAGCCACGCCCCCCCACAGTAAGAAACACACCTCTAGGCATACTTAACCCCTACACTGCCACCTAGTGGTTAACCCCTTCACTGCCAGTGTCATTTACACAGGAATCAATGCATTTAAATAGCATTGATTGCTGTATAAATGACAATGGTCCCAAAAATGTGTCAAAAATGTCCGATGTGTCCGCCATAATGTCGCAGTCACAATAAAAATCGCTGATCGCCGCCATTACTAATAAAAAAAAAATATTAATAAAAATGCTATAAAACTATCCCCTATCTTGTAGACGCTATAACTTCTGCGCAAACCAATCAATAATCGCTTATTGCGATTTTTTTTTTTACCAAAAATATGTAGAAGAATACGTATCGACCTAAACTGAGGAAAAAAAATGTTTTTTTATATATTTTTGGGGGATATTTATTATAGCACAAAATAAAAAAGAATGTGTCTTTTTCAAAATTGTTGCTCTTTTTTGTTTATAGCTCAAAAAATAAAAACCGCAGGGGCGATCAAATACCACCAAAAGAAAGCTCTATTTGTGGGAAAAAAAGGACGTCAATTTTGTTTGGGAGCCACGTCGCACGACCGCCAAATTGTCAGTTAAAGCGACGCAGTGCCGAATCGCAAAAAAGGGCCTGGTCCTTTGGCTGCAAATTGGTCCGGTCTGAAAGTGGTTAATAAATAAAAAAAAAAACACAACAGTTACCCCAATGTTAGTGTATAATTTTTCTGTATAAAGTGAAAGATGATGTGACGCAGAGTAAATAGATATCTAACATGTCACGTTTTAAAATTGTGCACAATCGGCAAACTACAGTACTTAAAAATCAGCATAGGCGACGCTTTAAACTCCTTTACAGGTTACCTGTTTAGAGTTACAGAGGAGGTCTAGCAATAGAATTATTGCTCTCTCTAACATGTGCGTTACGTATACATTTGCTTCTGCGTGCAAACATGGAGGGATGTGGGCACTTAAAAAAAAACATTTATACATTTTTTTTACTTTTTACCTTTACACTGTCCCTTTAATTATTTAAATTTTTTTTGATCCCTTTTATTTCTATTACAAGGAATGTAATCATTCCTTGTAGTAGAAATAAGGATGGTAGGTCCTCTTTATGGAGAGATCTTGGGTCAAAAAGACTCCAAATCTCGTCTTTACCTATAAAAGCAAAAAAAAAAAAAATAGATTTTTCGCTTAAAATTTTTTTTTTCTTTCAACCTGGACTGGAAGTGACATCATGATGTTGCACCGGTCCTTCAAGGCCATAGAGTGGATCAATAGAGTGTAAACTCTTTGATCGCCTATGGGAGCAGCTGGCCGCACTTCCAGAAATGGTAAGCCCACGAAACACAGGGGGTGGGGTTGGGACAAGGAGGGGGTGGTCCCTTCCCACTGTGTCGGAAACCGTTCCAGTGGCTCATGGGCCACTTGGAAGGGTTTCATGAGAAAGCCAGCCACCAGCAGAAAAAAACGGTACCGGGGTTATGGCTGATAGCCATAATCCCAGTAAACCACAGCAAACCGCAACATATATATCTATATATATATATATATATGCAATATATATATATATATATATATATATATATATATATATATATATATATATATATATATATATATATAGTAGGCAAGTGGTTAGGGAGGCAAAAAAGTACTATGCTATGTTTGCCTTCTTGTATTTATGGCTCTTATGAACCAAATCTGACTAATTTAAATATTTCATATACGGGCCAACTTCAACCCAATTCTAAAAAAGTTTGGATGCTATGTAAAATCTACGTAAAAACAGACATGCAAAAATAGAAAATATTGGGACTTTACAAGTGCTGAAACCTCCTCCTAGAATAAACCTCCATACACAATCATAAAATTTAAAAGGTACATTTTATTACACAATTTATTAAAAATGTGTCTAATGTTGATGATAGACCCCCCTTAAAAACATAAGAATTCATCACCTCATTATAATGCAAAAAACCCCCGAAGATAGTAATTCCTCCCCAAGAAAGTGTAAAATGGGACCCAAATAAAAAATGTGATCACACTGTGTATAATAACAAAATAATGTGTTCTGTGTATACATAGTATGATCAAATATTTTATATGGGTCCCATTATACACTTTATTGGGGAGGAATTATTGTCTTGG
The DNA here is from genome assembly GCA_028564925.1 of Lithobates sylvaticus. Taxonomy (NCBI): domain Eukaryota; kingdom Metazoa; phylum Chordata; class Amphibia; order Anura; family Ranidae; genus Lithobates; species Lithobates sylvaticus. The sequence continues at coordinate 119,011,661 of CM053031.1, forward strand.
GGGGGGGGGGTATGAGTTGTGATTTATGTTTTTAAGGGGTGTCTGTCATCAACATTAGACACATTTTTAATGAATTGTGTAATAAAATTTACCTTTTAAAATGTATGATTGTGTATGGAGGATTATTCTGAGAGGAGGTTTCAGCACTTGTAAAGTCCCAACTCTTTTCTATTTTTGCATGTTTATATTTTGGGAATGTGGTGCTGCTGATCTTTCAACTGAGCTTGCGTCTTTGTTTACTACATAAAAACAGAATGCAATGATTTACAAATCTCAAAAAAACATATTTATTCACAATATAAAATAGAAAATATATGTGTTGCTGCCATCAATTGTAATATTACCTTTTTTTATTATTATTAAAATGGTACATTTTCTCAGTTTAAACATTTGGTATATTTTTTATTTTCTTTTGTGAATAAAATATGGGTTTATAAGATTTATAAATCATTGCATTCTGTTTTTATGTAGATTTTACACAGCCTCCCAACATTTTTGGAATTGGGGTTGTATTGGATTTTGCATTGGATATCAGCAAATTTACAAACAATGCATAAAAGCACCTTGTTTCCTATGTAAACTACATTTCTATCTTGACCGATCAATAGGAGATATCTATAGAACTCTAAAGGGCAATAAACAGGGGGCGAATTTCGGGTGGGATCAGCCAGTTCAATAGAAACAGGACGAAATGTGGACAACAGCCGGTCCGACAGAAATCGGCCTTTCGGCCGGCTTCTGTTGAAGGGACATAACCAAGAAACAAATAGTAAAAAAGACCTGCGCTACCCCTACGTATATAAAAAAAAACACTATTAGGCTGCAGTTTAGGTGAAATAAACACAGTAAGAAAAATAAAAACAAAAAAAACTGCGCCATTAAAAAAAATGTCCACCAAGGTCCACACCAATCCAAAGGAAGATGCATAGAAAAACACAGCAATGGATTACTAAACGTAATTAAATTTTAAACTAGCTCAATAAGTCCATTGATGAATCATAAGTCCATTAATATGGCTGAATAAGCACCACCGTGATCTACAAATAAATGTGACCCACCACTAAATGGAAAGCCATTTACCAAAGGGCAAGCACAAAACAGCATTTGGCTATAACCCAGCCATGGCCTTTATCATCCAAAGGACTCAGGGGAAAACTTCTCAAGGTGTTCCAGGTGCTAGGCTCTTTTTTCCATATGACACACAACAATTTCCGCCAAGTGCATCATGAATTTTCAGTTCCAGAATTTTCGTTTCCACCTCTGCTCGCGGGGGGATCTCACTGTGCCCGGCCAGCTAGCCTTTCTTTTTTTTTTATGACCAAAAAACGTCAGCTATTCGGCCAATGGCTGAGAGCGCTGACCAGTGTGTTCTGGTGGGCAGCTGCCGCCCTGTCAGAACACAATAGCTCAGCGGGGGAGAGCAATGTACTAATATTGCATAGTTAGTACAGCAGCTCCTCCCAGGCTCTTCCGTTTTTTTTTTGTTCAGCCCGCTAAATAAAAAATTGGATAGTGTGTACTAGGCTTAAGTTAGGTTAGTGTGTAATTAAAGAGGTCTCAAATTGGCGGCCCTCCAGCTGTTGCAAAACTACAAGTCCCATGAGGCATTGCAAGGCTGACCATTACAAGCATGACTCCCACAGGCAGAGACATGATGGGACTTGTAGCTTTGCAACAGCTGGAGGGCCGCCAGTTTGAGACCTCTGGTGTAATACAAAGCCAACATGGTTATAAATACTTGGCATGCCACATGACTGGACCAGAAAATATCAGAGACAGGCCAGCAATAAATATAATTTAAAGAAAGCCCAAAGTACCGAGCAGAGTCAAACTGAATAGTACAGCTTCTGAATGCATGCCAATATATTTTATATTCATAAAGTATGCACAAATTATCATATTGCCAATTGGGTATACAATACAGAAGGCATGATCAAAGTGGTGTTCAGTATTAATGATCTGAACTTTGCAGCTTACATTAAGATTCATCTGCACAGAGCACAGCATGAGAAGGGACAGACAGTTAAGGTTACAAATACATTTTATATAGCTTTTAAATACTTCAGTAGTATGGTTTATTATGTCATAACCTGTGAATGACAGAGGCTGTTAATTTGTGCCCTGGGACAATATAGACTGCTCATAAATAATAGCTGAGCTTGTGTGATTAGTTCATAAGACAGGAGAACATTTAACTACAGGTGAAGCTCTACATGAGTGAATAATACATGTCTGGCCAGTCTCAAGCTAGGCACATTTTCTAGAATGTTACTAACAATGCTCTTGGCTTTGTAATTGTAAATAGTCATCTGACAAGAGCCATGTACAGCTCTCAACTGAAGAAACATCAAAAAACTTTAATTTACATAAGATTGTGCATGTAGATCAGACTGCTTTTCTTCCTACAAACAGCACAAAGAATGTTCAACATCATACTTTTGTTCTGTGCCACATAAATACACCAAAGAATGTGTACACCACATTGGCATAAACATCCAAGACACTGTGCCTGGAAAGTCTTAGCTTCTTAAAATAATAGGTGTTTCAGGACAGAGGAGAATAAATCTATAATCCGGGAGGGTTAGTTTGCATTCCAACTGAAAGATAAGTAGCTTTGGGCTGTTTCCAGGACTTTAAGTATCCAGAGGATCTTGTTGGGTTTCATTGTCCTGAACTGTGTGAGCCCCACTTCCTGGCTAGATACTCTCTCTGCTTCTCTCTGTGGGTGGCTTCTCATTCTTTTAATCCTGTAATGTGATTTAGTTAATTCTAGTTTCTAATTGCCTTTAATGAACACCAGACTGGGAACTCCTCCTTCCCATACATTACCATTCGAAATCTCAAGAGGTTCCATATACAGCATCACCTCCAGGTTGTCACAGTTGAAAATACACTTTCTAGACAGTAGGGACTAGAACTGATATATCACCATAAAAAGACATTATCATAACAAAAATAGTTTCTAACACTCTTCTTAGTTAATAGTAACTAAAAATCATAAAAAGTATGTTAAAGGCTAAGGCACTTTGTAATAAAGTGTACCATACAATCAAAAGGCCCTTCAGCAGTAAAGTACAAAAAAGCCTTTTTAAAACAAAGTCTGTTCGAGCCATCACTGCCATCACAAATCCAAAAAAACAAAGGGGTCTAATTAATTGTTTACACAATATTTGGTAAAGCTCATAAAATCACTCCTGTATATTCTAAACCCTAAGGCTGCATTCACACCTGAGCGTAGCTTTTCAGGCAGAAAATCGCGCGAATTGCTGCGTTTTTTAGCGGCGTTTTTTACTGCGATTTGCGGCATTTTTTACCGCGATTTGCAGCGTTTTTTACTGCGATTTGCCGCAAATTTTGTGCAGAGCAAAAGGTCACCAATGTAAAAAGAATAAAAACGCCCAAATCTGCCCGATTCGCGCGAACTTGTTTGAGCTTCAGGCGTAGGGCTTCAGGCGTTTTGGAGTGGAGATGTGAACCATCTCCATAGAGAATAATGTATTTTTTCCCCTCTAGCGTTTTGTAGCTTCAGGCTTCAAGCTACAAAACGCTCAGGTGTGAATGCAGCCTAACTGTCTATCTATTAGAACCATTAGGTACAACCTATATGTTATGGCTGAATATCTTTAAATGATAAATAAACTCTTTTTTTTTTTAAGAAACTAAAAATATCAATACCTTCTATTTTAAGAAGGCACATAGTACTGCAAGTATCTTGTTTTAGGGTCCAGTTTCATCACTGGGCAATTTTAATGCAGAAAGTATTGACTAGATTCACATTAAAATTATTGCAATTAGTATGTCAGAGAGGTTAATTATCATTTTCCACATGGAGGCGTTGACTCATTGAGCTATTGTCAAATGAAACTCTATTAATAAAATCCAATAATTATAAATAAAAATAAAATCTAATAGTTTTTTTTTTATGGAGCTGTTAAAATTTCATAGACCAGTGATGGCGAACCTTGGCACCCCAGATGTTTTGGAACTACATTTTCCATGATGGTCCACTACACTGCAGAGTGCCAGAGCATCATGGGAAATGTAGTTCCAAAACATCTGGGGTGCCAAGGTTTGCCATCACTTCCATAGACTATCACATTTAAATTCTTTAGAATATCATACTGGTCGACAAAACTCTTGTTTGGGTTATTTGAAGCTCCATTTTAATGTGTTTTAAAGTTTGTTTGTTTTCCAAAATGAAGTACATGTATGGCATTCGCTACTAAGCGACTGCATTGACTTATACACACTCAGTGAAAAACAATCAGAGAAACTGTTTAAAAAAAAATCAACCAATAAGAATACTGATGTAATTTTCCAAGCGTTTAAAGTTTGCATTTCATTGGTCTTTTTTGCCATTAACTCCTGATTACAGCCAGCTAACACAGTATTTCAGGGAATGATTCAGGCACTTGCACACAATGAAGAAGTATACAGTCTGTGTATTGAGAAAGTGTATGTTACTGAATAGGTGTGCAGGTTATTCTGGCAAGTTTCCCCAATGCAATCATGCTTTTCCAGACAGTGAAGACTTCTAAAGCTCCCCTAATTTCCCTTCCCTCACCAAGAAAGAAAAGCTGTAGTGACAGCTCCCTTGGCTATAATCTCACCCTGACCATGCAAGAAGTAACATTTCAATCTGATAGATGGCCCTTGCCAATTCTATGTGCTACTGAAGGTGGAGGTTTTTTTTTTTCCATTCTGAGATTTCAGTATAAAGTGCAACAATGTAACTAATAAAAACAGACAATGAAAAGACATCCCAGAGGCAGACTGTCTGACAGCAGAAAGTTTTATTATCTATTACAACCCCTACCAGTGAGAGGTCACTGCAAGCTAAGGGGACTGCCTAAAATACACTAAATCTTCTTAACAGGTTTTCCTTTTACAAAGACAAAGGCTACTTCTCAGCTGTTACCCCCTATCCCCCTGCTTTAGGATTCCGGGCCCATGAAACAGCCCATCAGAGGGATTATATAATCCAATTTCCAGGGCATTTAAACCAGCCTCCCTCATGTAGCCTCCATTAAGAACAAAACATGTGGCTAACGGCTCTTTTAAATGTTGCCTTAAGAACAGCGATACTGAGACAATAACTACGATTTCAGATGTAAAATTAATTGGTTCAATGACAGCTGGCTCCTGCCCTTTTATCTAGTAATAGCAGGAATACAGCAAATGACACCAACAATATGGGTGGTATATGTAAAAATAGAAACACATTCACACCTATACCAATTTATATATTCACACCTACACATGTATTTATGTCATTAGTTATTTCTTCGTTTTTACACTAGGTTTAGTTCCATAAATATAAAACTACAATTATTCTCAGAAAGAATTAAAGATGAGAAGGTCTGCAACAACAGTAGCACTTTTCCACTGTAAGATTAGGTACAGTTTATCTCTGGAGAATTTATTATACAATTATATATACAGTATATATATATTATCTTACAGTGAATTCTATTTAAATGATCAACTATAGAAATTCTAGCTCTCGGTACCTAGCTTCTGAGTATAAGATTAGCCCATCACCTCCCAACACCCCCGTCTCCTTTTTTTGGAGTCTTTGGGCTGAGTGATCCTGTGACACACTGGGTCCTCTTGTTAGAGGGATTGTACAGTGTTTTTTTTACAGATTTGTACATATTTTTTATGGCCAGGACTAATTTATTTTTCTGCACAGTCAGCAGGGAGAGCTTTAAGCCTAGTACACACTATCAGAGCTGCTGTACTAACAATCTGATGTTAGTATATCAATCTCTCCCACTGAGCTACTGTGTTCTGACAGAGGGACGGCCCCCTCACCATGACACTTCGGTCAGCGCTCTCAGCCATTGACTGAGAGTGTTGATCTGGAGTCGGTCGGCTGCTGGTTTTCCAGCTTGCTCATCTGACAGAAGCCAGCTGAACAGTTGGCTTCTGTCGGACAGGCTGTCATACAGGCTGGCCGAATGTTGGACTGTTTTTATTAAACTGCCCGATGTCACTCGGCATTCGGTCCATGTGTACTAGGCTTTAGGCTCCTTTTGATGTGGTGTTAATTTGCTTTACCATCCAAGATACAAAATGATGCTGTTTATACAGTTCATTGGCTCAAGCAGACATGCTAATACACATAGTTTTTTCACTCAACCAGCGGGTTGAAAGAAAAAAAATCCACACAAGAACACAAGATCCCCGAATCCACACAAGTGATGTAGATATAGGGATCTACCCCCATCATCAGAATACACTGGTCAGCTCTGCAGCCATTGGCTGGTTTTCTAGCAGGACTGTTTGACAGAACGTTCCTGCTGAACCGTGTATTGGATGGCTCAATACAAAGTTACAAGTCAGACAAAGCAGGGGCTGGAGGCATACTGAAGTAAAATAATTAGTATGAGGGCCAGTAACTAGAATATTAACATGGAGGTCCGCAATACCATTCTTTGTACTTATATTGCATTCAAATGTACATGAGTAATGCAGGCAATACGTGTCTTGAATTTTAGCTGATTCCAGTTGATTTGGGCTAAATTCAAATTATGGGTGGCCCTGTCAGTACCACCAAACTGCAATCTGAAAATAAAGGGAGCCGAGCAGAAAATTCTCAAGCTTTTGCCAAACAGTGACTACAGCTTAACAGTGACTGCAGCCAATCAGATGCAGTCACCATTTGGGTATTCTGACAGCTGCAGGGGAGATTCCTCCATCCATGTTGTTTACAATATAAACGCAAATGGTTAGCCTTAGCCTTAGCTATCTTTATGTCATTTCCCATAGGCCCCTACATTCCAGAAATCAGACAGGTTACACATTGGGAGCCAAGTAAATCCTATGGCCTTGTACAGTACTCCCAGTCTAACATATTTTCAAGCACAGGTGACTGGATGGGGAAATATTAAGCCAGCACACAGGATGAAGGGTACAAGGGAAAGACCTAATGAATTATATATACCGTATATACTCGAGTATAGGCCGACCCGAATATAAGCCGAGGCACCTAATTTTACCACAAACAACTGGAAAACTTATTGACTCGAGTATAAGCCTAGGGTGAGAAATGCGCAGCTACTGTAAGTGAAAAAGAGGGTCAACGATGCCCATTTGCAGCCTCACTGTGCCCATGCAGATGGACACAGTTGACCGATTTGGGGCCCTGTATCTCGGGGTCACTTAGTGCTAGGAACCCCATCTTTGGATATGTTGTAGTGCTAGTTCAAATGGGTTTGAATGCCAAATTTTGGGTTCCTAGCTCCAAGTGTCCCCGAGATATGGGGTCCCAAATTCGGGTCAGAAAATTCAAGCACTTTTCTGCAGCAGAGAATGACATTTTCCGAACCGACTTTGGGGCCCCGTATCTCGGGGCCATTAGTGCTAGGAACCCCATATTTAGATATGTTATAGTGCTAGGTCCACCGGGTTGGCACACCAAATTTGGGATTCCTAGACCCAAGTGGCCCCGAGATACGGGGCCCCAAAGTCAGGTCGGACATTTTTTTTTTTGCTGCAGAAAAGTGCTTGACTCGAGTATAAGCCGAGGGGGGCACTTTCAGCACAAAAAAATGTGCTGAAAAACTCGGCTTATACTCGAGTATATACGGTAAGTTCTTTTATAGGCCGTTGAGCAGACACATAACACAAGATGCTCGGAGATGTAGTAGTAAATAGTGGCTATGCATTGTGGCAGAGGTGTGTACCACAAGAGCAACTGAACGGAATTACAAATAGTTTTGCAAATACCATAGCTCATGTAATGTATATCTATTCCAACTGTTTATTTAGCTCTTTGGATAGAATGTTGCTTCCTTTTGTATCCCACACATCTTGGATGGATTGCCCAATCACCATGTTTTCCGATCTTTCAGATTTAGTCATAAATATGTATGGCCAAATGTGTTTACAGTGTATTTTAATAACATTATCATAATATTTTTCATGCATTAAGTTTTGCCATTCATTGATGTAAAAAGCACAGAAAAAAGTAATGAAAAATGTGACAATTTGGTGTTCGGGGAAGAAAATAATTTTTCTTCCATTAATATATGATGATATTTTAATAGCACTATTTCTGCGCTGATATATCATCTATTTTACCAATCTGAGGCATACCTGATGTAGAACAATATGCAATACAAACTGTCTATATTTAAAACATTCAGTAAAAAGTAATTTCATTTTAACTGGCAATTAATCTTTATGCTCCCATATTTTGGCTGTTAGCTGCCATTATAATTAAGGTTTATCCAGGCACAGTTTAATGCTTAAAAGCCAAAACATCAAGCTACTAAATTACTATAAAATAAAACTGTGACATGGCTCTCCTAAAATCCTAAATTTATATGTCACCAAAAAGTTTAAAAATAAACAGCTTTATGTTTTTAAGTGAGGGAAACCATGGAAATCAGTCCTTTATGCTTTAGTGGCCACCAACTTGTCCACATTAATTAGCTTATTACATAGCTTTGAAATCCTTTGTCTAACTTCAACATAGTTTTTTTCAGGTTCATCATCCCTCATCAGTGCTAAATATAGAATCCAGAGCAGTGAGATGAGATAACCAGTTACCAGGTTTTAGTGAGGGTAAAAAAAAATGGCAACACTAAAATACTATAAAATATCACATAGCAAACCAAAATAGATTTACTGGTCCTAATTTCCATCAATAATATAAAACAACAAGGGAATTTATCCTCAATGCAATAGTGGATGGAGCCACACAACGAATTCATTAAGCTCTTGTTCGCAGCATGCATATTTGTACATTAGGATATACTGTATTAGGCAACCTATTTATTTTGAATGGGCTGTCAATGTGCCTCTCTGCATGAAAATAGCACCTGCACCGTAATGCACAGAGCAAATTATATTCAGGCAATGAGGTGCACAATAGTTTGGTAGTGTGCTACAAACTATATGTGCTCCCTTTTGGTCTGTTAAAAATACCAGTGGAAGTATTTTGTCACACCTGTTTAATACGTTCAAAAATATACCTCTCGAACTGATATCCCGAGGATAAGTTCACCTTTAGGAAAAAATAATAAATGCACATATTTTTGCAGGAAAAATTTGCATTTATTTACATTTTCTGATGAGCCTGCAGAGCATTGCACCCGCAATCAGTAAATCACAGGTGCCTGCCCATACCTCCATATGGGCAGACAGTTACAAAGCTGGAGAAAATGTCAATGAACTATGAGAGCGCTCATCAGCACCCTTACAGTTCATTGAGGACTAGGACTACAAGCCGTCTGATATGAATGACGTGGTTGTGTGGGCGGTGCCCTGCACAGCGATGCTGTTTTTGAAAAGTCACAGCAAGTGCAGGGAGAGGAGGATCACCTGCCCACTGTCACAAGAGAGGGGGCAGACCTGGAGTAAGTTACATGTTACCTAAATATGGGTAAAATGTATAACATATTCCAAAAGATAATACAAAATATATTTTTAATATATATATATATATATATATATATTTTTTTTTTTTTTTTTAAGTTAAGTTGGTGGTAGATGTGAAACAGTCCAATGCAGAAACAAACATTAATTCTTAAATCGTCTAGTCACACTTGCTTCCACCATCTGCAATCCACCAATAGTTTGCCCCAGATTCTTACCTCAAATGAAAACCTCAGCAGGTCTAGTAGCGCTTCTGGTAATAATGATCCTTAATGGCGATTTCAACTCCACTCTTCTCTTTAACGCACCAGACCAGGCTAAGGTAAAGCAGTGGTTGGGGATATAAAGAAACAGTGTTTTCCTACTGTGCACAATACGACCTCGTTAACCTCCTCCACTCTCCTCCATTCAAGACTTATATAAGATAAAGGAGATCTGCATAGTGCAGTAATTCCATATAAAAAAAATGTATTCTAAGCGAAAACTTACATTTTGCAACATTTAATATCGATAAAATCAGAGACTTCGGGTCGCGGCCATGACCAGAAGTGACGTCACCTGGCTCCTCCCGATGCATTGCATCACTAATCACATCTGCCATCAACTTAATTATATATTTTGGATTAGACAAGCACCTTTTTGTGAATCTAGGATTAAAGAAATATACTTAATTTGCATATGCATATTTTGCACATTGATTAATTTTGGATTGATAATTCACTGTTTAGACTGTATTATAAATTTCATTGAATATTGCATTTATATTTTGTTCACTTTAGAACTTTACTTGAGTTAGTGCCACATTATATAATTATTTTACTCTGTTTGTGGGGACTCTCTTTTAATTTTGGATGCCACTCCTTGAGGTTTTTTTTTTTTTTTTTTTTGGTTTGTGCATTTGTTTTTTCTTAATCATACTCCAAAAGGTGAACTTATCCTTTCACTTCTGATCTGACAATGCTGCACTGAAATGCTCCTTTCTGACACGACCGCCGCCATTTACAATTACCAACTATACATAGCAACAAGGTTTTTAAAACACCAACATGCATTGGTAGTATCAGTATATCAAGCTTATCTCTTTTACATGCTTTTTTTTTTGACAAAACTTTGTAAAGATTATGCATTCCCTTTAACCCCTTTCAACGTTTCTCAGCAATTTAGAAATATCTTAAGGCCAAAGGCATTTCTTGGGCCTCCCAATCCTGTGATCACTGTGATTGGCTGTCACAGTGATCTAGATCTTATCCTACCGACTCCAGATCATTGCTATATGACCGGGAGCAGCTGTGGACAGTGCAGTCACTATGTATGGGCACTCGATAGAGTGGACTCACAGAAAAAAACATGTTTGCATATATATATGGCACCACGGAATAAGGCTCAGCTCTGTGTTGAAACATATGCGTACAGCTGGTGGGAAGGGGGTTAATGTGTATGGGGAAGTTCTAGGGAAGCCAGAGCCCAGTCAGCATCAGCCACAGCAAAAGGTAGCAAACTATTTCAGGAATGCTAGTTGTTCATAACCACAACACTCTCTCTTACTGAAAAATCTGTCTCTACTTTTATTAATGTTGAAGTATTCATAACATTCTTTGCTGACCTCACCTTTTCCTCGGCTTGTGTTCTGGTAAGTGCAGGCTTGTGGTGAAACACCATATTCTCAAATGTCAACAAATAAAATGACCAGCCACTCTCTATATTGGTTCATACTGTCAACATATCTCATGTTTGATAAATTAAACACAGCAGTGAAGAATGTCCCCCTAAGCGTAAGCAGACTGAGACTGGTGCAATTTTCCATAAGGCAGTAGGTATTAGTTTTCACACGCGTTAACCGAAGGATTGGTTTTAAGTGTCGGTGAACATCAGAGTATAGGCACAAGCTAAGATTAACAAACACCCTTATGTCCTACAAAGTGGCAGTTTAATAAGAGTAAAAATCAAACATATGAGGTTTTGTTTCCCGAGGCTTAATTCTCAACAAAAGATCCTTGTGTCAGTGTATGTTCTCATTGTTCTTTTAAGTTCCAAACACCGCTGTTAAATAAGGTGGGACAATACATTGGGTAACAGCAACATAGGCATGCCTTTGTAACTGTTCCCTGTTATTATTGGCATTTGTCCATAGCAAATGTGTTACAAAAAGAATTGTTTGCTAAAAAAGAGTCTGTAAAACTGTTGGTTGCTATAACTATTAGGTTGCCACAGATGGTCTGATATCTACAAGCAATGATCCTGATTCAAGCATTTTGATGTAAATGCTGTATATAGTCTACAGAGGGTGATAATGATCACATGTAGCCTACTGAAGAGCTATTTGTTGCGTAAGGAGTAGGGATGAGCCGAACACCCCACGTTCGGTTTGCACCAGAACATACCGAACAGGCAAAAAATGTAGAACACACGAACACTGTTAAAGTCTATGGGACACGAACATGAAAAATCAAAAGTGCTCATTTTAAAGGCTTATATGCAAGTTATTGTCATAAAAAGTGTTTGGAAACGGGTCCTGCCCCAGGGGACATGTATCAATCCAAACATTTTTTTTTAAAAACTGAAGTTTTTTTGGGAGCAGTGATTTTTTTAATGCTTAATTTGAAACAATAAAAATAAAATATTCCTTTAAATATCGTGCCTGGGGTGTGTCTATAGTATGCCTACAACGTGGCGCATTTTTCCCGTGTTTAGAACAGTACCACAGTAAAATGACATTTCTAAAGGAAAAATTGTCATTTAAAACTGATTGTGGCTGTAATGAATTGTCGGGTCTCAGCAATATCGATAAAACTCATTGAAAAAAAGAGCATGGGTTCCCTCCCCCAGTCCATTACCAGGCCCTTTGGGTCTGGTATGAATATTAAGGGGACCCCGAACAAAAAAAAATGGCGTAGGGGTCCCCCCAAAATCCATACCAGACCCTTATCTGATCACACAACCTGGCAGGCAGCAGGAAAAAAGGGGGGATGAGAGATGGCCCCCCCTCTTGAACCGTACCAGGCCACATGCCCTCAACATGGGGGGAGGGTGCTTTGGGGTCTGACCCCAAAGCACCTTGTTCCCATGTTGATGGGGACAAGGGCTTCATCCACACAACCATTTCCCGATGGTTGTGGGGGTATGCGGGCAGGGGGTTGTCGGAATCTGGAAGCCCCCTTTAACAAGGGGACCCCAGATCCTGGCCTCCCCCCCTATGTGAATTGGTAATGGGGTACAATGTACCCCATTACCAATTCACATGGGGGGGAGGCCTCACCTGTTACTATCTGATTACCTGTGTTTGACCCGGCTTGTCTCACCTGCTTCAGTCTAGTCCTGATCCAGTCTCTGCCTAGATCCAGGGATCGCTGACCTACACCTGTTACCACTGCTGCTACTGCCTCACCAGTCCAGTTCATAAGGTGGATCCTCTCTACTCATCTGTATCAGCTACCACGGATCATACAGGCACTCCTACCTCGCTGCGCTCCTGTACCACTGTTGCAACCCCAGTGGTCCTCGAGCCAGGGCTGTAAGAGAGGTCTCCTTCTACAGTTGGGCTCTGATACCAGGTACGTTACAGTGCCCTCCACCCACAGCTAAACCCTGGAGCATCATGCACCAGGCCTAAATGCTCAGTGTGCATGAGACCTTACAATTTTTTTTTCCATCTCAAAATCATTATACATTTGCATTAAAGTGTATGTAAATCCAAAACATTTTTGTTTGAGAGAGAGCAAACGTGTTTAAACCCCTATCAGGTAATTTTCTTCTGCCTGTGGTCCAGCTGGGAATATTTCCCTTCACTTCAGAAATGCAATAGGAAATGAACAGAATTCGGATCTTAGAGGGTTGACACATAAGCAGGTTTCCTAATTGGAAAATTTTCTTTGGTGACAATTCCAAATTTTTCGATTTTCCCCACACTTACTGTCTTAAGGACAACAGTCACAAGATCATTCAAATAGATTGTTTCTCTGCTGGGGAGATGCACCCAAACGGCAATAGAAATTTGCCAAAGTGTCCAACTCTGCCCTACTCTATCCAAAAATGAAAAACAAATGCCTTTACACACTTTACAAATCCTCAAACAATCCGATCACTCTGATGTAACAGTACAGCAATGTGACTAAATGGAGGGGAAAAATGATAATTACAGATGAGCACTGACCAAGGAATTACTTTTGGTCAGCAAAAAAAATTTGAGAAAAAAGGAGATTCCTTTTGATCTTCTCTAATTAAGAAGATATAATCCAAGCTCATTTATATTGTTCCATCAGAGAGCTTCACTAGTCTTGTCTAATATGTGCAGTTTAGTGGATGTTGGGTGAGAAACTGATCTTGCAGCAGACTAACTTCCTGATGAAGCAGAAAATCTTACACAAATCACCACCCTCCAATGACTCGCTAGGATGTGAAATCCAGGCTTATTCACTTTGGTTTTACTTTTTGTACTTCTAGTCTAGAGGAATGATTTATGTGAACTCTTTTGCCCCACACATGTAGAGTGTTGCACCATTTTAGCCACTGATTATTGCAGAAAGTTTGGTGTTTATCACGTAAACTCCAAACTTTCTAAATCAAACCTAGAAACATTGCTGGTAAATCAGGCATAAAAAAAACTATAACATTCATAATATTTAGCTAGTAGAGGTGACAAATTAGAGTTTAATTTCCCCAAATTTTCTGAGAAAGTCTAGAAATTCTGGAGAAATGCATTAGCGTGAAAGAGGAAGGAGAATTAAGGTGTTTTTTGGTGTTTTCAAAGGTGCAGAGGGCTTTAATTGACTTATAAGCAGGCTATACACTAGTAGGTTTTCAAACACACAATTGTATTATTATCTGTATGAACATTAGGACATTAGGTCGTTTTTTCGTTAAAATTCGTTATAATCGTTCATTCGTTATCATTCGCTAAAAATTTTAACAAATAACGAATTTTCGAATCGAACGAATCCAAAAAACAACGAAAATCCGAAATAACCAAATTAGAAACAACGAAACTACGAAAGAAGAAAATCCGAAAAACGAAAAACAGGAACAACGAAAATCAAAATGAACGAAAAAAATTCATACATTCGTAACTTTTTTTTTTTTTGAATTTTTTTTTCCGTGTCCCTTACAATGGCACTGCTTAACGTGCTTTGAATGGATTGAACGAAAAAATTTGTACATTCGTAACTTTTTTTTTTTCGATTCGTAATTTTCCGTGTCTCTTACAATGGCGCTGCTTAACGTGCTTCGAAAGGATTGAACGAAAAAATTCGTACATTAGTAACTTTTTTTTTTCGATTCGTAATTTTCCGTGTCTCTTAAAATGTAATAACAGCATACACATTACATAAAATTATGAATTATGCTCCGATTACGAATCTACGAAAACAATGTTACAAAAGTACGAATAAATCAATCTAACGAAAGTACGAATGTAACTAAATCTACGAAAATACGAATGCGTCCGAATTTCGAATAAACGAAAATTAAACTAACGGAAAAACGAATCACCAAAAAAATAACTCTTACGAAAATACGAATCGTTACGAATAAGAACACCGACGACTTACAAATTTACGAATCGTTACGAATCAACGGAAACGAAAGAAACAAAACGAAAATAAACAAATTTTTCTATTGTGCACATGTCTAATATTTAATGACTGGAGGAATGGTATTTGAAAAGGACTTGAAAAGTACTTTTTTTATAAGGACATGTGCCAACATCCGATTCTTTCCACAAAAAATTACAGATCTGTTCCCTATCCAACTGGTGGATTGGATCGGATGACAGTCGGTCCGTTTCCATCCAACCGCCCATAGAGGAAATTGGACTGGGTCCATTCTGCATAAGCGGAGCTGCCACGGATGGACCTGTCATCCGCCTGCTCAGTGGGGATCAGCGGACAGATTCCCCGCTATGCAGGTGGATCCACTGGCAGAGTCTGCCCGTCTGAAAGGGGCCTAAGGAAATGCCTTTCAAGTTATCCAAACCCTGTTATTGTGCTACAAATTACCCCTCATCGTCCTCAGTAATGTACATTTTTCCACAAAGAAATAAAGACAGGGAAAAAATAACATTAAAGCAACAGTACACAAATCACAATCGAATACACAAAATAAAAAAGAAAACAACAAAAAACAAATGTGAAGAAACCTAATTGAAATAAACTAAACCATTCTAAATTTAACACCCCCCCCCCCAACAAAAATACACTGTAAATATATATATTTTCATAAGGAATTTTTGCCAAAAGGACTCAATGAACGTCTGTTTCGATGGCAAAATCTGTTATTTCGCTGGTAAATGAATTTTTTGGAAATGACTTTGCTCATCCCTATTAACCAATATAGCCTTTTCATGCCACCCAATACTTTAAAACAAATTAATTCCCAGTTTGTGCCTGCCTGACAACAGCTTAACATTTGCATTCACATTGATAGAGATTTTGTTGGCCGATCTGTAATACAATTTCCACACTGGAGATGCCTACGCTTTGCCATCTGCTCTCCCTATGCTTCCCTCAGCTAATACATGTACTGCAATTCTGAGAGCAACAACAACATGACCAATTATTCCACTTTACAGAAAATGTCCAGTCTCTGGAATGGTTATTATTTTTGCTAAGTTATTATTCAACCCCACTGTTCTCTTGTTTATACAGTACACCCCCCATCTCTTCCCTCCTACTTGTAAAGATACTGGAGAAAATAAATTTTCACCGAGATGAAAAATGTTTTTCAAGGCTAAGACCTGAGTGACAAATTTGGCCCAAACTCAAACTGACTTATTCATTATTTTACTGCAACTGCATATAAACAATCTATCTAGTCATCAATGTTAGGTGCTTGCCAGAAAGAAATGGCCCTACTATTTCTTTGTGACTTTAGTTCAGGGCTTTTTCTAGCGGAACCCTTGTTACCACACCCAACATTTATACGAAGGGCTGATCTGATTGCTAAAGTGTCACTAAACCCAGGACCCTGCATTCACTATACCTGGTTTCCCACAGCACACAAAACATGGAGATGCACTTATTTTACTTAATATAAACTGCTAAATACCTTTTATCATCAGCGGTATATAGCAGTGTTATGACTTTTATCAGTGTCTGATTAAAGCTTGTAGGGGAAGTTTTCATTCTACTCTGTCCTATGAGGCTGACCCTCTGTCTGGACAGTGAGGTTTGGTCCTGTGCCGATCATATGTATCCTCCCAAGAAAAGAAAATACTCTCTAGAAATACGCTCTAGCAATACACACCAAACTGAGCATGTGCAGAGTGACTCCAAAGGCTCTGTCTTATTAGGAGATAGTTAGGGGACTGTGGAAGAAGGGGAGGTTTCAGAAAAGACAGGATCAAACAGCCTTTCGACACAATGCAGACGATAAACCCTTTAGGTTTCACAGTGAGTATAACAAGCATGCTTTACTGAATATACAGACTGATTTTACTGTTGTGGGTTTAGGAACAGTTTAAATATTGTTTCTCAATGCTCTTTCCACTAACACATTTCTTTCCAGATGTGGCAAACCCATTTTGAAATGGCTAGTTACTTAAGAAAATAGCACACACAACATTCTACATTAACATATGCCTTTTGAACACATGATTTAACCTCCCTGGCGGTATGATTATTTCCGATTTTTGATGCTGAAAGTGGTACATTGTTTTGCATGGAAATTTGGCGTTTTAAACTGGAGGCCTGTAATTCTTAGGAATAACTCACTTGAATATCTGTCCAAACAAGAGTCAAGTAGACAGCCCGGGTATGATAACATTTGAAACACAAAATCATTATTTATAATATAATAAATAATTATAAATAATTATAACAAATAATAATAATAAAAATTATTCAATAATGTAATCAAATCAAAAAACACTAAAATTTGCTCAGTTGCAGAATTGTCGCTGTCATTACTTTCAGTGTTTGATGACGAATTTCCCCACAAATCACTATCGCTCATTTCTGCAAGTGATTCCAATTTATTATCGCTGTTTTCTAGCTGTCTAAAACCACTTTTGATGTAAAGGGACGGTTTCAGTTTCTATGGACAATCTCCAGTTTCCAGGCAGAAAGAACAGTATTTATGATATAAAACTGCATGCAGGCCACTGGACAAAGCACTAGGGACAAAAGGGATGGGAAATAATTTGATACAGTAATGTAATCTGTAAGATTACAGTGTACTGTATATGTATTGAGTGTGTTTCACTTTTTGAATTTGGCGCCATGCTCCATCCCCGTGCGTCACAACGCACGCAGGGAACGGAGCCTGGCGCTGTGATACATCGAGCGGAGGACACAGCTCGCACACAGTGCAGGGAGACATCGCAGGATCCTGGGGACAAGGTAAGTAACTGTACCTGGATCATGTGATGCGATCCCGAGTGTGGCTCGGGGTTACTGCTTTTGCTACTGAAAATCCACCCTGAGCCACACTCGGGAATACCGTCAGGGAGGTTAAACAGTCAAGCATGGTACCCTGAAGAGAGGGCAACCTGGTTGCAAAACTTTGTTAAAGTTCTGACCCTGAAAAACTCTAGCTAGAGTTCCTATAGGTTTTCATTCATATTCACCCAACTGCTTTCACTGTTGCCCCAGGCTTCATGATGGATATATGGTTAAATTGTTCAAAGTTGCAATGCCTAAAAGCACACTATAGTACAACAAGTATTGGGACGCCTGCCTTTACACTCACATGAGGTTTAATGGCATCCCAGTCTTAGTCCGTAGGGTTCAATATTGAGTTGGCCAACCCTTTGCAGCTATAACAGCTTCAACTCTTCTGGGAAGGATGTCCACAAGGTTTAGGAGTGTGTCTATGGGAATGTTTCACCATTCTTTCAGAAGCGCATTTGTGAGGTGAGGCACTGATGTGGAGGAGAAGGCCTGGCTCGCAGTCTCTGCTCTAAGTCATCCCAAAGCAGTGGCGGCCGCTACATAATGGGCACCACCCCCCCATCCATGCATGCGCCCCCCTAATCTACATGCAGGGCACCGGATGCATGGGTGGGGGTGTTTTTTTTTTTAAAAACATGTGATTCAAGCCTTAGGCTCTAATAGGCTTCAAAAAAGGGTGGGCTTGGGGCGCAGAGCACTGCACCCTAAGCCCACCCATGTGTGTGACAATAGCAAATGAATATTCACTATTGTTGAGGAATTCTCCTCCCGGCCAATCAGGTGGAGAATGCCTCACTGTGTGCTCGCCGGAGCAGCCCCGGCTTGTACTTCCCCCTGCCTCCATAGGGTAAGGCAGCATTGTCATGGCACATTTACAGTGTCCCTCCCCAGGGGTTATTGCCGCTGTTCGTCACCCACGCATAAGAGTGGTGATCGCCGCCATCTGTCTCCCGTGCAGGGGGCAGTGTTAGTTTGTGGCCCCCCCCCCAAATTTTTAGTACCAGCCGCCACTGTCCCAAAGGTGTTCTATCAAGTTGAGGTCAGGACTCTGTGCAGGCCAGTCAAGGGGGAATTATGTTTTGGGGTTGTTTTTCAGGGGTTGAGCTTGGCCCCTTAGTTCCAGTGAAGGAAAGTCTTAGGCTGGGTTCACACCTATGCAAATTGGATGCGGTTTTCTCTGCATCCAATTTGCATAGCAGGAGAATGTGACTGCTCTTTATGGAGCCGACTCACATATCTCCAGGGGCGGCCGTGGAGCGCACTGCACAGAAACGCTGTGCATCTTTGGGTGTGAACTGAGTCTCAAGGCGTCAGCATAGCAAGACATTTTGGACAATTTTATGCTCCCAACTTTGTGGGAACAGTTTGGGGATAGCCCCTTCCTGTTCCAAAATGACTGTGCACCAGTGCACAAAGCAAGGCCCATAAAGACATGGATACGTGAGTTTGGGGTGGAGGAAATTGACTGGCCTACAGAGAGTCCATAGCTCAACCTGATAGAACACCTTTGGGATGAATTAGACCAGAGACTGCGCTTCTAGAAGAATGATCAAACATTCCCAAATACACATTCTTAAATCTTGTGCACAGCCTTCCCAGAAGAGTTGACGCTGTTATAGCTGCAAAGGGTGGGCCAACTCAATATTGAACCCAACAGACTAATGCCCCGTACACACGGTCGGAAAATCCGACCACAAAATCAGATTTTTTCCGACGGATTTTGTCCGACACTGGTGTTGCATACACACGGTCGGACAAAGTTGTCGGAAAATCTGATCATTCTGAACGTGGTGACGTTTGTTGACTACGACAGGACTACATAGAGGCTAGTAGCCAATAGCTTTAGTCTTGTAATTAGATCTGAGCATGCGTGGTACTTTGTCCGTCGGAATTCGCTACACACGATCGGAAAAAGTCCGATAGGACTTTGTTGTCGAAAAATTTGAGAGCAGGAGATAAAACTTTGTCAGTCTGAAAATCCAACGGAAAAAGTCAGATGGAGCCTACACATGGTCAGAATTTCCGACAACATTGTCCGATAGGACATTTTCCATCGGAAAATCCGACCGTGTGTATGGGGCATAGGACTGGGATGCCATTAAAGTTCATGGGTGTGTAAAGGCAGGCGTCCCAATACTTTTGGTAATATAGTGTATGTATGTACAGTATTAATTCAGTATTACTTCACAACTGAACAAACACATAAGAAGCCATTATACAATCTTGTATTTTTATAGTTTTAATGCAAATATAACTGTCCATATTTTGGCTTTCTAAATACATAGATGTCTTTATCAAAGTATTTTCATTTTTTTTTTTTTTAATAAAAAAGATTTCATGAAAGGGTGATTGGGTGAATGCATGTATTGGAACTCGTATATTAGAATTAAGGAAGAAAACCCAAATGTAAAATGATACTGTAAATAGTTTTGGGTAAATGTCATTATATTTACCTTGATCTAAGAAAAAAACAGCTACATGCCCTTCCTTACCCCCTGTGGTGATGTAATATGCATCACTACGCTGCTTTGTACGCCTTTCAGTGCTGAATCAAAGGCACTTAGTTAATCTGCCCAAATGTAATTAGAGACTGATATAGCTTTAGACCTGTCATTCATTATTTTAGTCACGGGAGACTTTGACTAAATCAGCCAAAAGGTCTAAAAACTGCTACAAAAGTAAACAATCTCTCCTCAGCCCTGTGCGTGACATATACACACACCACCGATCAGATTCGTTTTTGAGTAAGCTATCATCCTACTTCTATAAACACCAGCTACAGCGAAAAAATAATCCAAACAGATGATTTCATATTTGAAAAATGACAATTTCAAAGAGATCTGTCTATTGTTAAAAATAAAATGATATATACTTACCGTATATACTCGAGTATAAGCCGAGTTTTTCAGCACATTTTTTTGTGCTGAATGTGCCCCCCTCGGCTTATACTCGAGTCAAGCACTTTTCTGCAGCAAAAAAAAAAAAAAAATTCCGACCCGACTTTGGGGCCCCGTATCTCGGGGCCACTTGGGTCTAGGAGTACCAAATTTGGTGTGCCAACCCAGTGGACCTGGCACTATAACATATCCATAATATGGGGTTCCTAGCACCAAGTGGCCCCGAGATACAGGGCCCCAAAGTCGGTTCGGAAAATGTCATTCTCTGCTGCAGAAAAGTGCTTGACATTTTCTGACCCGAATTTGGGGCCCCATATCTCGGGGATACTTGGAGCTAGGAACCCCAAATTTGGCATTCCAACCCAGTTGAACTAGGACTACAACATATCCAAAGATGGGGTTCCTAGCACTAGGTGGCCCCGAGATACAGGGCCCCAAAGTCGGTTCAGAAAATGTCATTCTCTGCTGCAGAAAAGTGCTTGAGATTTTCTGACCCGAATTTGGGGCCCCATATCTCGGGGACCCTTGGTGCTAGGAACCCCAAATGTATTCCAACCCAGTGGAATTAGCACTACAACATATCTAAAGATGGGGTTCCTAGCACTAAGTGACCCTGAGATACAGGGCCCCAAATCGGTCAACTGTGTCCATCTGCATGGGCACAGTGAGGCTGCAAATGGGCATCGTTGACCCTCTTTTCCACTTACAGTAGCTGCGCATTTCTCACCCTAGGCTTATACTCGAGTCAATACGTTTTCCCAGTTGTTTGTGGTTAAATTAGGTGCCTCGGCTTATATTCGGGTCGGCCTATACTCGAGTATATACGGTAACTATGTATCTGATGTGATCAGCTTTATGGGGATAACTGAATGTTCAAAAATGGTTTCTATTTTTTTTGTATGCGTATGTAGCACCAGATTTTCTAGTTACAAAGGAGGTTTGTGTTTCTAGCTTAAAGCGGAAGTAAACCCCATCGATTTAACAGTTTAAAAAAAAAAGGCATGCCGGGAATGCTAACTGCACATTGGCTGTGCTCTCAACCAAACAGTGAAACCATCCAATGGCTGGTGTCATAACGGATCACATGTGCAGCACCGTGGCAGTTGAAGATTAAACAGAGGCAAAGATGGCCGCTTCCTTGGCTGAAAACGATAGGGGGGTTTACTTCCACTTTAAAGCAAAGTTCCAGGCAAAAAGTCAACTCAGTCTCAAACAATTGACCACCCCACCTCATTTTGGTATATATACATATATATTTTTTTGTCTTTTTGGTACCTTTTCTCCATTTTTTCATTGGGACTTCAATCCTGTGTCGCCGCGGTGAGGTATGTCACTTCCACAATTGCATCTGACCCTCCTCCTTTCCCCCCACTGCCTTCTGGGAACTGTGTGTGCCCCAGAAGATGACAAGACTATTCAAAAAGCACCGTGCGACTCGCACATGCGAAGTAAGAAACCGGCTGTGAAGCCTGAAGGTTTCACTGCCGGAGCTCCCCGTACTTGCAATGCCGGCGCCTACACCCGAAGCCTATCAATGGATCGGCTTGGGGTGCCGACATCGCGGGCTCCCTGGACAGGTAAATGTCCTTATATTAAAAGTCAGCAGCTACAGTATTTGTAGCTGCTAACTTTTATTAATTTTTTTCCCCAGGCTGGAACTCTGCTTTAAAGTGGCCCTATCACTAGCTTTCCAAGGAGGGACTAGAATATGGGCGCTCAACCCTTCAGCTGTTTTGGAACTACAAGTCCAATGAGGTATTGCAAGGCTGACAGTTCCAAGCATGTCTCTAAAAAGCCAGAGCTATGATGGGACTTCCAGGTGTGACCACTATCCAACTACTATATTAAGTAGTGACATAGGGGGTTATTTACTAAAGGCAAATCCACTTTGCACTGCAAGTGCACTTGGAAGTAAAGTCGCTGTAGATCCAAGGGGCACATGCAAGGAAAATAAAAAAAATGCATTTTAGCTTGCACATGATTGGATGATAAAATCAGCAAAGCTTCCACTCATTTCAGATCTACTCCTTAGATTTAGAACGACTGCACTTTCAAGTGCAAAGTGGATTTGCCTTTCGTAAATAACCCCCATAGTGTCAGAAACCATGAAATCGGGCCAAGACAGAAGTAAAGTTAAATCACACTTAAAAGTAAAAAGAACAAACGTAGTCAAAACATAGCCAAAGTTCATTAACCGCAACGGATAGTCAGCCAAACCAGAAGTCAGGGATCAATGTAGTGGAACAGCAAGAAGGATCTGGAGCCAGAAGGGATGTCAGCAAAGCAAGTCTTGAACAGGGTTGCAGGAGATAGTTTCTGTGATGTGACCAAGGCGAAGGCAGAGAACCTCTGTACTGGACGGCTTAAGTAGGCAGGACTGACAAGCAGGATATCATCAACAGCAGAGTAACTGTGGAGAGAGATAGGAGCTGGCAATTAGCCCACAGCTGAGTGGCCAGCTCAGAGAAGGAAGGGCTGAGCCCAGCCCTGACGCACAGAAGTCAGCGGGAGGTACCACGTTATCAGATAGCAGCAGCATCTCAAGCTCAAGAAGATGGAGAAAGATCAGTATAAACCTTCTTCTTTTACAGGCTATTCTGGTCTTACTGCTGCTAGCTAGCGACATGTCTGTTTTAAAGCCAGAGTAAAGTCTGCTTAATGACTTGTACTTACAGGTAAGTCTGTAATAAGGCTTACCTGTAGGTACAATGATTATCCCCTAGTGTTTAGGAGATATTCATATTTGTGTAGGCTGGTGATGTCACCAGTGCATGCACACTGCGCTCTGAATGGACGCATTCTAATGTATGCAATCCAATGAGAGCGCTGTGTCGTGATCATGACTCCCGCATGTACGTGGGGGAGTGATTGTGGCCCGGCCATTCAAATGGGGGGGGGGGTCCATGAACCTGCAAAGAAGACTGGGTGAAGATGAAAACGCTGACCCTTTAAAGTTTTGTTTTGAAGTAAGTTTGCCATAATGTGCTGGTATGCACAATAGCACATTATGGATTAAACCGCCCAGGCCCCCCCCCCCCTTTTTTTTTTACTTTACTACTGCTTTAATGCCTGGTACACACGATTAGAAAATCGAATGAATGATCATCCGTTTTTTTTTTTGCATGCTAATCTCATATCAAAAATTAAGTTATGAAAAATCTCATATGACAGAACAAAAATTCAGAAGTGATGTAATGTATGTGATGTATTTGTATTGTATATTTGGATGAATACTGTACTGATTAAATGAAAATTATACAATCTGGTATCACAGGAGAAAAATTTTCATGCTTGCCCCATCAGATAATATCGGACGAACTGTTGTGATCAGCTCTCAAAAGCTGTGTACTATTGATCAGATTAATAGTACACAGAAGCGCATTTGTGAGGCCAGGCACTCATGTTGGACGAGAAGGCCGCTTTGAAAGTGGGGTGCACAAAGCAAGATCCATAAAGACATGGATGAGCGAGTTTCGGGTGGAGGAACTTGACTGGCCTGCACAGAGTCCTGACCTCAACTTGAAAGAACACCTTTGGGATGAATTAGAGCGGAGACTGTAAGCCAGGCCTTCTCATCCAACATCAGTGCCTGACCTCACAAATTTGCTTCTGGAAGAATGGTCAAACATTCCCTATAGACACACTCCTAAACCTTGTGGACAGCATTCCCAGCAGAGTTGAAGCTGTTATAGCTGCAAAGGGTTGGTTAACTCAATATTGAACCCTACAGACTAAGACTGGGATGCCATTAAAGTTCATGTGTGTATAAAGGCAGGTCTTCCAATACTATTGGTAATGTACCGTATATACTCGAGTATAAGCCGAGTTTTTCAGCACATTTTTTTGTGCTGAAAATGCCCCCCTTGGCTTATATTGGAGTCAAGCACTTTTCTGCAGCAGAGAATGACATTTTCGGACCTGAATTTGTGGCTCCGTATCTCGGGGCCACTTGGTGCTAGGAACCCCAAATTTGGTGTGCAAACCCAGTTGAACCAACACTACAACATATCCAAAGTGGGATATGGGGTTCCTAGCACCAAGTGGCCCCGAGATACGTAGCCCCAAAGTCAGTTTCGGAAAATGTCATTCTCTGCTGCAGAAAAGTGCTTGACATTTTCCAAACCGACTTTGGGGCCCCGTATCTCAGGGGCCACTTGGTGCCAGGAACCCCTAGTGCTAGTTCCACTGGATTTGCACACCAAATTTGGGGTTCCTAGCACCAAGTGGCCCCAAGATACGGGGCCCCAAAGTCGGTTTGGAAAATGTCAAGCACTTTTCTGCAGCAGAGAATGACATTTTCCGAACCGACTTTGGAGCCCCGTATCTTGGGGCCCCTTGGTGTTAAGAACCCCAAATTTGGTGTGCAAATCCAGTGGAACTAGCACTAGGGGTTCCTGGCACCAAGTGGCCCCTGAGATACGGGGCCCCAAAGTCGGTTTGGAAAATGTCAAGCACTTTTCTGCAGCAGAGAATGACATTTTCCGAACCGACTTTGGAGCCCCGTATCTTGGGGCCCCTTGGTGCCAGGAACCCCTAGGGGTATGTTATAGTGCTTCCACTGGGTTTGCACACCAAATTTGGGGTTCCTAGCACCAAGTGGCCCCAAGATACGGGGCCCCAAAGTCGGTCAACTGTGTCCATCTGCAGCAATGTTATTTCGGGACCCTTTGGGTACAGAGACCCCATTTTTGGCTGCAGATAGGGGGCATCTAGGAACCCTTAACTACAAAGTTTGAAGTTCGGGGGACCTATGGCTGCAAATGGGCACAGTGAGGCTGCAAATGGGCACAGTGCAGCTGCAAATGGGCATTGTTGACCCTCTTTTCCACTTACAGTAGCTGCGCATTTCTCACCCTCAGCTTATACTCGAGTCGATAATTTTTCCCAGTTTTTTGTGGTAAAATTATGTGCCTCGGCTTATATTCGGGTCGGCTTATACTCGAGTATATACGGTATATAATAAAATACTTGTTTCCCTACATCCATAAAAAAATCAATGATTGATATTCCTCTACACAAAGATTTCCCAACAAGCTGGATAATCTCTTTGTGTGATGATCGTGTCCAATGGTTAGAATTGTTGGATGGATTAAGGTGCCTATTGCACACAAACACAATACAAATGTTTTCCTTTTTAGCTTAGAAAACCATTTACAGATTACCTATAATGTCTTAGGAATCCTACTTTGCATAAATGCCAGGGTCATTAAATAATAAACATCTAGCTTTGCCAATGCCAGCTCACTGATTATATTATTTACTTTCCTATTAAGTGTGATTTATATTTTATATGTGCCCGATAATAAGCAGACGAATCCATAATGATGCATGTTAAACTACATTGTTATTCTTTCTTCCTTTATACACAAAGTGAATGTTATGGGGTTTGCATTTGATCATCCCATTATGTTTGATATTTAACAAGTTTCATGTTGATTAGATGAATAAATAAATTTCTATTCAAATCACAACAGTCCCAAGGCTGTTTAAAACACAACAACACTTCGCTTAACAAAAGTGATTTGCAATGTGGGCCTCGACTCTTGTTGTCCACTCTGTAGGCTCCAGGGAGCTTCAGTCCTCCCCAACCGGTGAGATCTCAGGGGTAAACTCATCGCATTCTGCTAATTAAATCCATTCTAACAGGCATAATTCAATATTTAAAAGATTAAGCATTATAGTCTTAGTTTGTAGATAAGCTATTCTGTTGCAAAACATTAGGGATAACAGTCATCATTCAGTTTTACGTCTGAAGGGTTCTTCAGATAGCAGAAGATAGCCACTTAAGTGTTGCATATCAAGTTGCCTGGCACCAAGGAGATTGTAAAACTGAGAAAACACTCAATAATATCTGCTGGTTAAAAATTGATTCATGAGATTCTGCTGATGACTGCATTGTGTCTGTTTACTTAAAGATAGAATATGTTTTAGTTTGACTTGTTGCAGTAAGCCGTGTTCTTTTGGTGGGGGGATAGTAATTATTGGGTGTAAGGTTTTCTAAACTGGCTAATGTTTAGCCCACCTAAGATACCAGCTGCTAGCTTGGGGGCCATCCACAGACATGAGATGATCACCTGATTGGGTCAAAAAATCACAACCTAATCTCAAGCCTTTTGGTACTCAGAGATAAAATGGACAGACACAAATCATTCAGGAAATTTCAAAGCTTGTCTCAAGGTTGGCCTGCAGGAATTAGACACATTTATGGGCATGTTTGTCACCACTCTTTATTGGCTTGTTTGTTACAGGAAAGGGTACCTCGTCTTTGGCCACGCTGCAGACTCTAGATCAGGCATGGCAAACAGTGGGCCAAATACAGTGGAATTCATTTTCAACGGGTCACATTATGTCTACTGGGGGGTCACACCTGCTTAATTCTAGAAATAGAATATAGCACTTCATTATGTAACATTATAGTAAAAACCAGTTTGACTTAGTGGTACCCCGCTCTACTCGATGGCTCTGGCAGGGCCGGGAGCAGAAGGGGAAAGATTGATAAGAGGAGGACGCACATGACACGTAACGAGACCAAAGAATTACAACCACAGTTGCTTTAATATACAATCATATCTTTATTTCTGAAAATGCCGTTAGGTCCCTTTCACACGAGGCGGACTCCGCTTGCACGGAGCCCGCCTCTGTCCGTCGGCTCAGCGGGAGATCTATCCGTTGATCTCCGCTGAGCCGGCGGATGACAAGCCTCTCTCCGCTCACTGAGCGGGGAGGGGCTTGCGAGCGCCGCTGGTCTCTATGGAGAGATCGGATGAAAACGGACAGTGTGTCCGTTTTCATCAGATCTCACCCGATCCGATCTGCCAGCGACGGATCTGGACGTGGGGCCATACGTCTGCTTTTGGCGGATCGGACCTGGTCGGATGTCAGCGGAGATGTCTCCGCTGACATCCGACGCTCCATAGACTAACATGGAGCGGCCGTTCAGATCCGCCGTCAAAACTGACAGGCGGATCTGAATGGTCCGATCGTGTGAAAGGGGCCTTACAGTTATTATTGTAGAGCAAAGAACATAATAGACAGCATGGTCATCTAACATTGATTTTTATGTGTCCTCACAAATATGGGATATGTTTTGTGCACGTAAAATTAAAATAGTTTTGTTGTGTCTGTTTTTCAATAAAAATTATCCGATTTAAAAAAAAAAAAAAAATGTTTGACTGATACTTGTATCGGTGCCGATAGTAAGCATTTGCACAAGTACTTGTACTCGTGCAAATGGTCTAATACTAAAACAATACCTTCAAGTCCGCAAACTGTAACCGCCGCCTAAGCCTGGGTTCACATATGTGCGGGGGCGGTTTGCAGTGCGATTTGCAAGACTCTGGTCCTGCTTCGTTCATAGGTTCAGGTGTGATTCCAGTGCTAATTGTTAAATCGCACCTGAACCGGGCTGAGAATTATATCTGACTCTTCTTAAGCTCCCACTGTGACCAGCTCCATATAAAAGGATTTTAGTTCACATGTCATGTTCATTTCATGTTCATTGGTCTAAAAAAACTGTCACATGACACTCAAAATAAGTATTGGTAATTCGTATCGGTGAGTACTTGGTATTGGTGCATCCCTAGTAAAAACTGCATCAGAAATTGTAACGCCAGACAAACAGATGCACATTTATATCCATATTTTCTTCCATTATTGAAATCTAAATAGTATATCAGGAAAAAACTCAAGACCTACCTCTTCTAAGAAGCATGACAACAAAGCACGAATACAGTGCCTTGAGGCGATTTAGTTCGCATTGTAGTGATATACATATTATCCATTCATTCATATGATGACCAATCATATGGTGAAAATTGAGAACATTCCCCTAAATGAAATCTACTATGAGGGAGATTTATCAAGCCAATCTCAAAAAGAATTCAGCACATTTAGGAGTCATATCAGACTTTCATTTGGGATTTTGTAACTCCTGCAAAGCAAACTGTGTCGTCCCGATAACACATGTACAATAAATTCTTTTGACAAACTCTGAAGTGGCAAAATGCAGCTCTCTCGCATGGTGGTTAGTTCTTGCGGGCGCGCTTCCGTGATACGGCCGGCGGCTATAGCCGCTCACTGTATCACTCGGCCCCGCCCCCTGGCGCACCGCGTCATTGGATGTGATTGACAGCAGCGCGAGCCAATGGCTGCGCTGCTTTCAATCCATCCACTCTAGCCAATCAACGGCCAGGCTGAGCGGCGAAGAGGACATCGGGGGCGAGCGCAGCAGGTGAATGGGCTCAGGTAAGTAAAACGGGGGGGGCTGGGGGGCCAGTATTGTCAGATGTTTTTTCACCTTAATGCATAGGATGAATTAAGGTGAAAAAATGCGAGCCTTTACAACCCCTTTAAGCCTAGTACACACTATGAGTTTTTTTCTGTTCAATCCAGCAGGTTGATTGAAAAACTGTCAGCTTCGGTCGGAACAGCTGTACCAACGATCTGACTTTAGTACAGCGATCTGCTATGTAGAGCTATTGTGTTCTGTTTCAATTATTTTTATTACATTTTTATACACATAAAAGCAAAAATATTCCATTTAAAGACCAAGACCAAGGGTTTGGATTCCACACACAAACTTATGTAATGTTCTTTGAACCTGCTTCAAACCCAACCCAGGTACATTCAGCTCATCCCTACTGTTGGGTGTATTTCATTCAGTGTCAAGAAAGACGTGGATTTGATGAAGATTTCTATTGAAGATTTATTGAATAAGAAAAGCTTAGTTATTGTATATACTATTGTATATAGTAAATTTTCCCATTGCTCATGATTTCAATAACTTTTTTGTGTGGTAAGATTTATACATCTCCAAAGAGACCCTGTCACATAAAAAAAATGTATCAGGAAACCACATGCAAGCAAAGAGACTGAACATTTATGTCACCTCCAGCCCACGCTACTACTACAGGTTGCAGTTGTCACTACTGTATCCTATAGTGATATGAGGTCAGAGAGAAAAAACAGTGAGAGCTGTGGGGAACCACAGACCTCAACACTCCTGAAAGTGTGAGATTCCCAGAAGACTTTGAGGAATCAGCTCTCTGCAATGGAGTAGTGTTGAGCAGTGTGGGCCACAGGAAAGGTTGAAGTGATAGTAAAGTCCACTTTTTAACTTGTACCTACAGGTAAGCCTTATTATAGTACTGTACAGTGAATACAGTGCCTTGAAAAAGTATTTATACCCCTTGAAATTTTTCACATTTTGTCATGTTACAACAAAAAACATAAATCTATTTTATTGGGATTTTATGTGATAGACCAACACAAAGTGACACATAATTTGAAGTGCAAAAAAATCTGAAAAGCGTGGCACGCATTTGTATTCAGCCCCCTTTACTCTCATACACCCAACTAAAATCTAGTGGAACCAATTGACTTCAGAAGCAACCTAATTAATAAATAGAGTCCACCTGTGTGTAATTTAATCTCAGTATAAATACAGCTGTTCTGTAAAGCCCTTTAGAGGTTTGTTTGAAAACCTTAGTGAACAAACAGCATCATGAAGCCCAAGGAACACACCAGACAGGTCAGGGATAAAGTTGTGGAGAAGTTTAAAGCAGGGTAAGGTCCTAAAAAAATCTCATGGAGCACTGTTCAATCCATCATCCGAAAATGTAAAGAGTATGGCACAACTGCAAACCTACCAAGACATGACCGTCCATCTAAACTGACAGTCCCGGCAAGGAGAGCATTAATCAGAGAAGCATCCAAGAGGCCCATGGTAACACTGGAGGAGCTGCAGGGATCCACAGCTCAGGTGAGAAAATCTGTCCACAGGACAACTATAAAGCCCCATACACACGCGCGGATTATCCGAGGACCAGGTCCGTCAGACCATGTCCGTCATACTTTGTCTGATGTTGGTTTTGCGTACACACGGTCGGACAAAGTTGTCGGAAAATCCGATCATTCTGAACGTGGTGACGTTTGTTGCCTACGACGGGACTACGTAGAGGCTAGTAGCCAATAGCTTGGGTCTTGTAATATGATCTGAGCATGCGTAGCACTTTGTCCGGTCGGAATTCGCTACACACGATCGGATTTGGTGTGATCGGACTTTGTTGTCAAAAAATCTATCCAGCAGGAGATAGGACTTTGTCCGTCAGACAATCTGATGGAAACTGTCCGATGGTGCCTACACACGGTTTGATTTTCCGACAACATTGTCTGATAGGACAGAATCCATCGGAAAATCCTACCGTGTGTATGGGGCTTTAGTCTTGCACTCCACAAATCTGGTCTTTATGGAAGAGTGGCAAGAAGAAAGCCATAAAAAGTCTTGTTTGCAGTTTGTGAGAAACCATGTGGGGGACACAGCAAACATATGGAAGAAGGTGCTCTGGTCTGATGAGACCAAAATTGAACAAAACGCTATGTGAGGCAGAAAAAGAACACTGCACATCACCCTGAATGCACAATCCCCACCGAGAAACATGATGGTGGCAGCATCATGTTGTGGGGATGCTTTTCTTCAGCAGGGACAAGTAAGCTAGTCAGAGGTGATGGGAAGATGGATGGAGCCAAATACAGGGCAATCTTAGAAGAAAACCTGTTATGCCGTGTACAAACGATCGGAAATTCCACCAGCAAAAGTCTGATTTCCAGCCAGCAAAAGATTGAGAGCAGGTTCTCTATTTTTCGGTCGGAAAAATTTTCGATCGGAAATTCCGATCGTCTATAAAAATTCTGAAGCGCAAAATTCCTACGCATGCTCGAAAACAATTTGACGCAGGCTCAGAAGCATTGAACTTAATTTTCTCGGCTCGTCGTAGTGTTGTACGTCACCGCGTTCTTGGCGGTCAAAAGTTCAGCGAACTTTTGTTTGACCGTGGGTATGCAAGCCGAGCTTGAGCGGAATTCCGTTGGAAAAACCATCCAAGATTTTTTCGACGGAAAATCCGCTCTTGTGTACGCGGCATTAGAGTCTGCAAAAGCCTTGAGACTGGGATTGAGTTTCACTTTCCAGAAGGACAACGACACTAAACATACAGCCAGAGCTACAATGGATTGGTTTAGATCAAAGCATATTCATGTGTGAGAATGGCCCAGTCAAAGTCCAGACTTAAATCCAATTGAGAATTTTGTGGCAAGACTTGAAAATTGCTGTTCACATACGCTCTCAGTTCAATCTAACATAGCTTGAGCTATTTTGCAAAGAAGAATGGGCAAACATGTCATGCTCTAGATGTGCAAAGCTGGTAGAGACGTCCCCAAAAAGACTTTCAGCTGTAATTTCAGCGAAAGGTGGTTCTACCGAGTTTTGACTTTTTCAAGGCATTGTATCTCCTAAACTTGCACTGTTTAGGAGATATTCACACAGGATGCAGCCGGTGATGTCACTGGCGTATGCTCTCTGAAGGAACGGTATACTTGTGCTGCACTTTCACAACTCCCCAGCCAAGTTATCGCGGCCCTGGCAATCCATACTGCCAGAGCCCGTGAACCAGAAGGAAGACCAGGTGAAGATGGAGGTGCCAGGTAGCCATGACAGTGCAACGGTGCATACTAGCACATTATGGCATAACGCTGCAGGGGGCACAATTTCTTCTTTTTTTTTTGGGGGGGGGGGGGGCAGTTTACCACATCTTTAAACTCCACTTTCCTGGGGAATAAAAATAGCAAATAAAGAAAAAATAATATAGCACATATAATTGCGACACTAATCATATTGTAATTGAATCTGCAGCCACTGTAATTTTCTGATAATGCATTGCAATATGGCTACATGGAGTGTACTGACCACTCTCCAAAGAAAAATAATTTCCTGCTTGTGTGATTGGCTCACCAATTTTCGCAGAAGTCGGCCTAAGATACAAGTCAGATTTCAGGCATTCCCTGCAACAAAAATGACACTTAGGGAGAGATACTTTCAATAAGAGCACGTCTAAAGGGATGCAGGCCCCGGAGATTTCCTCATTAGAGCTGAGCAGCTGCACACCTGACAGTTAATTATGAAACCACTCCCATTAGACCCACTCAGTACAGAGGCACAGTCAAACACACAGGGATTTCTTCAGAACAACAAAAGGTAGGAATCTGCAACAAAGTTTGTTATAATCCTTGCAATGCACATACATAACCCAGAGGGGAATGTTTTTTTTTCTCAGCAAAATTCAAGTTACGCTTTAAATATCCAGCTTCATATTTGCAGTTCCCTAAAATACCTTTATTACAAGCAAGGCCGGGACAAGGGGTGGGCGGGAGGGGCGGTTGCCCTGGGCACAATGGTTCACTGGGTGTAGGATTCTCTAAGCTTGCACATCATCATTGGGGAAGGGGGCGCAGTTTGGCATCTTTGCCCTGGGCGCTGGATTACCTTGTCCCGACACTGATTACAAGACAATGACTCTTTAAGTGATTATCCAGGGTAATCATTGGAAATTTCATTGAAATTAATTTTGTGCATGATTTTAATAACTTTTTCATGATCATGTATCATAACTGTTCAGTGTTTTGATGAGCATTTGGCATTAGGAAATCAATTACAGATCAAACCAGACATATTGTGTTGTTTTCTCTATTGTGGAACATTTTTCAAAATAGAGACATGAGGAGAAAAGTTAAAGTGTATCTCTAGGCAAAACCATTATTGTTTTAGTTTTTGGTAGAGGTGGTAAGAATCAGACCCTTCATCAATACAAAAAAATAAAAAATTTAAAGGGGTTGTAAACCCTCAAGTTTTTTTTTACCTTAATGCATCCTAAAAAACTTCTGCCAGTCACTGGCCCCCAGCACTCCCCCCCCCCCCCCCCCCCCCCCCGTTTTACTTACCTGAGCCCCGTAATTCAATCGGCACTGACGCGCTGTCCCTCTCTCCACGGGGTCCTGGCCCTTTGTTTATATAGATTGATAGCAGCTCAGCCATTGGTTCCTGCTGCTGTCAATCAAATCCAATGACGCGAGCGCAGGGGGGGGCAGGACCGAGTCTGGCATTCGTGTCTATGGGCGGGCGCAAATTCTGGACTCGGTATCGCCCGCAAGGTAACCCCCCCATGAGAGCACTTCTCCTAGGGGGTTATCCGATGTGGGGAGGAGCCCTGAGAGCCACCAGGCTTTAAAAAAAAAAAAAAAGCTTTACAATCACTTTAAATTTAGTTCTCAGAAAAAGAGTTAAGAGGAAACCTACCAAAAGAACCACATGTTCCAGGAACATCTGTCTACAAGGGGAATCACCCTCACTTTAGGAGATTTATCTCAACCTTTCTGTTGTGTCTCTTGGACAGGAAGTTTCCCCAATGGTACAAAAACAAAAACAAACCTAGAAGGGGTTTTAACCCTACCAAACTCTTTCCAAAACTAATAATAAATATGTCTACAAGCTGTGGGACTATATATGGTTATTGCTAGAGCAGTAAGCAGGAGAAGTTGGGGATTGTGACTTGACATTTGCCATCTTTCTGGGAAGATAAAAAATGCACTCGCTATGTGAGTAACTGAGTTTTGTTTCAATGCTTTTTGGGGAACTAGATAGTCTGCTGTATCCCCCCAGGCAGAAGAATTATTGGGGGTTATTTACTAAAGGCAAATCCACTTTGCACTACAAGTGCACTTGGAAGTGCAGTCACTTTAGATCTGAGGGGGACATGCAAGGAAAATAAAAAACAGCATTTTAGCTTGCACATGATTGGATGATAAAATCAGCAGAGCTTCCCCTCATTTCAGACCTTCCCCTCAGATCTACAGTGACTGCACTTCCAAATGCACTTGCAGTGCACTTGTAGCGCACAGTGGATTTGCCTTTAGTAAATCAACCCCACACCAGTGTTTGTTGTATATGGCCTTAGCTGACCGGGACTTAAAGGGGTTGTAAAGGTAAAAGTTTTTTCACCTAAATGCATTCTATGCATTAAGGTGAAAATACATCTGACAATACCGGCCCCCCCAGCCCCCCCCCCGTTTTACTTACCTGACCCCTCGAAAGTCCCACGCTTGCCCCCGATGTCCTCTTTGCCACTTACCCTGGCCGTTGATTGGCTAGAGTGGATGGATTGATTGGCTCGCGCTGCTGTCAATCACATCCAATGATGCGGCACGCTGGGGGCAGGGCCGAGTGATACAGTGAGTGGCTATGGCCGCCAGCTGTATCACTGGAGCGCGCCCGCAAGCACTCCACACCATGCGAGGGAGCTCGCATGAAGTTGTGGAGTCCTTGCGGGAGGGAGCTGAGACAGCCGCCGAGGGACCCCAGAAGACCAGGTTCGGGGCCACTCTGTTCAAAACGAGCTGCACAGTGGAGGTAAGTATAACACGTTTGTTTTTGTTTTTTTTATTATAATTTTCCTTTAGTGACCCTTTAAGAAGAGATGCTGATTAAGATGATATTGTGCCAGAGTTTATACTGTTTAATACTGATGGGTTGTTAGATATTCAGTCAAAAAGCTGAACTGAACCAAGCAGTTTTGTATTATTTTTTTTTATCAGTAAAAACAATATATTTCAATTCCTTATCAATCCTGTGTGGACATTCCTTGTTACTGTAGAATGTATATAAATATAATGTTCCGTGAACCTGAAGGGGCATGTGTTTT
This sequence comes from Lithobates sylvaticus, assembly GCA_028564925.1. NCBI lineage: Eukaryota > Metazoa > Chordata > Amphibia > Anura > Ranidae > Lithobates > Lithobates sylvaticus. The sequence goes on from CM053031.1 coordinate 119,046,854, forward strand.
GAAAGTGATCAGCTTTGTGTGGAACTTGAGGTATGGTTTTTGGGGCTGTCCTCCATTTCCACTAATGTATCTTTAGGTGATGGCTTCCATATTCTCTGTGACACTACTGGGTGACATCAGAAAGCATTCTTTGCGTGCGATTGTGAGACCTGAAGACAGCTGAAAGAAACAGCCTCTGTGTCTGGAGCTGAAATAAGGTAACATTTTTGCAGAGTTGTGTGTGCTATGTAAAGTATGTAAGCAGAGTGTTTGAATAACTTAAAGTCAACCTTTCTCCCCAAAAATTTAGCAGGCTGATCAAAGAGCTAAAAATAGGCACCATATGGTGGCAGATCTCGTATTAAAGTGTAACTTTAGTCAGAAAATGAAGTGCTGATAGATCACTTCATGCTGGCCCCTTTTGCAGGTATAGCTAATATGTAAAACATAAAAAATAAGTTAATTTTTAAAATAAATTCCAGTAGTACACTGTCTCACCCTGCTCTGCACATGCTCAGTTGCTCTCTATTTTTAGGCACCATCAAATTGTTAGAGGCCCATCTGCTGACCGCTTTTAAGCAGAACTAAACCCTCTTCTCCTATACAGCCAAGGAAGCTGCTTTGTTTGATCTGGAACTACCAAGGAGATGCATATGTGATCGGTTATGACACCAGCCATTTGATGCTTTGACACATTGGTCGAAGACACAAGCAAATGGGACAGTGACAGTTAGCAATCTTAGCATTCCAGGAATGTAACTGTTTTTTTTTTTTTTAACCACCTCAGCCCCAGAAGAATATACCCTCTTCCTGACCAGAGCACTTTTTACAATTTGGCACTGTGTTGCTTGAACTGACAATGCGCGGTCGTGCGACCCTATACCCAAACAAAATTTGCGTTTTGTCACAAAGAGAGCTTTCTTTTGGTGGTATTTGATCACCACTGCGGTTTTTATTTTTTGCGCTATAAACAAAAAAAGAGCGTCAAATTTGAAACAATATTTTTTACTTTTTGCTATAATAAATATCCTCCAAAGTTTAAAAAAAAAAAAAAAAAAATGTCTTCATCAGTTTAGGCCAATATATATTCTTCTACATATTTTTGGTAAAAAAATCGCAATAATTATGCGTATATTGATTGATTTGCGCAAAAGTTATAGCATCTGCAAACTACGTGAAAGATTTATGGCATTCTTTTTTGACTAGTAATGGTGGTGATCTGCGATTTTTTGCAGTACTGCGACATTATGACGGACAGATCGGACACTTTTTTTTTTCGAAATTTTTTTTATTTTATTAGTAACAGAAACACAATTACAAAAAATCAAAGAAACTGTGTAAGTGCGGATGCAGCCGCTACAAAGATCAGAGAAATATTGATATACATCAGTTGAATAAGCAAATATAGGGTAACTCCAAAGGGCTAGCAGAACGGACACTTTTAACACTTTTTTGGGACCATTGACAATTATACAGCGATCAGAGCTATAAAAATGCACTGATTACTGTGTAAATGTCACTGGCAGGGAAGGAGTTAACACTAGGGGGCGATTAAGGGGTTAACTGTATTTTCCCTCAGTGTGTTCTAACTGTGTTGGGATGGGAGTGACTAGGAGAGGAGACATATAGTTTTTCCTACTAAGTAGGAACAAACGATATGGCTCCTCTCCTTTGACAGCACAGGGATTTGTGTGTTTACACACACAAATCCCTGTGCTGGCGCTTGTGCACACGATCGTGCGTGGCTGGCAGCAATCGTTCCCACTGGCCATGCGCATCGCGTCCCCCGCTGTGTAGCGGGCGTGAGCCCGTTCCCTCTGGTGGCTGAAAAAGGGTAGGCTGTACCTGTACAGGGTTTCGCCCAGGAGAGCAATTCTGCCACAGTATATTTGCGTGAACCGGGTAAAAAAAAAAAAAAAAGCGATGAGTTTAGTCCGGCTTTCTGATTCACTCCTGTTCAGGGGCTCTGGGCTTCGTCAAAATGGCAGCCTTCAGCAAGAAGAAGCAGGAGCAATGCTGGAGGCAATTTACAGCACACTTTCATTTTGGTAGCATAATTATTAACATGGAATGTATATTCTTTGCTAAAGAATATTATTTTTTTATCAAGTTATTAAGGATAACTTTCCGCTTTAAAGAGGATGTAACCCCTCACATATACCCAGTGAAGTGAACAGCCTCAGATGATACACAAAGATGAAACAAATCTCCCTACATAAGTTTTACATGTATATCTGCCGTCTTCTTCTTTATATATCCTTTATAAAGTGCAGATTGTGTTAAAGTTTTTCTCTTCCTGGTTACCACTGGGAGTGGATTGTTGGAATACAGCAAAGACAGCTGATTGGAGGAACAGCACACACCCCCTCTCCTCATAGGCAAAGAAAGAAAGGAATGTGCAGAGGTCTGCTCTTAGACGGCAAAGCTGACTGTTAATCTATTTATAACAACCTCCCCGACACACACATCTCCTGTCTCGCAGAATGTGTGAAAAGTTACCAGGCTGATAAGAGAGCTACAGAGCAAGAGACAGCTAGGGGACTTAGTTCTTTGAAGAGAGATAAGAAAACACTGCAGATATATGTGCCCAGCTCAAATTTCATGAATCAGGGTTTACATCCAGATTATGACTAAGCGAATTTCAATTTGTGAAACGCGTTAATCTCTGCCAGGTCTGCATTGATATCATGATGTCTACAATGTTGTCTGATGATTTTTATCTTCAATAAATTCTTCACTTTTGCTTCAAACCTGTGAGTGCAGACAAACCTCTTCCTGTTCCAGTGGCTCCTATCCAGATTGCGGACTGGACCTGCACTGTGAGGTTGAAGCGTGGGATTACTCTCACCTGGAGCAGCTTGGCTTTGCTTTCTATCAGACGGGTTTACATCCACTTTAAGCTGCAAAAGAATCCTCCTGATAACCAAACTGGAACCTTCAAAAGAAACTATCTTCCAAGGAAAAGAGAGGGTAATCATGTCCTCGCCTCTTATTTAACAGCACTTGGTACCCCGAGAGCAGGGACATGTGTCTAAGGCCCCTTTTACACTGGGGCGTTGAGGGCCGTCGGTGGTAAAGCAGCGCTATATTTAGCGCTGCTTTACCGTTGTTTTAGCAGCTGTATTCGGCCACTAGCAGGGCGGCTTTAACCCCTGCTAGCGGCCGAAAAAGGGTTAAAACCCCCCACAAAGTGCTACTGCAAGGGCGCTTTGCCGGCAGTATTGCCGCACTGTCCCATTGATTTCAATGGGTTGGAGCGGTATAGGAGCGGTGAATACACCGCTCCTTCACCGCTCAAAAGATGCTGCTAGCAGGACTTTTTTTACCGTCCTGCTAGTGCACCGCTCCAGTGTGAAAGCCTTTTGCAGCTGAAGAATGAATCTGAAACGTTATGGCATCTACCATGTAACTCTGGTTTCAGTTTACTAACGTTTGAGAGAGGACATCTTTGCTTTAAGAATGCAAAGTTTACCAGAGAGATACGTCCTTCCATCTGTCCCCTACATTTCAAACATGCATTGCTAGAAAACTATTTCCAATGACACCATCCCAACTGTTGATAGGAATTATTCCAGGTAAGCTTTTGATAAATAAAACAACATACAACATTTTCTTTTAATTTTTATCATGAGTGAGAGTGACAATGTCAGAAACCTACATACCCTCTGAGGTTGCAAGCTTGACGTATTTATGTAGTTTTGCCTCATTTGCTGCCATCAGATGGATTCCAGATGCCCAGCAATGGGCAAACCCCCAACAAGTTCCTATGAGCAAGATCTTGTCAGCAGCCTGACACCAAACCGACATGGCAAAGTAAAATGCCTAAATAAAGCAGCATATGTTCCACTTCTTCCATGAAATTCGTGGAAAATAAAAGATAATGTAAACGTGTCTTTCCGTAAATAAGACTTATAAGAGGCAAAAGAGACAAAAGGATAGAAGTCGCTGCCAACTGTGTCAGGAGCTTTTGTTTGACATTTTGATTCTTTCAACAGCCAAGTGTGTGAAAAAGACAGAGAATAACATTCATCAATAAAAGACTAGGCCAACATGTGACATATTGTAGGAAAGTCTTCACCACAAGAAACAAAAATGAAGCCAGGATTATTAAGAAAGCTCTAAGTAAGTGTTCTTGAAATTAATCAAAACTTATGTAAGGTGCGCATAAAGGGGAATCGCCAGTTTTCCTTTTTCTGTTTTATGGCCGTATAGATTTTCTATAAGGAGAATCTCAAGCTCTTCTTAGAAAACAGAACATTGTTAAATCCACAGATTAAATCTATATAACCAAATAACAACTGAATAAGTGCAGCGCTAGCCTCACCTACTAAAATAATCACTGTGTATGAAGATAAAGGCAAATGTGCATTATATATTCAAATATAAACATTTTTTACACTTCAAATAAAAATTGTTTTTGAATCCAATATAATCCAAAACAACTCGCAATTGAATGTACATATAAATATACTGTATATCGATGATAAACTGAAGAGCTCTGAAAATAGGGACAGTTGCCTCCATGGCATTTTTACCTTTAATATCTTCTGATGATTAATATTGATTTACTTTGATATGAATTTTATTGCACTTAGGGCTAGTTTACACTTGCTTCAAAACATGGCTTCAGACAAGCTTTGTTAAAGCTCTCTGAACGCCAGTCAAAGCTCCTGTTAGTAAATAGTTAGCTTACAGTCCTGTTTACACCTGGCTTTTGCTTGGTGCTTCGATGAGGCTTTGGTGGAGCTTCGATGGGGCTTCGATGAGCCTTCGGTGAGGCTTCGACAAGGCTTTGTGGGGCTTCGATGGGGCTTCGATTGGGCTTCATTGGGGCTTCGATGGGGCTTCATTGGGGCTTCAAGCGAGCTTTGCCATAGTCTTCTATGGAGGCTATGAAGATGCTTTGAAGTACCACTAAAGCTACATGGGGTATCATTTTTGAAGCAAAGCCAAAGCAAAAAAAGCTAAAGCAAGGTGTAAACAGGACTGTAAGCTAACCATTTTATTTTGTTTTATTTAGCTTTGACTAGCGTTCCGAGAGCTTCAACAAAGCCTGTCCAAAACCTTATTTTGAAGCAAGTGTAAACTAGCCATTAAACGTGTGTTGAAGCCGAAGCAAGTGTAAATGAGTCCTTAGGCCCTTCATAGTTGTTATTTTGTATGCTAGTGGTGCGAAACACTAGTCCATGCACACTGGCCTAAAAAACGCTGCTTCTAGAGGAGTTTAGCATTTTGCCTGTAGAAGCAGCTTATGTTATCCTATGTCTCCATGCAACATTAGGACATTTAGAGGCATAGTTTAAGCTCAGCATTTAGAGGCAGACAAAAAAAAAAACCTTCTGGTTTGTGTTTTTAAGAGAAGTTTTCTGGCAGAAAAAATGCTACGCACTCCTTAACGCTTGTACAAAAATACTCTATATTTTTTTCTGCCAAAAGAACTGGCGTTTTTTGAGTCCAGTGTGCATGGACCCTTAGTGCTGGCAAGCTACTCATCTGTTCTATTTTGGTAGTTTGTAGTACTGGTTGCGCAGACATTTTTTTCTCACCTGCATATATAACAAAACTTATTTACTTGTCAAAGGATTTGTATTTCTCTTCATCCAGTCCTGACATTTACACAGCTCTGCCAAACAGCACAGTCCAGTCAACAGGGCAGGAGACCTTATTTTTCTTTGCTGCAGTAAGAAGGAGTTATCACTTTTTTGTAGATCATTAAGTTCTTTATGGGACATAGTAAATGTAGAACTTTGTCCCATCTTCCTAGGTACCTTGCCCTGCAATGCCAGCTATGATGTTGGACAGGGCACTCCTCTTTGGCACGCAGCACTGCAGCTAGCAAGAATACAGTTGCTTTGATAGTAAGCACCTGTCTCTGACTCCTAGCATTTGCCATAGGCAGGCACCAGCAAGAGGAATGCAGAGGGAAGTGAAGAGTGTCAGCCTCACCTCCCTCTGCATTGCTCTTGCAGATACTTGCCTGTCAATTGCTTAGATGTCAAATGGATTTATTCAATACTATCTAAGCCATAAACACAAAATCAATAGTCACATCAAGAGTAATGACTTCTTAATGACTTTACTTGATACAATGAGTTGACAAACGTATAGACTTGTATTGTGATTAAAACACAAACTTTGTGCAGTTTAATCCGGGACTAGGAAGCAGAGCCTGTGTATGTAATGAGCACATTTGCATGTCCTCATAAAGTTACAAATTCAAATAAAAAAAAAAAAAACATTAACACATCTTTAAGAATATTTACATCAAACTGACCTTTATCTGAAAAAGACATTACATTCCATTTATCCATTAAGCTATAGTTCTCTAGAGTCAGCAGGAACACTAAAGGTGTCAGCAATTAACATGTGTGTGTGTGTCAGAGTGGAGATCTTCAGTGGTCAGACTGCTAGTTAACTTTTCATATCTGAAGACAACGCGTTATATGCCATCCAACAGCTTTAAATAACATCACTTTTCTTAGAGATCAGAGAAGAATTAAAGCACAATCGAGCCCTAGCCTAGAGAGCAGCTTTGCTCCCCATCTCTTTGATTGACATTGATAAGGATTGCGATAGACATAGATAAACCACTCTCCTTGTATTGTCTATACTGGCATGGTTTCTCCCCATCAGACACCACGGACTGCAAGTGCATCTTCCTCTGTGAACTAAAGGGTAGGTATACAGCTTTCACCAATTGTGATATCTCCCCGGGGGATCTAAGCTCCTGCCTAGGTTGCCTTGTGGATGATCTAGTTTTTCCAGATACTATCAGCTGGAATAGAAGTTACAACATACTTGCAGAATAAAAAAGAATTTATTCTACTTCATTCTGTGTGAGAACTCATTGATCTTTCCTTATTATTGAGGGTTTGCGCATTAGTTATTTCCTTTCACATTTACAACATACTTGCATTTTCTCTTATACATTTTATTTAAACCCCACCGGACCCTTTACAGCTGTATCGCCCTGGAGCCCTCCGACACGTACTTAATCCAAGGATCCCATATTTTCTCAAATTGGGGCATTCTATCTTTGAGTGATGCTGTCATCCTCTCATTTAGCATAATCCAAGAGAGTTTGTATTTGAGCTGGTCGAATGGCACTATGGTTCTTTTCCATGCCTTTGCTATTATAATTTTGGCTGCTATAAATATAAATCTTATAAGATGTTTAAGGGGGTTTGATACTTTTTTTATTTCAGTTCCTAGCAGAGCCTGGACCGGGGATTTAGTTAGGTTCACCTGGGTGAGTGTGTAGATAAAATTATAAACCCTGATCCAAAATCGCCTCACCTTGGGGCATTGCCACCAGACATGGAACATTGTACCTATCTGTCCACATTCGCGAAAGCAAAGCGGGGATGCTCCAGGTATAAAGGTTGCCAACCTTACCGGGACCATATACCACCTCATTGTTACTTTAAAATTGGCCTCGATTAATGAGGTATTCATGATGGATTTCGTCGCTCCCTCTGCTATTTTGTGCCACTCGTCCAGCTCAATGCTCTCCCCAATATCTACCTCCCATCTTTTCATATATTCAAGCTTCCCTTTGCAGCCCGTTAGTGTTACATATATTGCTGAGATGTGTCCTTTAATTTTATCATATTGTGCACATAAGTTTTCCATAGGGGTCCTTGCAGTAATATCTATATTTTTAGATATGGCACTCAAAAAATGCGTGATCTGACCATACCTAAACAGCTCAGAAGCTGGCAACTGATACATCTCTTCCAGCTTTTTCCTAGTTAGGACTCCTCCTCGGTCACAAAAGTCTGCTATTCTCAGTAGCCCCTTGTTTGTCCACCAATCAAATGCTCGGGGGGTGAGACCTGGGGTGAAGTCCACATTGCCTAGTAACGGTGCTAGTGGAGCATGCTGGGATTGAAATCCATGCGATTTACGTAGCCTGTCCCAAATATTCAGAGAGATAGAAAGTGCTGGGCATAGAATCGGGGGTCTTTGTTTGGGGGGCAACCAAAGAATAGAGGAAATCAGGTGCGTTTTACATGCTTTGGCTTCTATCAACATCCAAACTGGATGAGGTCCTAGGCTATGGAATCTGGTGATGTGCGCTAACTGCGCTGCCTGATAGTATTTTAGTAAATCCGGGAAACTTAGTCCCCCTCTATTCTTTGGAGCGTATAGCGTGCGAATGTTCACCCTGGGTCTCTTGTTTCCCCATATAAAAGATAAGATTTTAGTCTGCAACATTTTCAGGTCACCCCTGGTAACTGTTAATGGTAGCGTTCGAAATAAGTACAGTATTCTAGGCAATACATTCATTTTGACCGAGTGTAGTCTGCCAAACCATGACGGCGGGTGGAGCGACCATCGCTGTAAATCTGACTCTATGTTCTTAAATAGCCCAGGATAGTTCTGTGTGAGAACTCATTGATCATTCCTTATTATTGAGGGTTTGCGCATTAGTTATTTCCTTTCACATTTACAACATACTTGAATTTTCTCTTATACATTTTATTTAAACAACAAATCCTACAAAACTATTTTTTAGTTCCAGAGAGAGATGGAAATGTAGGAAACCTCCCCAGTCACTGCTCAGGGCCCTGGCTGCCTCGTGTGTCCTGCTTACCCGGCGCCATCTTGGATATGGGGGATTGTGCTGCGGGAGGCTGTCTCGGCTGGTTTTTCTTGATAACCTGTTTGTATTGCCTCTTCTGGCGTCTCATCTCAAATAATAAATAATAATAAAGTGACACCCCTCCACAACAGGGTCCCAGACAGCAATACAAACTTTGCAGAAGCTTTGGCTGGATGTGGCGTTAAATCTACTGTATATTATCCCTATTATTCCTATACTTCTCTTATACAGTATAAATATAATTTATGTATAGCCTAGTCAAATATTAAAAGTGTTGTCCTAATAGGAGACTAATTTGTTTTACAGATTGTACATTTGGACACCTATTTAACACCTTATCTGCTGTTTTACTTTAAGCAATTATTAATAGCGAGATTTATCCATAATGCGATGTTGGCAGAGATATTACACACTGTCCTCATTATGACTTATTATTAGAATTCACTTAATCAACCAAGAAAGCATAAAGGTTCTATTATGTTTCATTTCAAACTCATGACTCCAAAGGTTGTGAGTAGATGATTTATCTCTATAATCATTTAATTAGCTAAGTTATTAAAAATCATTATAATAATATAGCATCGCCCCATGATATGAATATTGAACAATCAATGGATGGGCCAAAGTTGGTCATAGACATGCAGCACATAGCAACACCGCTCAAATATTAGCAACTGAAGGATGTGAGGAAGAAGGGGCCTTTGTGAAATGCACAGGCAGTAAAAAAAAAAATATATATATATATATATATTGTAAAGGATCAGCATCAAAGGTAAAGCTTGAAGGACTCCGCCACTCGCTAGTTCTTCTTTTTAAGGGCTTTGTTTGCCCATTTTTATTAAAAGAAAGTTCCATAAACACAGATAAGTTTCTCTCGCAGTGGTTTCAGCATTCCTTTCCGTCAACAACAAAAATGACAGTTAGCCTAGTTGGCTCTCAATTGCAGCACTCTGCTCTGGCCTTACCCTCCGGGCCCTTGTCTGTCTCCTACAGACTTTTCCAGCAAACACCTTGGTGCACCCAGCTAACAGCCTCTTGCTGTACTGGTCCTCAGACTTGGGTCTCTGGCTTTGATTAGTGCACACCGGCAATCTCTGGACTCCTAGAGACCTGTCTCTCTGGGGTGGAGTCCAGAACCATGGTCCTGACTCTACTATCAGGCCAACACACACCTGAACAGTGTGCTGGTGAGTCTCAAATTCCGGACCCAGGACTGGGGACTTCATCCCACCCGGATCTCTAAGAAATCCCCAGGCTCCAGGTCCCAAAGCGGACTTTACTAAATAATGAGGAAACTGAAAAGCTAGTTTCCTCTCAAACAAGCAACTACCCTGGAGCCCCTCAACCCATCTGGTTGAGGATTCTGGGTACATGCACAGGTGGGGTACCACATTACCACAATAAATATATATATATATATATATATATATATATATATATACATACAGGGGGTCCCCTACTTACAAACGACTCCTACTTACAAACGGAGGGAGACAACAGGAAGTGAGAGTAAATCCATCCCTAGGAAGGAAAATTCACTCCTGTAAGAGTTAATATGGGAAAAAGGTGTCTCCACTGATGCTTTATCACCAGTCCATGCTTCCCTAACAACCCAAAATTTTCAAAATTCAATTGTCATTGGGACAAAAGGTGAGATGAAATCTTCTAAACAGGGGCACAGACAGCAAAACAAATGTTACAGGGGTGATAACCCTTCCCTATGTTATCTAAAAAACGTAAAAATAGATTTTTTGGCTGGAGCTACACTTAAAAAATGTACCTGTTCCGACTTACAAACAGATTCAACTTAAGAACAAACCTACAGTCCCTATCTTGTTTGTAACCCGGGGGCCCCCTGTACATATATATATATACATATACATACAGTGCATCCAGAAAGTATTCACAGCGCTTCACTTTTTCTACATTTTGATATGTTACAGCCTTATTCCAAAATGGATTAAATCCATTATTTTCCTCAAAATTCTACAAACAATACCCCATAATGCAAGTTTGTTAAAAATAAAAAACAAAACAAATCCCATGTGCATAAGTATTCACAGCCTTTGCTCGATGCTTTGTTGAAGCACCTTTGGCACCAATTATAGCCTCAAGTCTTTTTGAGTATGATGTTTCAAGCTTCGCACACCTATTTTTGGGCAGTTTCTCACATTCTTCTTTGCAGGACCTCTCAAGCTCCATCAGGTTGGATGGGAAGTGTCAGTGAACAGCCATGTTCAGATCTCTCCAGAGATGTTCAATCGGGTTCAAGTCTGGGCTCTGGCTGCGCCACTCAAGGACATTCACAGAATTGTCCCATAGCTACTCCTTTGTTATCTTGGCTGTGGGCTTAGGGTCGTCAAAATGCTATTTAGCTTGTAACCAAAAAAAGCAGATGTACACAAACCCCAACTGTTTACATTATATGTCCCTTGGTGTCAGCTTTACATGTAGCTAGCTCTATAAATTGTTTAAAGAGAATGATTTTGTTATTCACTTTCAATGTGACATCAAACTTGCTAGATAATTTGACTACAACAGGAAGCGTCAATCCCTTGTCACAGTCCCTTGCTTATTTGTAAGTCATAGCTAGGGTTCAGTATACAGAGGTTCGGCCTAACATATGAAAAGTTCATATGCCAGTAGCATTGCAAAAGTGACATTTACAAAAGAGAAAAGGAAGTTTAAAATGCCATTAATTCACTTTTCCCTGCAAGCTTCCTTTGTTTTGTAAATAATGCATTCCGGAGTCCCCAACAATGCAAGGAGCATTATCAAGGAGCATGAGGGTCTGGCATGCATTTTGGATGGCATTAGTTCCAAAATAAAGGATATTTGCAAGGATAAGAGAGTTTACAGCTTTTTTTTCTATATATACATTTAGCTATTTAGTTAAAAGTAAAATTACATTGGGTCCCACCCCCTCAAAATCAATACCAGACCCTTCAGATCTTTTATGGACTTAGAAGCAGTCATTAGGTTTATATACAAGAGGGCTGGGATGTGGTGACATTAATAACTATGGACTGTCACCACCGTGGTGGTGTTTACATGCCTGGCTGCTGGAGTCCTTAAAATTATACTAAAGTCTTGTTTTTCGTTTAAAAATAACAAACATGTTATACTTACTGTACCTGCTCTGTTCAGTGGTTTTCCACAGAGCAGCCCAGATACTCTTCTTGGGTCCCTTGCTACATTCAAATGTTTACAATGAATTTTCAGATGCTACATTCAGATGTGTAGATGGATTCCTAATCTACTCTTACCAATGTTCTAAAGGTTTCTGCCCACATTAATCATGTTGGGTTCTATTTTATATGAGAATATGGATTGATGAATTTATTTTTTTCATACACTGGGGTTTATTTACTAAAGGCAAATCCACTTTGCACTGCAAGTGCACCCGGAAATGCAGTCGCTGTAGATCAGAGGGGGACATGCAAGAAAAATAAAAAACAGCATTTTTGCTTGTACATGATTGGATAACAAAATCAGCAGAGCTTCCCCTCATTTCAGATCTTCCCCTCAAATCTACAGTGACTGCACTTCCAAGTGCACTTGTAGTGCGCAGTAGATTTGCCTTTAGTAAATCAACCCCTATTTGTTTTATACTTGCATGTGTGTCAAGAGTACAGACATACCCCACTTTTAAAGCAGAAGTAAACCCATCGATTTAACAGTCTAAAAAAAAAAAGCATGCCGTGAATGCTAACTGCACATTGGCTGTGCTCTCAACCAAACAGTCAAACCATCCAATGGCTGGTGTCATAACGGATCACATGTGCAGCGCTGTGGCAGTTAAAGATTAAACAGAGGCAAAGATGGCAGCTTCCTTGGCTGAAAACGATAAGGGGGGTTTACTTCCACTTTAAGTACACAATGGGATTTATTTACTAAAGCTGGAAAGTGCAAAATCAGGCTCACTTCTGCATAGAAACCAATGAGCTTCCAGGTTTTATTACCAAAGCTTAATTGAACAAGCTGAGGTTAGAAGCTCATTGGTTTCTATGCAGAAGTGAGCCTGATTTTGCACTTTCCAACTTTAGTAAATAAACCCCATTTAAAAGTGGGGTATGCCTGTATATGCATTGTTACATGGAATAAATACATTGTTATCAGTACACAGTGTCCTTTTTGCTTTCCTGCTGCATGCTTCATTTAAAGTCCCAACCTTTCTCTTTTTGCAACTACAATACTATATACAGATATTATACATACTCCATTAAATAAATAAGAATGCATAAACATTTCTGCAAAAATACTTTATATCAATATATCTTAAGTAAGATGGAGTGAATCTTTCTAAGGTAGCAAGTTTTAAATAAACATTATAAAACATTTACATAACGGTTATTTCCATTTCCTGTAATGACACTTTTCTTGGATTTGTTCCCAAAGCAAAACAAACTAAAAATCTATCTAAAATATTCTAAACTGTGCCTGGAATAATGTGGAGTCTTTGAAACAAACTAAGAAAGACAAAATCCCAGCTGACATCAAAAAAGGAACTCTACCCTTCAAATTTTCCCTTCCAATATCAGCTTCACACAGAAATCTCCGATAAACAGGTTACTAGTTTGTGAGCGTTGCTATGGAAACCTTTTCTTCCCAGGCTATCCGTTTACAAAAGGTAACATTTGCATTAAAATATAACCAGCTTTGAGTTTTCTACTGAACTCAAGTGGGGTCATGCTACTTCATATTATAGCTATTATTCCAAAAAAAATATTGAACAAGCACAAAAGATTAGTATATATTTATCTGGAAAAACACTTGCAAGAACAATTAAAGTATTAGTGCAATTACATTCTTAAGGAGGACATGGAAGAACAGTTGCCCTCATAGCATTGGCTGCATGAGAAGTGCTTCTCAACAAGGCAAGGGGTAATATCAGGATGTTTGAATATTAAGCCCAAGTGGGATATAGCAAGATGATGGTTACTACAACGGATGATTTGTATGTCGCTGTATGGTGCTATGAAATGAAGGGATACAGACAAGGATGAGCAATACAGACAATACAAGTAACTAAAAAACTATACCTAAAAAAAAGGAAAAACAAAACTGTCCCTGCAAAGAAAAAGGTAAACACTCATGCCACGTACATATGACCGGACTTTCCGGCAAACTAGGCAAACTAGGTCCGACGGTCTTCCCGACGGACTTTCAGCAGAGTTCCGATGGACTTTCCGAACGAACGTGGTGACGTAAACGGGACTAAAGAATTGCCAGCAGCCAATAGCTGCCCTTGTGTCGTATTTGGTCCGTCGGTTTTCCCAAACGGTTTTCCCGATTTGAGTCTGTCGGATAGATTTGAAACATGTTCTATTTCTAGGTCCTCCGGATGTTTTGCCCGAAAAAGAAACTGATTAGCCCACACACGATCTGATTGTCCGACGAACTAATCCCGTCGGACCAAGTTTGCCGGAAAGTCCAGTCGTGTGTACGTGGCCTTACTGGCCGTTTGTGGTGCTGAACTCTACAGTTATGAACAGGAATTGCAGACTGAAGTCTTTTCAGAAGCATCAATCTCTGCGCTCAGTGGTCTTCTGCTGGCCCCTTGTTACCACAAGACACAGCAGTGATATAAGGGTTGCAGGACACTGAGTGCAGTAGGGGGCGCAGGTGATGGACAGTTTTGCAAGTGTCAGATTCTGAAAATACATTCTCTTCATCAGATGTGTGGGATGTGTTTGCAGGGAAAGCTTTTGCACTTTCATTTTAGTGCCAGAGTTGTTTTACAATTTGCCAGGGGTCTGCAAACTTTTCAGGATGAGGGACATCCTGTATATTTTACAAATATTCGTAGGCAAAAAAAAGTTTTAGAAATGTACACGTCATATTTAAATGAACTAAGTTTTACTCTGAGTTTTTTTTTTGTATAGCGCTACCCCAACAGGAGCCGTTTGGTAATTTGGGTTTTCTTTTCTGTGCCTCGACTCCAAGAACATCCTCAGCCCATCAAAGACACCCTTGGTTGAATGAAAATTACTGCAAGCACCTATAGGAACACAAGCATGCTGCAGATACCTTTAACTTGGCTGTGAATTAGTGTCAGGAAATGGACAAAAGATTGTTTTGTGGTAAATTAATGTATTGGTATGGGTTGGGATAAATGGGGGTTTGAGCATAAATGAGCATACAGAAAGTAGGTTCAGACACAGTTGGCTAGACAGTATAATCACTATGCCAAGGTAACTTAGAATAGAGTTCTGTACCACTAGACTGGAATGAACACATGAATCTGCAAGGTCAAAAAACAGTGCATGTAATGTAAATAATAATACTATAACTAGTTTAGAACGCATTCTAAGAGAATGGCTAGGATATAGTCATATGTCTCTTGAGAGGTACCTCTTAGCATAAGCAATGGCTAATGGTCTCTGTGTAGCAGCTATAAAGGGGCAGTCTTCAGTCCAAATCCTCCAGCCAGCTAGCGTTGGGGCCCAGTTGTACCACTGATGCACATGAGTAAAGTCCCAGTCACACATGCTGGCTGCAAATAAGGCTATTATTTGGCAGTATGGTCATTTCCTAAAAGGCTCAGTCCCTCTAGCAGCAGATAGTAAATCCCCACAGCAGCAGCTCACCATCCAGTCACTCACAACCATTAGTCCACTATCTGCTCTGCATCCAGGTGACTTGGCCTGTTGGCACCCCCGAACTCAGCACTGCAGATTTCACTCAGGCCGCTGACATGCAGCAGTGATGGCGCATTCTGGACAGGGATGTGCACTCTCTGGTCTCCCTTACAGCAAGAGGAAGCTGTGTCCTGTACAGCCTGATAAAATGCAACTTTTCCCCTCCTCATATCAATCTCCCTCTGGGGAATGTAGAATATCAAAAGCTTTTGATTACACTCGAGTCTCTCTCCTCTGGACTACAGTTCCCACAGGTCAGTGCTGCATCAGTCTATTGAACTCTTCCTTCTCAGCAGCTCCCTCCTCTCACGAATACAGCTGTTATCCAGTTCAGCATCTCAGGGCAGCAGCTA
The DNA here is from genome assembly GCA_028564925.1 of Lithobates sylvaticus. Taxonomy (NCBI): domain Eukaryota; kingdom Metazoa; phylum Chordata; class Amphibia; order Anura; family Ranidae; genus Lithobates; species Lithobates sylvaticus. The sequence continues at coordinate 119,062,432 of CM053031.1, forward strand.
CAGAGAGCAGCTGCCAGCAGTGTTTCCCTCACTCCTATTCTTAGCCAAGCACCTGGTTACAAATGTAATCAGCGTGATACTGTATGATTTAGAAGAAAAAAAATGTCAGTAAAACAAAGCAAAGCATCTTTACATTGAAGTCCTCATCAATGTCTCCCTTACAGCAGTGCCCGCCTTATATGAAAGTCTCCATCAGGGCACCATTATTTCAGAGTCCCCATCAAAGCTGCCCGGACATCAGAGTCTCCCGTACATCAGAGTATCTCCTTAAATGGCAGTGCTCATCAGAGTTGCCCCTTACATTAGGATCCTCATCAGAGTCCCCTCTTACATCTGAGGGCCAGGTAAAAATCTTGCAGTGGACCATATTTGGCCCAAGGGCCATAGTTTGGAGACTCCTGAGCTATATAATTGAAAATATATAAACTTCTTCCCACCTGCAATCTGTACATTATCATTCCTCAACCCGATTCCCCATGGACAAATTAAAAAAACATCCTTTTGCAGACGTTAAAGTGGTTGTAAACCCATATTAAAAAAAAAAAAAAAAAAACCTGCAAGACAAGGGTATAATGAGCTAAAGTGCAACGCATACTAGTTCATTATGAAATACTTACCTTAGATCGAAGCTGTTGCAGCGGCCCCCGTACACCGCAGTGACTGGCGACAAGTCACCCGGAGTTATTTCCGGGTTTGCGGGCTCCAGCGCTGGCCAGAGCCGCAATGAGGTCACTCCCGCGCATGCACGTGGGAGCCACTGGTCACGGCACAGGCCCTTTAGAAACAGCACAATCAAGCGTATATGGTAAATATCTCCTAAGCCGTGCAGGTATAGCAGATATTTTCAGTACCTACAGGTAAGCCTTAATATAGGCTTACCTGTAAATACAAGTGGTATAACTAGGTTTACAACCACTTTATAGACTCCTCCGCTATCTTCTGCTCTTTTACTAGCTCTTTCACTAGCGGAGGAGCCCGGCTTTCTTCTTCGTCGCCGCCGCCGTCTGGGGGTCTTGTTCCGACTTCGGGGGTCTCTTCTGTTCTTCTTGCTGGGCCTCCGCTTTCTTCTTCCAGCTCTTTTACGAGCGGTGGCCCGGTCTGTGTTGCCGTCGCTGTCGCCGCCTTCTGCTTCTCCTTCTTCTTGTTCTTCTTTCTTCTTCCGATGTTGACTCGTCGCTGTCTCCTCTTGTAATGGCTCCGATGTGTTGCGCTTCCAGTTATATAGGGACAAGGGGCGGGTCACATGCTCATGTCACATGGTGACCCCGCCCCCTTATGATGTCACAGTCGCAGCATCCTCCGGGACTGTGACATCATATGGGGGCGGGGTCACCATGTGACATGAGCAGGTGACCCGCCCCTTGTCCCTTTATAACTGGAAGCGCAGTGGAAGGCAAGGGAGACATTAGGGGTCTCCAAAAAGACTACCTGTCACCTGCCCAAGCTATCACAATGAAAAAGAAGAGAAAATCCAATTGTAATAAAATAAATATTTGAATTTTAAATACATTTAACCCTCCCGCATGTATGTGAGAGCAATAATTCATAATTCATGGTTACCTTCAAACTGATAATCTGATAAGTCTTTTAAAGTGTCACTTATGAAAAGTTTTAGGTACAGTGGTGTTTCAGCATTTTATGGACACATTCAAATTTGAGTCTTGACATGTTTGGTATCCATTTACTCAACATAACCCCATCTTTTTATTTTACCATAAACAGAGTATTATATTGTGTTTTGTGTACTAAAATACATTTTAGTGTATTTTTTGGACGGATATGCTTTTCATAAACAGTTGTGCAAATATCATGCAACAGAAATTGCACCTGCCACCATTTTATACTACAGGACCTCTGCTTTAAGAGAATATGAATCTGTTTGAGAGTTCTAAGTAATTTTCTAGCCAATAAATGCTGATTTTAACATGCATGTGAACATTTTAAAAAATGCCCCAGAAGCAAAATGGCAAAATGTGTCCAAAATAGCTAATAAAAAGGATAGCGTTTTAGATTTTTTTTCAGATTGAAAACTATTCTACCCAGCAGGGAGACAAAGTAAAAAAAAAAACAAGTAAATAAGAAATTAAACTTTTCATTTTGAGAAAAAAATAAGTAATTGGATACTGAAAGCATTTTGCATTCACTCATTCCCAGCGACCTTTCATCACTCAGTACTGAGCTTTGTCACCAACTGTGGTCAAGAGGATCCAATACATTGTGCAGCTCAAATCTCAGATAACCGATCATATTCAGAACCGTCTGTTTTGTAGAGCTAATGTAAGTCATAACTAGGCATAAAGCCGCAGGTTTATAAAGTAAATCAACCCAATTCCATTAAGGGAAAGTTTTGCTATGAGTCAACCATTATGGGTTATAAGAACAGCCCAAACATTACTAATATCTGTAACATCTGAAGCAGTGATGATTTCATTGTGTGTAATTCTGCTCTCCCATTTTTTTTATTCAGAAAGGTACATGTACACATTTTCCTTGACGTTAATAAACCTCTTCAGAGCTTTAGAATGCAGGGTGGTGAGACCTAAACCTAGGGAAAGGCATCTTCATATCCTAAAACAACTCCAGGAAAAACTTTTTTGCTGATGTTGTCGATAAAGTGGAAAAGATTAAAGCTTGCCAATGCCATACATTCTTACAATCTGCCAAACGAAAACCATGTACACGGTTAGGGCTCATGCAAAAATCTGCTTTTACAGGCATATGAGCTTTTATTTCAGATTGAAGAAGCTTGTACTTTTTTGGGCTTTGCACGTTTTTACTGAGCTCCTTTTGAGATCCATTGATAAGCGTATTTTTATTTTTTTCACAAACCTTCCCCTCAGCTAATTTTTACTATTTTTTTGTGTGCTTTCAAGCTTCTTTGAGCTTTCTCATGCTTTTTCATACAAAAGCTCTTCTCAAAAACGCAAGTTTGGTTGGGGGTTATTTTCTGCCTGTAAACTCCTGAAAAGCCATAGTTTTCATGGACACATCGGCTAACATGGATGGGAGTTTCCAGGCAGAAAAAATAAGAGCTCAAAAAAGCTCAAAAGCCTGTAGGAGCCGCTTCTTTGAGCTGCAGTGGAAGATCAATTTTATCCAATTAACGATTAGAAATGTTCTGAAAACTATTACCGTAATTACTCGAGTATAAGCCGACCCGAATATAAGCCGAGGCACCTAATTTTACTACAAACAACTGGGAAAACGTATTGACTCGAGTATAAGCCTAGGGTGAGAAATGCATAGCTACTGTAAGTGGAAAAGAGGGTCAACAATGCCCATTTGCATGCCTCACTGTGCCCATTTCCATGCCTCACTGTGCCCATTTGCGTGCCTCACTTGCAGCCATAGGTCTCCCAAACTTCAAACTTGGTAGTTAAGGGTTCCTAAATGCCCCCTAGTTGCAGACAAAATTTGGGGTCTCTGGACCCAAAGGGTCCCGAAATGACATTGCTGCAGGTGGACACAGTTGACCGACTTTGGGGCCCTGTATCTCGGGGTCACTTGGTGCTAGGAACCCCATCTCATCATTTGAATATCAAATTTGGGGGTCCTATCACCAAGTGCCCCCGAGATATGGGGCCCCAAAGTCGGGTCGGAAAATGTCAAGCACTTTTCTGCAGCAGAGAATGACATTTTCTAACCGAATTTGGGGCCCCGTATCTCGGGGCCACTTAGTACTAGGAACTCCATCTTTGGATATTTTGTAGTGCTAGGTCCACTGGGTTGGCATACCAAATTTGGGGATACGGGGCCCCAAAGTCGTGTCGGAAAATGTAGTTTTCTGCTGCAGAAAAGTGCTTGACTTGAGTATAAGCCGAGGGGGGCACTTTCAGCACAAAAAAATGCGCTGAAAAACTTGGCTTATATTCGAGTATATACGGTATTTTCCAACAAAATTATGTTAGTGTATGGCCAGCTTTGGGACCTTTGGCATGCTTTTATCAAGGTCTATATCCCTGTAGAAATTTCCCCTCACTTCCTGACCTGATTATATGGTGTCTTAGGTAGGTACAGGAAGTGTTGTGAATTTGAATTTTTATGTCACTATGGTGGAAAATGAACATCGATTTGACCACACAATGATTAGAAATGTTCTGAAAACTATTAGGCCTCATGCACACGGACGTTTTAAAAAACAGGCTGTAAAGCTAGGTCGGATGCCTGGAAGAAGCAGCCTAAAAAAACTTGACTTTTACCGCGTTTTGCATTGGCGTTTTTGCGCATTTTTGTGCGTTTTTTAGCGTTTTACACATCTCTAATTTCCTATACAGGGATTACAGTGTCCAATTAACTTTTTGCAGCAAAAAAACGCTGCAGCTCAAAAACGTCGGTGCGCGTTTTTGCGCGATTCGTGTTTTTACAGCTCTATCGCTGCGCCACGGAACACACTGGTCATGGGTTTTTTTTACAGCTTAAAAACGCCTATGCCATTTGCAGCTCAAAAACGCCTAGGTGGGCATGAAGCCATAGACTAACATGGACAGGCTTTTTTAAGCTGCAAAAAATGCTCAAAAACGCAGCTGCAAAAACGTCCATGTGCATGAGGCCTTATTTTCCAATGAAATTCTATTAGTGTATGGCCAGCTTTAGAACCCGTGTCATGCTTTCATCAAAATCGTCTATATTCCCATAGAAATCTCCCCCCACTTCCTTGCCTGATTATATGGTGTCATAGGAATAGGAAGTTATGGGAAGTCACTTCAATGGGGGACAGACAGCAAAACAAAATAAAAATTCTTGACAAGTGAAGACAGGTTAAAACCTCTTTCAGATTTTTATTTCTGTCCCAGTGAAACCTATTCCTCAAAATTTTTATTTTGGTGTCATGAAACCGAAAATGACAGGGAATCTCACCAATAGGGACACAGACAGCAATGACAACCTGCCATGCAGTCTATCCATTACAAATTGTGTTCACCATAAAATGTTTTTCCAGAAAAGAGAACTAACATTTTACCTCTGCTTCAATGGTCCCAGGTTCCTGGGAGAGACATGTAAAGGACAGAATGGAAATGGGCAAAAAAAGGGAGTGTTCTACCCAAAGAGGACCATTACCATTGGTCAGAGAAGAAAGTTGTGAAGAGCGAAGGAGCATTAAGAGGTTAAGTAGAGACTGGCAGCATTACTTTATATTGGTGGAGGACAACAAGGAAAAAAAAATTATGGTAGCTTTACTTCAAAGTGGTTGTAAACTCTTAGGCCCCTTTCACACGGGCTTTTCGATCAGGTATGCCTGTCAGTTTTTCAGGTGGACCTGATTGCACCCTCTATTCACCCCTATGGAGCAATAGATGTCAGCAGTGACATGTCCGCTGACACCCGCCGTCATCCGATTCGATCCTGTCCATCAAATCCAGACTGATGGTGGTCCTATTTTCCATCCGTCTAGCGAATCGGATCGGATGAAAGCGGTCAGGTGGTCCGTTTTCATACAATCTCCCCATAGATGAGAGTGGGACCTGTCATCCACCTGCTCAGCGGGGATCAGTGGAGTGATTCCCGCTGAGCAAGCGGAGTCCGTCAAATGGACCTGCCCCATGTGAAATGGGCCTAACATATACCCAGTGAAGTGACTAGCCTCAGGTGATACACAAATCCTCCTACATAAGTTGTACCTGTTTATCTGCTTTCTTCTCTTCTATACATCTGTTTAGAAATTATACAGCTTGTCTGAGCTTTCAGAAAGCTTTCAGGGGCAGGGAGATGAAGTTACACTCTGCAGAGCTCAGTAAGAGCTGATTGGAGGGAAGGGACACAACCCCTTCACATAGCACACGGGAACAGAGCTGAGGCTGTCAATCACATGCTGTGTACTGGAGCTCCCTCCTCTTTCACCTTTATAACTCTTTGTGTCAGGAAAACAACGTTAAATCTTTTTACCAGATATGGACACATGGAAATGTCTGTCTAGAGGCCCTATCTATTGGAAACAAATAACAGAAGCAGCATGTGTGTCTGACTTCCCACTAAACCTTAGAGTCAGCTTTAAACAGCAGGTTTCAACAGCTGAAGAACCACAACCGGCTTCCCTTTGCTTTATATAAATCAGCATTTGAACAAACAAAAAAAACACAGAGCTCTGCACACGAGGATAGGAAAACACTGGTAAGACTTAAAAGCAGAAAAAAAGGGTCAGGGTTAGGACTCTTTTCTTTGATTTAATTCATAAATGAAAAATGATTCACTGATATAGAACAGTATGGGCCTTACCCAGCAGTGGAAACAATTAATGACAATAAGGTATTGAACACTGGAAATAAAATAGTGTACCTGGTACACATTTCAAACTCCTAACAAATATTCCCTGACACCCAAAGCTTAAGCACATGTACAAACCCAAAAAAACTTCTGAATTGTGTAGCACCAGGATATAATAAGGGTTGTTGCTTTCCCCACACGTGCACCATGATGGGAGAAGGCTGAAGCCAGATGATCCTGGTGCAGGAAAGGGGAGTATGAAAACAAAGGGTTAAAGTATATTTGAACCAAGTCTCTAACATTTTATATAAACCTTAACAGGTTAATGTAATTTTCAATATTCTTACAACTGAAGCCTTCCATTGTGATCCTGCAATGAAGGTCCTTGTTGTCCCCCCCCCCCCCTTTATTGGTTGAACTAGATGGACTTGTGTCTATGTCTACTAGCTATGTAACTATGCTCACATATGACAATGCTCTGTCCCTATCCTTAACTTGTGCTCCTGTGTTGTCACCTGTCATATATGTTTCTAATGGAGAACAGAAGTGGGCTATTCATCAAACAGTAAACAGGCTACAGGAGTTTAGCAGCCCTTAGGCTGCTTTCACACTGGGGCGGTTTGCAGGCGCTATTGCGCTAAAAATAGTGCCTGTAAACCGACCCGAAACAGCTGTTGCTGTGTCTCCAGTGTGAAAGCCCTGAGGGGTGCGCTAGCAGGACGGTAAAAAAAGTCCTGCTAGCTGCATCTTTGGAGCGGTGAAGGAGCGGTGTGTTCACCGCTCCTATACCGCTCCTACCCATTGAAATCAGCGGCGCTTTGCGGAGGTTTTTAACCCTTTTTCGGCCGCTAGCAGGGGGTTAAAACCACCCCGCTAGCGGCCGCATACCGCGGGTAAAACGATGGTAAAGCAGCGCTAAATAGAGCGCTGCTTTACCGTCGCCGCCCCGCACCGCACCGCCCCAGTGTGAAAGCAGCCTTAGATGCATCAAAGGATTAAAAAGAGGCAAGAACAGTATTAACGGCTTCCGGAACAGCCGCCACGGTTATACTGCAGCAGGTTGGCTCCCCTGTGTGAGCTGTCGTACCTGTACATCGGCTCTTTAAGATGCATCCGGCAGCGCGCGCACACCCGTTAAGTGTGTCCCCGGAGCCGATGAGAGTGCCCGGCGGGCGATGACTGCCGGGCACCCGCGATTGCTCGTTACAGAACGAGAACGGGGATGTGTGTGTGTAAACACACTAATCCCAGTTCTTTCAGAGGAGTAGAGACATATCGTGTGTTCATACTAAGTATTAAGACCGATCTCTCTCTCTCCTCCTAGTCAGTCCCATCCCTCCTATAGTTAGAACAAACCCAGGGAACACAGTTAACCCCTTGATCGCCCCCTAGTGTTAACCCCTTCCCTGCCAGTTTAATTTATACAGTAAACGGTGCACTTTGATATCTGTATAAATGTCACTGGTCCCAAAAATGTGCCAAAAGTGTTTCCGATTTGTCTGCCGCAATATCGCAGTCCCGATAAAAATCTCTGATCGCTGCCATTACTAGTAAAAAAAAAATAATAATAAAAATGCCATAAATCTATCCCCTATTTTGTAGACGCTATAACTATTGCGCAAACCAATCAATATACGCTTATTGCAGTTTTTTTTACCAAAAATATGTAGAAGAATACATATCGGGCTAAACTGAGGAAAAAAATTTTTTTTTTTTTTTACTGAAATATATATTATAGCAAAAAGTAAAAGATAGGAGAGGAGCCAAGACTAGCCGAAGTACTCTCGGCTTTCTGTATGTCAACGGCGCTCGCTCCTCTCACAATCAGTGGAGGTGGGCGGGACTGCGAGAGGAGCCGAGAATAGCCGAAGTACTCTCGGCTTTCTGTATGCGAGAGGAGCGAGCGCCGCTGACAATCAGTGGAGGTGGGCGGGACTGCGAGAGGAGCCGAGAATAGCTGAAGTACTCTCGGCTTTCTGCATCTCGGCTCCGCTCGCTCCTCTCCGCTCACAGTCAGCGGAAATCGGTGCCAAATTTAAATCAGGGAAATTCTGAAGAGACTGGCAAGGCTGCAAATGTACTGGGCAAGGCTGAAGATGGACACTGGGCAAGGCTACAATGATGGACAAGGCTGCAGATGGACACTGGGCTAGGCTGCAATGATGGACAAGGCTGCAGATGGACACTGGGCTAGGCTGCAATGATGGACAAGGCTGCAGATGGACACTGGGCTAGGCTGCAAAGATGGACAAGGCTGCAGATGGACACTGATAAAGCTGCATTGATGGGCATTTAAATCTAAGTTTTTTTCCTTAAACTTCCCTTCTAAAAGTTATTTTCCTTAAAATTCCCTCCTAAACTTGGGGTGCGTGTTATACGCCGGTACGTGTTATACGCCGATAAATACGGTAATTCAATTTGTCTCAAGAAAAAAACAATCCCCTCTGGCCAATTAATGTACATTGCCATGAATTTAACAAACTGTGTTGCCTTAAAAGGAGTGACTTTTTCATTATTATTCAGCTGATGCACTTGTAGTGTTCTAATGAGGAAAGTTGCAGGATCCGCATCCCTTTAGAATAAACTTTGGGATTATCTCACCAAAAATATTATTCCAAAGACAGTGCTTTAGCAAACCATATATCAACTATTTAAGGATTACATTAAGTGGCAGCTGGTGCTCCATTTTTTTTTGGGGGGCAGCGGGGCTGCAAACAAAACCCCCGGCCACTGGGTCCACCCTTACCCCATCCACAGTCATGGCTTCCCCTCCTTCTCGGTCACCGTGAAGTCCATGCACAGCAAATGGAAGAAGCAGTAGCAAAGCAGCCAGATGGACAGAGCCAGGCTGCGGCATGCTCCAACCACAGACATCGCCATCTTTCTTCTCCCAGCTCAGGCTGCATGGCAACCCTGCCTCTTCACGTCACCTCTGGAGACTGCACGCTCATTGGCTGCTGCCTGTTTCCTCCTCCGCTCCTCCTCTTCGCTGCTCTTCTGCTCCAACCACCACTGCACACATCACACAAGTGGGTAGGCTTGGGGCGTAGTGCGCTGCGCCCCGAGCCCACCCTTTTCAAAGCCAATTAGAGCCTCAGGCACTAATCACGTGCTTCTAAAAAAAAAAACAGTCCGGCACCCTGTATGGAGATTGGGGGCTAGGCGCATGTATTAGGGGGCAGTGCCCCTGCGCCCCTAATGAGTGGACCACCACTGATTACATCTACTTAAAGGTTACAATAGATAATACATTTTTTTGTGTTTATTTGTTTTTTTTTTCTTTCCTTTTTTTTTTTGTATATATCATTTAATAACTTCAGATATTTAATGAACTTATTTGATATGTTATCTGTTTGTACGTATGATTATAAAAAAAAAAGTTAAAATAGAAAGGGTCAGTGTTTGTGCCAGTCTCTGAAAGCCAATGTATAGAGTTCAGAGGTGAAGAAGCCCTGACAATGTTATACATTTTTCAGAACTACCATGCAACATAAAAAGATTAAATTATTAGGCAAAATGTTTTTTCAGTGTTACCCCATCTTTATTTATGAACCTAAATAGCAATTTAAAAAAAAAAGAAGAGGACAAAATACACATGTTTTTCAATCTGTTTTGCTCTTTCAATACACTTGCAGCTATGTTGTTGCCTTTTTTCAATATTGTGGATATCCATGCTCAGATAACAATGAAAGTAGGGCACTAATCAAGTCAAATTTCTTATCAAGGCTGCTAGGAAATCACATCACATGAATGGCTGATGTTCAAACCAGATCACATTTTCATCATAATGACTGGTGTCTTTCACTAAGTTGCATAGATAAAAGGCTGATTTTGATGGGATAGGGCCAGCGGCGCAGTGTTAAGCGTATTGCACTGTCTACAGCATCCAGCCGACCTAGTAACGTAAGTTGCCTTATCTCCGGCTTTGCCTTGTGGTGAATTAGGCATACTTTTCTCATCTGGGATTAGCATAAACTTTTAAACCCAGTTGGATAACACTCCCTAAAGCTCTTTATTTTCAGAAATATAAAAATAAAAGTAATCTGGGACATTTTGGACGGCATCTGGCTACTTTGTTAAGATAATTACGTTATACAATAATTATTGTGTTTCATGCTAACCTACATATTTCTGTGTCTTTTCATTGCTTGAGGTCATTCATTTTCTGTCTACCAAACCACATAAGAAAGAAAATATAGGCCACCACGGAGAAGAGCTTAGGTTGCTTTGCAGTTGTTTCCACAGCCCATTTACAAGAATACAGGATGAAAGTGTGGCGGGGAGACAATATGCTCCTTTATATATAACCAGGTGTTCAGGAAAGTTTACAACCCGTCCCAAATTAACTGTAAGAGGGACACATACCCCGACAGGAACAAAACATAAACATCATGCCAGGATAGGTTTTCTGTCAACTAGAATGAAGCACATGAGGCTTCATTCGTCACAAATGACACATGGAGATGGAAGCATCTGTTTGCTGTTAACCTATTAATGACTACACAATGTGTTTTGGTTTAAGCAAGCAAGGATATTAAACGTGTGTGCTAGCTCTACACGATGGCTATGAATGACAGTTATATGCACCATAGTAAAAAGCAAAAATAGAATATGATGCATCCTGTCATGAACACAGCCATCTTTGTTTTTATGAGTCCCCACTGTAAGACCCCTTTCACACTGGGGCGGTTTTCAGGCGCTTTAGCGCTGGAAATAGCCTCTGCTAGGTGTCTGAAAACCGCCTTCCATTCATTCCAGTGTGACTTTTCACACCGGGGCAGTGCGCTTTCGAGATGTTAGGAAAAGTCCTGCAAGCTTCATCTTTGGGGCGGGTTCTGTATTTAGCGCTCCCAAAACACCCTGCCCATTGGAATGAATGGAAAGCGCCTGATAAGTGTTTTGAAAGTGCCACAAAATTTGAGTTTTTACCCCCTTTTTTGGGGTTAAAAGAGCCCCCCGCTAGTGGCCGAAAGTTGTGCAAAAGCATCGCCTAAGCAGCGCTAAAGCGCCACTAAAATGAACGGCGCTTTACCGCGAACCTGGCCATGGCCCCAGTGGGAAAGGGGTCTTACATATTTTATTTCCAGGTGATCTGGCCAGTAAGTGTGTTGTTTTTTAACTTTCTTTAACTGTCTAGCTAAGATGGCAGTTTAAGGGTTGAGACCAATTTGCCACTGACAGCAGTGCTTACAATTGTCAGTTTATGCTCATTTATGTAAAACCCTTATCACAAAAAAAAAAAACTATTACTGTAACTACTTAATAAAAGTTAGCTGGAGTTAGGCTTTACCCCCCATCTTGCCCAAGCAAATTTTCAGCGATGTCACACTTTAAGGCTTTATGTACATGGGACGTTTTAAAACCTCTCCTGAATGATTTAACTTGACAGATAGTTACCGACGTTTAAAAATTACTGTTTTGCCGCGTTTACGCTTAGAGGTTGCAACCTCAAGGCAACTTCAAGACAGCCAGATATGGGACAACAATATTTAGAAGCATGTAATCTTCCAAAACAACTGTCAAAATAAAGTTTTTTTTCCTCTGGAGATCAGCTTTCAATTGTAACTATTATACTGGCGTATTTATGAAAGATTTGAATTTTCCCCATTATTTAGCTTTCCTTACCATGTCTGAGCCTAAAATTTCAGCTTATGTCAGGAGTCCAAAGTCTCACAGTTGCTTTCATGATAACTGCCTGAGCTTATACTTTAAACACCTAAAAGCTGATTTCAGCAAAAGCCCATACATTTTTCCCAAAACAGTTACATTCAAGGGATCCCATCAAATGGCTGATGTTATTACTGACTACATGTGCAGCCCCATGGCAAGTGCATATCAGAGGCTAAAGCTGACAAGAGATGATGCATTTCTTTTTTTTTCTCAATCAGCTAGAGGGTGGAAAAAAACAAACCTTTTCCTCCACCCACCTAAGTGAGGTGGATGGAGGAATCCCGCTGGACATTATATTCTTGCAGGAAGGTGAAAGATGAACGGTATAGAGTCTACTTTATTATTGAATTCCAGTGAAGGGGACTGTTAGTGCCGGTTCACACTGGGGCAACACGACTTACAGCGTGACTTAGCAAGGCAACTTGGAAGCAACTTCAACGTGACTTGGAAGCAACTTGGAAGCAACTTCAACGTGACTTTGAGTTATTTACAACACAACTTCAAGTCGCCCCCAGGCCAGGCGACTTTGGCTGTGGCCAATCACAGAAAAATCAGCTCTCGTGGAGGGTGGGGTTTGCCTGAGTAAACAAATTTTTTTTCCTGTAAAGTCGCTTCAAAATAGATGGAGATCCGACTTGGAGGCAACTTCCATTGAAATCAATGGGTACAAGTCACCTAGAAGTCGGATTGAAGTAGTACAGGAACCTTTTTTGAAGTCGGAGCGACTTCAGTAGTGTGCATTGAGATGGCTCCATAGATTAACATTACAGCGCGACTTGGGGCGTCTCGGGGCGACCTGAAGTCGGATCCTGAGTCGCCCTGGTGTGAACTGGCTCTTAGAGCCGGTTCACACTACAGCGACCTGAAAGTCGGCACAACTTTGCCAGGCTGCAGGCAACTTCAAGGCAACTTTGAGGCAACTTTGAGGCAACTTCAAGGCAATTTCGAGGCAAGTTCGAGACACCTTTGAGGCAATTTAGAGGCAACTTCGAGGCAACTTTGAGGCAACTTCAAGGCAATTTCGAGGCAAGTTCGAGGCAACTTCGAGACACCTTTGAGGCAATTTAGAGGCAACTTCAAGGCAACTTTGAGCAACTTCAGGGAATTCATGGGTAATCATTGCTGTAATGTCAGATCCAAATCACATCAATTAGGCTCGGTTCACACAGGGGCAAACCGATTACAGCGCAACTTTGCAAGGCAATTTGGAGGCGACTGAAGCGTGACTTCAGCACGAACCACGATTTTGGACTGCAAAATCGCATGACAAGTCATTCTCCATGATTTTAAATGACTACCATTCATATTGGCAACTTCAAGGCAACTTTGAGGCAAATTTGGAGCAACTTCAGGGAATTCCTGGGTAATCTTCCTGTAATGTCGGATCCAAATCACATCAGTTAAGATAAGGATCTTACTTGGAGGCAACTTCCATTAAAATCTATGGGTACAAGTTAGCTAGAAGTCACCTTGAAGTAGTACAGGAATCTTTTTGAAGTCGGAGTGACTTCAGTAGTGTACATTAAGCCAGCTCTCATTCACTTCAATGGAATTTCTTATGTCCAGTGACTTGGGGCGACTTGAGGTCTGACAAGTCGGATCGCAAGTTGCTGTAGTGTGAACCAGCACTTAATGCTACAGCATACAGCACAAAGACATTTGTGTAGTTCCAACCTTGTGGTAAAAGTTTGGGGAAGGCCCTTTTCTGTTCCAGCATGACTGTGCCCCTGTAGACAAAACCAGGCCGATAAAGAGATAATTTGACAAGTCTGGTGGAGAAACTCAAGTGATCCACACAGAACCCTGACCTCAACCCTATTGAACACCTTAGGGATAAATTGGAATGAACGTTGCAAGCCAGGTCTTCTAATTCAACATCAGACACTGACCTCACAAATGCTCTTTTGGCAGAATAAGCACAAATTCCCAGAAGCAGACTCCAAAGTCCTGCGGAAAGATATTTCAGAAGCGTTAGGGCTGTTACAGACATGGGGACAACTTCATAATAATGTTTATGCCAATTTTCAATTTCAGTATACAGGTTCCATCATGAGTGCCTGAAGTAAAAATAGACTGTAAACACTGAAGATTGTTGAAATGAGACGATGTGCTTGGAGAAGTAAAAGAAACACAGCTCTCTAAATGAAAAGTATATGTGTCAGCTTCTTCCCAGTGTGAGAAGATTACAGCCAGGAAAAGGTTTCTAACTGAAGATCACCAGAGTGCTTTCACACTGGGGCGGGGTGGTGCGCCCGAGTGCTTTCACACCCGAGTGCTTTCACACTGGGGCGGGTGGTGCGCTTGCTGGATGGGAAAAAAAAGTCCTGCCGTTAAAACTAGCAGCGCTTTACCACTAACGGACCCCCCCCAGTGTGAAATATGAAAGCTTTCATTGCTAATCTCCTTCTCAAAATTCTAGTTGCCTGGTTGGCAACTGACCCACTTATGCTCGATTCACATCTATGCATGTTGCTTTTGAGCGTTTCTGCAGTTCTTTTTGCGGTGCTTGCCACATTTTTGGACACACGATTTTACTTCAATTTGCATTTAGTTTTTTTAACCTTTTTACACTGTATATAGCTGGTTGCTAAGGAGAGGGCCGGAAAGCTGGCCGGCGCATCCTTAACAACCGATGAGCCATCAGCTGTCAGCGGGCTTCCCTGCTGACAGCTGAATATAAAAAAAAGGAATTAGCAGTTAAAAAACAATAGTGAAAAAAAACAGCGTGGGGCCCCCCGGTCCATACCAGGCCCTTGGCTCTAGTATAGATTCGGAGGGGACCCACCCCATGTCAATTTTTTTTTTAACCACTTAAGGACTGCCTCCTTAACATATACGTCGGCAGAATGGCACGGCTGGGCACAAGCGGGGAGCGGTAAGTGTAAACAAACCTCTCCCTGTGCTTCCTAGTGAGGCTGTCACTGATCGTCTGTTCCCTGTCATAGGGAAAGACGATCAGTGATGTCACACGCCAAGCCACGCCCCCTACAGTAAAAAAAACACATAGGTCACACTTAACCCCTACAGTGCCCCCTAGTGGTTAACCCCTTCACTGCCAATGACATTTTTACAGTAATCAATGCATTTTTAATCGCACTGATCGCTATATTAATGCCAATGGTCCCAAAAATGTGTCAAAATTGTCCAACGTGTCCGCCATAATGTTGCAGTCACAATAAAAATCGATCATCGCTGCCATTACTAGTAAAAAAAAAATATTAATAAAAATGCCTTAAAACTATACCCTAATTTGGAGACACTATGAATTTTGCGCAAAACCAACCAAAACCAAAAAACTTTTATTGTGATTTGTATTACCAAAAATATGTAGAACAATACGTATCGGCCTAAACTAAGGAAAAACATTTTTTTTTATATTTTTTTGGGGATATTTATTATAGCAAAAAGTAAAAAATATTGCATATTTTTTTAAAATTGTTGCTCTATTTTTGTTTATAGCGCAAAAAATAAAAACCACAGGGGTGATCAAATACCATCAAAAGAAAGCTCTATTTGTGGGAAAAAAAGGACGTCAATTTTGTTTAGGAGCCACGTCGCACGACCGCGCAATTGTCAGTTAAAGCGACGCATTGCCAAATCGCAAAAAGGGGCCTGGTCCTTTAGCTGCAAATTGGTCCGGGGCTTAAGTGGTTAAATGGCGTGAGGTCCACCCCAAAATCCATACCAGACTCTTATCCGAGCATGCAGCCCAGAAGGTCAGGAAAGGGAGGGGACAAGTTAGAGCCCCCCCCCCACTGAACCATACCAGACCACATACCCTCAACATGTTGATGGGGACAAGGGCCTCTGCCCGACAACCCTAGCCAGTGGTTGTCGGGATCTGCGAGCAGGGGGCTTATTGGAATCTGGAAGCCCCCTTTAACAAGGGGGCCCCCAGATCCCAGCCTCCCCCTATGTGAATGAGTATGGGGTACATTGTACCCTTACCCATTCATCAAAAAAAGTAATGTAGTATGAAAAAATACAGTCTTTTATTAAAAATATCTTCTTCTTCCGGTCTTCCTGCATCTTCTCCCGCATCTTCCTCCTCTGGGCTTCTACTTCTGACGATTCTTCTTCTGCTCCTTCATTCTCTTCTTTGTCCGGTGTGCTTCTTCCTCTGCCCCCGCTCCCACTGACGACCCCCCTACGATGCTGCATCCCACTGATCTGTCCGCGCCAATGTCAAGCATGTCTTAGATAACGATGGGAGCGTGGCCATTGGATGATGTCATCCAGAGGCCCCGCCTCTGTTAACATCAAATCCCCGTCATGCCCCGGGTATGGATTTAAGGGGGGGGGCCCAAGCCATTTTTTTTACATTTGTCATGGGGGGTCCCCTCCGAATCCATACTAGACCAGAAGGGCCTGGTATGGACCTGGGGGGGAATCATTGCAGGTCCATTGAAGTCTATTACATGCAAAGCGCTGCATTTTGCGAGAAAAAAGGGCTCCGACCCTTTCTAAAAATGCAGAGGCACAAAAATGCATTGATGTGAACGTGTTCCATAGGAACTCATGTTAAATAAATTACCTGCATTTCTGCAAAATGCATTAGTGTGAATGGAGACTTACGTTCTAAGACACTCACCTGAAACAAAAAAGCAGATCAGGAAAGTCAGAGAAAAACATTCTCCTTATAACACAGTTGTTTCAGATCAGTAACTCAGTATTGAAGCAGGAGAGTTAGCCCTGGTTCACACCAGTGCGGCTTTGAAATCCCACTACTTCATCACACTTTCAAAGCCGCACCTTCGATTTCATTGGTGACTTGCGACTTCGTTTAACAGATGTCTATGCAAGTCGCAATGAAATTTGAAGTAGTAGTGCAGGAACCTTTTTCAAAGTCACTGCGACATGAGTTGCAGCAATTTGAACGGTTCCATTGCCGGCAATAAGGTGCAACTCAATAAGGAACTGTCAAAAAGCATTACAAATTGCACCGGTGTGATAGACATGGGAACTGTCAAAAAATTCGTTTCGTTTCGTTTCGTCCCGTTTCGTATATAAAAAAATTCGTAATTCGTAATTCGTGTACGAAATTCCGTTCGAATTCGTACGAAATACGAAATTCGGACGAATCGTAATTTTTTTTACGAATCGTTAGTAAAGTTACGAATCGTTACGAATCGTTACGAATCGTTAACGCGGCTAATGCATTGTTGGTTCTCATAACACAGAGAACAATTTGAATCCAACTACAAATATCGAATTTCAATTTCAAGTTACGAATCGTTACGAATCGTTATAAATAGTTACGAATCGTTACGAATCGTTATGAATAGTTACGAATCGTTAGTAAATCCAACTACCAATATCGAATTTCAACTAATTTGAACGAAATTATTATAGCAGATATAACGAATGAATTCGAATGAATTCGAATGACAAAGTGTCATTTTTGCAGAAAAAAAAAAGCGTAGGGGTCCCCCCAAATTCAATAACCAGGCCCTTCAGGTCTGGTATGGATATTAAGGGGGACCCCAGCCAAAAAAAAAAAAAAAAAAATGGCGTGGGGTCCCCCCCAAATATCCATACCAGACCCTTCAGGTCTGGGATGGATTTTAAGGGGAACCCCGGCCAAAAAATAAATAAAAAAATTGCGTGGGGTCCCCCTCAAAATCCATACCAGACCCTTTATCCAAGCACGCAACCTGGCAGGCCGCAGGAAAGGAGGGGGGGACGAGAGCGCCCCCCCCCTCCCGCCTGAACCGTACCAGGCCACACGCCCTCAACATTGGGAGGGTGCTTTGGGGTCCCCCCCAAAGCACCTTGTCCCCATGTTGATGAGGACAAGGGCCTCATCCCCACAACCCTGGCCGGTGGTTGTGGGGGTCTGCGGGCGGGGGGCTTATCGGAATCTGGAAGCCCCCTTTAACAAGGGGACCCCCAGATCCCGCCCCCCCCCTGTGTGAAATGGTAAGGGGGTACAAAAGTACCCCTACTATTTCACCAAAAAAGTGGCAAAAATGGTAAAAATGACAGGAGACGGTCTTTGACAATTCCTTTATTAAAATCTTCTTTCTTCTTTCTTCTGCTCTTCCTTCTTCCTTTCTTCATCTTCTCCTTCCGTCATCTTCTTCCATCGTCTTCTTCCTTCGATTCGCTTCTTCTTCCTCCGGTCTTCTCGTCCTTCTCGTCCGGCGTCGTCCTTCTCGTCCGGCATCAGCGTCTCTTCTCGCAGGCCGCTCCTCGCAATGGGAGGCTCCCGCTCTGTGAGGCTCCGCTCCGGGTGACAGGTCTTTTATAACGAAGGCACCTGGTGACCCCGCCCCCCTCTGACGCACGGGGACGTCATGTGGAATTCCCTATGGCTTTCCCCATGACGTCAGAGGGGGGGCGGGGTCACCAGGTGCCTTCGTTATACAAGACCTGTCACCCGGAGCGGAGCCTCACAGAGCGGGAGCCTCCCATTGCGAGGAGCGGCCTGCGAGAAGAGACGACGATGCCGGACGAGAAGGACAACGCCGGACGAGAAGGACGAGAAGACCGGAGGAAGAAGAAGCGAATCGAAGGAAGAAGACGATGGAAGAAGATGACGGAAGGAGAAGATGAAGAAAGGAAGAAGGAAGAGCAGAAGAAAGAAGAAATAAGATTTTAATAAAGGAATTGTCAAAGACCGTCTCCTGTCATTTTTACCATTTTTGCCACTTTTTTGGTGAAATGGTAGGGGTACTTTTGTACCCCCTTACCATTTCACACAGGGGGGGGCCGGGATCTGGGGGTCCCCTTGTTAAAGGGGGCTTCCAGATTCCGATAAGCCCCCCGCCCGCAGACCCCAACAACCACCGGGCACGGTTGTGGGGATGAGGCCCTTGTCCTCATCAACATGGGGACAAGGTGCTTTGGGGGGGACCCCAAAGCACCCTCCCAATGTTGAGGGCATGTGGCCTGGTACGGTTCAGGCGGGAGGAGGGGCCGCTCTCGTCCCCCCCTCCTTTCCTGCGGCCTGCCAGGTTGCGTGCTCGGATAAAGGGTCTGGTATGGATTTTGAGGGGGACCCTACGCCATTTTTTTTTTTTTTTTTTTTTTTTTTTGGCTGGGGTCCCCCTTAATATCCATCCCAGACCTGAAGGGCCTGGTTATTGAATTTGGGGGGACCCCTACGCTTTTTTTTATCAATGACTTCAATGAATGACAGTTCTCTGTATTACGGATCCAACAATTCATTTGCCGGCAAATAGCTGCGAGTGATTTTAAATAGTTTTTTTTTCCTGCAAAAATGACACATTGTACAGAGACAGTTCTCTATATTAGATATACTGAATCTCGAATCATTCGAAGCATTCGTTATATCCGCTATTATAATTTCTTTCATGTTAGTTGAAATTACATATTTGTTAGTTGTTGCATTCGAATTGTTCTCTGTATTGCGGGAATCGGCAATTAGCCGCAAGTGATTTTAAATGTCTTTTTTTCCTGCAAAAATGACACATTGTACAGAGAGAGTTCTAAACACGGGAAACCTGCGCCCTTCTATATACTATATACTCTATAGTATGCCTATGAATGGGGTCATGTTTCCCGTGTTTAGAACTCTCTCTGTACAATGTGTCATTTTTGCAGGAAAAAAAGACATTTAAAATCACTCGCGGCTAATTGCCGATTCCCGCAATACAGAGAACAATTCGAATGTTGTATTGTAACTAACAAATATGTAATTTCAACTAACATGAAAGAAATTATAATAGCGGATATAACGAATGCTTCGAATGATTCGAGATTCAGTATATCTAATATAGAGAACTGTTCCTCCAGTGTCATTTTTGCAGGAAAAAAAAACTATTTAAAATCACGAGTCGCAGCTATTGCCGGCAAATGAATTGTTGGATCCGTAATACAGAGAACTGTCATTCATTGAAGTCATTGATAAAAAAATGCGTAGGGGTCCCCCCAAATTCAATAACCAGGCCCTTCAGGTCTGGGATGGATATTAAGGGGGACCCCAGCCAAAAAAAAAAAAAAATGGCGTAGGGTCCCCCTCAAAATCCATACCAGACCCTAGAGGTCTGGGATGGATTTTAAGGGGAACCCTAGCCAAAAAAAATGGCGTGGGGTCCCCCATAAAATCCATACCAGACCCTTTATCCGAGCACGCAACCTGGCAGGCCGCAGGAAAGGAGGGGGGGACGAGAGCGGCCCCCCCTCTCGCCTGAACCGTACCAGGCCACATGCCCTCAACATTGGGAGGGTGCTTTGGGGTCCCCCCCAAAGCACCTTGTCCCCATGTTGATGAGGACAAGGGCCTCATCCCCACAACCGTGCCCGGTGGTTGTGGGGGTCTGCGGGCGCGGGGGGCTTATCGGAATCTGGAAGCCCCCTTTAACAAGGGGACCCCCAGATCCCGCCCCCCCCCCCCCTGTGTGAAATGGTAAGGGGGTACAAAAGTACCCCTACCATTTCACCAAAAAAGTGGCAAAAATGGTAAAAATGACAGGAGACGGTCTTTGACAATTCCTTTATTAAAATCTCCTTTCTTCATCTTCTCCTTCCGGCATCTTCTTCCATCTTCTTCTTCCTTCGATTCGCTTCTTCTTCCTCCGGTCTTCTCGTCCTTCTCGTCCGGCGTCGTCCTTCTCGTCCGGCATCGTCGTCTCTTCTCGCAGGCCGCTCCTCGCAATGGGAGGCTCCCGCTCTGTGAGGCTCCGCTCCGGGTGACAGGTCTTGTATAACGAAGGCACCTGGTGACCCCGCCCCCCCTCTGACGTCATGGGGAAAGCCATAGGGAATTCCACATGACGTCCCCGTGCGTCAGAGGGGGCGGGGTCACCAGGTGCCTTCGTTATAAAAGACCTGTCACCCGGAGCGGAGCCTCACAGAGCAGGAGCCTCCCATTGCGAGGAGCGGCCTGCGAGAAGAGACGACGATGCCGGACGAGAAGGACGAGAAGACCGGAGGAAGAAGAAGCGAATCGAAGGAAGAAGAAGATGGAAGAAGATGCCGGAAGGAGAAGATGAAGAAAGGAAGAAGGAAGAGCAGAAGAAAGAAGAAAGAAGATTTTAATAAAGGAATTGTCAAAGACCGTCTCCTGTCATTTTTACCATTTTTGCCACTTTTTTGGTGAAATGGTAGGGGTAAGTACCCCCTTACCATTTCACACAGGGGGGGGGGGCCGGGATCTGGGGGTCCCCTTGTTAAAGGGGGCTTCCAGATTCCGATAAGCCCCCCGCCCGCAGACCCCACAACCACGGGCCAGGGTTGTGGGGATGAGGCCCTTGTCCTCATCAACATGGGGACAAGGTGCTTTGGGGGGGACCCCAAAGCACCCTCCCAATGTTGAGGGCATGTGGCCTGGTACAGTTCAGGCGAGAGGGGGGGCCGCTCTCGTCCCCCCCTCCTTTCCTGCGGCCTGCCAGGTTGCGTGCTCGGATAAAGGGTCTGGTATGGATTTTATGGGGGACCCCACGCCATTTTTTTTGGCTAGGGTTCCCCTTAAAATCCATCCCAGATCTGAAGGGCCTGGTTATTGAATTTGGGGGGACCCCTACGCTTTTTTTTTATCAATGACTTCAATGAATGACAGTTCTCTGTATTACGGATCCGACAATTCATTTGCCGGCAAATAGCCGCGAGTGATTTTAAATAGTTTTTTTTTCCTGCAAAAATGACACTGTGCGGGAACATTTCTCTATATTAGATATACTGAATCTCGAATCATTCGAAGCATTCGTTATATCCGCTATTATAATTTCTTTCATGTTAGTTGAAATTACATATTTGTTAGTTACAACAATACAACATTCGAATTGTTCTCTGTATTGCGGGAATCGGCAATTAGCCG
Source organism: Lithobates sylvaticus (assembly GCA_028564925.1). NCBI lineage: Eukaryota > Metazoa > Chordata > Amphibia > Anura > Ranidae > Lithobates > Lithobates sylvaticus. Next base: position 119,084,084 of record CM053031.1, read on the forward strand.
CGAGTGATTTTAAATGTCTTTTTTTCCTGCAAAAATGACACATTGTACAGAGAGAGTTCTAAACACGGGAAACATGACCCCATTCATAGACGTACTATAGAGTATATAGTATATAGAAGGGCGCAGGTTTCCCGTGTTTAGAACTCTCTCTGTACAATGTGTCATTTTTGCAGGAAAAAAAGACATTTAAAATCACTCGCGGCTAATTGCCGATTCCCGCAATACAGAGAACAATTCGAATGTTGTATTGTAACTAACAAATATGTAATTTCAACTAACATGAAAGAAATTATAATAGCGGATATAACGAATGCTTCGAATGATTCGAGATTCAGTATATCTAATATAGAGAACTGTTCCTGCAGTGTCATTTTTGCAGGAAAAAAAAACTATTTAAAATCACTCGCAGCTATTTGCCGGCAAATGAATTGTTGGATCCGTAATACAGAGAACAGTCATTCATTGAAGTCATTGATAAAAAAAAAAGCGTAGGGGTCCCCCCAAATTCAATAACCAGGCCCTTCAGGTCTGGGATGGATATTAAGGGGGACCCCAGCCAAAAAAAAAAAAAAAAATGGCGTAGGGTCCCCCTCAAAATCCATACCAGACCCTTGAGGTCTGGGATGGATTTTAAGGGGAACCCTAGCCAAAAAAAATGGCGTGGGGTCCCCCATAAAATCCATACCAGACCCTTATCCGAGCACGCAACCTGGCAGGCCGCAGGAAAGGAGGGGGGGACGAGAGCGGCCCCCCCTCCCGCCTGAACCGTACCAGGCCACATGCCCTCAACATTGGGAGGGTGCTTTGGGGTCCCCCCCAAAGCACCTTGTCCCCATGTTGATGAGGACAAGGGCCTCATCCCCACAACCGTGCCCGGTGGTTGTGGGGGTCTGCGGGCGGGGGGCTTATCGGAATCTGGAAGCCCCCTTTAACAAGGGGACCCCCAGATCCCGCCCCCCCCCCCTGTGTGAAATGGTAAGGGGGTACAAAAGTACCCCTACCATTTCACCAAAAAAGTGGCAAAAATGGTAAAAATGACAGGAGACGGTCTTTGACAATTCCTTTATTAAAATCTTCTTTCTTCTTTCTTCTGCTCTTCCTTCTTCCTTTCTTCATCTTCTCCTTCCGGCATCTTCTTCCATCGTCTTCTTCCTTCGATTCGCTTCTTCTTCCTCCGGTCTTCTCGTCCTTCTCGTCCGGCGTCGTCCTTCTCGGCCGGCATCGTCGTCTCTTCTCGCAGACCGCTCCTCGCAATGGGAGGCTCCCGCTCTGTGAGGCTCCGCTCCGGGTGACAGGTCTTGTATAACGAAGGCACCTGGTGACCCCGCCCCCCCTCTGACGTCATGGGGAAAGCCATAGGGAATTCCACATGACGTCCCCGTGCGTCAGATGGGGCGGGGTCACCAGGTGCCTTCGTTATAAAAGACCTGTCACCCGGAGCGGAGCCTCACAGAGCGGGAGCCTCCCATTGCGAGGAGCGGCCTGCGAGAAGAGACGCTGATGCCGGACGAGAAGGACGACGCCGGACGAGAAGGACGAGAAGACCGGAGGAAGAAGAAGCGAATCGAAGGAAGAAGACGATGGAAGAAGATGCCGGAAGGAGAAGATGAAGAAAGGAGAAGATGAAGAAAGGAAGAAGGAAGAAGGAAGAGCAGAAGAAAGAAGAAAGAAGATTTTAATAAAGGGATTGTCAAAGACTGTCTCCTGTCATTTTTACCATTTTTGCCACTTTTTTGGTGAAATGGTAGGGGTACTTTTGTACCCCCTTACCATTTCACACTGGGGGGGGGCCGGGATCTGGGGGTCCCCTTGTTAAAGGGGGCTTCCAGATTCCGATAAGCCCCCCGCCCGCAGACCCCCACAACCACCGGCCAGGGTTGTGGGGATGAGGCCCTTGTCCTCATCAACATGGGGACAAGGTGCTTTGGGGGGGACCCCAAAGCACCCTCCCAATGTTGAGGGCATGTGGCCTGGTACGGTTCAGGCGGGAGGGGGGGCCGCTCTCGTCCCCCCCTCCTTTCCTGCGGCCTGCCAGGTTGCGTGCTCGGATAAAGGGTCTGGTATGGATTTTGAGGGGGACCCCCACGCCATTTTTTTTTTTTTTTTTGGCCGGGGTTCCCCTTAAAATCCATCCCAGACCTGAAGGGTCTGGTATGGATATTTGGGGGGGACCCCACGCCATTTTTTTTTTTTTTTTTTGGCTGGGGTCCCCCTTAATATCCATACCAGACCTGAAGGGCCTGGTTATTGAATTTGGGGGGACCCCTACGCTTTTTTTTTTTTTTTATATCAATGAATGACTGTTTTTTAAATAGCTTTTTTTTCTGCAAAAATTACACTTTGAATTCGAATTCATTCGAATGCATTCGAATTCATTCGAATGCATTCGAATTCATTCGTTATATCTGCTATAATAATTTCGTTTGAATTAGTTGAAATTTGATATTGGTAGTTGGATTCGAATAATTTGGAGCTGAAATTCGTAAACGGAATTTTTCCTGCAAAAATGACACTTTGTCATTCGAATTCATTCGAATTCATTCGGCAACGAAATCCGTAAACGGAATTTCGTATTCCGTACGGAATTCGTAAAAAAAAAAAAAAAAATTCGTACTACAGATTCGTAAATTCGTACGAATTTCGAAAAATTCGTACGAATTACGAATTCGTACGAAACGAATCGCACATGTCTACGGTGTGAATGAGGGCTTAGAATGACTACTAATTGACATGCTAGTGCATCAGAGAGAAGGGTCGACAATGGCAGCCTCCATGTGTTTCTCATGAAACCTTACTTACACTTTACAAAATTGTGTAAATTGCCTATACTTCAAGCAACTTCAAGGTGCAATTGCTCCTTCACATTTCATATTTTGTACCTTAACCACTTTAATACAGGGCACTTTCACCCCCCTTCCTGCCCAGGCCAATTTTCAGCTTTCAGCGCTGTCTCATTTTGAATGACAATTGCACGGTCATGCAACACTGTACCCAAACAAAATTTTAATAATTTTGTTCCCACAAATAGAGCTTTCTTTTGGTGATATTTGATCACCACTGGGGTTTTTATTTTTTGCTAAACAAATAAAAAAAGACAGAAAATTTAGAAAAAATAAAAGTTTTTCTTTGTTTCTATTATAAAATTTTGTAAATAAGAACATTTTCTCCTTCACTGATGAGCACTGATGAGGTGGCACTTATATGCGGCACTGATAGGCAGTACTGATAAGCAGCACTGATGGGCACTGATAGATGGCAGTGATAGGCAGCTCTGACAGGCATCTCTAATGGGCACTGATTGGCATCCCTGTTGGGCTCTAGTGGGCATCCCTGGTAGGTCTGCACTGATAATGAATGTGCTGATTATCAGCGCAGACCCCACCTGTCAGGTATATTACATATATAAAAATATAAAGAAAATATTCCCTTATTTCTTGGTTGCAACAATGTTGTATAATTTGGAAGATATTTCCTTTCACCAGAAAAGCACCAAATACTAATCTAATGTCATTCGAAATTTTTACCAATCACAAACCTGTGAAATATTTGTCATTGTATTAATTAATGCCCTTATCAATCTATCTTAATCATACCTTATGCTGCGTTAACAAGTTACACAAATCATTATTCCCCCTGTGTGCATCGCAAAATTAAAGGGGAATAAAAAAGCTCTAAAATAATGTGATATTTTAATCTGCAGAATTTGTTCATAATATTTTAGGGTAAATATATGGTGTTATAAAAATTATGTAATTCTTGCATTGGGGAAAAAAATACTGAAAAACGCATCGTTTTACTATTTATTGCCAACAAAAACCAAGAAAATAAAAGTATATGTATCCAAATTTTCTGCCAAATTAAAGCCCTATCTGTCCGCAAGAAAAAAATAAATAAAAATGTATAATATGTTGGCGTAGACCAGGGGTCTCAAACTGGTGGCCCTCCAGCTGTTGCAAAACTACAAGTCCCATCATGCCTCTGCATGTGGGAGTCATGCTTGTAACTGTCAGTCTTGCAATGCCTCATGGGACTTGTAGTTTCACAACAGCTGGAGTGCCGCCAGTTTGAGACCCCTGCCATAGACACTCCTAAACCTTGTGGACGGCCTTCCCAGAAGAGTTGAAGCTGTTATAGCTGCAAAGGGTGGGCCAACTCAATATTGAACCCTACGGACTAAGACGCCATTAAAGTTCATGCGTGTGTAAAGCAGGGGGTCTCAAACTGGCGGCCCTACAAGTCCCATCATGCCTCTGCCTGTGGGAGTCATGCTTGTACCTGTCAGCCCTGCAATGCCTCATGGGAATTGTAGTTTTGCAACAGCTGGAGGGCCACCAGTTTGAGATCCCTGGCGTAGACTATAAAACCTAAGAGATGTGATGTATGGAACCAGAACATTGGCAAAAAGTAAAAAAGAAGAAAAAAGACTGGGGACTCAAATGGTTAACATAAATAGTACTCTAACATCAACAACGTTATAAACTACTGTTGGTTATAATAAACCAACACTGGGTGATGCCCACTTTTACATTTCATTTTGTTTTACTCATATTGTATGCTTCAATTACAGTGCAATGTAAGATGTTCTTCCATCAGAGACTTTGTACATATCCCTGATGTGTATGATAAAGGCAAAACATTCAGGAATAAAGTGGCCACTGGGGACCCTATCTGCATGAGACTTGTACGTTCCTCCCCATTATATATATGGATTTCCTCTGGGTGATCCAGCCCCCCCAAATCAAAAAAAATCATGCTTGTAGGTTAATTGGCTTGTGATGAAATTGGCCCTCGATTGTGTAGATATGAGTGCTATCTCTGTTGGAAAATTAGACTGTAAGCTCCTTTGGGGGTAGCGGATAATGTGATGTGCTTCTATATACTCTGAAAAGCACTGAATATTACGATGAAACCATATAAATAAGTAAACGGTTTAAGACGTTTTACAATTTGAAAACTCTTCAAAGAACATATTAACACATATAGAAACACTAATTGCAAATACGTGTTTTTATGTCATATAATTAGAAACTAGTTATAATAAGTGTACCATAATTAATTATATTATAATGTAAAACTGCCTACTAGCATTAGATAGCAACCAACAGTGCATTCAGAACTTGGATGCTATAGTTTCTTTCTACTTAAAGATCTTTCTATTCTTTCTTTTCAGGCTAACTTTAATGTTGGTGCCTAGGACGGGGAGGGTTAGTGCTGTGAGTGCCAGCTGTCTTATGGAAAACAGTAAGGATCTAACAGGAAAATCCACTATGGTCAGTCAACCAACTTTGCCTTGTGTTGGTTCAGCCAGAGAGGGACAAGGTCTCTGGGGGCCTACAAACATAAGAATGTTCTCAGATCTCATCTTAAACTGTAAGAAATCAGCATTATTTTTTCATGGCGGCCTCAATTTAAAGGGACCCTGTCAGTACTTTTACAAATTTGCATAAATAAATTCCTGACATGTCACAATATAACACAATGGTTATTTTTTTTTAAATAGCTCTACCTTTTATCTTTAAAACACAGTCATTGAGCTCCAGGCAGTTGAATGTGACTAGACTGAGTTGATGTGTCATCAGTCTGTTGATCAGCCATGAAGGTCCCTGTTCAGGCACTTCCCTTTAGAAGGTGACAACTGATTCCCATTTGTGCTCCTGTGTTTTCACCCTGTCACAGGAGCCTCTGGTTAATGAGACTACAGGTGACCAAGCCAACACACATTTCTCAAGCTAGTTCACCACTGTCACTATCAGAAAGTCAGAAAAGACTCTGCTCTGTATATATATATATATATATATATATATATATATAAATACATACACACTAGATTACCCAGTCTTAATCCGTAAGGTTCAACATTGAGTTGGCCCCCAGCCTTTGCAGCTATAACAGCTTCAACTCTTTTGGGAAGGCCATCCACAAGATTTAGGAGTATGTCTATAGAAATGTATGACCATTCTTCCAGAAGCACATTTGTGAGGTCAGACACTGATGTGAATGAGAAGGCCTTTGTGCACTGGTGTTTAGTCATGTTGGAACAAGAAGGGGCCATCCCCAAACTGTTCCCACAAAGTTAGGAGCATGAAATTGTCCAAAATGTCTTGGTATACTGAGAGTTCCCTTCACTGGAACATGGGGGCCAAGCCCAACTCCTGAAAAACAACCCCACACCATAATCCCCCCTCCCTAAAATGATTTGGACCAGTGCACAAAGTAAGGTCCATAAAGACATGAATGATCGAGTTTGGGGTGGAGGAACTTGACTGGACTGCACAGAATCCTGACCTCAACCCGATAGAATACCTTTGGGATGAATTAGAGTGGAGACTGGGAGTCAGGCCTTCTCGTCCATATCAGTGCCTGACCTCACAAATACATTTCTGGAAGAATGGTCAAATATTCCCATAGACACACTGCTAAACCTTGTGGACAGCCTCCCCAGAAGAGTTGAAGCTGTTATAGATGCAAAGGGTGGACCAACTCAATATTGAACCCTACTGCAAAAGACTGGGATGCAATTAAAGTTCATGTGCGTGTAAAGGCAGGAGTCCCAATACTTTTGGTAATATGAGTGAGTACATCCCTCACATTTTTGTAAAGATTTTATTATATCTTTTCATGTGACAACACTGAAGAAATTTCACTTTGCTACAATGTAAAGTAGCGAGCGTACAGCTTGTATAACAGTGTAAATTTGCTGTCCCCTCAAAATAACTCAACACACAACCATTATCGTCTAAAGCGCTGGCAGCAAAATTGAGTACACCCCTAAGTGAAAATGTCCAAATTGGGCCCAATGTGTTAATATTTTGTGTGGCCACCATTATTTTCCAGCACTGCCTTAACCCTCTTGGGCATGGAGTTCACCAGAGCTTCATAGGTTGCCACTGGAGTCCTCTTTCACTCCTCCACGATGACATCACAGAGCTGGTGGATGTTAGAGACCTTGCGCTCCTCCACCTTCCATTTGAGGATGCCCCACAGATGCTCAATAGGGTTTAGGTCTGGAGAAATGATTGGCCAGTCCATCACCTTTAACCTCAGCTTCTTTAGCAAGGTAGTGGTCATCTTGGAGGTGTGTTTGGGGTTGTTATCAATGGTCTCTGAAGGGAGGGGATCATGCTCTGTTTTAGAATGTCACAGTACATGTTGGCATTCATGGTTCCCTCAATGAACTGTAACTCCGCAGTGTAGGAAGCACTCATGCAGCCCCAGACCATGACACTCCCACCACCATGCTTGACTGTAGACAGGACACACTTGTCTTTGTACTCCTCACTTGGTTGCCGCCACACACGCTTGAAACCATCTGAATTAAATGTATTTTACTTGGTCTCATCACAGGACATGGTTCCAATAATCCAAGTCCTGAGTCTGCTTGTCTTCATCAAACTATTTGCAGGCTTTCTTGTGCATCATCTTTAGAAGAGGTTTCCTTCTGAGACGACAGTCATGCAGACCAATTTGATGCAGTATGCGGCATATAGTCTTAGCACTGACAGGCTGACCCCCCACCCCTTCAACCTTTGCAGCAATGCTGGCACCACTCGTACGTCTATTTCCCAAAGACAACCTCTGTATATGGCGCTGAGCACGTGAACTCAACTTCTTTGGTCGACCATGGCGAGGCCTGTTCTGAGTGGAACCTGTCCTGTTAAAGCGCTGTATGGTCTTGGTCACCATGCTGCAGCTCACTTTCAGGGTATTGGCAATCTTCTTAGAGCCTAGGCCATATTTATGTAGAGCAATAATTCTTTGTTTCAGATCCACAGAGAGTTCTTTGCCATGAGGTGCCATGTTGAACTTCCAGTGACTAGTATGAGAGACTGAGAGTGATAATACCAAATGTAACACACCTGCTCCCCATTCACACCTGAGACTTTGTAACACTAATGAGTCACATGACATCGGGGAGGGGTAATGGTTAATTGTGCCCAATTTGGACATTTTCACTTAGGGGTGTACTCACTTTTGTTGCCATTGGTTTAGACATTAATGGCTGTGTGTTGAGTTATTTTGAGGGGACAGCAAATTGACACTGTTATATCAGCTGTACACTCACTACTTTACATTGTAGCAAAGTGTAATTTCTTCAGTGTTGTCACATGAAAAGATATAATAAAATATTTACAAAACTGTGAGGGGTGTACTCACTTTTGTGAGATACTGTATATATATATATATAGTGAATGATATGCCATTGAATTAGGGTTTAGGTCTACTTTAAAGAGGAGCTGCACCGTAAAAAAAAAAAAATTAAAGTCAGCAGCTACAAATACTGCACCTGCTGACTTTTAATAATTGGACACTTACCTGTTCCAGGATCCAGCGATGTCGGCAGTAGATGACGAGCAATCACTCGTCCCTCGGCTGCCCCCGCCGCCATCCTCTGTCAGGGAATCAGGAAGTGAATCGTTGCGGCTTCACTGCCCGGTTCCCTACTGAGCATGCGCGAGTCGCGCTGCGCGTCTTCACTGTCTTGACTGTGTTTCCCAGGACGCAACGGGGGGGGCGGGGCATATTCGGCTAGCTGTTCCCAGGAGTGGGTGCAGATACCTGGATTATACAGGTATCTGCACCCCCCTCCCCCCTGAAAGGTGCCAATTGTGGCACCGGGGGGGGGGGGATTCCGATGAGCAGAACTTCCACTTTAGGGTGGAGGTCCGCTTTAAGTTCAAGTGTTATGATAAAATGTGAATCTGAACTTGCATTGAAGATACCTTTAAATCAAGTTTGCTCACAGTGGACCCAGAGACTCTGGTGTAATTAATAAGCAATTTGACTATTAATGTACTGGCTACCATTTGGAGTCTATCTTGCAGATGGCTTACACACATGAAAAAAATTTAATAAAAAGGTAAAGTGATGACAGTTCTGAGCCTAGAGAAATGTATTTGTTTCTCCTCTTTACTTACCTTTGAGCCTATTGCAGTAGAAAATTAAAGAACCCTGCAAGCTGAACAAGTTGAGAATATTTCCCTTGAGCTCTGTAAAGTGATCATTTGTGTTCTCATTGAAATGTGTTATTTGGGCAAATGAAAAGTGGAGAATTCTTACCCGCCAAGTCCACACTGAAATATTTCCACTTTGCACTTAAATATTGTGAGCAGCAATTTGATTAAAAGGCTTTTAAAATAAACAAAATTGCAAGTTAATGGAACTCATAAAATGCTCTCCAGGCATGCCTAAGATTCAGAACTACTTTGTTAAGATTGGATTTAATGGTGCTGTTTGCCTTGGTTAGTAATTGAAATGTTTCACCAACCAGCATGATAGCTGATATCTAAATGCAGAAAGCAGTGGCTTATTGAGGTGACCTCACACCGGTTAGCTAACACACAAAGAAAAAGTGCTGTACACCTATATGGAATCTGACTCTAGGTTCTTCAGCTACTGCTTGGCATCACAGAGCCCTGCTTCTTCCTCCTGGCATATTACTGTACCCAGAGGCCCAGATAGAAAGCAATTGTGCTGCAAGTTTGAAAATTACTTGCTAAGCTATTGCTAGACTTGCCCTTCACAATTTTTTTGCACAATTGCAGCAAGTCCACATTCCATGACTCCAGATCAACTTTCTTTGCAAACATTCTGCAAGTCTGCAGTTGTGTTGTGCAGTAGTCATCCCACCACAGGGGTCACAGTGGCTGAATTGTCATGCTGTAGACTTGCAGAGCTCTTGCTGTAGACTCACCACTGCAACTTTGCTCTTGCTAGAGACTTGCCATGCAAATTTGCTACAAACTGGAAAAGTATCAACTTGAACTTGTGCTTCAAGTGCTCTGCAAGTGTACAACTTGCCAGTGAAAATGTGCAGCATGTTAACAGACTTACAATTCAACATTCCCTTAAATTTGTCGCAAGTTATCCTTGCTATCTGGAAGGGACAGATGCAGCATCCAGCTCCGCTGCCTGCAGCTTGTCAAAGTCTATGGCAGGCTGCAGCATGAGGGGGCTAAATGCTGTACTGAGCGGGACTTGCATTAGGGCCCTCTACATTCAGGGATGCACCTGTCTCTTCAGGACACAGGATGGACAGCAGCTTGACGCCCCTGTGTGCAAGGGGTCTTAAGCCAGCCATATATGGGTCAAAACACAAACAAAAAAATTCACCTTGAAAGAACGATTGCTGAATTTTTGAAAATTTGTGTGCCCGCAGCAACAGGTGATATTCGTGCGGCCATCAAAAAATGACTGATCAAATATGTTGGAAATTTTTGGGAGAATGAACTATTATCTAATCGTTGATGGGGGATTCGTTTGAGAAAGAAAAAATTGAAAAAGAAATGCACATGAGCCAGGAAAGTTGTGAACCGGAAGGGAACATTGGGATGCCTGAAGAACATTCTCTGCCACATTTCTTGACCAGCATTCACTGTCACTGCAAAGCAGAGATATTTAGGAATAAGATGAAATGGTGATATTTAATAGAATATATGCCTTTTTCAAGACATAGGCAGCTTGCATCAATGTGTAATCCACATTTGATGGTAGTTGAATTGCAAGTAAGGTATGATAAAACTGCACCGCATTATTTCCAGCTAATGAAAGGAAAAAAATGTGGTGTTCTCGGGGCATTTTTCGGAAACTGTGATGGCACAATTGCATGCAAAACTGAACTAAATTTATACTTCTGTTAGACAGATCATTCGTTTTTCAAACCATCTATGACCTAAGGGTAACTGAAATAGAGAGCATCTTTAACCACCCCAACCCCCGTGTGCTATTATTATTTTTTTTTTATCCATTTTTACCTTTACAGTAGTTATCCACCCAGCAAATCCAGTGTTGTTTTTATGTAAAACATTGTTCTGCCGCCATTCATTCTGACATAAATTCATTGTGAATGGCACCCGAACAAACCTTGCTTGCAGCCCAGTACAATATGTGTTGTGGTGTGTTCCACTGTAAAAAAAAATGCTACATGCACCATTTTTTGGGTGCAATTTGGTACAGTAGACAGCCAATGAAAATGAATGGACTGCCTTAATGCAACAAACGTGCGTGTGTGTTAAACAAATTGAAAAGGTGTAAGTGGGCTCTAAAAATAGTACAAAAAAACTGAATACGGTATACATGTCATGTATCAACCAACTTAATCAAATCTGTAATTTGAATGTGACTGTTTGTTATAGTAAACCCAAAACACCTCTCCCCCATTTTATTTGATTTATTTAGTAATCCGCTTCATACTTTACTACTATTAAACTTCAGCTCTACTGATGTCCTGGTTAATGACATTCCTAGCAAAATTAACATATGGGCTTATTTAACAATGCATTAACTCACAGCAATAATTCTAAATTCACTTTCCTGAAGCCGGGCCAAAACAGAGTTCCTAGTGATTGCTTTGGGTACTACACTTTACACCAGGGATATGCAATTAGCAGACCTTCAGCTGTTGCAGAACTACAAGTCCCATGAGACATAGCAAGACTCTGACAGCCACAAGCATGACACCCAGAGGCGGAGGCATGATGGGACTTGTAGTTTTGCAACAGCTGGAGGTCCACTAATTGCATGTCCCTGCTTTACACCATTTTACTGAATAAGCCCAACAGTGTATGGAGGCCCACCAAGAGATACATCTGAGGCCCCCTCAAACTGTCCCTGAAAGCTTGAATCTGATTGAAAGCTCAGGGAAAAATAACTCCAGTTCCTATTAAGAAAAGAACCTGTTGATTCACAAGGGTTAAAATATGGTAAAACTCTCCAATTTGAATTACGTTGGAAAAAAAATGTCCATGAGGTTAAAAAAGAATATGCACCCTTAGCTGAAGTGATGCTCCAAGGGATGATACCCAGGCTAATTGGCCATGCTGACACCAGATCCTGAATGGATTGACCTATCCCAAACTGATAATTCAACTACCTGCCTACTGCTGGTAAACAGATACCATATCATAGGGGCCGAGTTTGAATTAGGCCTTGTACACACAATGAGATTATCGGACGAATGATCATCAATTTTTTTTGCATGTTAGTCCTAATATTGAATGCGAATAGATTACTAAAGTACGAAAATTCTTGTACGGTAGAAAATTTTTTGGAAGCAATGTATTTGTATTGTATTCTTGGCTGAAAACTGTACTGATTAAATGAAAATCGTCTGCCACATCTGTTCCAGTGATCATCTGCCACATCTGTCCCAGTGATCATCTGCGCACATCTATCTGTGATCATCTGCGCACATCTATCTGTGATCATCTGCCACATCTGTCCGTGATCTGTGCACATCTGGTGAACATCTGTCCATGATCATCTGCCACATCTGTCCCAGTGAACATCTGCGCACATCTGTCCATGATCATCTGCCCCATCTGTCCCAGTGAACATCTGCACACATCTGTGCCCGGGGACCAACTTCTGTCACTCATCTGACACATCTGTCACAGTAATCTGTCAACATGGCTAAGAAATTACTCATCAGTGAGAAGGCTTTCCATACACTCCAGAATATGTCAGACGAGAGTAGCAGGGAAATCTCTCCTTCAGACTTGGATAGCGAGTATGAGCCAGTAGAAAGAAGTGACTCTGAAATGGAAACTGAGGAGGATAGAATCCTAACAAAGAGACTCAGGAGCCTTCAAAAATGTGATAGGTAGTCAGGAAATTAAATGTGTAATTTATGCCTTAAGAAAGCCTGACGGTGCTACTTGAATGTTGGGCCTCTGTTTGTGGCCAGGTTGTAGAAAAGTCTCACACATGTGGTAGCGCCATACTCAGGAAGAGTAGCATAATGTATTTTGGGGTGTCATTTTTGCTATGTACATGCTATGTATTAGAAATATCTTATAAATTGACAACTTCTGTAAAAAAAATAAAAGGAGTAGCAGAGTTTTCTTTCCACATTTTTCATAAACTTGAGGAAAAAAATTACATGTTCAAAAGACTCATTATGCCTCATAGAATATATTTTGGGCTGCTTTCTTTCCAAAATGGGTTTGTTTTGTGGGTAAATCCATTGTCCTGATGCTCCAGGGCCTTCAAAAATGTGATAGGTCGTCAGCAAATTAAATGTGTAATTTAGGCCTTTAGAATGCCTGATGATGCTATTTGAATGTTGGGCCTCTGTAGGCCAGGCTATAGAAAAAGTCTCACACATGTGGTATCACCATACTCTGGATAAGTAGCATAATGCATTTTGGGGTGTCATTTTTGCTATGTACATGCTATGTGTTAGAAATACCTTTATATATTATAAATTGGCAACTTGTGTATTTTAATTTTCTTTCCACAATTTCCAAAACCTTGCAGGAAAAATTACATGTTCAAAAAACTCATTATACCTCATAGAATATACATTGGGGTGTTTGCTTTCCAAAATTGGGTCATTTTGTGGATAATTCCACTGACCTGGTGCTCCAGGGCCTCCAAAAATGTGATAGATAGTCAGGCAACTAAATGTGTATATTTATGCTACTAGAACACCTGATGGCGCTCCCTGCATGATGGGCCTCTCTATGTGGCCAGGCTGTGGTAAAAAGTCTCACACATGTTGTATCGCCATACTCAGGAGGAGTAGCAGAATATATTTTGGGGTGTAATTGGAAGTTTAGCTATGCCATGTGTGAGAAATAACTTGTTAATATGACAATTTTGTGTAGAAAAAAAAAATCTTAATTTTTCAAACAATTGGGGGCAAAAAATTGCAACTTCAAAAAACTCACTATGCCTCTTACTGAATACTTTGGACTGTCATATTTACAAAAAGGGGTCATTTGGGGTATTTGTACTGTTTAGACATTTTAGGGCCTCAAGAAATGAGATACACAGTCAGTACATCAGGATTGATCAATTTTTTGTGATACGTAGCATAGCTTGTAGACACTAACTTTGGCACAAAACATGTTAAAAGGGCTTTCACACAAACCAATTATCATACACTTATCATGATTTTTTATCAAAGACATGTAGCAGAAAACATTGATACATATATTGATTTTATTGGATTTCTTTTAAAACAGAAAGTAGAAAATATTTATTTTCAAAAGTTTCACTCTTTTTTTGCTTATTTTGCAAAAAATAAAAAACCCAGTGGTCAATAAATACCACCAAAATAAATCTCTATTTGTGTGAACAAAATGATACAAATTTGGTACAGTGTAGCATGTCTGAGTAATTGTCATTCAAAGTGCGATAGCACGGAAAGCTGAAAATTGGTCTGGGAAGGAAGGGGGTGAAAGTGCCCAGTATTGAGGTGGTTAAGTATGGTCCAAGCTTGCGATAACAAATGTGATAACTATGGCAATGGTCAGACAGGTGGGGGCCCAGTGATTGGTTTAAAAAAGGCTTATATGCAAGTTATTGGCCATAAAAGGGATATGGAGATCCTGGTGCCGCCCTGGGGGACATGTATCAATTAAATTTTTTTTTTGAAAAAAGATAGTTTTTTCAGTATCAGTGATTTTAATGATGCTGAAAGTGCAACTATAAAAATGAAAAAAATATTTTAAATATAGTGCCTGAGGGGTTCTCTAAAGCTGGCCATACACGGGTCGAATTTCGAAAGATCTTTCTTTCGAAAATCTTCTCCAAGAATTTTCGTATGAATTTCGCACCATTAGTGGGCTGCAGCAACGGCCGATTTTCGTGCGGCCATCGAATTTAAAAAATCCAACATGTTGGAAATTTTTTAAAAAAACGAACGATTTTCAAACCAATGATGGGAGAATCGTGCGAGAAATGTAATCGAAAAAGAAATGCGCATGTGCAAGAAAAGAAGATTCCCGGAAAGAAAAGAAGTATCCCAGACAAGAAAATTCTTTTCTGTAGGAACATGAGGTGAAATTGAAGGTTTGGTTAGTCGAATTTCGAAATCAATGGTGGCACCATTGAATCACAAAATGCACGAATTTTCTGATTTTCAAAAGAAAGATCTTTCGAAATTCGACCCGTGTATGGCCAGCTTTAGTCTGCCCTTTAAAGTGGTGCAGCTGTACCGTGTATAGAACATTCTGCAGCAAAACTGACATTTCTTAAGGTAAAAAAAACAAGTTAAATCCCATTTAAAACGACTTGCGGTTTAATTGCCAGCATCTGGCTATTGAAAAGAATTATGTAAAAAAACGGCATTGGGGCCCCCCAAAACCCATACAAGTCGCCACCCACCCCTCCTGAACCATACCAGATTTTTAAAATCCATATCAGACCCGCAGGGCCTGGTATGGACTGGGGGGACCCCGCACAGTTTTTTTTCTTACATTCTTTTTAAATCATTTTACATGGGATTTGACCCATTTTTTTCTTTAGAAATTTCAGTTTTTCTGCTCTATGCATGCTACAGATGCTGCGAACCAAACGGGGGGGGGGGGGGGGGTGGGGGGTTGGGCATTTGGCCCATCTCTACTTGTGAGATGCCTGCGATAACTTACTGCACATTTTCATGCAGTATTGAAAGCATAATTCAGAAATATAACACGTGCAAGATTTTAAGGAGAGTTTTTGTGAATTACAGCGTTTTTTTCAACATACGTGGTAAAATATCGCTTAGGGAATTGTGCCCAATGTCAAGGCTAACAACTGCCTATTTATTTCTTTGTATTGTTATTCGGCTACAGAAAACTTTTCAGTTCTTCCAACTTTTTCATCATGTGGTGTTCCTGTTAAATTTCACACCTTTCAGATCGTATCTGCTTTTTTTTACTTCACATCCAAGACAAATTACATATCTACTCGGCTTTACCACTGAATGCCTGCATGGTAAAAAATATTGTTTCTGAAATTCTGTCAGTTAGTACTTTCTGCAAAAAACAAATAGAATCTTTCCGACATTCTTGAGGATTTCAGTGACTGATGCCACAGATTTTAGCTGTTCTGAAACACTCATTTATTGCATCAATGATATCTATATATGTGCAGCAAGCTTTATACAGACCTAGAGATAAATTAACCGCAAAACAATTCATTCCATGGAAACTTTTTTTTTTCCTTTTGATTTTTCATTTTACAGACTCATTCAATTTCAGAAGGGATTATAGGTTACAATGCACTGCAGCTGGGTATGAACAATAATAGGATGTTTTATATCTGTAGATTTTCCTTATTTCATAGAAGAATGTCAGACTGTTGGATGTCTGGCTTGTTGCTGACAGAACTGACAGGTTTGTCAACTCTGTAAGGCTTTGTACACATGGGTACTGACTGTAGAACCATATTGAATGTTTGTGTGAATCCAGAATGCATCTTAATTAGTCTGGAATGAAAGGTGACAGGACTTGAACCTGCGTCTGGTAATGACTCTTCTCACTGAGCTACCTGAGATGCTGGACAACATCCTGTCTGATCCATTAGACAACCTTGTCTTGTGCCTTGACTTCTGTTTACCCTTGAACTCTTCGCTCTTCCCATGAACTTCCTGATTTAAGCCACGTCTCTGCACTTCCTCTTTGCCAGGTTATTGTGCTTTCTCAGCCAGTGCCTTGCTCTTGTCCATATTTTGTTACCACTCGCTATTGACCCTTGTCTTGTTCCTCGACTACTCTTTTGCCTGATCCCAACCTGAAACTACTCGTTATCGATTTTGGCTTGTTTACTGACCAAGCTTCAGTTTGTTTCTTATCTGCTTATCTGCTACTGGACCCCGGCTTGCTCAGCTTCCTGGTGGGGCTATCATGAGGACCGCGACCTGGTACTAACTCGCAGGTAAATTAATTTCCACTATAAGGAGCTCTGGTGAACACTGGTTAGTAATTAGACTCTGCACCTAAGGTGAGCCTGCGTCATCTGCCAGGGTGACTGCATGTGTACCCATGGTCGGTGGTAGTTCTGCAACTGCTATAGCAACTGGTCTTCGAACCTGATTGTGACAAAAGGGAATGGATGTGCAGAATAAACGACAAAAATAGCTGCAGCGTTCTCTGCTAAATTAAGCATCTCAGGCACTTTTTCAGGTCCAGCATTTGAATGCGCATACCAAACATCCCAATGGTGTATGAAATCTTACACCCACAAGCCTCAGAACAATCATATTTGGATAAAATGGCATAATTTTAAAGAGGCTCTTCACCCAAAATGGGAAGCTCTTTTTGGGGACTTTTTTTTTGGAAGGGGGTGGGGGGAGTGGGTACCTAGTTTTTAATAGGTACATGCTCTTTTTCCACTTGGATCATCTAGGCCAGCAAGCTCCAAACTACGACCCTCCAGCTGTTGCGGAACTATAAGTCTCTTGAGACATTATAAAACTCTGATATTCACAGACATGTCTAGGCATGATGGGAATTGTAGTTCCTGAACAACTGGAGGGCCATTGTTTGGAGATCCTGGTCTAGGCGATCCAAGTAGATAGTTCAGCCCCCCTTTTGCTTGCAGCCTTCTGGGACACATCACAGATCCCAGAAGGCACAGGACCCTTCACAAAGCACAAAGTGGCTGTAAAGCAGCAAGGAGACATAGCCGGCTTCCCACTCAAGACATTGCCACGGACTCAAAGACCATGAAAGAACCGGCCCTGGTGAAGACAGCGCTGGATCCTTGGACAGGTAAGTGTCCTTTTAAAAAAAGGGGGGGGACTGAAGATCCTCTTTAACATGGCAGGCATAGTTTAACCACTTCAGTACTGGGCACTTTCACCTCCTTCCTGCCCAGGCCAATTTTCAGCTTTCAGCGCTGTCGCACTTTAAATTACAATTGAGCAATCATGCAACACTGTACCCATATGGACGTTTTATCATTAATTCACAAAAGTAGAGCTTTATTTTGATGGTATTTAATCACCACTGGGTATTTTTATTTTATGCTAAACAAACTAAAACGGACCAAATATTTTGAAAAAAATAAAGTTTTTATTTTATATTCTGTTAGAAGATTTTGCAAATAAGTCGTTTTTCTCCTTCACTGATCTGCGCTGATGAGGCGGCACTTATTCGCACTGACGATTGCTTGCATCGGGGGTGCACAGAGGGCTTGGTTTCAGGAGGATGTCCATGGATGCCCTTTCAGAACAACAGAGACACTCTGTAGCCTTATTTCAGCTATAGCGCGGTTCTGAGGTGGTTCAGCATTTTTGAAGTTTTGAGTTAAAAATATATATCGAAAATAAAACCTCAGCTGCCAAATGTCCTAAAATAACTCTATAGTAGGCCCCAGGGTGTGGTATGTACAGAGTGCATGGTTCTGGATTCCATTATGCACAGGGACTGGGGTTCTGGAGTGTGTTACATACATAATGCAGGGCTCAGGAGAGCACTAGGTACAGACTGCAGGGTTCTGGAGTGCCTTTTGCACAGGAAGCAGGGTTCTGCAGTGCGTTCCCAGGCCAGCAATGTATAAATGCGAGCTGTTTCCCTATGAACTGTTTTTTTAACAAAGAGGACAGGTATGGGTAGCAGTCCCGCTCATCCCTGGCATTAAAGGTTGGATTTGACAGCTGCCCTCTCTCATTGTGGCTGCACATCCAGCCGGCTTGCTCACCAATCCCTGGCTTTGCTGGATGCTGCAGGTCCTGCTGGGTTAGAAGTTAACATACTCTATAATCAACAGATGGCGTTATGTCGGACAAAGCCCCAGTACTGCGCGACCACAGGACAAAGGTTAAAATGCAGGAAAGTATCGCCCAATCCAGGACTGTTGGGAGGTATGTTTAAAGACCGCAAGGAAATGTCAAAGCACTGCTTGATCAAAAAGACTTGACATCCGGTGAGACAGGGGAACTAAAAGTTACAAAAAGGGTACACAAAATAATAGCAACACTAACCATATAGTCATATCAAATAGCTTCAGTCCTTCTTCAAATGCTATCATAAAAGTCCTGAAATGTGCCTGTGAGAATTTTAATAAAAAAATTTTAATGGACAAGCCTTCAGTTTGTTTGATGTATAGAGGATATGGATTTTGTATTAAATTCTACGTGTCCCAGGGACTTCCTTTAAAGGCTTCATTCTGTTTAGATTTTTTAGTTGTATAAGGCATGGAAAACATTTAAGCGGCTCAATATTTGGCTCTTTTTGCGCTCAGTTAGTTGCCTCTTGTTATTAAAGGGATACTTGGCAAACTGAAAACTGTTAACCAACCCAACGTAACTGATTTCATAATGACTGATTTAGTGATGATTACTTAATTGAAGATTAAAATTAATAGCATTTATGTTCCTTTGTTCACCATCTACAGATAAAGATTAATCAATCGATAAATAGCTAGATAGAAAGGCAGGCCACATCAGTCATATTAATAGCAGAACAATGCTAGTAATAGCACAGCATCACTGTGTAGCACAGACATTTAACATCAGGATTTGCTGGATTTGACCAACCTTTTGCCAGTTATATTAAAGCCCATCTATATGAAAGACTAGCAGTCTTGCAGTTGTAAAGCTGAAGTATGAATACTGAAATCAATCATTAACATTAGCCTCTGTCCCCAGTTGATGCCTCTTACAGCGAAATGTGTTGGGTGGAGCCGTTTTGTGTGACGCCACTACGTACCAGCCTGCAGGCAAAGCCGCAGCCGTGTAGAACATTTTCTTTGCTTCCTAAATGTCTTTTTCATGTAAGTGCAGTGGATTTTTTAAATAAGTGTAAGGCTGTTTCTCAAACAACTTATGTTTTTTCATGCAGTTGGTATTTTTTCATGCAGCCTTGCTCTGCCATGCAGCCACGTTCTCATACTACCTACGTTTCTAACATAACTCACATTTTTAGGTTACTCACATTCTGATATAGCTTTCGTTCCTCACGCAGCTTACATTTCTCAGTCAGCTCACGTTTTTCGCGCAGGTCATGTTCCTCTCCCTTTGTTTGCCAGGTACCAGTTATGTGTTTCTCCATGACTGATTTGTCACATTTATTTTTATAGTTTCATGAGTTTTGTATCACATCTTCACGATTAGTTTGGCATCTCCACTGCAGTTACCTGTCACTTTTTTAGGTTCACGCGGATTGAGTTGGTCGTTTATAATTGGCTTTTGTGGTGTCTCCTCATCCGTATCACATACGTACACCTCAATTTCCTTTTTTGTTTTACATATTACCACCTACATCGGTTGCCTGACACGTTTTCAGGTTTCGAGGCCTGAGTTTACGTTTTTAATTTGCCTGTTACACCTCAGGTAGCTCAGCCTGGTAGTTTCACAAACTGGCATATTCGGTTCCGTTTCTTAAGTTTTGTTTCATATTCAGGGGCCGGGGGGTGGCCGGTTGGTTGCAGGTAAGTCCTGGGGTCCGTTGTTACGTTCTTGGTTATGTCAAGTATATTTTTTTCGTTTTTTGCAGGTCATGTCGCAAGCAGCAGATATTGGGGACTTCGATTCCATCCCTCCTTCTCTGGCTAGGGGGTCGGAGTGCGATAGCTCACCCTCTCTCAGAACCTGGACTGTCCTGAGGCTAATGGCAGAAATAATGAGGCTAATGGCAGGATTTCATACCTGGCATCGGCCTGGAAAGCCCAGCTTTTTAGGTTACTGTTCCCTTGTGCGTCAGACGCAAGTGTGGAGGAAGTTACCCTGCAGACTGTGGCTTCTTCCCTGTCTCAAATCCACACTACCCTAAGTTTCCTGGCTACGTCCTGCCAAGAGTTGCGTAATAGGGTGGAGGTTTTGGAGAGTCATTTAAATTCAGCTCCTGGAGCTGCTACCGGCCCTGTGGCTTCAGCTGGTTTCGGGACCCCCTCGGTACTTAGGCCTGTACCGGTAGGCCCAGATAATAACTTGTGTGCTCCCCCCCGTTACCCCACCACATTTTATTCCAGGTAACATTAAGAAGGATATCCTGCTAGGCAAGGATGTTAACCTGTGGTGGTCAAGACCAGGGATCACAGGCTTAGTTGCAAGTTGTCCATCCCTGAGTTTGTCCTGGCTTTTAGTCTCTACAGAGACATTATTTGCTCTGTGAATCTGCTTATTCGGGAAGAGTTGGACCTGTACCTATATACGGTGGTCGAGTTAGGCCATAAGTTTGGGGGGTCTAACTTTTATGATTATCACCGGTCATTTTCCGCCAAGGCTGCGGCCCGTTTTGCTCAATTTCAAGTGGTGAAGTTTTGGAGCAATATAGATACCGAATTGTTTTCCCGGGCTCAGGTCTCGGGTGTGCGTGACTTGTCAGTCGTCTAAGTACACAGTGTACTGGTGCCCCAATTCAGAGGTTCCTGCACTACCTAGCACATCCAGGGGGTCAGGTGTTTCCCATCCTCAGGCCATCCGGCACCCTTGGATAAGTTAGGCCGGCCTATTCTTTTTCTGGGGAAATCCCAGATTTGCAACAATTACAACCTTGGGGTATGCAATTACAGTCAATGCCATTTGTGCACATCTGTACCGGGTGTTTCAGGGCTCACCCCAAGTCGGCCTGTTCACTTAGGCAGAACAAAGCCTTGTGACTAAGCCGTGTCAACGTGTCTTTTTTGCAGGAGTGTTTAGCCGCCCATCCGTCACCTTCTTTGAGCGTTTTTTTGGTAAAGGGTTTCACGGAGGGGTTCCACACAGGGTTTGTGTCCTTGCTGTCAGATAGTTTTGAGTGTCAAAAACTCAGGTCATCTTCCGTAGATACGGAAGTGGTGTATTTGTTACTGCAGTCAGAACTTGAAAAGGGGTTTGTCATCGGGCCATTCACTACACCACCTTTCCGGGTTTGGAGGGTCAACCCCCTGGGGCTTGTTAGAGGGAAGTTTTCCAATTAACCATGTTTAATCTATGATTTGTCTGCCCCTCATTGTTCACACATAGCTAGCCTCAACTCTTTGATTCCTTCTGAAGAATTTTCTCTAAAATATGCTTTGGTGGATCAGGCGATTCAGTCCATCATTGGTGCGGGCATAGGCGCTTGGTTGTCCAAAGCAGACATTGCAGACACTTTTAAGCTTTTTCCTATTCTACTGTCTCTTTGGCAGTGGCATGGTATCAAATTGAAGAGTGTTTACTACTTTGCCACCAAGCTTACGTTTTGGTCCAAAAGTAGCCCTTGGTTGTTCAACTCTTTTGCTCAGACACTTAGCTGGATCCTTACTCACAGGGTGAATTGTTACAAGGTGATCCATCATTTAGATGCTCACTTCAGTTTTTTCTGCACTCAACGTCCCGCTAACAGTCAAAATGGGAATGGGGTCACTATGTTTATCACGGCAGAGTCTAGATCTTCCCCTCCAATTCGCACAGACTCAGCGGCCACCAAAGGCTATGCATTTTTGGCTCACACTGGCTGGTAGGGTCTTGGTCAGATGAGGTTTTGGCAATTCCTCGGTTCACTGAGACATCGGCATTGTTCGAAGTTTATCCCATAGTGGCAGCTGCTCAGGTATGGGGGCATCTTTGGGCAGGACAGACAGTGTTTTTTTCTACAGACAACCTAGCGACCTCTGAAATTATTAATAGTGGCAGATCCAGATCCTTGCTGATCATGAGTTTTGTGCGTAGGCTCGCTTGGTTGTCCCTCCATTTCAAATTTCACATACATTGTAGGTTTGTCAATGGTGTAGATAATGTAGTGGCCGATGCCCTGTCCCGGTTTAACTTCCCACTATTTTTCCAGCAGCTCCCAGATGCAGACGCTTGCGCCACGCCTTCTCCATGGTTCCAGCAATTAGTGATGGATTAGATTCCCATTGGGCTGACGCAGCAAATTTGATCAATAAGTCTTTATCGTTGAATACCAGGAAGGCTTATGCCACAGCTTGGAAGGTTTTCCAGGTCTTCCGGGCAAGATTTTCTAGCCTTGACAGTTATAAAATCCAGTACCTACTAGCTTTTACCGCTTTTTGCCACTCTCAACTCAAACTGGCCCATAGCACCATCAGGACATATCTGGCAGGGATTCAGCACTTCATGTTTTTGGAAGACCCCAATAGGCCCTCTATTTTTTCTGCTCATCCTATCAGGGCCATCCTCAAAGGGATCCAGAAGAGTAGCCTTCCAGCCATGCTCAGCAGACTTCCCATCACGGGTCATATTTTTCGGGATATGTCCGACATACTCACGAGATCTCCTTTTGGGTTGTTACCCAGCTTGGTGCTCAAGGCAGCGATATATCTGGCCTTTTACGGTTTCTTGAGGCCAGGAGAATTTATGCATTCTAGCACAGGGCCTTGCATACTTTTGGCCAATCAGCTGGTTAGGCACCCCGGCTATTTCTGTTTGTATCCACATGCGTGCAAGAGGTAGCAAACAGGAGGCGGCACGGGCATTAGGTTTTTCGAGACTGGGAAGGCATGGTGCCCAGTTTTGGTTTTAGACCAGCTTGTCAGTGCTATGTCTGATCTCACCTTTCCCTTGTGCTCCCCTCTCCGCAGCTCAATTCATACTTCATTGCGGCACCCTTTTGGCCAATTTGGGTCTGGACCCTAAAGCATACTCTGGCCATTCATTCAGGATAGGAGCGGCTTCGCGCCAAAGGGGTCCCTGCTCATATTATTAAAAAATTAGGCAGATGGAGGTCAGCAAGGTATATTCCAGACCCATTTTTGGAGACGTCTCAAGCTTTTGTCAATTTGGCTGATTGAATGTAATTTAGTGTGTAATAAATCTTTTGTTTAGCTTTCATCCTACTGTGTTATTTTTTGCCCCCTTTTAGGCATATTGACCACGTGACCCCGGCACACCTTAGGTCAATGTTCTCTGTTTCTCTTTGTTCTTTCCTATAATATCCACAGATTGACTCTTTTTCATGTAAGTGCAGTGAATTTTTTGAATAAATGTTGGTTTTACATACTGCACCATGAAGTCTCTTCCTTCCGTTATCCTCCTTATATGAGAATGCCTGCGGTGGGTGTGCTGCATGGACCCAACAGCTACACGGAATACTACTAACAAGAAGAAGGAATCCCAAACTTATAAGGAAGAAGTGCCCAAAATACAACTAAAAAATGGAATACCTTTGTTGGGCTGATATATGTGTGAAAGCGAATCTGATCTCTATAACCTGAGATCCAACCCTTCTGGTAAGAAGCGAGTATTGATTTGGGGAGAGCACCTGCTTCTTTATGCATCACCTGTCATAGATTATTGGACTTTTTCACTGTGGACTGGATTCATTTATTTTTATATGTATATTTTCTGTGATAAGATTTACCACGGATATGATTTGGTATAGGTATCACTTATAAAAAAGTGACAATAAGGTTGCGCACTTATATATTTTATTTAATCAGTTATGAAAAAAAAATTTTCTATGCTTAAACAAGAAATAACAATCATTTATTCTCATTTGGTTCTCATTTTATTTACACTTGATACACAGAACAAACAGTACTGCTAATGCAAAAAATTAAGTAAGAAAAATTGCATTCTGTAAAAATGTTTTAGGCTGAAACGGCCAATACTTGCTAAATCTTCATTAGTAGATTAGGTTAATTCTGCATATACACTGTTACCATGCAAAACATGGTATTGTATTGCTTATGGGACAATGACAGCTAGAAAACAGTAAACTAATACAATGCACATGGGATTATTTCACCCACTTCAATAGCTGATTACATCTGCTCTGGGGAGATAAAACATTTACCGAAAGCCGTGCACAGTCTCAGTCAAGTGATAATGGACTGGTTCTATTTATAAAGTAGAATTGCATACAAATTTGTATTGGTGATGTGAAAGTGTCTAAATAGTTCACTGTATGTTGTGTGATAACACTTCTATTTGTAGAGTGTGCACACAGAATTGAAACATGGAATCTGCTTTTACATGAAAGGTTTCCATGTACAAATGCATACCAAAAATATATTATGCAGTGCATTACAGAGTACATAGAATCATTCACATCAATTCCTGTCCCTCAAAGAAGCTCACAATCTGGGCGGCACAGTGGTGTAGTGGTTAGCACTCCCGCCTAGCAGTAAGAAGGGTCGCTGGCTCGAATCCCAACCATGACACTACCTGCCTGGAGTTTGCATGTTCTCCCTGTGCCTGCGTGGGTTTCCTCAAGGTGCTCTGGTTTCCTCCCACACTCCAAAGACATGCAGGTAGGTTAATTGGCTTCTGTCCAGAAATTGGCCCTAGTATATGCATGGGGACCTTGGATTGTGGGCTCCTTGAGGGTAGGGATCGATGTGAGTGTGCAATGTACAGGGATAGGGACAATTGTAGACACTCACTCAGGTTGAACTGGATGGACTGGTGTCTTTATTCAACCTTACTAACTATGTAACTATGTAATCTAATTTCTATTGTAGCGCCACCCTCGAAGGAGCCGCTTGGGGATTTTGGGTTTCCTGTTCTACGCCTCAACTCCAAGAATGGCCGCAGTCCCTCTGGCACACCTGGTTAGATATAAAACTACTGCAAACACTTTCAAGAATGCAAGTAAAGAAAATACCAATATCCTGGCTGTGGATTGATACCAGAAACAGACACAACTGGTAGTTATAAATGAGCTGAATATATTATATTATATATCACAAAAAGAATACTTGGAAACTTACATCACTGTTGAACCTTACTGTAGAGTATCAATACAATAGAAATGACAATCTGTAATATTTTAGCAACTATAAAAATAGAAAACACAGCATAATAATCTATATGTTATCATGCAGTGAACAGGAAAGTTTTTTCTCAAACAGAGATACGGTGTTGGCTTTCCCTATTTTGTGGACACTTGGCGGAGGGGAGATGGTGAGATCTTGACCACATTATCGCACACACCTCGGGTCCGCCGTGACCACTCTATATATCTATGCTTTGAAGTGGATTTGCAGATTTGAAGTGATTGGAGTGACATCTGCTGTGGTGGAATTCATTCAATTTTGTTTGCTGGCTAATATCTGTTCAAATGTGAGTGAATTGGTTGAAGCTTTGATTTTAGTTTTTAATTTACTTTATCACACTATTGGAGCACTTTTATTTTTACATGTGGAACTATATTACAAACACTAAGTGGATTATGCAGGAAGATCACCGATTGGCTGTTTGAGATCATTTATGCTGATTTGCCCGACACGAAAGTGCGGGTAAAAACTGTGGTGAGTGAGTTTCCTATGGGAGTGGCACATTGAGCACAACGGTGTGGTGGAAGGCAAGAAGATTGTTTCATTATTACTCTGAGAAGATTCACGGTCACATCAGAAGGACTGCACTTTTTGTTTAATAATCTAACATACATCTTTTGGATTGTTTTTTTGCTTTTTTGCTGGAACATTATTTTTGAGCAGTGTGGCACGTTATCTCAGATATAAAATATACTTTTCTCACTGTATCACATTCACCTATCACGTGGGTTAGATGCACATATTGTATTACATTATGTTATTTTATGTTTGCTGCTTATTTTGAATTTATATAGGTTTAGCACTTCAGTTATTATTTAGCGCTAGTCCAGGCTGGACTATCACCTGAATATCTATCTCCATTTATATCTCTCCAAGTGGCTGCTCTTAGTGTTTACTTTCTCTTGTTTGTTTCATTTTTCGTGGCGCAGCGGTTGGAATTCGGATTGTGGCGGATTAATCCTTATTCCTTTTTTTGAAATCTATATGTCCATCGCACAGGCGCTGAGAGGTAGGAGAGAAAGTCTATCAACTTCTCAGCTACTACTGGGCCACAAACACCATTGAAATTACCAAAAACAAAAAGAATAAATGGGTTAACAGATACAGTAAGCACAGTTCTGTAATGTTACAGGTCCTGAGTGGAAGAGCACTAGTGTATTCTGCTAGCAAATGTTGGGGCCCTTTGTGATAAGAGCAGGTTTAATCAAGCAAAGTGAGACAGTAATCCTCTAGGAAATCCCATCAGGTAGTGGTTTGTAAGAACAGAATGGCTAAAAGTGGCAGCTCCAAACAAGCAGCCTCTGACAGTAGAAAGGGGAATAGGTGTCTGCATGCAGTGTAGGTACTGTGTTAAAAAAAAGGATGTTAAGTTTGCACCTGCTCACCAGTCCTCTGTGCGATGACACAACAATAATCCCAGGTGCTGTTTCAGGCTGGTTCATGCTCCTAGCAATGTTGTAAGGCACCAGGTCACCTCCTGTCAGCCGATCAGGCTGGCTGGTAGCTGAGCTATCAGGGTGATCGGACCACGGCCAACACCTGGATGGGTCTTGTGATCCTTGAAGCGGTATGGGCCATCTCTGCTGGGCGGCACTGGATTGCTGAGCAGTACAAAACAGATTATAGAGCACACATTCCAGAATGAAA
This sequence comes from Lithobates sylvaticus, assembly GCA_028564925.1. Lineage (NCBI taxonomy): Eukaryota > Metazoa > Chordata > Amphibia > Anura > Ranidae > Lithobates > Lithobates sylvaticus. The sequence goes on from CM053031.1 coordinate 119,111,141, forward strand.
TTTATCCTGCAAGGCTAGTTAAAAACACCTGAAAATATAAAAAAAAATACGGTGGTTTGGTCACACTATATGGTCATATATTGCTAAGCCCACGTACTGCGACAAAGTACCCCGATTAGTGGGTCCTACCCTAGTAATAGAATGAAACATCCTGCGTCTAAACCATGGGAGCCAAACCCTTCTATGTGGGAGAACTAATCGGGGTACTTTGTCGCAGTAAGTGGGATTAGCCCTATATGTGTGACCAAACCCCCGTATTTTTTTGAATATGTTCAGGTGTTTTTAACTAGCCTTGCAGGATAAATCTAATTTTTGAATGTGTGTGCTGTAATCTGTTTTGTACTGTCTGTTAGTCTTATAGCAGCACCATCTGGAATTTAAACACATTTTAGGGTGTGCCCCCCAAATATGTTTTTGTATATTGTGGATTTCTGAGCAGGGTCCCTGGGCTGAACGGTGGCGATCCGTGTGGGTGTCACTGTTCCTGGCTCCTCTCTGCCATCCTCTCTTCTCAGTCTCCTGGCAGCAGTCTCTGGGAAAGTGTGTGTCTCTCTTTCTCTCAGATGCTGGTAAACAGTGTGACTCTCTCTCTCTCTGGTGGAGTTCCACCAGCCCGTTACCTCACCATGCCTGTCCTCTATCTCCTCTCCTCATCGTAACTCTCCCGGTAGTCTCCAGAGAATTGTGGCTTTCTCCCCCTCTCGCACCTCAGTTCCTTTCCCTCTCACACTCCTCTTCTTCTCACTGTTAAGTGTCACTGTGTCCCAGCAAAGGATTTTTTGAGCCTCCTTTCCCTCTCACACTCCTCTTCTTCTCACTGTTAAGTGTCACTGTGTCCCAGCAAAGGATTTTTTGAGCCTTGGTATCATCCTCTCTTTTAAACAATCTCCTCTCCTCTGTCTACTGTAAGCACTCTCTCTGTAGTGCTGTGTGGAAAACATGTCTCTCTCTTTTTCACCTCAGTACTTCCCTCTTTTCTTTTCCTTCCTGAAACTCCCCTTTTTCCCAGTGTGCTCTGTCTCTCTCAGTTTACTGGAAGGACAAGGCAGCATCTCTCTGTCTCCATCTTGTGGACTAAAGGAGAAATTGCATTACAACATGCCTGCTACGCTGTTTAACATTTAAACACATAAGACTCAATTTAGAAGAAGCAATATCACTTATCAACATTTTTTTGGAGTTTTGGGACTGAGACTGGAACACCTAACAACTAGGAGCACCTAGAAAAAAAAACATATACAGTCCCATGTAAAAAACAAACCTTGGACTCAGAGTTGCAAGGCTAAGGGCCCTTTCTTTGGCACCCCACTGTTACACAGTGGTATAGACCATATATTTTTCATGCAGGATGAAAGAAGCAGGTGTGAGTCAAACAATTTCTAGCATAAGTCTAGAGTATTCATTTAATATAATAACGTATAGTTAATGTGTTGAAAGCAGAAACAATTGGCATTGCAGTTTGTTGTCTATGGAGCTGCGCACCTGCAGACCAGTCAGGGTGCCCATGCTGACCCGTGTCCACAGCCAAAAATGCCCACAATGGGCACGTGAGCATTAGAACTGGACCACAGAGCAATGAAAGAGGGTGGCCTGGTCTGATGAGTCATTTTGTCTTTTACATTATGTGGAGAGCCAGGTGCATGTGCATCGCTTACCTGGGGAAAGGATGACGCCAGGATGCATTGTAGGAAGAAGGCAAGTCGGCAGAGGCAGTGTGATGATCTGGGCAATGTTGGAAACCTTGGGTCCTGCCATTCATGTGGATGTTACAAGACATGTACCACCTAACTAAACATTTTTGGTGACCAGGTACACCCCTTAATGGAAAAGATATTCCCTGATGGCACTGGTCTTTTAGCAGGATAATGCACACTGCCGCACTACAAAAATGGTTCAAGCATGGCTTGAGGAACACAACAACGAGTTTGAGGTGTTGACTTGGCCTTTACATTTTCAAGATCTCAATCCAATCAAGCATCTGTGGGATGTACTGGAAAAACAAGTCCCATCCATGGAGGCCCCACCTCGCAACTTATAGGAGTTAATGTGATACTAAAGCAACAAAAGAAGTGCTACAAAATCCCTTAAGGATAGACAGGATGAGATCAAGATATTTGTGCCTGGACTCATGTAGTGCTGAATGTCCAAAATCCAATGACGAGAATAAAAATCCAGCACCAGGATGTCTTGGCATTAAAAATGTATATCTTTATTTAATCTGTTAAACCATAGAAAGGAATCACTTACTAAATTACTAAAAAGTCTTATGCCCCGTACACTCGAAAAATGCGATCGTGTGTATGCTCCATCGGTCTTTTGCTGGCGGAATTATGTTGACGCCCGAAAGTTCAGAGAACTTTTGTGTGACCGTGTGTATGCAAGCCAAGATTGAGCGGAATTCCGTCGGAAAAACCATCCAAGTTTTTTCCGATGGAAAATCCGCTCGTGTGTATGCGGCATTAGGAATTGATTGCTTTTTGTAGTTTGATGGATTAAATAAAGACATTAATTTTTAATGCCAAGACGTCCTGGTGCCGGAATTTTATTCTTTAATGTGATACTAAACAGAGAAGTGTTAATTTCCAAAAAAAAATCTATCACATAAATCATATACACCATATTACCAAAAGTATTGGGACGCCTGCCTTTACATGTACATGAACTGGCATCCCAATCTTAGTTCGTAGGGTTCAATATTGAGTTGGCCCACCCTTTGCTGCTATAACAGCCTCAACTCTTCTGGGAAGGCTGTCCACAAGGTTTAGGAGTGTGCCTATGGGAATGTTTGACCTTTCTTCCAGAAGCGCATTTGTGAGGTCAGGCACTGATGTGGACGAGAAGGCCTGGCTAGCAGTCTCCGTTCTCCAAAAGGTGTTCTATCGGGATGAGGTCAAGTTCCTTCCCCCAAAATCGCTCCTCCTTGCTAGTCACGGCTTGGTTCCAGATATCACAGCATACCTTTAGAAGTCTAGTGGTGTCCATGCTTGGCAGCTAAGGACTATTTTGCCAATAAAAGGGCTGTTTTGGTGGAAAAAGGGAGACCTATTAGGTGGGTAGTCATAAACTTATAGCTGATTAGTATATATATACACTGTATATACACACATACACAGGGATTTTATTTAGCGGAATGGGGGGAGTACCTGCATTTATTCTCTGAGAAAAAAGAAGCTATACATATCTTGTTTGGATTGCCACTGGTTCATACCATTCTTACTGATACAAAATATTAGTAATTTCTTATGTAAAAGAGGTCATTATAACCTTGTTCAAAGAGACACTGTAACCTGGACCATGCCAGGCAAAGTGATATTGTTGCTGCAAAGGGCACCTCCATCTGACCACCATAAGACTCGTACACGCGATGAGAAAACCGGGTGAAAAATTACGCTTTTGATGCCATCGTATGATAATATGATCATTAGTACACAGCTGTCATCCGAAAATTTCCGAAAGCACATACGCGAAAATGTTTCTCCTATGATACCAGATCGTACGATTCCCGACTGGCTCACGCAGATATACTGCGGCAGAATGGCTCTCCTGGGCAAAATCCCGTAGATATAGAGCTTTGCCCAGGAGAGCCACCAGAGGGCGCGCAATCGCCACCGGAGGCACGTGAACGCACCCGCTGCATAGCAGGGGACCCAATGCGCATGGCTGGCGGGCGCGATCACCACCGGCCACGCGCGATCATGTGGATGAGAGCACGCGATCTGTCTTCTCTCCTTAGTGCTGTCAGAGGAGAGAAGACAGATCACGTGTTCCTACAAAGTAGGGACAACCAGTGTTGGTCATCTTACTTTAAAAAAGTAATTAGTTAAGTTACAAATTACTTCTCACAAAAAGTAATTGCGTTAGTAACTCAGTTACTACATTGGAAAAGTAATTAGTTACGCAGCAAAGTAACTGTGGCTTTTTTTTTATATTCTATACGTGTAACTAAGGGGCGGGTCTAGTATTACTGTAAGCAAGGGGCGCATTTATTATTATTGTTATATATCGTGTAACCAAGGGGCTGCTCTATTATTACTCTAACCAAGGAGTATATCTGTTATAGCGTGTAAGCAAGGACGGGTCTATCATTATTATATTGTTTAAGGGGCGGATGGCTACAGAAGAGGGTGAATGTTAAATTAATGGGCAGAGCTCGATATATAACAATAATAATAAATGCACCCCTTGGTTACAGTAATACTAGACCCGCCCCTTAGTTACAGGATAGACGCCCCTTGCAGAGTAGCACGAGCATCGGGAGCATGCGGCATTGCCTCGTACAATTACATGTTAACTGCACCTGCGCGGTATAGAGTTCACTCAGAGCTGTTTAGGTTCGGCAATTTTCGTAAGCTCTGTGGTCCTTCGTACTGTGCAAGCGATGCGCCTACACAGCGCCTGGTCCTTATCTGGCGGAGGAACTTTTTAGACAGGACACCAGAATTACACTACTGCCATCTAGTGGCGGTAGATGTAATTGCGGTAACGCCGCCCAAGTAATGGGAACTGCGTTACCATGAGGGGAAAAGTAATCAGTTAGATTACTCGTTACCCTCTAAAGTAACTGCATTAAGTAACTCCGTTTATTTTAACTCAGTTACTTACATCACTGGGGACAACGATCTGTCATCTCTCCTAGTTAGTCCCATCCCCACACAGTTAGAACACAGTGAGGGAACACATAGTTAACACACAGTTAACCCCTTGATCGCGCCCTAGTGTTACCCCCTTCCCTGCCAGTGACATTTATACAGTAATCAGTGCATATTTATAGCACTGATCGCTTTATAAATGTCAGTGGTCCTAAGAATGAGTCAAAAGTCAACGATCTGTCCGTCGTAATGTCGCAATGCCGCTAAAACTAGTAAAAAAAGAAAAATAAATAAAAATGCCATAAATCTTTCCGTTCGAAAATACAATACAAATACATTACATTACTTTTTTTACATTACATTTTTTTTCTGTTGTACGAGAATTTTCGTATTTTAGTAACCTATTTGCATTCGATATGAAGACTAGCATGCAAAAAAAAAAAAAACGACCATGCGCTCGATAATCCCATTGTGTGTACTAGGCTTTACACTATTCCACTAAAGACTTGTGCAAAATGTAAAAATTTGTTTAGTTTCGGTTCGTTGTCATTCGTAAAATATATAATTTCGTTATGTTATATTCGTTATGTAATGTTAATACGTTTTCGGATAATTCGTTATTATTCGTAAAGTGTCGATATTCGTTTTACTAAATCTCGAATCATGTCGAATTCATTCGTTATATGCGCTATAATTTCGTTCGCATTCGTTGAAATTAGATACATATGTATTTATATATATTCGTGATAATGATTCGTAGTTTGGAAAGTCGCTTGTTTATTGAATCTATTAACACACACAATGACAATATCTCTTTTCCTCTGCTCAAATACAATACAACACCCTTCTCACTCAGTTCTTAGGAATGCACTTTGCCAATAATTCAACCTCCAGCACAAAATGAATCAGCTGATTGGACTGTAAGATTTACTTTGAGTTGACCTTTTGTTTCATTAGACGAATTACCGAATCATGTCGAATTCATTCGAATCATGTCCGAATTTCGATTCACTATGAAACAAATTGCACAAGCCTATTCCACTACTAGCCAAGCTTTACACAACTACTAGCTTTACACTACTAGTCAAGGAAAAAACTTGGTACTTCCAGGTATGAGGGAGCATATGACCTGTTCCCCGGTGACAGTGCACATGCCTAGCAGCCAACTGTAATGTCCCATTGACCAAGAGAGTGATGTCACCGCTTCCACTGGTAATCCACACCAGTGATTTCAGTGCTGGCTGTGGCAGTGCAAGGAGCAGCAAGGAGGTGCAATCAAGGTGAATAAAAAAAGGGGGCTGGTGGAGTAAATGGGGGTAGCCTTTGCAGAGACACCTTGACTTGGGCAAGGAAACAGTTTCTCTTTAAACCAGTGTTTCTCAAATCCAGTCCTCAAGGCGCCCCAACAGGTCAGGTTTTCAGGATTTTCCTCAGATGAAACGGCTGTGGTAATTACTAAGGCAGTGAAACTAATCAAATCACCTGTGCAAAATAATGGAGAGCCTGAAAACATGACCTGTTGGGGCGCCTTGAGGGCTGGAGTTGAGAAACACTGCTTTAAACAACAATGGTGTACTAGCAGCGGTGTAAAATAACCCACAGCACCCAATCAAAAATCACATTTTTGCCATCTGTCAGACAGTAGAAAGCTATTTTGTGTACAACTTCTTAGAGTTGTACACAGCTCCCCCTGAGCCATATTAATAACTGCCTCCACAATACTTACAGTACAATAGTACAAGAATATTTTCTGTGTCACAAGACAGATCACAAATGTCCCTCAGGAACTATTTAAAGCATTTTTTGGAGGCATGAGATCATTGAGACAGCATGTCACAATGATTACTGTAAATGTCAAAAGTAATTTTAAGCAATGTGCTAAAGTGGAACTTTCAGCGAAAAATCTAATTCAGCTTTATGTTTATACCTTTTTCACTTGAAAATGGAGCACTATTAAATTATACAATTGTATTTTTTTTCCCCATCAACCCACCAGTCCCTCAGCTTAAAGCGGTAGTAAACCCGCTGACATTTTTTTTTTTTTTATACACCTGTAAGGGAAAAGGCATAATGAGCTAGTATGCACCGCATACTAGCTCATTATGAAATACTTACCTTAGAACGATGCGTCGGTAACTCACCTGGTCCACGCCGAGGTCGCTGACATGTTGCCTTGGCTTGTCTTCCGGGTATCGCGACTCCAGCGCTGTGAGTGGCTGGAGCCGCGATGTCGTCACTCCCGCACATGCGCACGGGGGACTTCTTCCCGGCAGGCTTCGGATTCTGCCGGCCCTTCAGCCGAGAATCCCCCGTGCGCATGCGCCGCTGCAGTCACCTGCGCATTGCACGGGGAATATCTCCTAAACCGTACAGGTTTAGGAGATATTTTTTTTACCTACAGGTAAGCCTCATTATAGGCTTACCTGTAGGTGAAAGTCAAAATTTTGACTTTACTTACACTTTAAGTGTTGGTGACACTGCCTTCTTACCAGGGAAGCACTGGACCCCCCCCCCCCCCCCCCCCCCCCCCAGCCAGTACTAATAACATATGTTGTGCTGGAGGTACTAAGTAAAGATACTCCCTGAGAATGAAGTGGGGTGTGAAATTGAAGTTTAGGGTGTTAAATAAAAGATTTTGTTTTTATTGTGGACCCCTATAAAATTGCTTGCCCACATGTGGTACTGTCATAAACAAAAGAAGTTGTAGATCTCATTTTGCTGTGTTTGTCCATCATCTATCGTGTGTACATCATGTATATTTTAGTAACAATTTTTGCCAATTTTGGTTTGCACAAAAATATAAAAAAATAACATTTCTATAAAATATCATACTACCAAAGAAAATAATTTTCTGTGGGTTTCTTAGTAACCACAGTAGCCAATAATTCCAGATTAAACATATTCATTGCAGTTTCGTGTATATTTCTACAGTGAAAGGTAATAACAATGAAAAGTCATTTTTTTCATAGTTAGGATTTTCTTCTTCTAATAGCACATTTTGGCTGGTTTACATTTCATTAGTCAAACGAGGTTTTAGAGAAGAAAAGTTCTCATATTGCACAAACATGCCAGTTCTCCCATTGCACTACAGGATAGGAATGCTCGTAACTAAAATTTTGGTTTCCAAACACGATCCAAAAACAACGTCTGAGGTTTTCGGCAGGGCAGCGTATTGAAAATCCAACATCCTGAACTTAGAATTATTTGCACATTAAGATCTTAAGTGCCCCTTTTCCCTTTTCACAGAAGTGTGTAATGTTTTTGGAATGGAAAAATACAGTAAATCAAACCATATTTTCCCTTTTTGTTTGGAAGCTTGACAAAATCATGCCTATCACATACCATGGTCAGCAGACATGAGATTACCCTTCAGAATCTCAATATATACCAATTTGTTTCATACAAAACATGTCAGGCATAAATGATGCTTTTGAAGCTTTATAGTAAAGGAGTTATCAGATGGGTGATTTTGTCACCGTCCTTTTTAACACAGAATCCCATGTATGGTAAATGAAAACAAAACTTTTATAGTACATGATATATGGAGGTAAACCTGAAAACCATTTAAAGCAAACAACTCAGAACACAGTGCTTAAAGTAAACTCAAAATGTGAAAATTATCTATCTTATAGGGAACTTCTAGAAGTATTAATTTTGCCTTAACAGTACCTTAAAAGATTTACCTTTCCTCTTAAATTCCTCCTAAAAAATCAGTTTATTTTTTGTGCCTAGGCACTACTGTTCTGTAGCCTAACAGCCTTCTAGATGCTTTGTGAGATGCACTACTGCTTCTGATCGCTGTTCTTAGGAGATCTACAGTGAAATTTTGAGATGTTACTACTGTGCTGCTCACTGTGCTCCTTGTCGGAGGGAAATCTGTACCTAAGGACCTGCAACCCCACTTCCCTGCTTTTGTTTCATTCATTCTGTGGATTGGATTTATGCTTCCTGCAGCTCTTCTACCACTGATTGGACATTTCCCACCATATATACAGTAAGATCACTGGTCATTAGGAGATAGCACTGACAAAAGGAAGCAAAGTCCTACCCCAACCAACATGGTCAGAAAGCACCGAATGTGAAGATAGACAGGCAATAAACAATTTTAGAAAGAAGATAGCTCTAATGTTCCACTCATATCTGGTTTACATTAAGTCAATAATAAAAATATGCCTACATCGTAATTGTGCCTATTGTTAAGAATTGTTTTTTTTTTTTTAAATGGCAATGAATGTCCTGAGCATGCAAAGAATGTAATAGAGATGCACTTCACTGACCACTGCTCAGATAGCCCAAAAATCGGTAGACTGGTCTTCAACTTGAAAATGTTGAAACATGTTTCTCCATGAAATGTCAATTCTTTTACAGAACATCACTCTAATGACACAGCAGGAGGAACTAGTGACAAGATGCAGGTAGAGGCAACTTGATTAGATGATCAGATTTAGAGCTGCGTGGAAAGATTCCCTTGGAGACTTCTCATTAACAGAGCAAGATGAGAATGATCTCTCTTTAGGGTGAAATGTCAAGCGTTGCATGTTCGGCAGGTGTAGGTAGCAATGTACTCAGAGTAAAGCATCAGCGATTAGTATTCTAAGCTTGTTCACTGCACAGTGTATTGCTAAGCAACTACTGGGTTTATCTGACCCAGGTTCATGTAACCAGCCGTGTCTCAACATGCCTTGTTGGTTAAAAGTTTAGAGAGAAAACATCTCACACTAGAAACTAATTTACCCAGTGGAGACTAAATCAATCTCTTTGGAACAACCTGTATTCTCTGACTGAACCTAATACAGGCTCATAATGGATCTGTCATGCAAAGACATTTTGACCAAACAAGCACTTTAAACTGTTTCAGTTTTTCGGCTCCCAGAGGTACTACACCACACAGTCTTCCTCTAATTAGAAAACGAGTACACTATAATTTCAGGTAAATTCACAAACTGGAATGCTATAGATAGATTTATGGATTTTTTGTTGTGCGGTAAAGACTTCTCTAAATAAAGTGATAGTAGTCTATGGCAGGGTTTGAACTGAGTCACTCACCTGTCACTTTCATGACACTTTGCTTACAATTGGCACATTTGGACCTTATTATGTAAACAACACATCAATGAGAAAATGGGATAAACTATCTCCCTGAGATCACAGCAGCCTGCATGCAAGAGACATAAAAATTATTAATTGTTCACTAAAGATTATCAAACTTTACACAGTTTATTCGCTGCATGCTAGAAAGACAAGCATCGGTATGGTGAAGGCTTTATGCTGTTCAGCAAAGTTCAAAACCTAACAATGGCTGTGTGAAGATTATTACTAGGGGTGGGCAAATCAATTTCCATGAGTCAGTAGTACCCATAGCAGATCCAGACAGTTCACTTCAAGCTGGAAAGTGGTGATTTGCCCATGTGAAATGGTAAAGTGGTCCAAATGTCACCCTACCAGTTCACTATCAGCATGCACAATACTCAGTGTACCAACCCCCCCCCCCCCAGAATGTCTACTGTAAAAGTGACATAACTGACCTGAGCCCCTAATTTAGATAATACTCCTGCAGACTGACAGTGTAGCTTCGATACAAGCAAAAAGGTACTTCAGTTAACGAAGAATTAAAGAACCCTTATAGTTCATTAAGAATTACATGCCGTCAGTGGCAAAAGATGTGAGTATTTGTAGTCTATTTATTCACAGAATTCCGCCCACATGGCCGCAGTCTTTTTAAATTGTTACAGTGGGTGCAGGGTGAAGATCTCTAGCCCACTGTCAAAAAGATGAGGGGGATTGGGGGGAGAGCTGCAGGAGTGGGAACATGTTTCATGTTCCACCCTAAAAACAGGTTAAACATGTAAAATGTTCCCAAAGGTGAAGTTATCCTTTACAGTAGAACTAAAGGCAAAAAAGTGAGAAGAAATCCCTCCAAAGTGAGGGTATCCTGGGGTGTCACCAGGGTTACCAAAACTGGTGTTCCCATTGGAATAATTCCCCTCTTAGGCCCCTTTCACACTGGGGCGGGGAGCCGCGGTGACGGTAAAGCAGCGCTATATTTAGCGCTGCTTTACCGTCATTTTAACCGCGGTATTCGGCCGCTCGCGGTGCGGTTTTGCCCCCCGCGAGCGGCCGAAAAATGGTTAAACACCCCCGCAGAGCGCCGCCGTAGCGGCGCTTTGCGGCGGTATTGCCGCGGTTTTACCGCGGTTTCCCATTCAAATCAATGGGAAGGAGCGGTATAGGAGCGGTGAACACACTGCTCCTATACCGCTCCAAAGATGCTGCTAGCAGGACTTTTTTTGCTGTCCTGCTAGCGCACCGCTCCAGTGTGAAAGCCCGCCGGCTTTCACACTGGAGTTAAAGGGGCCGGATTTTTTCAGGCGGTGAACAGGCGCTATTTTTTGCGCTGTACCGCATGAAAAACGCCCCAGTGTGAAAGGGGCCTTACTGTTTTGCATTCACCCAAAATTTGGAATTCACTTTTAATGATAATGGTAAACAGGACAAATAGAGAGGGTGAATCCTTAATCCTTAATGGGGGCACAGGCAGCAATAAAAACTGATAGGTGTTCTAATACCTCTCTACTCTACCCAAAGCTTAAAAAATAAAGTTTTGCCCTTAGTTACACTTAAAAAAATATGTTACACAAAAAAATATGCTTATCATTTTAGTGTAGCGGCCATAACCCTCAATGGGGCGGCCTTGACCTTTTGGGCTTACCAGTTACCTCCGCTTGGCTTGTTCTTCCATGTCCAGGGGTTCCCAGGGTTATTACCCAACAACTTTGGACACTGACACCATAAAAGTCCTTTTAAAAGGTTTTTATTTGCAGGGGTAACATCCAACAAACACAGTCTCGTATGGGAACAGAGGGCAAGGGTGAAGAAACTCAGGCACCTTGAACTGCTGACAATTGAAAAGTCTCCAACACAAGCCCAGAGAGTAGCCACTCGCAGCTGGGCGCTTCAAAGCTGAACAAATCTCTAGCCAGAGATTATGGCAGTCAGCACTTTGATCCGGAAGATTGCAAAGTCTCTGACATTGAACAAAGTCTAAACCGAGAGTGAAATAGGAACCTTTTCTCAGTACCTGAAACGGCTTCCGTCTCCTTGGCAGTACTGTGAAACTGTGGATTCTTTAGTGTCCTTGACAACCCAGCAACCAGGCACTTCTTGGGATGCCAGCTTGTTGGCCCTCCTCCGAAGAGTCCTCCCCCGGTCGTTTACACGAGCTGCGGTGCCCCTCCAAGTTGAGAGCGCACCCGGACGCCTTGAATCCTCCCTCAATTACTGCCCCTCGGACCAGCCAGTTCCGAGACTCAGGAACAGATGGATCCTTTGCCCCAGACCAAGTGGGTCTGTGGGGCTAGTCAGAATGACCATGTTGCGGGACGGCAAATGCTCCCGGGCCCGGGACCCCTCGCGGTGCTACCCCGGTCCAGATTCAGGAACAGGCAGCTACGGCCAAACCCCGAACACGTGACTTCAACACTTAAGTACCCCTTCCCAGACTCCTCAGCGGGGCCAGATGCTCCCACTGATTGGCTCCGGGGAATGCTGATACTCAAAACGTCTAACCAGGCCTGGTTCTGGGCCTGGGCCTGTCATGTGCACCTAAGTGTACCCATGACCAGGCAGAACCCTAGTACAGCCCAGCCAAACTGATGTCAAAGTGAACCTACACAATTAACCCTCAGAACCCCTACTGTTCTGAGGAGAAAAACAAAATTTCACACATAGCGGACACCTTGTAAAAGTGTCGCCGCTACATTAACATCAAAAATAAATGTCAAATAATTACTTTAAGATGAATGTAAACCTCTGACATAAAAAATGAGCAAAAGAATATCCTTCTATAGGGTCATTTCTCCTGATGCCTGCCTGTTCTGCTATCTGCATGAGTCATTTCTGACAGCTAATGCTGACTCCAAGGGATGGAGGAGGACAGGGGAGTGGAGCTCTAGCTCACAGCCTGTGATTGACAGCCTCAGCTGTGCATAGAAAGCTGGGTCCCAAGCAGTAGCAGCCCAACATCAAACTGATACTTATGCCCCGTACACATGATCGGACATCGATCGGACACTCCGACAACTAAATCCATGGAAAAGAAGAATTGGTAGAATAAATAGAGCAGGAAATGAAACAAGCTTTTCATATAGTAGATAAAAAGAGATATCAGGAGGGAAATAAACCTGGGAAATGGTTAGCGAGGGCTGTAAAGGAAAAGAAAAATGCATCATTCATAGATAAAATCCAAAACGTGAAAGGAAAAACTATGCATTCATCCGCTGAAATAGCAGGAGTTTTTCATAGTTTTTATAGTCAGCTGTATAATGTGAGGCAGGGTAGGGGAAATAGAGGGAGGAAGGAAGAAATCATGGAGTACCTGCAGGGGCTTGACCTTCCAGGGGTCCTGAAGGAATAATTGGAGCTTTTAGAGGCCCCAATAAGGCAGGAAGAAGTAGTAAGAGCAATAAAGGAAATGGCAACTGGAAAAAGTCCTGGCCCCTACGGGAACTCTATTCTGTACTATAAGAAGTTTTAAAAAATATTGGCACCTAAATTATGTGATTATTTGAATGCCCTGGCAGAGGGGGAAAAACTTAGGGAAGAAGCATGATGGCCTATATCACATTGCTATTGAAGGAAGGTAAAGATCCAACGATACCAGAGAGCTATAGACCAATATCACTATTGAACACTGATATCAAAATTTTTGCAAAAATTATAGCGGGAAGACTAAAACCACTACTGCCTTGTTGGGTGCATAGAGATCAGGTGGGATTCGTGACAGGGAGAGAGGGAAAGGATAACTGTCTTAAAACTTTACTCCTGATACATGAGGCCAGAGAGAACAAAGCCCCAGTCGTACTGCTGTCGGTTGATGCCGAAAAGGCTTTCGACAGAGTCGACTGGGGCTTCATGGGGGAAAAATTAAGACAATTGGGAATAAAAGAAAGAATGATGGGATGGATAACTGCATTTTATCATCATCCAACAGCTAAAATAAAAATAAACGGAAATCTATCACCCCCCCTAGAATTACATAATGGCACAAGACAGGGGTGTCCCTTATTACCAATGCTATTCGTATTGGCATTGGAACCCCTATTAGCTGTAATAAGGAAAAATACCGATATAAGAGGTGTGAGAATAGGTAAAGAGGAGTATAAGGTGGCCGCATATGCAGACGACATATTATTTTATGTCTCGGACCCTAGGACAACCATACCTAATATAATGAAGGAACTGAATAGATATGGTAAGATAACTAATTTTAAGGTTAATCTAAAACAGAAATCTTGAATATAACCATGACTAAAAAAGAACAACGGGCACTCCAACCATCATTTCCTTTTGTTTGGTGTGGGGGGAGCTTGGGTACCTAGGCATGAAACTCACGGCATCATTGTCGACTGTATATGCGGCTAACTATATCCCTTTCCTAAATAAGGTTAAGGCTCATTTAACACAGTTGAGACATAGGCCCCTTTCGTTGATGGGGAGGATCAACGCTCTGAAAATGTTTATACTTCCAAAATTAACATATGTATTTCAAATTATCCCAATAAAATCCCACAAGAGTTCTTTACAAAATTAAGATCCTTAGTAATAAAATTTATTTGGAGGCGTAGACATCCTAGAATCTCATATGCAACATTGGTAAAAGCGAAACAATTAGGGGGGTTAGCTGCACCGGATTTTAGAAGATACTATCAGGCAATTATCATATCACGAATAACAGGTTGGATACACGACAAGGGTAGTAAACGGTGGGTAGATATTGAGAAAGCCTAAAGTAAAGTAGATTTAGGAAAATGGTATGGGTCCCACGGCACTATAGGGAACTATCAAGTAGCACAAATCCACTAACAAAAAATGTTTTCAAAATATGGGATGAACTGGGTAAAATATATCACTGGCAATCTAATTCACCTTTAATTTCTTTATTAGACACAAATTATTTTAAACCTGGGAAGGATGAATATATGTACTTTGTTAGATGGGCAAAGAAAAATTACATAATTTTACAGGATGTGATGATAGGAAATAGAATATGCACTTTCAACGAGTTAACACAAAAATGGGGAAATAGGCCATTAGATAGATGGAGATATGCACAATTACAACATTTTACACATACACTCCCCCAGCCATTGTGAGGAGAGGGGAATATGAGCCCAGTGGAGAGGCTACTCTCCCCCTCGGGGTGCCTGAGACAGAGTGTATCTAAAATATATAAAATATTAGGAGAGGAAATAGAGCCTAGATTTCCTCCTTATTTAAAGAAATGGGAGGAAGAGATAGGAGAACTACGGGACGAAGAATAAAGAAGCAGGATTCTAAGAAGAGCATGTACCACCTCTAGAGATATAAGGACAACAGAAATGTCCTATAAATTGTTGGCGAGATGGTACATGGTCCCATAAAGAATACAAAGGTTCAGCATAGACATTTCATTAAAGTGTTGGAGGGGCTGTAATGCCCCAGGAACATTTGTACATTTATGGTGGGATTGTGCAAAGATTTAGCCATACTGGGAAAAAATTATAGACAATATATATCAAATAACGGGGGAGCAAGTAAGGAAGGAGCCATGGACATGCTTGTTCCATGATACAAGGAAAACATTAGCTCAATATAAGAACACTCTGACGCCCCATCTGCTGAATGCAGCCAAGAGCCTGATTCCAAAAGTATGGAGGTCGCCTGACCCCCCGTCAATAAAAGATTGGATAGTTAAGATAGACTGGCTAAGATCAATAGAAGAAACCATACACAGAGGTGAAGACTCGTTGGAAGCATTTCATAGCATATGGGGGAGATGGCTGGAGTTCAAAAAGACAGCAGAACATTTAAAAATGATGGAGGATTAGGATAAAATTTTGAAGGATCGAGGGATGGGGGGCGGGAGGGGGCTTGAGAGAGAGGGAGGGGAGGGATGGGGGGGGGGGAGGGGAGGGATGGGGGGGGGAAGGGAGGGATTAGCATAATTTCAAAGTATTTGTATTTTATGTGGATTACAATAAGGTGTTGTTTGATAATTGATATTTTGATAATGTTGTTAAATTTAAATGATATATACAAAATAAAAAGAGAATATACAAAAACAAAATCCATGGATTTTTTCCAAAGGATGTTGGCTCAAACTTGTCTTGCATACACACGGTCACACAAAGTTGGTCCGAAATTGCGAACGTCAAGAACGCAGTGACGTACAACACGTACGAGCTGAGAAAAATTAAGTTCAATAGCCAGTGCGGCTCTTCTGCTTAATTCCGAGTATGCGTGGAACTTTGTGCGTCGGAATTGTGTACACACGGTCGGAATTTCCGACAACGGATTTTGTTGTCGGAAAATTTGAGATCCAGATCTCAAATTTTGTGTGCTGGAAATTCCGATGGAAAATGTCCGATGGAGCCTACGCATGGTCGGAATTTCCGACAAAAAGCTCCCATCGAACATTTTCCGTCGGAAAATCCGACCATGTGTATGGGGCATTAGAGTGCACCTCCACTGCAATTGCGGCTGTGGAGCATACTTTACTTATAAGCAGCACAAACAGCCGCCTGTCCAGCTATATGTGATCCACCAAGATAACATCACTGCCACAAGCTCTACCAATTTTTTTTACCTTGAACTGAGGAAGTGGCAATTTAAAGCCACAAAATACATTTTATTTGGTGAAATAAAACAGACGACTCATGCCTATCCCTTAAACAACCACATCGGGTGCCTCTCAAACTACCTACCACTTTTTTGCGCTGACTCTTTCTACTACTCCGTTCACCCACCTGAAAACCGCCTAAGAGCACCCAGGATGGTAGTGTCCAGGACATAGAGACCACACTGACCCTGCGTGGAGACAGGTTTTCTCCACCCACACACTAGGAAGGTTGCATGTTCCCCCATAGTTGGGTGACCGCAGACTCAACAGTTGTAAGTCCATTTGACCTTTTTTCCTTTTATTGTGGAAGCACTGCATTCTTGTTTTTGAATTAATCTACTACACTATAAGGGCTCTCCTGCCTTCTACTCTCCATTTCTGTTTAGGTGGAAAATCTGAGCTTTACCAGAAACCCCTGGCCAGCTACTCAGGATCCTTTGGTCCACGAACTACCACCACACTCCAGACCTCTGCTTTGCATGTTTCCCTATATGTTTGTATGAAGGAGGGTATGTCCATTCCATTCCCTCGGAGATGCTGTGTAAAATAGGTGTTTCAGAAGGCGGTGAGCCCTCATTCACACCGGGCCAATTTGACATGCGATTTGACATGTCAAATCGCATGCCAAATCTAAACCTATTTCCGGCAATGACACCGTCTGAATCGGTGAAACGCCAACTTTGCGACGCTGCACGATTCCCAAAAGTAGTTTCTGCACTACTTTTGGCGACTTTGGGGGCAATTTCAATAGACATCTGTGCATTAAGCCACACAGGGGGTCTCTAAAATTGCCCCTGAATTCAGACTGAAATGCCAGTTTGAAGTGCGAGTTGAGCTGAACATGCACAATTTAAAACCTGCATTCAGTGTGAACCTAGGCTAAAGGAGAGAGAGCATCAGGTAAATAGGAACAATTTATGTAGGAGGATTTTTTAATCTCTATGTATCACTTGAATCTAGTCACTTCATTTGGTATATGTAATGATTCACAACCACTTTAGGGCTCTTTCACACGGACGTGTCTGTGTACGGAGCCCGCTCTGCACAGCAGGGGATCGCTCCGTCGACCCCCCGCTGAGCAGGAAGATGACAGGTCTGTCTCTGCACTCTGTGTAGGGACGGACCTGTCAGAGTGCGTCCGTCGTCACCCGATCCGATGACGGATGAAAAAATAGGGTTTTCCTCGGTCACACTTTTTCGGATCGGAGCGGGTCGGATGTCAGCGGACATGTCACCACTGACATCTGTCCCTCCTTAGAGGTCTATGGAGTGTCCGTTCAGGTCCGCCTAAAAAACTGACAGGCGGACCTGAACGGACAGTCCGTGTGAAAGGGGCCTTAATCAATGGGCCTACAGCGTAAAATTGCTCTAGTCCACATCGGGTTAAGAGCTTAGTAGGTTAAATAGAACTGAAGATGTTAATCAACTGTGCAAGGGGACCATACACAACTCAATAAAAGCATGCAATGTGAAAGATGTAAAAAGAGTGTGATGACCGAGTGATACAATGTAGAAGAATTTTGATATTCAGGGTAATTATCTGGGGAAATCATAAAGTGTGTTTAAACATAAGAACAAATATGTAATATTTTGCAACTTAAAGCGGAGTTCCACCCAAAAGTGGAACTTCCGCTTTAAGCACTCCTCACCCCCTTTACATGCCACATTTGGCATGTAATTTTTTTGGGGGGAGTGGGTGCTTGGTTTGAGTGGGACTTCCTGTCTCCGCCTACGGGCAGCCTAGGCGACTCCACCTCATTCCCCTAGGTGGCCCCTCCCTCACGGCAATCTTCTGGGACACGTGACAGGTCCCAGAATATTGCCTGTCCACTGGGAGAGCACAGTGCATGCCCGGCCATGAAGCAACAAGTAGTCATGGCCGGCCGACAGGCCTAGCTCAAAGCACAGGCCTGCCTAAATTTACCTGTGCTGACAGTCTCCCTAGTAAAAATCCCATACAAGCACATATTGGTAGAGGGTGCTACACCAGCATATCTCACATATACACCAATTTATTACTTCTCCCTAATAGGTCCAGTACACTCTGACAATATATAAACCCACCATTTATACAAAAAAGGCTTGGCTATTTATTCCTTCAAATTATTGGTCTTATGACTCTGACAAGGGAAATGTTATGCCATGCTTTATAGCTTCTTCCTTATTTTCTGGCAGCAAACCTGCAAACGTTTTGGTCAAATAAAGCTATAGGATTCCAATGTTAGAGTTCACATGCACCTAAGGTTTCAGAAAAGATGTATCTGAAAAATTGCATGGTAGATTATTAGTCACCCTGTTATTTAAAAACATTAGATCACTGCTAGTTAATTTGAAGGAACAATAAATACTACTGTACCCCTTCCAAGTACCACCACTCCCTTCAACCACAAAATACAAATACAAGCACCAGGTTAGATCTAATAGTTTTACAAGCAACAAAGAACTAGTTGCATTTGCCCGTAAAAGGTTAATCAAAATTTTCAAAGCCATCACTGTCAGACTGTGCTAGATTTCTTTATACAGTGTAGAAGGGAGGCAGTAATCTGATTCATAGCATGGTAACTGCCATTTTGCTAAGAAAAATAAGTATTCCCTGGTTAATAGCACACATTGCAAGACTTTCTGCAAACACCACTTCATGTCCATGTTTTGCATTTAAGTTAACACAAGAATTATGCAAATTTCCCAATTCCCACCTGCAGCCACTTTTTGCTTCTAGATTGCTGAGAGGAAGGGTCTTCCTGCTATAGCCACATAATTAGTCCAAATGTTGTTAGAATCAAAAAATATCTGGGAACAGCAACAACCTAATCGTGTGAACAGGAAATTACTCGTTTTCAGAAGTTCTGTAAGCAGCATGTACAGAATGACCAGACACAAGGAAGCTATTTTTGAATTTTTAACCAATTTTAAAAATATCATAGATGGCAGCAGAGCAAACTAAAAGACAGAAAGACAAACCAGGACAGACATTTTTAAGCAAAAGTATCATTACACTTTATAGATTCATTAGTATTTAGCATCCGCAGGCCCAAGGGCCACATATGTAATTACAAATCAACTGAACTACGGCATTTAAATTAACCCTTTTTTTACAACTTCAATTTAAAATTGCTGACCATATAAATTGAAAAAAAAAAAAGGATTAAACACTTATATTACAGGGATAACTGCTTTCCAGGAATCTGCATTCTCAGGACCCTTCCACTCATCTACATACAGTAAACCACTGTATTTTTCCATACACCAACTTATATGGAAACAACCAGGTGCCACATGCAGGGTCATGCAAGGATTCTGAGAAGTAGCTCAGGGCAGAGACAGTAATAATAAACTCAATTTTGAGGGTGTCAGTGGCATCAACAATGTAGTTATTAAAATAAAATAGTGGCAGCAAAAATACCTGCCCCCTTTATTAGTGTCAGGGACAGTGGCAGCAATAATACCCCCCCCCCTTCACTTGTGGGAATGTCAATGGCATTAATATTAAAGACAACCCTTCATCTGTTTAAGTGGCAGCAATAATAAAGCCCACCCTTCATTAGTGTCAGTTGAAACAAATTGATGCTCAGTGCTAACTTTCTTGAACACATGGTTTTGCACTGCTTTCTTCCTTGGACTTCAGGATGGAACTACAATGTGCACTATCCTTTTTCTCCCTACAGACAGTAGTCTGTAACACTCAGTGTCATTTAACTGCTGGAACACAGAGGGCATTTCTGCACGCTTCACCCCCCTGCCACTGAATGCTGTGCTCACTAGGACACCTAGGTGCAAGGTGCAAAAGAAAGCCCCCTGGTCCACCTGTTGGACAGGACTTCTATAGGCAATACAAGAGGATCTGTCAGGGTATATACAAATCCTAAAGAATGCATATTATTATATAAACTACTATCACCATCAACCCACCATGTAATGGAGACGAAGAGAGCCAGACATGTTTGAAATTCATAAACAAACTAGAAATCGAGCTGGCAGATCAAGAATAAGCTTCTGGCAAAAACAGATACTGTATATAAAATAGAGTACAGGTTGCTGCGCTATACGTGACACATTACAAATTCATAAAAGTGAAATAACAGCTTTGAATAATAAGTGAGAACATAAAAAACATCACTGTGCAAAAATAAAGAATATAATGTCTATCAGTACCAATAGTGCAGCAATTCACCACTGTGCTGGTCTAAAAATGATGTTAATCCAATGCTTGTGATCCCCAGGTGTACTGTCACCTCAAGTAAAGAGGACTCTTACCGGAGTCTTTATATCCTATTACAGAGTCAAATCGACATGTAGATCATAATTTCATCTTGAAGGATCTATATAGAAGTAATTTCTCGAAAATCCTATGGTATCTCCCACTCTCCAATATGTATTAGATTAGTGCCATCGTGCCCCTGATGACATTGAATTTGACAAAACGCATAGTACAGTCTGTACTAGGAAGTATTTGAATTGTCTCCCGGGAAAGGCATCTGTACTAAGCGCTTATTCATTTTAAACTTGTGAGAAGTTCATCTGTTCTTTGCTTTTATTAAAGTTTTACACAGTTTTACACTATGTGGGTTTCCATACTCTAGTTTCATGATATGATGAACCATTTGGGAATCTGTGGATGACACTAATCTAATACATATTGGAGAATTGGAGATACCATAGGATGTTCGATAAATGGCTGCTAAATAGATCCTTAAAGGGGTTGTAAAGGCAGAAGTTTTTTATCTTAATGCATTCTATGCAATGAATTCATCCAATTCAGTCCTAGTACTGGTCCAAACGATAAAAATGTTGACAATATAACGCATCCAACAAAGGATGTGGTTAGTAAAATTTAAAAGTAAGTCATCAGAGAAGAGATGACGCTCCCACCCCCCCCCCCCCCCCCCCAGATACAGATTGGCGTAGGCCGATACACAACAAGTGCCCATGGACACACCCTGTATCTGGAGGTAGTGGAGTCCTTGAAATTGAACCGATTATGTGTGAGTATAAACCACAGGAGTTTAAGGATGAACTCATTGAACTTCCAACAATGGTGATCTTCTTTGTATAGGAAGGTACGAATGATCCTGACGCCCTGCTTGTGAGGGATGCTGGAGTAGAGTGCCTCCACATCCAAAGTCACGGGCATCGGGAGAGACGACCATGCCCTCGATTTGTTTAAGTAAGTCTAACGTGTCCTTTGTGTATGACGGTAATGAAATGAAATACGGCATAAGCACCGAGTCCACCAGTTTGCTGGCGTTCTCGGTGAGGGATCCAATACCTGAAATTATTTCTTATATGATTGTTATTATTTTAGGCAAATTCAATGTCCATAAAGTTTCCCCTGACCCCTGAGTCCAGCATAGCAGAGCAATGTATTTCATCGCTTTCAACGATAAGCCTTATAGGGATGACAAAATGAGTTGATAAAGAATTAACTTTATTTGCTTCCTGAATCAAAAGAGAGACAGACTGAGAAATTGAGTTTATTTGTTCAGATACTGTAACATCCGTTGCCGCAATTCTTTGAAATTTATTGGGACAATTAACTGCGTAATGTCCAGAGTCTCCACAATAAAGACATAAGTTCCCTGAACATCATCTTTCTTTATCCTGAGTAGTAGATATTTTAATAGCATCCACCTGCATACGTTCAGAAGTGTCAGAATCCAGAAGAACTCTTGGTCCCTTAGGAAGATACTGAGCAGTAGAAAAACGCATGCCACCATTACTGCCTAGGATTTCCAGTCTCTCCTTTCTCCTTTCAGTAAGTCTCCGATCAATCCGAATACATAATTGAAAAAAAGCCTCAAGGTCGTCAGAATTTTCTACTCTGGCAACCTCATCTTTTACTTGTTCCAAGAGTCCTTGACTGAACTGACTCGTTTGTGCTGCTGGATTCCAATTGGTATCTGAGATCCAACGTCGGAATTCAGTTGTGTACTCTGCAACAGAGTCTCTACCCTGCCGTAAATTGTGCAATTTTGACTTAGGATCACCAAAAACTTGGTTCATAGTAGTAACAAAAGAATTTAAATTATACAGGATGACATCATCTTTCTCCACATAAGGGGAGGCCCAGGCTAAGGCTTCCTCAGTCAGGAGGTCTATAATAAAAAAAAAAAAGGAAAAGATTTGCGTTGGGCAAGTAGGTGGAAATACAGGTGGTCTATCGCATCCCAAGTTATAAATGGAATGAATTTAACAGTAGGCCATAGTGTGCATGAAACACTGGCCAGTACCCCAAAGGGATGCTTGGAGTGAAGATAGACACTTAGAAAGGTGTATGCATGTAATAAAGTATATGTTTTATTCAAAGAAAAATGTACAGAATATACAAAAGTATAAATGCTGAATGGGGTTCAGTATGTTTACATACAAAATAGAATAGGTTGATACAGTTATTAACATGTCAACAGCAAAAACATACAAAGCGTTGTGACAATAATAAGAACTTGCTTGGTACATATGGTAAGGATGGTGCCAACATGTTTCGGACTTTGGTCCTTTATCAAGGCAACTAGATATCCTTTAGATTCCCATCTAGATATGTGAGGAATCATAGGGTTAATATAGATTAAATACAACGTATTATACTGTCAAATATACATTGCTAGGCACAAACTAGTGTGGTAAGTAAAATGTAAGAGAGGTACTCACATGTACTGCCAATGTTTATTTATATGCCACAAGGGGGAGCCACTGAGCGTGGTATCCTGAAGTATCAAAGGAGGTATGTTTAGTAAAAACAAGATAGACTTGGCCACATTGATGTGGAAAGCTTGCTGAGGAACCCTCAGAGGCTACAAGGTCCAAATACAGGGCTTGGGCGGAAGGCCCAGGTCCTGTGTCAGGCAAACCCAATCTCCCCTTGGGCTTACGCAAACCCAAACGCGGACGCACACCAAATTTTTCGAGTGACGATGTGTCTGACATGGAGGGAACCCCCGGCGCCTCCCCCCTTGGGGACTCGCCGGTGGCCCCCTCTAATGCCAAGACAGTTAGATCGCACTCCTTACCTTCTGCATCTCAAAATGCAGATTTTTTAGACAAAATGCGAACCTCACTTCACACTTACCAACAACAAATGTCTCAAAACCCAAAACCCAAACGACCAACACGCTAACACCTTCCTCCAACAACATCATTAACCTTTCTTCTCACATACTCACATGCCATGAAATTTCAGTTCTTGAAAAGGGACTCACTTTCTGTCCAGTCTCACAGCTTGACAAATTCACAGCTATAAAAGATATACACCTTTTCATTCGCAAGCTACTTCTACATAGCATGTACACTCCTAATCCTTTTCCTGATAATGCTTTACACACTGCCACAGAAACTACTGCCCTCCAGCAGCTCATTGAGCTTCTCGAGGAAAATAATCCACCAGATTTGATTGATACGATTGATTTAGAAAACCTCCTCAATAACTTTGAGGATGACATATCCACCCACTCTTTACACCCTCCTCATCACATTTCCCTCAAGAAAAAATCTAGTTTCTTTCCTTCACCCAGTACCAATCCACGCGCTGCACTTTTTTTACAGTCAGTGACCAACGAAATACGACACCTCAAAACCTCTCCCACCCACTCCAAAAACAAAAACTTTACATATAACCAACACTTGGCCCTACAAGACCTGAAAACCAACCCATCTATAGTGATCAAACCGGCGGACAAGGGCGGAAACATTGTTGTCCTAGACAAAATAGACTACCTCGAGATGTGTCTTAACATACTACGTAACCGTGAATGGTATGCCACAATTCCCAGTACATCAATCAGGTTGTTTCAACAGGAACTATATACCCTTGTTGATGATGCCTTTAGACAACACATCATTGACAAACCTACTACAGATTATATTAGGACCAAATTCCCCAGAGAAGCAACCTTCTATGCCTTACCTAAGGTACATAAAAACCTTCCCAGACCACCAGGCAGACCCATCGTCTCCGGACGGGGCTGCCTTACGGACAATTTGAGCCGTTATATAGATAAATTACTCCAGCCTTTAGTACAGGCATTACCTTCATACATACGTGATACCACACACTTACTCCAAGGTCTCTCGGACCTCCATGTCGATGCCGACACTGTTTTGGTCGCCATCGACGTCGAGGCCCTTTACAGTTCTATACCCCACTCTTTAGGACTCACAGCCATTCAACATACCTTGTCCAACGCCAACATATACCCTCATGAGTTGTCTCTATTCATAATTAGAGCACTCAAATTTATTTTAACCCATAATTTCTTCTCTTTCAATGGCTCCCACTACCTCCAGGTACAGGGCGTCGCCATGGGCACTTGTTGCGCACCGGCGTACGCCAATCTGTACCTGGGGGAGTGGGAACGTGATCTATTCAGAGATGATGCTGCCAGCATCTATACCAAGCACATAGCTTCCTTCCGACGCTATATAGACGACATCTTGATTCTATGGCAAGGCCCAATTGACACCCTACAACACTTTCTTGTATATCTTAACACGTCCAATTCTCTCAATTTAAAATTTACAATGACCTATAGTTACAGTTCCATTTCTTTCCTTGATCTTACGCTTAGCAAGGATAGATATGGACAACTACAAAGCCAGCTGTTCCGTAAACCGACTGCTGGCAACACTATTCTTGCTGCTTCTAGCTTTCACCCTCTGCCTCTATTGAAATCCATCCCCTTTGCCCAATATCTACGTGCCCGACGAAATTGCTCGACGGATACCTCCTTTGAACACGAGGCCTCCGTGTTGAGGGATAGACTTCGCGCACGTGGTTATAAAAATAGCGTTCTCAAAAACGCATACAAAAAAGCGAAATCCAAATCACGTTCTGCTTTACTCACTTCCAAAACCAGTGGGCCATCCACACAACCTCCTCTTAGAATCATTACAAACTATTGTCAACAACATAATGAAATCACCCAAATACTTTTGAAACACTGGCACATCATCTCTACAGACAGGACACTTTCCCCCTTTGTCCCACCTAAACCTTTGATCACTTACCGACGTGCTCCATCTCTCCGAGACAAACTCATTACTAGTGAATACAAAAGTAGTAATAAATCCCAGAGACAACTAAAGGGTACATTTCCATGTGGCAATTGTAATTATTGTAAATATCTATCTAAATCCAACTTACACAATGTTTTACCTAATGGTCAACGTTTTTTTCCCAAACATTATGTGAACTGCCGTTCAATCGGCATTGTCTACCTTTTGGAATGTGAATGTGGGTGCTTCTATGTGGGTAAGACCAAATTACCTTTTTGGAAACGGATATATGGCCACATCACCAGTATAAATCAAAGAGATCCCGATTTACCATTGGGACGACACTCCTTTACTGTTCACCCAGACACTACCCCAAAAATCTCATTCAAAGCCTTAGATCATATCCCACCCCCAGTTCGAGGGGGTGATTACAATAAAGCGCTTTTACAGAGCGAACTTCGATGGATTTTTCACCTGAATGCCACCTTACCCCCTGGCCTCAACGAGGCTTTTAATTTTAAACCTTATCTCGAGGGCTTTGAAACTGGAGTTTGTGAATTAGATCTATAATTCCGTCCCCCACAACAAGCACCCATATAAATCTCCGCTATTATATGTATTCTATACTGTGTCTGCTAAACATGCGTTCTGTCCCTCCGATCCAATGCCATATACTACAAAGTACTTTAATTTTGAATAATATCTACAATATTAGTGCTGCACATGTTCTCTCATGTTTATTTGCCATTGGTCACCTAACAGGTTTACATATACTATTCCAGCTTGCTTCCCCTCACTGCACTACCCGGCGCGGGTAAGACTTGGCAAGCATGCGCGACTTTGCTTCTGTGCATGCGCCAACCCTCCGCTGTTAAACCGGACCTTCCATCATGTCCGCTTCCTGTTTGCGCTCCAGCCTGGAGCGCACCAGGACGCCGGCGGCTCTTCTCCCGCGTCGGTGACGTCACGACGCCGGACGTGACCCCGCCGTGATGACGCGGCCGCGCCCGGCGCCGCCCCGTCAGAGGTCCACAACAGGAAACACACCTTGGCGCTTTTGGCGCTCTCTTCCTTCAGACAAACCAGCCAATCAGCGCAATGTTTCCAGCTGAGTACCCACACCCCTACCCAGCTGATTTTCATTCCCTGACCATATATATACCTCCCATCTTTTGGCTTCAGTACATGCTGCTGATGACTCAGAGCTGACTGTTCCTCCATTGTCAACGATCTTTACTCAGGTAAATACATGGCTTTTGTTTGGTTGTACATGTACCTCAAGACAACCCATTCTCATTATACCCTTATACTTTATCTTCACAGTTATACACTGTTTGGCCTACCTTGCCTGACACAGGACCTGGGCCTTCCGCCCAAGCCCTGTATTTGGACCTTGTAGCCTCTGAGGGTTCCTCAGCAAGCTTTCCACATCAATGTGGCCAAGTCTATCTTGTTTTTACTAAACATACCTCCTTTGATACTTCAGGATACCACGCTCAGTGGCTCCCCCTTGTGGCATATAAATAAACATTGGCAGTACATGTGAGTACCTCTCTTACATTTTACTTACCACACTAGTTTGTGCCTAGCAATGTATATTTGACAGTATAATACGTTGTATTTAATCTATATTAACCCTATGATTCCTCACATATCTAGATGGGAATCTAAAGGATATCTAGTTGCCTTGATAAAGGACCAAAGTCCGAAACATGTTGGCACCATCCTTACCATATGTACCAAGCAAGTTCTTATTATTGTCACAACGCTTTGTATGTTTTTGCTGTTGACATGTTAATAACTGTATCAACCTATTCTATTTTGAATCATATTTTTTGTATGTAAACATACTGAACCCCATTCAGCATTTATACTTTTGTATATTCTGTACATTTTTCTTTGAATAAAACATATACTTTATTACATGCATACACCTTTCTAAGTGTCTATCTTCACTCCAAGCATCCCTTTGGGGTACTGGCCAGTGTTTCATGCACACTATGGCCTACTGTTAAATTCATTCGAGGTCTATAATAAACAGCAACTTTTTCCTGTCAGAAGTAAATGCAGCAGGTTGCATCTGAAAGTATATACGAAATTGATTAAGAAACCCTCTATAATGTCGGTGGTCTCTGTTAAACTTGTGTGGTAGGGGCATTCGTGCGTTGGTATCTATGGCAACAGTATCTTGAGCATTAAAGTCCTGCAATTGTTTATGCAGATCAAGGATGTCCTCTTGTAGCCCTTTCACTTCAATTTGTAACTCAGAATTTTTTTCCTGGTAGTTAACACCAAACATCTGCAACTCAGCAAATTGCACCCTAAGAGGATCCACAGCAGCTGCTACAACAGCCTCCGTGTTTTGGGCCAGAATATACTGTCACGGTCTGGAGTCAGGCTCAGAGGCCAGTAGCTATAGCAGCAAAGCAGATGTTCACACAGGTCATGCTGACTGATGACACAGGTTCACCTGAGGTGCGGGATCTAAGCACTAACTGATATTCACCAGAGCTCCTGATGGTGGAGATGGGCTTTGCTGCATGTTAGTACCAAGTCGCGGTCCTCAGGATAGCCCAGCCAGGAGGTGAGCAAGCCGGGGTCCAGTAGTAGATATAGCAGGTAGGGATAAAGCAGAAGTGTAGTCGAGAAACAAGCCAAAAGTCGGTGACAAATAGTTGTAGGTTGGGATTCAGCAGAAGCATAGTCAAGGAACAAGCCAAATGTTGGTAACGAATGGTAGCGAACATACGGTCGGCAGCAGGAGAGACAGGAGAAAGATATTATATATTATATTGGCTGGCACAATATTCTGGAGACGGGAAGTGCAAAGACATGGCTTAAATTAGGAAGTTCATGGGAGGAGCAAAGAATTCAAGGTTCAAGGCAAACAAGATTCAAGACAAGATCATTCAAGGAACTGTCCAGCATTCCAGTTGGCTCAGCATAGAGTCACCGCCAGACAAAGCAGAGGTCCCAGGTTCAAGCCAAGGGCCTAAAAAGAGGGCTCAGCCAGAGCAGGGGACAGGATAAATAATAATGCCTGTTCCTGTACCTTCTAGACATAAAAAGCATATAACCCTTGCATTTAAGCCCCAAATTCCTGGAATTGGGGTCTTAAAATGCCTCATACATATTTTTGTACTATTCTGCTCACTTAACGTGTGTGTTGTACAAGCTTGCATACATTTCACTTCACAGACACTATTATGTGAAAACATCACTATATGTTTGTTACGAGTTCCCATTCACACAGCATGCCAACATTTTCTTAACCACTTCCGGACCGCCCACGGTCGTTATACGTCGGTACTTTGAAGGAGGATACCGTTGTTGTTGTTATGGTATCCTGTTCTTCAGTGAGTGGTCCGGTTTAAAGTGGAGGGCCACCCTAAAAAAAAAAGAGCATTAAAATTCTTGAAAAAAAAAAAAAAAAATTTTTTTTACCTGATCCGAAATCCCTGTTGCTAGGCAGTCTTCCTAATCTGCCTCCTTCCTACTCCGCGGTGATCTTCGTAATCTTCTGTCCTCCTCACCGATGTCTTCTGGGTAATGGGATGCGCTGTGTTGTGGGAACTATGTGTTCCCTAACACAGCGCGACCCATTCACAAAGCGCCACGCGGCTTGCGCATGCGCAGTAGGAAACGGGCAGTGAAGCCGTAGTCTCCACTGCCTGTTTCCCTTACTGAGGATGGCGGCGCTGGGACCGGAGCACCGAGGGACATGTCGGCCTCGGTGGCCGACATCGCGGGAGCCCTTGGAGGGTAAGTGTACTTATTAAAAGTCAGCAGCTACTTTTTTTTTAGCTGCTGACTTTAAAAAAAAAAAAATTTTCAGCTGAAACACCGCTTTAAGATAAAAATGGTCTCTGCAGCGGATTCGCTGCAAGATCACTTTTATCGGCGGCGGGAGAGGGCCCTCCGCCGTTTACTGGAGCTGGTTTGTCGCCATTCCACGAGCGGGCACAATTTTGAAGCGTGACATGTTGGGTATCAATTTACTTGGCAAAACATTATCTTTCACAATATAAAAAAAAATGGGCTAACTTTACTGTTTCTTATTTTTTAATTCAAAAGGTGTATTTTTTCCAAAAAAAGTGCGCTTTTAAAACCGCTGCGCAAATACAGTGTGACAGAAAGTATTGCAACGACCGCTATTTTATTCTATAGGGTGTTGGAAAAAAATGTATAATGTTTGGGGCTTTTAAGTAATTTTCTAGCAAAAAAAAACAGTTTTTAACCTGTAAACAACAAATCTCAAAAAGAAGCTCGGTCCTTAAGTGGTTAAAGCATTTACTTCCTTTTAGATGTTTCTCAGCAGAATTTGAGGTGGCTCTCTGCAAGGTTTTTGGATAATGTCAGAGTGAGTCTGTTCTAAGTCTGTCCTCATTAACATACAATGCAATAGCCCAGCCTCTACACCTTTAACCCTGTTCTATCTATCTCCACTCCTATATCACACTGCAAATTGCTCCTCTGGGAAGGAACCTTTTATAGTGGGGTGGGTCTATGAGCAATGAGCCATGATTGGGCACAGTCATCATTATTTTCTCCAGTCATGGCTCTTACAGTGCTCTGTGCCCTGATTGGGCAAAGCTTTTATTCCTTCAGCCAATCAGGGTTTAGAATGCAGTGCAGAGTGCAGTGCATTGTGGTGCATTCGGCAGGCTGAACAAATGGTTGAAAGCCCTGACAATTCGGGTGTTCACCAAATGGGCAAATAGCCAATGTTCGGGCCAAACTTTTGCTTGGCTCAAACTGTTCGCCCAACACTACTGATAAAGAACATCTACCTGCACAATACAGACAAGGTTAATTATGGCAAACACAGATGTCCAGCTCCCTCATAAACAAATATAGGAAGGGTCCAGAATAAAGCATCTAAAAATACTTAATAAAGTATCAAAAACACAGTGATTAACTACTTGTCGACCAGCCGCTATAGTTATACGGCGGCAGGTTGGCTCTCCTGGGCGAATCGCCGTAGCTGCAGGAGCGTGCCCGCGGGTTGGGCCGGGCTCTATGTACCCATGATCGCCTAGTACAGAGGCAGAACGGAGGAACTGCCTTTGTGAACAAGGCAGATCCCCATTCTGGCAGGGGACATGACAGAGATCTACTGTTCCCAGTGATCAAGAACAGTGATCTCTGTCATGTCATTAGCAGCCAATCCCCCCTACAGTTAGAACACACCTAGGGAACAAAGTTAACCCCTTTATCACCCCCTAGTGTTAACACCTTCCCTGCCAGTGTCATTTTTGCATTGATCAGTGCATTTTTATAGCACTGATCAATGTAATAATGTCCCTGGTCCCCAAAAAGTGAATTTGGGATCAGATTTATCCACCGCAATGTTGCAGTCCCGCTAAAAATCGCAGATTATTGCCATTACTAGTAAAAACTATTTAAAAAATAAATAAAAGTCCCTAAATCTATCCCATAGTTTTTAGACGCGATAACTTTTGTGCAAACTAATCAATATACGCCTACGCAAAAAATTAAAACCGCAGAGGTGATCAAATACCACCAAAAGAAAATTCTATTTGTGGGAAAAAAAGGACGTCAATTTTGTTTGGGTACAGAGTTGCACGACAGTGCAATTGTCAGTTAAAGCGACACAGTGCCATATTGCAAAAAATGGCCTGGTCATTAAGGGGGCAAATCCTTCCGGTCCTTAAGTGGTTAATCTACTTGCTTCTTCTCTGTAGACTTTAATGGGAGTAGGTAATTAATTGTACAACAATTACTCATCTGGGAGACTGTTGTCCAATTTTTTCAGTCATGTAGCCCTAACTCTACCCCAAGTAGGCACTTCTTACTACTCTTCAATCTCTAAAATACCCAATTACAGCACATATCTAGATTATAAATATTAGCTTGAAATTCCACTGGGACCAACTGATGTACATAGAACATTATTCTCTCTGACAGCAGCAAGCCTTTTACACAAACAATACATTTCTAAACAGAAACTCCAATATTTTCCAGTCAGCCTATCAGTTAACAAAACGATCAGATTTTGAAGAAGGCTCATTGCAGATCAAGGATCCCAGTGGACACAGCAGAAATGATTTGTCCATTTCTGGTGGAGAAACGCAGTCCTCGATCTTCACAGGAGTCCATATAGATGGAATTTATATACATTTGCGAGAGGTTTGCAGGCAGGCAATGCATTATCACAACAAATAAATAACTGTTGGCGAGTAAGGAAGGAGAGACCAGTAAAAGTGTCAAGAAGAAAAATGGCTTGTTTAAAATTAATTTTTGGCTATACATATACTCGTTTATGGATCCCAGCTGACAGTCCCTGTTTGTTGCTGTCATTTTATAGAGCACATTATACTCTTCACAACTACATGATTCTACAGTTTGTTGTTTTGTACTACACAAGTAAATGACACTTAAGTATGTTCATTTTCATACCGCAATATACAATATATTTACAATAATAAACACAACATTTGCATAATTACCTCTAACAAAATGCAGCTCATTAAAATATATTTACCTCCCCTAATCGGTGGTTACCAAACCTACCCTCAGATGACCCCACATAAACAAAGGTGGAGTAACGAATACTGTAGAAATAAAATTTAGATACCTGTCTGGATATCCAAGAAACTCATTTTGGTAGGACTTGAGTACAATTTTGGAAAACAATGATTCAAATGAAGCTGCTGTCAGTTTTATTAATACAGCATGTGAGCTCTCTGGGCTACAATGGACAGTCATTATGGCTTGACCTTTGATCTGAGCTTTCGTAGATACTCTGATCTGATCAAGCTTAGTTTGTCATCATTAATATGAATCCTAATAAATCTAAGCTATATTGCATTGAGAATAAAAAGAATATTTATTCTGGCACTCACAGATTAGATGTTATTAGATCATTGCTTTTATTTTAGCTAACATTTCCTCAGATTGGACAGAACACAAGGTTCATCAGAAAACCACAAAGTGCCTAATTCTAAAGACAGGCCAATCAGCTGGACTGGAAATATAATTTCCCATGAAACTATTAGTACTATGCTGGTCCTGTAATATGCATTAAACATATACATTTAAATGTTAACTGATAATATCCTACTTATCAACTGTCTTTAAGGAGGGTTCACACCTATGCATGTAAATGTTAAAGCATTTTATTGTGTGTGTAAACATGCATTAGGAATGCACATTGCAAATGCTTTTTGGAGGTTGTCCTATTCATTGCTAATGAGTTTCCAACGCATGCCAACACAACAATTAACCTTAAAAGCACTACAAAGCATAAGTAGGTGTGAATACACATGTGGATGATTAAAAGATCCACCGCCTCTATTCATAGATCACACTTCACAAATATAAGCTGTAGTATTGCTTCTACCAATGGAGGAGCTGGTTAGAGAAGGCAGGTATAGTTGGGCATACTTGATGAGTGTCTGATATTTCTTTTAGCTCCCAGAAGCACAAGGGACACATATTCACGAAGGTAAGAAATGTCCCTTTTTTTTTTTAAGAGGCTGTTCCTCATATATAGTATTAAAGAAAAGGAACAGAGATTTCCATGCCAATTCAAATTGAGATTTCTGTGTAAATGTTGAAAGCTAATTTCTCCACAATGCCTACAGCTACATAGGTAAATTGCTGCCCATTTTAAAGTGGTTTTAATTCTTGTTCATAGTCTGGACAAAGGTTCATTTTAATTTTAGCCCTTTCCTTATCAACAATGTTTCTGAATTTTAATAGACGTGAAGGAAGAAAAACTGAGTCTCTTTTTCATTACAGTCATACACAAACTGAGCAATACCTTTTGACTGTCTTTGGGTGTCCATTGTAAACATCTAGATCAGAAAACACGGTACACCGTGTGCACTATTTATTTATATTTGAGAATAAAAGATAAAGAAGAACAAGAGGCCTTCAAGATATCAACACTATTTTTTTTTTTTTTATATATACAGTAAATAGCATGAATCAG
Source organism: Lithobates sylvaticus (assembly GCA_028564925.1). Taxonomy (NCBI): domain Eukaryota; kingdom Metazoa; phylum Chordata; class Amphibia; order Anura; family Ranidae; genus Lithobates; species Lithobates sylvaticus. The sequence goes on from CM053031.1 coordinate 119,144,328, forward strand.
CATTTATAAGCTAGAACTACTTTGGTGAAATATATATTGGAAGAGGTCTGCCAAATGCTAATGTTCCAAAATCCATACAAAATAAATAGTGTAGAGAAACTAATAATCAACTCAACTATAAAGTCCACTGTACTCAGTTCATATATGGTAGTGCGATCAGATCACCACAGTGACACACATGAGAAGAAAATGTACAACTCTTTGAACATGCTATGGATACTTCCATCAAATGAGTGAATTGAATGCTCACTCTGTGTTTGACCTCATAAAAATAAAGCGGTCTGACAATGATTAAAATCTCTCTCAGGGCAATACCTAGAATGAAATGGCAGGATCAGCTCACTCCTAACACCAACTCTAGGTCCTTTAGCGGCTTACGACGCTACTCATTCTTATATTCCACAAGAGCCATTCATCAGAAAGCATGGGCATACAAAAAATAAAAAAGAAGATCCATAGTGCTCTCCATATGTAAAATAATTTATACTATCTAAGTGGATTAAAAACACTTACAAAAATATAGCTCAACAGTGCACTATTTATTTTGCATGTTAATTAATTAGAAGGTGTTGTGAAATCACCTGTACAGTGTTTTAGCTAGCAACTGTCATTTTTGTTTTGGTTTAGATTTCTAGATTTGTGTGAGATTTTGCTGATTGTCTATTTACACTATTTTAATGTTACCAAAATCGCTTAATTTCTGTATAACATCACACATGTCCAATGTTTGCAGTTCACATCTTAGAAATAAAGTTGTATATGACGGGAGCTGCAAAATTACATCTGTGTGAAAAAAACATTCTGTATGTAACTGACTGGTTTATCGGTAAGGGTTTTAGAAGAAAAAGTAGGAATTCATCCCAAGACAATGCAGACTAGATATTATTATACACATTGCTTATCAAACATACACAGAACTGTTTTATTTTACAGTTTGGTAATTTTTAAAGATGAGCTAACTTAAAATCCATTCCACTGACAACTCTTATTCTTCATCTTTATCAACTTTGCAGTGAAAAACAAAGTGTATAATCATTACATGGTTTGTCTGGGTTAAAATTTTTCCTGTAAAAAAAGTTCCAGCTTATGTTTCCACACATGTCCCACCTTTTTTACTGTATACACATCCCAGGTGTCTATGTAAGTAAAAATATTCAAGGGGTAAATTGTACATTCTGGCCATTTAGCAGAATAATTTTGACTATGCGAGCCAGGCAGAAAAATAAATAAAAAAGATTTACATCTAAGATCTAAAGAATACATTTATTATCCTCTCTTCAGCCTATTTTCTTTCTTCAAAACCCTTCAACATTTTTTTGCAATGTAATGCTTTTCTACATTTTGTAGCTATTAAGGAGAATGCATAAATTATAAAAACTTGCATAAAGCAGACCCAGAAACCTATATGTTTATGGTTGTGTCAACAACCTAGCATGAAAAGAAAGTAAAAAAAAAAAAAACTCTGACACATTTTTGTAGTACCGTAATGTATTGACTTGCTGCCTGCTGGAAAATGTTGTGAGCCAGTGTGAAATGGAAATATTATTTATATCATTCAGAAAACAATATTTTTTTACAAAATGTGAGAGCACCACAGCATGATCTAAGGCAGGGGTAGGCAACCTCGGCACTCCAGCTGTGGTGAAACTACAGATCCCATCATGCCTCTGCCTCTAGGAGCCATGCCTGTGATTGTCAGGGTCTTGCAATGTCTCATGGGACTTGTAGTTTCACCACAGCTGGAGGGCCGAGGTTGCCTACCCTTGGTCTAAGGTCGGAATTCTCTACACACGATCGGAAAAAGTCAGATCGGATTTTGTTGTCGGAAAATTTTAGATCCTGATCTCCGACGGAAAAAGCCTGCTACAGCCCACACACGATCGGATTTTCTGACAACATAATCCGATCTGACTTTTTCCATCGGAATATCTGACCGTGTGTACGGGGCATAAATGTTGCTCAGTTTGCATTTATCTGAGTTCTATGTGATCCATTGTAGACAGAGTTCACAGGCCACCGAACAGAAACAGTGGGTGGGCAGTAGACTTCCAGGTGCCTGTGCTTTGTAACATACTCCTTTGCATTACCAATGCAAATGCTTTAGTTCTGTGTCACATAAGTAAAAAGGTGGTTCGAATCTCGGTTGGTTCAGCAGGGACTTGAACCATGTATGGGCAGGCTGATTGTACCCAAGTTGTTTGATCGATCAACAGTCAGTGGGATCTTCCATGCAATTATTGACAGCTATGGCTGGCTTTGTCCTTTGATGGTTAACAGTAGAGGAAGACAATGAAGTAATGTGACAAAAAGGCTTTAACTGATTGGTTTCTGTAAAATTACAGTCACCTCCAGCAAGAAATCAATGTGTTTGAGTCCAAACTCCTTTATTGTGAACATGTATTAACAGCCTGATGACTGAATTTGTACAATGGCCACTAACATCTACACCTGTGCTTACATACCAAAAAATGTTCCTGGAGGTATGCATGCATGCATTGTTATCTATTCAGTCACATGCATATTGCCAGTCTGTAACATATACATTGTCCGCTATTGGAAATCTATTCTACATCCTGGTGCCTTAGGCTATGTTTCCACTAGTGCAACTTTTGAGTGCAGCTTTGATCCCACTTTATACTCTCTGGATCAAAGTTGCAGCAAAAGTTGCATCAAAGTAGTGCAAGCACCTTTTCAAAGTCGCATAGATGGGAACGGGTGCCATTGAAATCAATGGGCTGTGACTTGTCATGTGACTTTATGTGTCCAAAGTCGAATGACAAGTCGCACTAGTGGAAACTGAGCCCTTAAGTGGAACGTAACCTTCCTACCCTTTCAGCCAAGGAAATTGCCATCTTAGCCTGTTTGATCTAGAGTTGCCATAGGGCTGCTCACATGATCAGTTATGACACCAGTCATTTGATGGCTTGACAGTTTGGTTGAGAGCAGAAGGAGCTGTGACAGTTATCAATCACAGTATGATAAACAGGACAAATTGAGAGGGTGACTCTCCGCACAGGGGCACAGACAGTAATTAAAACTGACAAGTGTTGTAATCCATCTCCACTCTATCCAAATTTGAAAAAAAAAAACAGTTTTGCCTTTAGTTACAGTTTAAGATCTAGCATAATTGGATGTAGATTTACATTTATATTATGGAGTTAAATATTACTGAACAATGCAATAAAATGATTTGTAAAACCTACCCAAGTCTGTTCATACTCTAGAGGTTGTCCTGCCACATTGTCAATTTCATAGAAGCCTTCCCGTTTTGCCTGCTGATATTCCATCCGTAGCTGCTGAATGCGGTCTGCATTCCCAGATTTTAAGCGGCCACTAAAAAAAATGAGAAAAAAAAGCTAATACATAAAATGCATATTTATAATTACCATTTGCTAAAAGGTACTTTCTTGCTCCAGTGCAAATTGTTAATGTTTACAAGCATTATTTGCAATTGAGCCCGTTACCATCTGGATGCCGAATAATGCTTTTATTAGTAGTTTCATTGCTCAGACTAAAAGCAAATTTTCCAGAGAATTAAAATATTCCTTTATTTATCTATAAATTAGCAGGTCATGAATATTCAGTGTTATACAAACAATGGTGCAATATAGCTTTCACACTGACCCACATTGATAATAATGAAGAAAAACACCTGCAAAACATCATTTTTAAACCAAATTGTATTTTAGTGCCTGAACTGAGAGTAAAAGAATAAAATAAGAAAGCATTGATTTCCTGCTGGAAGCAAAAGTGCAGATAATCTTTTGTTGATTCCTGTAAGGTTTTCATTATTCACGTGTACTTTGCTTCTTCATTATCACCTTTACTAACCCTAAACTAACCAGACTTGTGTGCAAACAATAAAGTCTCCCAAATGTCACAAAACAAAATTTAACTGGACCTGATAATAGGTAGCTAAGTTCACAAAAGTAATAAGCTGAGGATTCTGTTACTTACAAAAGGATTACATGGAAAGACGACAGCAGCAAGGCCTGATAACAAATGAAAACATTAAATTGTAGCCAAACATTTGTGTGTGATCATTGTTGCCCACCAACATTCACAAATCTGGATAGGAATCCAGCATTGCACTTTTCTCATTGTCAAAAAGATTTTATTGAACATACAATAGAGTATTTAACAATAGGTTAAGTACATAATATACAACAGAAGTAATGAAGCTCAGAGTTATATATTCAATACAATGTAAATTATATATTCAACTATAATTACTACTATAACAATAACACATATTAATGGTATGGTTTATTAGAGGAATTATCTTCTGAAGTAGGAAAGAGCTTCAAAATCATAATAGGAATAGATAGGCATTGCACTTTTCTATACTGAAGACACCAAAAAGCATTCTGAATTCGATATCAAGGATAGTAAAACAACTGAACTGAAGCCATCATGTTTAGTAGTTAGGCTGGTTAATATTTTCATCCATTGAATTTCCATTTGTTAAACAAGCAACCAAAACCTATAATCCTAAGTACATAGTAAAGACAGTCCAACCCATGCCATTTATAAGCATAAAGAAAAACAACAACAACAATGACACTTGAAACAGTAAATAGCTTTTAGGACCATTCCTTTTTATTATATATTTTATTTGCCCATTTTTTTGTAGATTTGTGGTACGTATAGATTTAATTACATGGGCTCAAAAACCTCTAGGGATAGGTGCAACCTCTGTATCTTTTAAAGTTATTCTTGCTGAAGCCAGTGGGGGCCTGTAATGCAGGGGCACTGCCCCCCTTATCTATGCACTCGGCCCACTAATCTACATGTGGGGTGCTGGATGCATGGATTTCAATAGGGTTTTTTTATTTTAATTTTTAGAAGCACATGATTAGAGCCAGAGGCTCTAATTGGCTTCAAAAAAGGGTGGGCTCTGCGCCCCGAGCCCACCCACTTTTTTGACATTAGTGAATTAATATTCTCTAATGTCTTCCAGCTTCTTTTCCTGGTCAATCAGGAGGTGGCTCCTGAGACCCCATTGGTTGGGAGTCCAAAGACCCGACTGGCAGGGAGGAAAAGATGGAGGGTGGACATGCAGGAGACAGAGGGGGGAAGCCTCCAACGATAGATTCAAACTGGCCGGCTCCGTTCATTCTCCACCAGCAGCAGCAGGCATCCCCACACCTTCCCTGTGTGCCTGCTGAGCCATTACCTGCAAAGGGTAAGTGAGCCAGTGACCGGGGTATGGTGCGAGGTGGCACGCTGGAGAGACGGGGAGTCTGTGGTCAGGTCCATCTGATGCCCCGACCGATGGAGCACCACTAACGAGTCACATGACACCAGGGAGGGAAAATGGCTAATTGGGCCCAATTTGGACATTTTCACTTAGGGGTGTACTCACTTTTGTTGCCAGCGGTTTAGGCATTAATGGCTGTGTGTTGAGTTATTTTGAAGGGACAGCAAATTTACACTGTTATACAAGCTTTACACGCACTACTTTACATTATAGCAAAGTATAATTTCTTCAATGTTGTCACATGAAAAGATATAATGAAATATTTACAAAAATGTGAGGGGTGTACTCACTTTTGTGAGATACTGTATATATATATATATATATATATATATATATATATATATATCATATATTGTATTTAATGATAACATTGATGAATACAGAATTGCATTCATTTGGAGCAAATTTATGAGGCAGTGAATGTTGCATTCACCGGTGGTGAATTATTCCCTGTATATTAACCACTTCCGGACCACCGCACGCCGATATACATCCTTACTTTGCAGGGGAATATGGTTGTTATAGCCGCAGCTAGCTGCCATAACCCTGGTATCTTCTTGTTTGGCCGGCGGTCCGGTTTCCGATAATAGTGGTCTCTGTGGCGGAATCGCCGCAAGATCACTTTTAACCAGCGGCGGGAGAGGGGCCCCTCCCCCTTCCGGCCACGCTCTCTGGTGCCCTCTGTCGCTTACAGGAGCCGTCGGCAGGGGCGGAGACGATCGGATATTCACCCTTGCTGGGCATGTAGACAAGTGAGGGGAAGATGGCCCCCACCCATCTCCATAACATTACAGGACAGAAGCGACGTCAAAACGTCACTTCCACCCATAGCTCTTAAAGGGAAATTTTTTTAAATGACAATTTTTTTTATTGCTGTAGCGGGGTTGTTCCCCTTTTAGGGGATAAGACTACAGTTCCCATAATTCCCTAGGCTCCCGGGAGGCTGTTTGTTTCCGCCCGAGAGGCTGATGGGGGAGGTGATAAAAGGAAAGAGGAAGGACCGCCTCTTGCTCTTCGGACGCAGGCATCACAGGGAGAGGAGACACCTGTGCGGACCGGGACTGCTGAGGGCCGGAAGCCTGGGCCTTGCAGCAGAAGGAGAGAGACTCTGACACCTCATTGCCAGCCTAAGCAGAGCGGAGACTTTGGCCTGAGAGTGGTCGGTCGGAGGGAGGACCGGAGCGCAGGGGCTGTGGCGAACGAGGCGGGACGCCGCCAGTGGAGGTCCCGGAGCTGAGGACGGTATCCGGAGTGGTGAGCGAGCTGAAAGGCTCATCCTACATTGTTATTTCACTTTATGCCTATTGAACTGCCAAGGCACATTTACCTCAGAGCAGAAGATTGTTCTTTCTGTGGATTACAAACACACCATTTAAAGCTACATGTGCACCACCTCTACAGTTCTTGTGCCGGTGAAGAATACTGTGTTCCCTCAAGGACTGAGCTCTATTGCTAGGGATCAGGCCTGGTCCGTTAGGTAGGCACAGTTAGATTTGTTGCACCTCAGGGGTGCATAGCAGACGGTCGCTCCACGTGGCGTTCCGTTCCCCATTGCTGTCCATATATAAATATATACCTGTGTACATGTTTATAGTACATACTGCAGTGACCTGTTCATGTGTCATAAGTCAAATGTTTAAATGCATGTTACTATCTCCTTTTACATTGCCAGAAGTAAAGACAGTTATTTAAGTTAGCAGTCTGCTTGTGAGTTTGAGTCCATTACACTTAAAGTATAAGTGATATTTATATGTGCATACACATACACCTGTTGATTAACTGTGCCAGAGCGGGTAGAGCAGATTGCCGGGGGGTTGGTGGAGCTGTACTCAGGGACCCAAATCAAACTTGCGGCCCTCTTAATTGGGGGTATTGCTACACGTGGGGGCTCATCCGGGATCCTGAGACAGCGGGAAAAGCCGCCAGAAGGTACCGGCATGGACCCGATAGAAGTGGGACGGTGGTACACAATATGGGGCACTGATCCAGCCGCAGCAGCAGTCATTGAACTGCCAGGGATATGGCAGGAAGAGGCAGTCAAGCAGCTCATAATGTCCCTATCTCCATACCACGAATCACGGATAATGGACATGAGAAATGATGCCGGGTGTACATACGCCCTAGTAGAATGGAGAAGTGAGACCCCAGAGCAGTTCAGGAGCCAAAGCATACAAGCACTGGATGGTCAGACCTATCAATTGCTGCATGCGCTGCCGCGCAAGGGAGACAGTTTTCAAATGAAAACCATGCTATCCCCAAAGAAGGAAGAGCAGAAGGGCACAGAGAGTCCCGCACCTGTACAGACCACTCTTAGCGCAGAACTGTGTGCTGTCCTAGGGGAGATTGTGACTCAGTGCAGAAGAGACCCCGGGGATTACCCGATGTCGGGATACAGGAAACTCCGGATGTTTTCAGGGAGGAAACCTGTACCCCCAGGGGAAGAGGGATTTGAAGAGTGGTTAGATGGCGCCACACAGGCCTTGGAAGAATGGGAGGTCCCAGAAGGTAGAAAGAAGCAAAGGATTGTGGAGAGCCTAAAGGGGCCTGCCTTAGAGGCCATACGCAACTTGAAGACAAGCAAGAAAGATTGCACTGCACAGGATTACATAGACATCCTGGAAAGTGTGTTTGGTGGGACAGAGAAAATCACGGAGCTTACCTATCAACTGGAACACTGTTACCAGAAGACAGGAGAGAAGCTATCGGAGTATATGGGACGTATAGACAAGATCCTGCATAGGATTATCCTGAAGAAGGGGATAGATCCGGGGAAAGTAGATGAAGCCTGTGCTCAGCAGGTGATGAGGGGAGCCCAACCCCTAGACCCTGTTGCACTAGTACTACGTATCCGACAGGATGGGAAGAGCCTAGACTACCCCGATCTCATTCGGATGGTCAGAGAGGAAGAGGCCATGTTGGAAGAGAAACGGGAAAAACAGGCGATGGGGTCTACAAAACTTCCAGTGGCAACGATCAGGTCGGCCTCAACCCCTGAAAGAGAGACAGAAGTAGATGCTCTGAAGTTGCAGATGTCCCAGATGATGGAGATACTGACATCTCTAGTGGCGAAAGAGACGCCCAGTCCCAAGAAAGAAGCAAGCACGAGGGAATTATTTCCAACTGTTTCAGCACCAGCATCCCCACCTGACTGGGGAGAGATGATCTGTTTTAACTGTGGGGGAATTGGCCATATTGCAGCTGTATGTTCCAGTCCCAAGAGGAAGAAAACAGATAGCCGCCAGCCGGCGGGAAACTCCAGAGGGCCCCGGTGAAGGAGTCAACCGGGTGCCCACCACCTTCAGTGAGCTCCAAGAAAAATAGCATGAAAAGGAAGCGAGGAGACCAAACCCCTCGGAAGGAACCCAGGGATCCTCAACCAAGGTACACCCCAGAGAAAGGGGGACAAGACCTCCAATCGGCAGAAGAAGAGAAAGGGGAATTGGAATGGCTATGGCCTTCCTCAGCCCCAGGAAATTCCGCCATAGATCTTCCACCTACTGAAGATGTGGAAGATAGAACATTGAACCCAGAAGCTACAGAGTTTGTTCCATTCAGTGTTGTGCCTGAGTGCTGGGAGGATATCTCTGGTCTCTACTCAGAAGAAGAGGAAGTAGATGTTCCAGAACCAGTGATGTTCCCAGAGTGTGTTCCTGAGGAAGAGCCTGTGGCACAAGAGCCTGAAGTCCCAAGAGAACAGAGATCTCGAAGAGTTGTGAGGCCTCCCAAGAAGCTAACCTACCCACAAATGGGAGAAAGTTCAGAGGACTCTGTTGCCACAGGAAGGAGGAGTGTTGAACGCCCTGACCCATCCACTGTTCATTTGGTGGAGGGCAACCCCAGCTCACTCTCTGTCACAGTTAGACAGGTCGCCCTCACTGAAGCGACCTGTAGACAGGACAGCTCCCCATCCTATGATAATTGGTGGGAAGCTCCTCTGAATTATGTGAACGTGTTGTTTCAAAAAAGGCTTGTAGATTGAACAATGTCTTTGGGGACCAAAGATTCAAAGTGGGGGGAGTGTGTAGCGGGGTTGTTCCCCTTTTAGGGGATAAGACTACAGTTCCCATAATTCCCCAGGCTCCCGGGAGGCTGTTTGTTTCCGCCCGAGAGGCTGATGGGGGAGGTGATAAAAGGAAAGAGGAAGGACCGCCTCTTGCTCTTTGGACGCAAGCATCACAGGGAGAGGAGACACCTGTGCGGACCGGGACTGCTGAGGGCCGGAAGCCTGGGCCTTGCAGCAGAAGGAGAGAGACTCTGACACCTCATTGCCAGCCTAAGCGGAGCGGAGACTTTGGCCTGAGAGCGGTCGGTCGGAGGGAGGACCGGAGCGCAGGGGCTGTGGCGAACGAGGCGGGACGCTGCCAGTGGAGGTCCCGGAGCTGAGGACGGTATCCGGAGTGGTGAGCGAGCTGAAAGGCTCATCCTACATTGTTATTTCACTTTATGCCTATTGAACTGCCAAGGCACATTTACCTCAGAGCAGAAGATTGTTCTTTCTGTGGATTACAAACACACCATTTAAAGCTACATGTGCACCACCTCTACAGTTCTTGGGCCGGTGAAGAATACTGTGTTCCCTCAAGGACTGAGCTCTATTGCTAGGGATCAGGCCTGGTCCGTTAGGTAGGCGCAGTTAGATTTGTTGCACCTCAGGGGTGCATAGCAGACGGTCGCTCCACGTGGCGTTCCGTTCCCCATTGCTGTCCATATATAAATATATACCTGTGTACATGTTTATAGTACATACTGCAGTGACCTGTTCATGTGTCATAAGTCAAATGTTTAAATGCATGTTACTATCTCCTTTTACATTGCCAGAAGTAAAGACAGTTATTTAAGTTAGCAGTCTGCCTGTGAGTTTGAGTCCATTACACTTAAAGTATAAGTGATATTTATATGTGCATACACATACACCTGTTGATTAACTGTGCCAGAGCGGGTAGAGCAGATTGCCGGGGGGTTGGTGGAGCTGTACTCAGGGACCCAAATCAAACTTGCGGCCCTCTTAATTGGGGGTATCACTACATTGCATTTTAGTGTAAATATGAGATCTGAGGTCTTTTTGACCCCAGATCTCATATTTAAGAGGTCCTGTCATCCTTTTTTACTACTACAAGGGATGTTTACATTCCTTGTAATAGAAATAAAAGTGACACAATTAAAATTTTTTTTAAAAAACAATGTAAAAATAAAAGGTAAAATAATTAAGAAAAACATTGTTAAACGCGTCCTGTCCCGCCAAGATTGCGTGCAGAAGCAAACGCATACGTGAGTAGCGCCCGCATATGAAATTGGTGTTCAAACCACACATGAGGTATCGCCGCGATCGTTAGAGCGAGAGCAATAATTCTAGCCCTAGACATCCTCTGTAACTCAAAACATGCAACCTGTAGATTTTTTTAAACATCGCCTATGGAGATTTTTAAGTGTAAAACTTTGTCGCCATTCCACGAGCGGGCGCAATTTTGAAGCGTGACATGTTGGGTATCAATTTACTCGGCGTAACATTATCTTTCACAATATAAAAAAAATTTGGCTAAGTTTACTGTTGTCTTATTTTTTAATTTAAAAAAGTGTATTTTTTCCAAAAAAAGTGTTCTTGTAAGACCGCTGTGCAAATACGGTGTGACAGAAAGTATTGCAACTTATTCTCTAGGGCGTTAAAAAAAAAAAATATATAATGTTTGGGGGTTCTAAGTAACTTTCTAGCAAAAAAAATAAATAAATGTCAGAAAGAGGCTTGGTCCTTAAAGTGGGGTGCCCCCTAAAAAAAAAAAATTCAAAGTCAGCAGCTACAAATACTGCAGCTGCTGACTTTTAATAATCGGACACTTACCTGTCCCAGGGTCCAGCAATGCGGGGTAACAAAGCCCCCCCTCGTTCCCCATTCCGCTCGCGCCGTGATATGCCGCGCAGTCATCTGGGACACGTGACAGGTCCTAGATGACTGTGCGGTGCCGAGGGGAAGTGATGTCAGTGCCCGGGCAGTGAAGGTGGCAGACTACGAGGGACCCCCTAGCAACAGGCATTCAGAGGTGAGTAAAAAAATTTTTTTTCCAATTATTTTTATTTTTTTTAATGATTTTTAATCTTTTTTTTTTGGTGGAAACGCCACTTTAAGTGGTTAAAACATTCACTAGGAATTGTTACATTATTTGCTTTATGCTGCATGATGTTCAGGTATAAGTCCCTAATAAAACAAGTAGCGTGTAAACATTGTAGCTAATTCAGGTTTTGTCTCATACAAAACATGACCTAGTACCCGTTATATATGCAGGTCTGCTGATTATTCCTAGTCCAGCCCCACTCTGCTCCTGCAATATGGTATTCATTTTTTAGCAACCTAAGACATATAGGCAGAGACCTGGTGATGAAAATGAAAAACAATGTTTCTTTTTCTTATGTAAACCTAGACGGTAGCATGATAGTGGAATACAGACTGTTTTTTGACCTCACATTCAAAAGGTTAGTCAATGTCCATTTCCCCTGCTACAGTGGAATTGCACTATGAGACTTCAAGAAAGGCATTATTTATGCATTACGCAGTGCCAGGTAATGTGAGAGGCATACAATGTCTGAGAGCAACAGTCCTGAATTTCAACTTGGCTCCTGACAATTACGTGAATATATGAACTGCATTGAAACCCACCAGATGAATTCAATCAGCGCTGTGCAAATATCGCATACATAATCTATTAGTTTACCCCCAATGAAACTGAAGCATTGAATTGAAACTGAATGAAGTCATCAGCAATAAAGAACACACGACTGATAAGACAATATTAAAAAATGGGCAATTTTCTTACATTTGCGGCAAAAAAAAAAAAAGTTGACTTTGATGATAAACTGTCATCAGTTCCCTTTTACATTTCTAAATGATAAAAAAAAATGTCTTTTAATCAGATGGCACTGAGACGGGAACAGCAAACAGAGGGAAGAAACAAGCCTGCTTAAAATGCAGAGGATTGCTTCAATTTTACATGACTATTTATACTGAGAGAGAACACAAAGTTATAGAAAGGAATTAGAGGGAAAATGAAAATAGCTACAGAGGAAATCACTCAATCATCTGGTGTATGAAATGTTAAACCAGGAAAGCAATGTGAGCAGAAAATTAAAAACAACAAAAAATAAATAAAAAAATCAGGTAGTATCCTACACTAGTCTCTAAAATTAGCATTTAACAAATTCCACAGTTTTCCCCACCCTGCAAAGAGCCTGAATCCAAATCACATGTTCCATCGCGGGCTAATGCCGCGTACACACGACCGGTTTTCCCATCTAAATAAACTCTGAAGGTTTTTCCGACAGAGTTCCGCTGAAACTGTTTTGTCTACACACTATCACACCAAAGTCCAAAGTGATGTACAACATGTACGACGGGACTAGAAAAAGGAAGTTCAATAGCCAGTAGACAATAGTTTCCATCTCGTACTTGCTTCAGAGCATGCGTCATTTTTGGTCCATGGAACAGCATACAGACGAGCGGTTTTCCCGATAGGAATTGGTTACGTTGGAAATATTTAAAACATGTTCTATTTCTAGGTCCGTCAGAATTTTTGAAAAAAAAAGTCAGATGAGCACACACACGATCGGACTATCCAATGAAAAGATTCCGTCTGACTTTTTCTGTCGGACACTCGTGTGTACGCGGCATAACTGATATGAGATGGAATGGATTTAATTCAGACAATTTCCTAGGTTGGTCCTGTGGTATTTTGCATTTCCACGGTAAGGTAGGTGTTAGCTTTCTATTTAGTCAATAATTTTGTCATTGTGTGCAACTCCAGTAGAATTTTCACACACACTGCACATACACTATATCACCAAAAATATTGGGACTCCTACCTTTACATGCACATGAAATTTAGTCTGTAGGATTCAATATTGAATTGGCCCACCCTTTGCAGCTGTAAAAGCTTCAACTCTCCTGGTAAGGCTGTCCACAAGGTTTAGGAGTGTGTCTATGGGAATGTTTGACCATTTTTCCAGAAGTGCATTTGTGAGGTCAGGCACGAATGTTGGACAAGAAGGCCTGGCTCGCAGTCTCCGCTCTAATTCATCCCAAAGGTGTTCTATCGTGTTGAGGTCAAGTTCCTCCACCCCAAACTTTCTCATCCATGTCTTTATGGAGCTTGCTTTGTGCACTGGTGCACAAAGTAGGAGGGCCATCCCCAAACTGTTCCCACAAAGTTGGGAGCATGAACTTGTCCAAAATGTCTTGGTATGCTGACGCCTTAAGAGTCCCCTTCGCTGGAACTAAGGGCCTAGCCCAACTCCTGAAAAACAACCCCACACCATAATCCCTGCTCCACCAAATGATTTGGACCAGTGCACAAAGTAAGGTCCATAAAGACATGGAAGAGCGAGTTTGGGGTGGAGGAACTTGACTGGCCAGCACAGAGTCCTGACCTCAACCCGATAGAACACCTTTGGGATAAATTGGAGCAGTCTGTGAGCCAGGCCTTCTTGTCCAACATCAGTGCATGACCTCACAAATGCGCTTCTGGAAGGATGGTCAAACATTCCCATAAACACACTCGTAAACCTTGTGGACAGCCTTCACATTAGAGTTGAAGCTGTTATAGCTATGGTATATAGGGGGGTGCCTTGTCATTCTGTAGGTCTGTCTCTTTCTATTGATGCACATGGTGTAGGGAGACACAAATCTAGTCCCTACATGCAAGGGTGGCTGAATAGTATGCTGCAAGAGAAAGGAGCCACCCTTAACCACTTAAATACCGAGCTATAGTTATATGATGTCTGCAGATGGGATCTCACATCCCGGGCGGGCATCATATGACGTCCTCGGTTTCTCGTCGCTCCTGCAGGCCCCCGGGGGCCCGAAGCGTGGCGATCAGGGATAAGGTGTGTCCCTCAGACACAGCCCATCCCAGATCTGTGTAAAGAGCCAATAAAAATGGTTCTTTACCACGTGACTGGCTGTGTCCAATCACAGCCGGTCACATGTACTGTCCACAAGCACGGCACTCGTGCACGCCCCTAGGGTGCATGCAGAGCAACGATCGGGGACAAGGCTTGTCACCCTGACACAGCCCAACCCACGATTGCAGTAAAGAGCCAATGAAATTGTCTCTTTACCACATGACCGGCTGTGTCCAATCACAGCCGGTCACAGAATGTCAACAAACCGCAGTAACAAGATGTTACCGGGTTCTCCTCCTCACACACTGATCGTGTGTGAGAAGGAGATTGTGGTAACATTTCGTTACCACTTACAGTGCACACCAACACACACTGATTCCCCCCCTAATAAAGATGACCTGTCACCACCCATCAAAGTACCTGTCACCAGCCATCAAATTACCTGAGTACCTGTCGCAGTCCATCTGAGTACCCGAGTACCTGTCACAGTCCATCTGAGTACCTGAGTACCTGTCACAGCCCATCTGAGTACCCGAGTACCTGTCACAGCCCATCTGAGTACCCGAGTACCTGTCACAGCCCATCTGAGTACCCGAGTACCTGTCACAGTCCATCCGAGTACCTGTCACAGTCCATCCGAGTACCTGTCACAGTTCATCCGAGTACCTGTCACAGTCCATCTGAGTACCCAAGTACCTGTCACAGTTCATCTGAGTACCTAAGTACCTGAGTACCTGTCACAGTTCATCTGAGTACCCAAATACCTGTCACAGTTCATCTGAGTACATGAGTACCTGAGCACCTGTCACAGCCCATCTGAGTACCTGTCACCAGGCCATCAGAGTACCCGAGTACCTGTCACCAGGCCATCAAAGTACCCGAGTACCTGTCACCAGCCCATCGGAGTACCCGAGTACCTGTCTCCAGCCCATCAGAGTACCCGAGTACCTATCTGCAGCCCATGCCTCATAGAATATATGTTGGGGTGTTTGCTTTCCAAAATGGGGTCAAGTGGCAGTGACCATCCTGTTCCTCCTTGCACAAAGACGCAGATACTGGTGCTGCTGATGGCTTAGGGACCTTTCTATGGCCCTGTCCAGCTCTCCAAGAGTAACTGCCTGTCTTCTGGAATCTCTTGAGAATCCATGCTCTTGCTTGGGGAAACAGCAAATCTTCTGGAAATGGCATGTATTGATGTGCCATCCTGGAGGAGTTGGACTGCTTGTGCAACCTCTATAGGGTCCATGTATCGTCTCATGCTACCAGTAGTGACACGGACCCTAGCCAAATGCAAAACTAGTGAAAAACAGTCAGAAAAGATGAGAATATGAGAGAAAACAAATGTCAGTGGCCTCCACCTGTAAAACCATTCCTGTTTTGGAGGTCATCTCATTGCTGCCCATCTAATGTACCTGTTGTTAATTTCATTAACACCAAAGCAGCTGAAAATGATAACCAACCCCCTCTGCTACTTAACTGACCAGATCAATATCCCAGGAGTTTAATTGACTTGATGCTATACTCTGAAAAAAAAACGTTTTTTGGAAGGGTTTTTTGAGCAGTGTATATTTTGAAAATCTTTATTATTTTTTGGCAATAACATGGTGTGGGCAGATTTCTGCCAGTCACAGTCTGTGTCACACCCCTCCAGCCTGTGTCTTAGAATAAGAAGGAGGTGAAGCCTTCATCAATCTACATGTAATATCCCGTCCCCATTGTGTTTAGCTGGTTAGTGGACATAGGGGGAGGGAGTGGGCTGTCATTTATTACTGTGTATATGCACACATGTATAACTCTATAGTCAATATCAAAAACTTGGCTTATAACCAAATTATTCCTGGGATATGTTGTAACTAGAGTGCTGTTATCAGCTGTCAGTTACATAGGAACATGTAGTACTTTTGCACGTGTCCTTTTTTAATGGGCAGAGACTTCCTTAGTGCTACCCTTTAGATAGCAAGTGGTTCTTTACAGTGGAAAATATTCCATGTATCAGATATATAAATCTACAGTCCCTCATGTGCCAGAATGACCACACTTTTGCTAACATATATTATAAAGAACAAAATAATAATATTACAATAATATAATCACACACATAGTTTGGACTTGATGGACTTTTTTCAACCTCACCTAAAAATGTATTTATTTACAAAATGTTATAACAGAAACAAAGAAAACCTTTGTTTTTCAAAAGTTTCGGTATTTTATCATCCATTTCGAAAAAAGTAAAAAACTCAGTGGTGATTAAATAACACCAACAGAAAGCTCTGACTCAAAAAAAATTCTAAAAATGTTGTTTGGGTACAGCATTGCATAACAGCTCAATTGTCATTCAAAGTGTGATAGCGCTGAAAGCTGAAAATTGGCCTGGGCAGGAAGGGGGTAAAAGTGCCCTGTATTGAAGTGGTTAAATAAACACAGACACATTACATATTTAGATATACAGTATCTCACAAAAGTGAGTACACCCCTCACATTTTTGTAAATAGTTTATTTTATCTTTTCATTCGAAAACACTGAAGAAATTACACTTTGCTACAATGTAGTGAGTGTAAAGATTGTCCCCTCAAAATAACTCAACACACAGCCATTAATGTCTAAACCGCTGGCAAAAAAAGTGAGTACACCCCTAAGTAAAAATGTTCAAATTGGGCCCAAAGTGTCAATATTTTGTGTGGCCACCATTATTTTCCAGCACTGTCTTAACCCGCTTGGGCATGGAGTTCACGGAACTGGTGGATGTTAGAGACTTTGTGCTCCTCCACCTTCCATTTGAGGATGCCCCACAGATGCTCAATAGGGTTTAGGTCTGGAGACATACTTGGCCAGTCCAGCACCTTTACCATCAGCTTCTTTAGCAAGGTAGTGGTCATATTGGAGGTGTGTTTGGGGTCGTAATCATGTTGAAATACTGCCCTGCAGCCCAGTCTCCAAAGGTAGGGGATCATGCTCTGCTTCAGTATGTCACAGTACATGTTGTCATTCATGGTTCCCTCAATTAACTGTAGCTCCCCAGTGCCGACAGCACTCATTCAGCCCCAGACCATGACACTCCCACCCCCATGCTTGACTGTAGGCAAGACACACTTGTCTTTGTACTCCTCACCTGGTTACCGTCACACACACTTGACACCATCTGAACCAAATACGTTTCTCTTGGCCTCATCAGACCACAGGACATGGTTCCAGTAATCTATGTCCTTAGTCTGCTTGTCTTCAGCAAACTGTTTGCAGGCTTATTTGTGCATCATCTTTAGAAGAGGTTTCCTTCTGGGATGACAGCCATGCAGACCAATTTGATGCAGTGTGCAGCATATGGTCTGAGCACTGACAGGCTGACCTTTAACCTCTGCAGCAATACTGGCAGCACTCATACGTCTATTTCCCAAAGACAACCACTGGATATGATGCTGAGCACATGCACTCAACTTCTTTGGTCGACCATGGCGAGGCTTGTTCTGAGTGTTAAATCCCTGTATGGTCTTGGCCACCGTGCTGCAGCTCAGTTTCAGGATCTTGGCAATCTTCTTATAGCCTAGACTATCTTTATGTAGAGCGACAATTCTTTCTTTTTCAGATGCTCAGAGAGTTCTTTGCCATGAGGTGCCATGTTGAACTTCCAGTGACCAGTATGAGAGAGTGAGAGCGATAACACCAAATTGAACACACCTGCTCCCCATTCACACCTGAGACCTTGTAACACTAACGAGTCACATGACACCAGGGAGGGAAAATGGTTAATTGGGCCCACTTTGGAGATTTTCACTTAGGGGTGTACTCACTTTTGTTGCCAGCGGTTTAGACATGAATGGCTGTGTGTTGAGTTATTTTGAGGGGACAGCAAATTTACACTGTTATACAAGCACTACTTTACATTGGAGCAAAATGTAATTTCTTCAGTGTTGTCACATGAAAAAATATAATAAAATATTTACTAAAATGTGAGGGGTGTACTCACTTTTGTAAGATAATGTATATGTGTATAGTATACACAGAGCATTATTCTAGAAGGCAGCGCCTCCCTCTTCCAGGTTCAGTCCAGAACTGGCGAGAGTTTTCAGTTCCCCAGTATATTAGAATCTAGTCAACAATGAAAAAATTGCTTTAAAGTGTATTTTCACCTTTGCAGCCCAATTGTTATAACACCTACTTTATATTTCTTACATTTTCCCATTCATATACAGTAACATAACTTTAAACAAATATTTTTTATTTGCCGCTTACCTTTTTACTTGCCATTTTCTGAAAAAAAAAAAACAAAACTAAAAAATCCTACTTAACTTTAGCAGACTTTACTACCACTTTAAGGAATGGCTGTGGAGGTATATTTACTCTGATTATCCTGTCTGTACTGTGCTGGCAGATGTTCATTACCAGTTACAAACCATATGTGCACACTTTCTGTCCTAACAAAGGGTTAACAATATAAATGCTTGAACGGTACAATTTTAATCCAATCGGTCCCTAAATTAGGACATTGCAAGTTATTCTGAAAAATAGAAGCTGCCTATTGAGTCCTGTGTATGTACCTGCTCAAATGAAACAACTATAAAAGGTGAGATATATATACTAGTATTACCGATTGTAATATTTTTAGGCGTTCCTAAAGGAGTAGGCCTTATCCATCCTAGTGGGCATTTTTTGGAGTGTGATCGCTAAAGGCCTGCGGATGTTTGCCAGCTTAAGTTTTCCTTCCTGAAACACAAGCCACTACATTAAGTAGGGTGGCAAGTCACACAATGGCATATCTGTAAATATCAGCCAGCATAATGAATGCTCATGGTTTATTCCTTGTTCACATTCTTAAATTTTTGCCTTATTCTGTTACTATTCTGCAGGTTTTGCTTTGAATTGCACTGTCCAGTACTGCTTTGGATTTTAATCTTTTGTGCAATACTGATAAACTGTAAACTGTAACTGTAAATGAGTACATCGCCATGCAAACTAAATACAGCATATAAACAGATGAAAGTAAGGCTCTGGCTGGTTGCTGTGGGTAGTTGCTTTTTTTCCTCCTTTTATTAAAAGTGCATTTTGGTGCAGCAATCAAAAAGTACTAAAAAAAGAAATAGAGGGGTAAAGATAAGCACAAGATACAAGTGCAGTGCAGAAAAGGTTATAAAATCATAGCAGGATTACAAAGCTGTTTATAATACCTGTCTAAAATACTGCTTCTAAAATTTTCAGTATAATAAAAAAAAAAAAAAAAGATACAATAAAGACTTCAGACACTGCACAGTTGTACAAAGGGTAACATTACAAATAAGTAGCATGGCTATAAGCCTATTTTATGGATGTGAAAAGAGCTGCTTAGGCCAACGTGACAGGTTTTGTCATATATTATTAGTGTCATTGATAAAAGTATGGAAATATATGATAACTTTGCTCTCAATCGGATTTATTTATGCTGCACCTGGAATGCATTACTTGTGGCTGTTTTTGGCGCTGAAACTGATATCTGCAAGCTTTGTTTTTGAAGCATAGTGAGCTTTTGCACTCCAATGGGGGTATTAACTTACACTGGAAGTGAAAAATCTGGTGCAATCAAACTTTGCTCCACTGGCTACAGTGGGATTGCCTTAATCCTACTAGCAACCTAACTAGTAGGGTGCTACATAACCATAGATATTAATGGAGCACTAATCCACCTGTAAGAATAGTTAGAAGTCCGGCGGACTTAGTTAGAAGTTTTGACTTAAAATTGTCCGCTGGACTCGGCAGTCCGGCAGACAATCCGGCCGTCTGTGTGCTAGTCCGCGGGACTTTTGAAATGAACGGACTTGCTGACACACGTCGTAAAGTCCGTTCATTTTGAACGTGACTCCAGTTAGACGGGACTAGCGAAGGAAGTCCATGCCGCCGCCCCGCTCGGCAAGATTGACACCTTGCTAGCCCCGTCACCTGGTATAGATTTAAAGGGAAATCCCTACGCCGAAAAAACGGCGTGGGGGTCCCCCCCAATTCCATATCAAACCCTTATCCGAGCACACAGCCAAGCCGGTCAGGAAAGGGGGTGGGGACAAGTGAGCACCCCCCCCTCCTGAGCCATACCAGGCTGCTTGCCCTCAACATGGGGGGTGCCCTGCGCCCCCCCACCCCAAAGCACCTTGTCCCCATGTTGATGAGGACAAGGGCCTCTTCCCGACAACCCTGGCCGTTGGTTGTCAGGGTCTGCGGGCGGGGGGCTTTTCGGAATCTGGGAGCCCCCTTTAATAAGGGGGCCCCCAGATACCGACCCCCCACCCTATCTGAATGAGTATGGGGGTACGATGTATCCCTACCCATTCACCTAAGGGAAAAAAGTGTAAATAAAAAACAACACAATTTTTTAAGGGTCTTTAAAGGTCTTCTTCCGTCTTGGGGTGTCTTCTCGCCGGACTCCTCCGCTATCTTCTGCTAGCTCTTTTACTAGAAGAGGAGCCCGGCTTTCTCCTTCGTCGCCATCTGGGGGTCTTGTTCCGACTTCGAGGGGTCTTGTCCCGCTCTTCTGTTCTTCTTGCCGGGCCTGCGCTTGCTTCTTCCAGCTCTAGCCCGGGCTTCTGTCGCTGTCGCCTTCTGCTACTTCTTCTTTCTTCATTCGATGTTGACTCGACGCTGTCGCCTCTTCTAATGGCTCAGACGTGTTATATAGGGACAAGGGGCGGGGCCACCGACTCATGTCACATGGTGACCCCTCCTCCCTATGATGTCACAGTCCCGGAGGATGCTGGGACGTTGGGCACCCCCCATGTTGAGGGCACCCCCCATGTTGAGGGCACGCGGCCTGGTACGGCTCAGGAGGGGGGCGCTCGCTCGTCCCCACCCCCTTCCCTGACAGGCTGGGCTGTGTGCTCGGATAAGAGTCTGATATGGATTTGAGGGGGACCCCCATGCCGTTTTTTCGGCGTAGGGATTCCTCTTTAAATCCATACCAGGTGACGGGGCTAGCAAGGTGTCAATGTCGCCGTTCGAGGCGGCGACATTGACTTCCTTCGCTAGTACCGTCTACCTGGAGTCACATTCTAAATGAACGGACTTTACTCCGTGAGTGGGGCAAGTCCATTCATTTCAAAAGTCCCGCGGACTTCCCCCAAAACTCCGGCGGAGGTCCGCCGGAAAAGTCCGGGCGTGTGTGGGCAAGTCCACACGTTCGGAAAGTCTGGTGGACCTCCGCTGGAAAATCCGGCGAATTGTCCGGCAGACTAAGTCCGCCGGACAGTCCGGCCGAAAAGTCTGATCGTGTGTACATGGCATTACAGTGACTAGTATGAGAAAGTAAGAGCGCCAAATTTAACACACCTGCTCCCCATCCACACCTGAGACCTTGTAACACTAACGATTCACATGACACCGGGGAGGGAAAATGGTTAATTGGGCCCACTTTGGAGATTTTCACTTAGGGGTGTACTCACTTTTGTTGCCAACAGTTTTGACATGTTGGCTGTGTGTTGAGTTATTTTGAGGGGACAACGAATTTACACTGTTATACAAGCTGTACACTCACTACTTTATATTGTAGCAAAGTAAAATTTTGTCAGTGTTTTCACATGAAAAGATATAATAAAAAATTTACAAAAATGTGAGGGGTGCACTCACTTTTGTGAGATACTGTTAATGAAAAAACACCAAAAATGTTGCAAAAAAATAATTTAAACTTTCTGTTAATTGGGAATATTGACATTTGGGCACGTACATTATTAAGTGTAGAATTGTTCATTTTGAAGGTCAGTGCCTTCAATGCTTGGTAAATTATCTTTATTATTAATTATTATTGGTAAATATCAGGCTGATAGCTCAGATGATTGGTTTCCTTATAACATATTATTATTATTAAGCCTATCTGGCCCCACCTAACAACTGTACATTTATTTTTATCGGCACATCCCCCACAGTTATTACCTCTTGTATCTCTTGACCTTCCCTCTTAGATTGTAAGCTCTAAGGAGCAGGGCCCTCTGATTCCTACTGCATTAAAGTGTATTGTATTTGTACTGTCTACCCTCAAGTTGTAAAACACTGTGTAAACTGTTGGCGCTATATAAATCCTGTATAATAATAAAAAAATAATAATATTATAGTGTTTACACTGTATTAATTGCTTTTTCTTCCACATTTTGTTATGGTTTTAACCACTTGCCGACCGGCTCCTGTAGATATACGCCGGCACTTTGAAGAGGGATAGCTCAGTAACGGCAGCAGCTGCTGCCACAACCTAGATATCCATCTTTTCAGGAGCCGGCCGTATTTACGATAATGGTGGTCTCTGCGGCGTGTTCACCGCAAGATTACCATTGTCAGCGGCGGGAGAGGGCCACCCCACTGCGCCATCCACCGCTTACTGGAGCCGTCGGCATGGATGTGTATGGAGACGAGTGAGGCTAATGCCGCGTACACACGAAGGGACTTTGCCCGCCGGACCTAGTCTGGCGGACAATCCGCGGGACTTTCCAGCGGGGCTTCGCCAGACTTTCCGAGCGTGTGACTTGCCCACACACGCCCGGACTTCTCCGGCGGACAATCCGCGGGAAAAAGTCCGCGGGACTTTTGAAAATGAACGGACTTGCCCACACATGGAGCAGTCCATTCATTTAGAACGTAACTTCAGGTACGTAGCTAGCGTAGGCAGTAAATGCCGGCGCGCTAGCTCTGTCACCTGGCATGGATTTAAAGGGACTCCCCACGCCGAAAAACGGCGTGGGGGTCCCCCCAAATCCATCTCAGACCCTTATCCGAGCACGCAGCCCGGCAGGCCAGGAAAGGGGTGGGGACGAGCGAGCGCCCCCCCCCCTCCTGAGCCGTACCAGGCCGCGTGCCCTCAACATGGGGGGTGCCCTGGAGAAAGGGGGGCCGTGCAGCCCCCCACCCCAAAGCACCTTGTCCCCATGTTGATGAGGACAAGGGCCTCTTCCCGACAACCCTGGCCATTGGTTGTCGGGGTGTGCGGGCGGGGGGCTTATCGGAATCTGGGAGCCCCGCCGTCGTCTGGGGGTCTCGATCCGCCTTCGGGGGTCTTCCGAGGTCTCTTCTGTTCTTGCCGCTGTCGTCGATTTCTGCGCCGCCGGCGCCGCCTTCTTGTTCTTCTTGTTCTTGTTCTTCTTCTTCCTCCTCTTCTTCTTCTTCCGATATTGACACGTCGCTCTCTCTGGCCGGAATGCCAGAGCCGCGCTGTGCTGGGACTTATATATGGACAAGGGGACAGGGTCACATGCTCATGTCACATGGTGACCCCGCCCCCTTGTGATGTCACAGTCCCAGCATCCTCCGGGACTGTGACATCACAAGGGGGCGGGGTCACCATGTGACATGAGCATGTGACCCTGTCCCCTTGTCCCTATATAAGTCCCAGCACAGCGCGGCTCTGGCATTCCGGCCAGAGAGAGCGACGTGTCAACATTGGAAGAAGAAGAAGAAGAAGAGGAAGAAGAAGAACAAGAACAAGAAGAAGAAGAAGAAGAAGGCGGCGCCGGCGGCGCAGAAAGCGCCGACAGCGGCAAGAACAGAAGAGACCCCGGAAGACCCCCGAAGGCGGATCGAGACCCCCAGACGACGGCGGCGACGACGAAGAAGGTAGCCGGGCTTCTCCGCTCGGTAAAAGAGCTAGGTAAATGGCGGAGGAGTCCGGCGAGAAGACCCCCAAGACGGAAGAAGACCCCCGGAGCAGTGCAATAAAATATTTTTTCAAAATTGTGTGTTTTTTTACTTTACATTTTACACCTTAGGTGAATGGGTAGGGGTACATCGTACCCCATACTCATTCACATAGGGTGGGGGGCCGGGATCTGGGGGCCCCCTTATAAAAGGGGGCTCCCAGATTCCGATAAGCAGACCCCGACGCCCGCAGACCCCGACAACCAATGGCCAGGGTTGTCGGGAAGAGGCCCTTGTCCTCATCAACATGGGGACAAGGTGCTTTGGGGTGGGGGGCTGCACGGCCCCCCTTTCCCCAGGGCACCCCCCATGTTGAGGGCACGCGGCCTGGTACGGCTCAGGAGGGGGGGGGCGCTCGCTCGTCCCCACCCCTTTCCTGGCCTGCCGGGCTGCGTGCTCGGATAAGGGTCTGAGAAGGATTTGGGGGGGACCCCCACGCCGTTTTTCGGCGTGGGGAGTCCCTTTAAATCCATGCCAGGTGACGGAGCTAGCGCGCCGGCATTTACTGCCTACGCTAGCT
Organism: Lithobates sylvaticus; assembly: GCA_028564925.1. Classification (NCBI taxonomy): domain Eukaryota; kingdom Metazoa; phylum Chordata; class Amphibia; order Anura; family Ranidae; genus Lithobates; species Lithobates sylvaticus. Next base: position 119,168,624 of record CM053031.1, read on the forward strand.
ACGTACCTGAAGTCACATGCTAAATGAACTGACTTTCCGATGAGCGGCAAGTCCGTTCATTTCAAAAGTCCGGCGGACTAGCCTACTAACGGCGGGATTGTCCGCTGGGCTGCTAAGTCCAGTGGATAATTTTAAAACAAAACTTAAAACTTTAGTCCGCCGGATTTTTTTTAAAAAAGTCCGTCGGAGGCCCACACACGAGGGGATTATCCGGTGGACTTAGTCCAGCAGACAATCCCGCGCGATAATCCCTTCGTGTGTACGCGGCATAAGATGGCCCCCACCCATCTCCATACCATAGCAGGGTGGAAGCAACGTCAAAACGTCACTTCTGCCCATAACTCTTAAAGGCATATTTTTTCAATGTCATTTTTTTAAATGACAATTTTTTTTTTTTCCTTTTTTTTTTTTTTTTTTTGTCCAAATATGGACTTTTTTTTTGTCCAAATATGAGATCTGGGGACTTTTTGACCCCAGATCTCATATTTAAGAGGACTTGTCATGCTTTTTTCTATTACAAGGGATGTTTACATTCTTTGTAATAGGAATAAAAGTGATCCAGATTTTTTTTTTTAAAACAGTGAAAAAATTTATAAAATTAAGTTAAAAAATTAAAGTGATCTTTCCCGACAAGCTCACGTGCAGAAGCGAACGCATGCGTGAGTAGCGCCCGCATATGAAAATGGTGGTCAAACCACACATGTGAGGTATCACCGTGATCGGTAGAGTGAGAGCAATAATTCTAGCTCTAGACTTCCTCTGTAACGCAAAACAACACCTATGGAGATTTTTTAGGGTAAAAGTTTGACGACATTCCACGAGCAAGCGCAATTTTAAAGTGTGACATGTTGGGTATCAATTTACTCGGCGTAACATTATCTTTCACAATATAAAAAAAAATTTGACTAACTTTACTGTTTTTTTTTTTATTCAAAAAAGTGCGTTTGTTAGACCGCTGTGCAAATACGGTGTGAAAAAAAGTATTGCAATGACCGCCATTTTATTCTCTAGGGTGTTGGAAAAAATCAATATATAATGTTTGGGGGTTCTAAGTAATTTTCTAGCAAAAAAAACTGTTTTAAACATGTAAACACCTAAATTCCAAAACAAGGCTAGTCCTTAAGTGGTTAAGTACAGAGATTATCCACTAACCCGGAGGATGCTGGGACTGTGACATCATAGGGAGGTGGGGTCACCATGTGACATGAGTCGGTAGCCCCGCCCCTTGTCCCTATATAACTGGCAGCGCAACACGTCTGAGTCATTAGAAGAGGAGACAGCAACGAGTCAACATCAGAAGAAGAAAGAAGAACAAGAAGAAGAAGAAGCAGAAGGCGACGGCAACACAAGCCCGGGCCACCGCTCGTAAAAGAGCTGGAAGAAGAAAGCGGAGGCCCGGCAAGAAGAACAGAAGAGACCCCCGAAGACACCCAAAGTCGGAACAAGACCCCCAGACGGCGGCGGCGACGAAGGAGAAAGCCGGGCTCCTCTGCTAGTAAAAGAGCTAGCAGAAGATAGCGGAGGAGTCCGGCGAGAACACCCCCCAAGATGGAAGAAGACCCCGGAGCTGTGCAATAAAGTATTTTAAAAAATTGTCATGTTTTTTTATTTACACTTTTTTCCTTAGGTGAATGGGTAGGGGTACATCGTATTTATCATCATTCACATAGGGTGAGGGGCCGGTATCTGGGGGCCACCTTATTAAAGGGGGCTCCCGGATTCCGATAAGCCCCCCACCCGCAGACCCCGACAACCAACAGCCAGGGTTGACGGGAAGAGGCCCTTTTCCTCATCAGCATGGGGACAAGGTGCCCTTTCCCCAGGGCACCCCCCATGTTGAGGGTAAGCGGCCCGGTACGGCTCAGGAGGGGGGGCGCTCGCTCGTCCCACCCCCTTTCCTGACTGGCCAGGCTGCATGCTCGGATAAGGGTCTGAGATGGATTTGGGGGGGACCCCCACGCCGTTTTTTCGGCATAGGGATTCCCTTTTAAATCCATACCAGGTAGACGGGGCTAGCGAATTGTCAATGTCGCCGATCGAGGTGGCAGCATTGTATTCCTTCGCTAGCCCCGTCTACCTGGAGTCACGTTCTAAATTAACCGACTTTCCTCCGTGTGTGAGGAAAGTCCGTTTATTTCAAAAGTCCCGCGGACTAGCACACAGACGGTGGGATTGTCCGCCGGACTGCCGAGTCCAACGGACAATTTTAAGTCAAAACTTAAAACTAGATCCGCTGGACTTTTGGGAGGAAAAAGTCCGCCGGAGCCCCACACACGGTCGGAATGTCCGGCAGACTCTAGTCCAGCGGACAATCCCGCCGGAAAGTCTGATCGTGTGTAGGCGGCCTTAGAGACTGTAAATGGGCTTTGGGCTTTTGTCAATGGCATCATCTTGAGATGCTTCTGAGACCATTCTGAATGTATTTGATCTGCAGTTGACCTCCTTCTGACCTTTAAAAAAATATTTGATGTTCGCGCAGTTGATGTCTGAAATTCCCTCTCACTGCTAGCACCCTTGTGATTCACGTCACAAAATACATTTTTTTTTTAACCGGTTCCCGACCAGCGCACGAAGATGTAAGTCGTCAGAATGGCAAGGAAGGGCATAAGGGCGTACAGGTACATCCTTTTAAGAATGTCGCTGTGCCATCGCATGCGCGCCGGTCGGGCCCCCCCGTGAGTCCTGTCGCGGGTCCCACGGACTTGACCGCGGCGGGGATACCCGTGATCGTCTCACGGGGAGATGCGGAAGTAAACAGCATCTCCCCGTTCGGCCTAGCAACAAGTGACACTGATCTCTGCTCCCTGTGATTGGAGCAGAGATCAGTGTTCACTAACACACAGCCACGCCCCTCACATTTAGTTACCCCATCTTTAGGAACACATAACCCCTACACTGCCACCCTCTGGTTAAACCCTTCACTGCCATTGTCATTTACACAGGAATTTAAATAGCACCGATTGCTGTATAAATGACAATGGTCCCAAAAATGTGTCAAAAATGTCCGATGTGTCCGCCATAATGTCGCAGTCACAATAAAAATCGCTGATCGCCGCCATTACTAGTAAAAAAAATATTAATAAAAATGCTATAAAACTATCCCCTATTTTGTAAACGCTATAACTTTTGCGCAAACCAATCAATAATTGCTTATTCCAATTTTTTTTACCAAAAATATGAAGAAGAATACGTATCGGCCTAAACTGAGGAAAAAAATTATTTTTTATATATTTTTGGGGGGTATTTATTATAGCAAAAAGTAAAAAATTATGTTTTTTTTTTTTTTAAATTGTCGCTATTTTTTTGTTTATAGCGCAAAAAATAAAAACCGCAGGGGCGATCAAATACCACCAAAAGAAAGCTATATTTGTGGGAAAAAAAGGACGTCAATTTTGTTTGTGAACCACATCGCACGACCGCAAAATTGTCAGTTAAAGCGACGCAGTGCCGAATCGCAAAAAGTGGTCTGGTCTTAAGCCAGCAAAATGGTCCGGTCTGAAAGTGTTTAAAATATAATAATGTGCTACGCTTATCTACTATAAATCAGATACTAAACCATATATAAGAATTATATGTATAATATACACTATATTGGCAAAAGTATTGGGACACCTGCCTTTACATGCACATGAAATTTAATGGCATCCCAGTCTTAGTCCGCAGGGTTCAATATTGAGTTGGCCCACCCTTTGCGGAAAAGTGGAGGTAAGACTATGAAAATGTAAAATATAATTAGAATATCTGACTGCATAACTATTTCTGTGACTTCAGTTGGGCTTTATCCCATGACAAATCCTAGACGCTGAAAACTAGCATATTGTTTAAAGTGTCTCACTCTCATGATATGTGAGGAAGTTTTTTTTTTTTTTAAATATTGCTAAGCTGTGTCCCTGGTGATAAGCCCCATTCTTACTTTACTATCATTTATTACCTGCTCCTGTACATGCTAGAATTCGGCTACTGCACTTTGTGCTTGAGTACATAAGCAGGCAGATCAAGGAGGCAGCTGGCGGAGGTAAGGTGAGAACCATATTTCAAGTTGTTCCAAAGAAAGAGCTTTCAGAGAAAATATTCTTTCTAAGCCTCACAATAGCAACAGACCAGACAAATCCATTACATATAATAGTAAAAGTCTGTATTGATTTTACTTTGTTAGAAATTACGAAATTTCAACAATGGCTATGTTCAATAAATGATCCTCAGGTACAAATGAATATATAAATGATTTCTTTCTGTCATCGCATACCGTTATGTCAATAATTTTAGAAGGAGTGCTTTATTCAAAATGTAAAATGTTTATAGCCGTTTATTTTTTTGTTTCTTTATAGCTTCAGATACTATTTATTTTAAGGAGGAAAATTGAATTGTTTAAAAAAGAAAAAGCTACACATTTCAGTGGAATAAAATATAGTTTAGTAAACACGGAATCTGCTCTTAAAACAGTTTAATTATATTTTCTGCACATCTTTTCTGCTTAAAATCTGTCATAAGAAGCAGATCACTTTTACATTGCAAGAATGTTAATTCATCTTAGGGTGTGATGTTCCGTTCTTCAGTTGCAAAAAGTCTGTATATATTTACATTTTCTGAGATATCATTGCACATGGTGCCACACAGATTTCTAACACACTAGAATGGTGATGGCATTTGAAAGTTGGAAATTCTGCTTTATGAAAAGTTTGAAAAGCAAACAGCAAGCAATGTATTGAAAAGCTTAATCAACATTTGAACAATACAAAATAAGGCCAGATTTAAAACCCTCCATTAAATCCCAATTGCAACCTAAAAATCCTTTTTTAGTTGCCAGTCTAATAAAACAAATGCTGGGCATTTTAGGTTACATGAGATTTACGCCATTGTGGTCAAACAGAGCATTTCTGGGAATCATACAATTGGTAGGGATCTCCAGATGGGAACGTGCAGGGATTACTACCCTGGTGCAACTGTATTCTAATGGGGTACTGAAAACATATCAAGAACTCAGTACTGAATATAATTTAGATCTAAATTTGTTTCCCTAATATTTACAACTAAGACATGTTCTGAAGACTCAAGGTCTGGCCTCAACAATCTCCTTTTTCTCTGTTCCTATTTTGGACAGTATAATTAGAGCAAATACTACAAAGGGCCTCATTACTAAGGTATGCGCGATTGTTATCTGAAATGCGTTCTAGTATTAGTGTACCATGTAGGCAAATATGGGAGGCGGAAACTGATGTGACTCTAGGGGATACTGTATATGGGATCAAATATTAGAGTGTACAGCTTGCTTTAAAATCTCCCACCCATAGAGTGACTCAACTTTTTATTCTGAACAGAGCTTATCGTACCCCAGAACTGTTGCACAGAGTAGGCAGGAGAGAATCTCTGAATGCGCAATATGCGCCCAATCTCCTGGCTCCTTTATGCACCTATTTCGGAGATGCCCAAAATTATTTAGGTGCTCTCAGGAAGTGATGTTTATATTAAATTAAATATCTAACATCTGTATATTAAATTCTATATATAACATCAGGCTGACTCTAGAATTAGTTTTACGTCTTTTGGGCTATGTAGATCCCAACAGCATGGATCGTGATCAGATAGTGGCTATTATGAGATCTCTTTTTATAGCATGAAAGCTGATAGCTTCTCGCTGGGTCTCACCCAATCCTTCTACCTCTGGGGACTGGATTTGGAAAATGGATAAATATGTAATGTTTGAAAAATACACCTATGTTCAACGTAAAATTTTTTGGAAATTTGAAAGGATCTGGATTAAATGGATTGTTGCATTACGTTTTCATTTTAATTGAAAATGGATTTGGCAACAGTGGGTGGAGGGCTGTCAAAGATCCATATACCATCAGCTCCAGAGTATTTCTGAGTCCTTCTGAGTATTTCTGAATACATTAGTATTTTTTAAAAATTTTGTATACCTTTGAATATTTCTGAATATGTTTTACTGTGAATAGCTTGGGAAAATGTAGACAATGTTGTATAAAATGCATCAATGCTGATATTGCTTGGAAAAGCGGTTTCACTTTTTTCCTCTCTTTTTGAATGTTTTTGTTATAAAGAAAAAAAAAAACCTGATTTAAAAAAAAAAAAAAAATAATAAATATATATATATATATATATATCATTCACTTCCTGTCACAGAGGGGCCTCTGTGTGAAAAGATGTAATTGAAACAGGAAATACAGGGAATCGCACAAACAAAAAAAGCAATAAAGCTCTAACAGGTTCTTACCATTCCAGACTTAAAGCATATATAAACCTAAGAACAAAAATATAGTGCAGTGTACCGTTCCATAAGTCTCTTTCCTTTACTTTTGCTTGGTCATCCTTATGCCGCGTACACACGAATGGACTTTCCCGCGGGATTGTCCGCTGGACTCGAGTCCGCTGGACAATCCCCCCGTGTGTGGGCGCCAGCGGACTTTTTGGCGCCACAAGTCCGGACTAGGTTTTAAGTTTTGTTTTAAAAATTATCCGCTGGACTTGGCAGTCCGGCGGACAATCCCGCCGTTAGTATGCTAGTCCGCCGGACTTTTGGAAATGAACGGACTTGTCGATCATCGGAAAGTCCATTCATTTAGCACGTGACTTCAGGTAGACGGAGCTAGCGAAGGCAGTGAATGCCGCCGCGCTAGCCCCCGTCACCTGGCATGGATTTAAAGGGAATCCCCACGCCAAAAAAACGGCGTTGGGGTCCCCCCCAAATCCATCTCAGACCCTTATCCGAGCACGCAGCCCGGCAGGCCAGGAAAGGGGTGGGGACGAGCGAGCGCCCCCCCCCCTCCTGAGCCGCACCAGGCCGCGTGTCCTCAACATGGGGGGTGCCCTGGGGAAAGGGGGGGCCGTGCGGCCCCCCCACCCCAAAGCACCTTGTCCCCATGTTGATGAGGACAAGGGCCTCTTCCCGACAACCCTGGCCATTGGTTGTCGGGGTCTGCGGGCGGGGGGGGGCTTTTGGAAATCGGGAGCCCCCTTTAATAAGGGGGCCCCCAGATCCCGGCCCCCCACCCTATGTGAATGAGTATGGGGTACGATGTACCCCTACCCATTCACCTAAGGTGTAAAGTGTAAAGAAAAAAAAACACACAATTTTTTTTAAATATTTTATTGCACTGCTCTGGGGGTCTTCTTCCGTCTTGGGGGGTCTTCTCGCCGGACTCCTCTGCTATTTACCTAGCTCTTTTACCGAGCAGAGGAGCCTAGCTACCTTCTTCGTCGTCGCCGTCATCTGGGGGTCTCGATCCGCATTCGGGGGTCTTCCGGGGTCTCTTCTGTTCTGTTCTTGCCGCTGTCGCCGATTTCTGCGCCGCCGCTTTCTGCGCCGCCGCCTTCTTCTTCTTTTTCTTCTTCTTCCGATGTTGACTCGACGCTCTCTCTGGCCGGAATGGCAGAGCCGCGCTGTGCTGGGACTTATTTAGGGACAAGGGGACAGGGTCACATGCTCATGTCACATGGTGACCCCGTCCCCCTATGATGTCACAGTCCCAGCATCCTCCGGGACTGTGACCTCATAGGGGGCCGGGTCACCATGTGACATGAGCATGTGACCCTGTCCCCTTGTCCCTATATAAGTCCCAGCACAGCGCGGCTTTGCCATTCCGGCCAGAGAGAGCGTCGAGTCAACATCGGAAGAAGAAGAAGAAGAAGAAGGCGGCGGCACAGAAAGCGGCGACAGCGGCAAGAACAGAAGAGACCCCGGAAGACCCCCGAAGACCCCCGAAGACCCCCGAAGGCGGATCGAGACCCCCAGACGACAGCGACGACGAAGAAGGTAGCTGGGCTCCTCTGCTCGGTAAAAGAGCTAGGTAAATAGCAGAGGAGTCCGGCGAGAAGACCCCCCAAGACGGAAGAAGACCCCCGGAGCAGTGCAATTATATATTTTTTTTAAAAAATTGTGTGTTTTTTTTTTTCTTTACACTTTACACCTTAGGTGAATGGGTAGGGGTACATCGTACCCCATACTCTTTCACATAAGGTGGGGGGCCGGGATCTGGGGGCCCCCTTATTAAAGGGGGCTCCCGGATTCCGATAAGCCCCCCACCCGCAGACCCCGACTACCAACGGCCAGGGTTGTCGGGAAGAGGCCCTTGTCCTCATCAATATGGGGACAAGGTGCTTTGGGGTGGGGGGGCCGCACGGCCCCCCTTTCCCCAGGGCACCCCACATGTTGAGGGCACATGGCCTGGTACGGCTCAGGAGGGGGGGTGCTCGCTCGTCCCCACCCCTTTCCTGGCCTGCCGGGCTGCGTGCTCGGATAAGGGTCTGAGATGGATTTGGGGGGGACCCCCACGCCGTTTTTTCGGTGTGGGGATTCCCTTTAAATCCATACCAGGTGACGGGGCTAGCGCGGCGGCATTCACTGCCTTCGCTAGCCTCGTCTACCTGCAGTTACGTTCTAAATGAACGGACTGCTCCGTGTTTGGGCAAGTCCGTTCATTTACAAAAGTCCCGTGGACTTTTTCCCACGGATTGTCCGCCGGAGAAGTCCGGGCGTGTGTGGGCAAGTCACAAGCTCGGAAAGTCCGGCGAAGCCCCGCTGGAAAGTCCGGCGGTTTGTCCGCTGGACTAGGTCCGGCGGACAAAGTCCGAACGTGTGTACGTGGCATAACAGTAACACAATTCCTCTCCTAGGTGACACAACTTACTCTGTACTGTATTGTCACCCCAGGATAGGCAGTATGTTAGGGCTACAGAACACTTTCTCCTATCTTCATTTCCATAAAATGCTGGGGGCTTTGTATTTAACAGAAAGAACTGGAGCACAAGAAGTCATTAGCTCACTAGATTTTTGGTAGAATCAACTGTGTTATATCTGTTTGATATGTTAAAAAAAAAAAAAAAAAAAACACTTTCAGTGTTGTGTTTAAGAAAACAAAATTTAGAAAATGAGAAATGTACATTGTTAGGGTTTACATACACTGACTTTGGGACTGATGTTAGTGGTCAGAAGGGGCCAGACTGTGGAAAATGGAAGTAGGAAATTTTCTAGCAAAATGGTCCTAGGCTGGGTTGTCAGTGGAATTAAAAAAAACCCCAAGGCTGGTGAGCAGTGGAAGTGAAAAGGGGCTAGCACCAGAGGTTTGTAGAATGAGTATTAATGCTGCATTGTTGGTATGAGTAGGAGGAATAGTTCCCTATGGGAATAAAAATGCCCAAGGTTCAGTTAAAGTAAAAAATTCTCCAAGGTTGGCGAACAGTGACAGTAATAAAAAAAGGCAAGGCAGGGGGTGCACTTGTTTTGGACCCACTGTTATAAGTGAGTAATGTGGTTGTAAAGTCTTAAGGTTTTTCACCTAATGTATTCTATGCATTAAGGTGAAAAACCTCCTGTTCTGCAGCTCCCCCCCCCCCCCCAGACACCCCTTTTTTCTTACCTGAGCCCGATATGTTATTATAGCTAATAAATAAATTCACTTTGTGTTATATGTTGAGTATTTTATTAATGAACACAAATCTCCATAACAAATTAAGTGATGACCAATGTGTAGTGGTATAAAAATAATCCTCTTGAGTGGCATGAGGGGCCACCCCAGGAAATGTACTTCTATAACACATAGACTGTGGCAGAAATACTGAAACGAAATATCAAATGTGCTCTATTTATCAAACCACTGTGCATTTGAAGACTTCAATTATAATTATAAGGTTTAACTATTCTATTAATTTGGCATTCAGCTATTTCATGGAAACACATTAAGCCAGTAAACACATTTGCATTTGAATTAGAATAACATTATCTACCATATTAACATTTCAACATAAATCATATCCGTTACAGGTAAAGGATATTCCCACAGGAAATTTACTTTGCATAAAAAAAGAAATGTCCATCATATTCGGTCAAGTATTTTTTTTTTTTAATTAACTATTAATAATGGACATCAAATTCCATTCTAAAGACAGCACTGGCATTCCACTGCTATTGCAAAACAAGGCAACAAAATATGAGATGAAGATAGAATGATGAGATAGAAAAATTGGAGATAATTTTTAATTATTAGAAATAATGTTTTTAAATTAATGTGGTATAGAAGGCATGATATGAATACAAAACACCCAGAAGAGAAGCAAAATGACAAATGGGAGACACCCACAAAGAACTACATTAAACAATTCAACAAAATTACATATGTGTGCAGTAACCCATGGGAACCAATTAGGTTCTTACTCTTAACAAGTTATGGGTTTTAAAATGATTTTACATTTTAAGATAGTAGGTTCATTGCCACATATTTGCCATTGAGAGTATTTTTGTTGTTCTTTGTTCATGGCAGCTACTATTCTAAAGCAAAGTCATAAGAGGGCTTGGATTCAAAGTCCTAGGGATATATGTCCAACTTTCCTTTACTGAAGGTAAGTAGCAATGGCTATGTATTGGAAGCAAAACATTTATAACGTGGTATATAAAGGAGATAAGTGGCACCAAAGAACCATCTATGAGATCTTCCAGTAATTTGGTATGGCTGATATTCATAAATTAAAGCAGGCTCAGAGGGCTCAAAGGGCCAGATCCTGTCATTCAAATGGATGAAAATGACCCTGCCAAAAAAATCTATCAACTAAGGAGGAAGACATACAAAAGTAAAACTTAAACTGCAGTGGAAAGAGATTCAATAGGACATATCCGTGACAGAGTGTAGAAAACTGAAATACCTGAAATCTAAGAATAATGGAAACTCTTTCCCAAGGCATAAACTGGGCTGCTCTACCAGTGTAGTCTGAGTAAGGCTGGATTCACACCTATGCATTTTTAGTGCTTTTTGCATTTTTTGCAGATTTGCACTACAGAACATGTTCCATAGGAAACCATGTTAAATGGACTGAAGTGCAAATCTGCAAAATGCAAAAAGCACTAAAAATGTATAGGTGTGAATCTTGCCTAAAGGAAGGGCTAAGAACTCAAGAAAGCACTGGTATAGGAAATCAGACAGAGCGTGGGATATTGTTTTTTTTTAGTAGGTTCGTATTTTTTTTATTATTTGGCATAAAGAAAAACTATGTTTTTCTATTTTCACTATACCTGTACCTGTTATTTAAAAATAGGATTATGTTGGCAGCATTTACCTCAGAGGTGGATGTGTGTACTAAACTCTATTATACCAATCAATTTGATACTAGCAATAAGGTTGGAGGTTCCCTATAGACCGACATCAGTGGAACTAAACCCATTGAATTAATGGCTTTAAAAAAAAAAAAAGATATATTCCTGGCATGACAGGTATGCTAACTGTCACATTTGCTTGTGCTTTCAAACAAACTGTCAAACCATCAAATATCTTCTAGATTGTAAGCTCTAAAAAGCAGGGCCCTTTGATCCCTCCTGTATTGATTTGTATTGTAAGTGTACTGTCTGCCCCCATGTTGTAAAGCGCAAATCCTGTATAATAATAATAATAATAATAATATCTGATCTCATAATTAATCATATGTGCAACGTCACGGCAGTTGCAAATCAAACAGAGGCTAAGATGGCACCCTCCTTGGCTGACAATTATAGGAGGGTTTAGAAGACAAAGGTAAAACTTAAACTGCAGTGGAAAGAGATTCAATAGGACATATCAATGACAAAGTGTAGAAAACTGAAATACCTGGCATTTGATGGCTTTAAGCCATCAAATGGCTGTTATCACAACTGTTCACATGTGCAGTACTACGGCAACTGCAGATCAAATAGAGGCTAAGATGGCAGCTTCCTTTGCTGTAAAAGATAAGAGAGTTTAGCTCTGCTTTAAAGGAAACCTATCATAAAAAAATATAGAAGCTGTCACTGTTGACCTATCCTGCTGAGGTAAACAGATAAACTCTATGAGTTATGCATGCCCAGTGTACAGTCTTGGCACCATTCTGTGCAAAATTTAAGTGACTCCCAAGCACGTGAGTGGGAGTTTTACCATTCCAGCCTCACAAATTAAGATGGCAGAAGAACCCAAATACGGAAAGAGACAGGGAGAAGAAAAATATATGCATATATACAGTACTTACTATACATATATATACTGTATATATACACACACACAGTATATACATATATACAGTATATATGTACCCTATTTATACTCTGACCTAAAGTAGTTTATATGTAACCGGGGCCTCCATCGGGGGGGGGGGCAGCCCATACACCTGTAGGGCCACAACCAATGACTTGCTGAGTGGGCGGCCAGCGTTCCACCACTGTGGGGGGGGGCATTGCTCACTGCTTCTTCTAGTTTTGCCTGCCATATCCACAACTGAGTTATCAGCTACAGGGAGACAGATGCCATGTCGGGAGGCTGAAACTGTCTGTAGGAGAAAGTCAGCTGATGGGTGCAGACCAGTAGAGTGAAGGGCATTAGCTCTCCGCTGTGTAAGGAGACCCAATGCCAGGAGAGGCACAGTAGAGACACACAAAGGGAGCCAGGCAGTAAGTGCCCAGGCTGAAAGGAAAACCACACCAATTGGGTGAAAATTGCAGGACAATTACCTAGCTGCCAATGACTTCAAATCTGGGTAGTAGGGATGTTGCAGACACAAGGGAGACTGAGATGGTCAACTACACTTGGCACTGGCAGGTAGGTAGTAAGACTTTCCTGCAAACCTTTGGTTGATCATAATCTTCTATATATATAGAAACCCCTGAGGGCTTTGAGCTAGTAATGATGCATATGGCAGTTAAATGTTAGGAAATCTTCTTATTTATTAGCATTTGGCACAAGAGTTGCTATTTGATATATATTCTAGTGACTTGCCATAGTTATCACCTACTGGTAATCTATATAGGGGTAGGTGTTAATGCTTATACAGTAGCTGACTAGGTTATATTGCATGGGGTACTCGGGGTAGAAGGAAAACTACACTATTTGGATGAAGCTTGCAGGGCACTTACCCGGCTGCCAAAGGGCTTTGAATCTAGGGATGGTACAGGCACAAGGGACACTAAGATGGTCACCTATACCTGGCAGGTAGGTAGTAGGACTTTCCTGCAAACCCCTAAAGGCTGAGATCTTACAACTTGTTGCATGCACCAGCTAAATATTTGAAGAACATTTTTATTTTATTTATTTGCCTTTGACCTTGTTAGCACCTACTAATCTATATCGTGGGTAGGTGTTAATATCTATAAATAATGAGGCTATATAGTAGGGGCAGTAGGTAGCCAGTATGAAAGGACAACCACACCATTTGGGTACATTTTACAGGGCACCTGCCTAGCTGCCAGGGGGCTCCAAATCTGGGTACTGGGGATGGTGCAGACACATGAGGCACTCAGGGGAGGCAGGTGAAAAAATCGAGCTTTGAGGGTCATAGCTTGGTGACCTGCGGTATGTAGCTTAAGTCCTACCCCACCACTGGTAAAAATGTGGTGCTCTTACGACCTATGGTTCCAGAGATACGGAGCTCCTTTGCGCAGCCTGTCAGAAGTTAAATACAGAACGGTCACTTTAAATACAATCTGACATACTCTGTTTGCAGCAGACTGAGAGGATAATCTCACAGTGCTTCACCTCACTTCTTGTCAGAGGCACTGAGCTCAATGAACAGCTTGGAGTCTTGGACCAATGGTAACGTACCATTGGCCCCAGCTGTCCAATAAAAAGTTGCAGTGGAGGCCCGCCTCTCACTGCAGTGTCATAGAAGGGGCATGAGTCTAAAAGACACATGCTCCCTTCCAGCCCAGCCCTCTTAACTACAAGGAAAAGGTATAAGATTTACCCACAATCCCATGTTTTTCTCACACAGTTAAGAGGGAGAAAATGATTCTGTTGAAAAGGTACTATTATATTCAAGCTAAATCATATATTTATATGCTATAACATAATAATGTTTTATCTATTTACTGTGAAATTACTGGTTGGAAGTTATAACTTCAAACTTCATTAATTTGTCCGTTAAGCCACCTGCTTGAGTACTGATTTTGAAAATATAGTAAATTACCTTAAAAATAATATATAATAATTATTTGTATATTACTTATGGTAATTAACCCCTTGCCAACCAGGTCAATTCTGAAACTTCTCTCCTACATTAAATTTAAAAAAATACTCAGAACCCTCAAACATTATAATATATATATATATATATATATATATATATATATATATATATATATATATTTTTTTTTAGCAGACACCCTAGGGAATAAAATGTTGTTGCAACTTTTTATGTCACACTGTATTTGCGCAGCAATTTTTTTTAAACACTTTTTTGGGGGGAAAAAACTGTTTCATGAATGAAAATAAAAAAACACTAATGTTAGACCGATTTATTTGTATAATGTGAAAGATGTTACGCCGAGATACTTAAAATGTTACACTTTAAAATTGCACACACTTGTGGAATGATGCTTCAGTACTTATAAATCTCTTAACGTGATGCTTAAAAAAGTTTTACAGGTTACATGTTTAGAGTTACAGAGGAGGTCTAGTGCTAGAATTATTGGTCTCGCTCTTACGATCGCGGCATATGTAACCTGTGTGTATCTGGCTCTGATACTAGCCAGTGCCTCACCAGCTACGGACATCACTGCATGCACCTGTAAGAATGTCACCTATACCTGGCAGGTAGGTAGCAGGTCTTTTGGTTGCTGATGAGAAAAATAACCAGATGGATTTATTTGTGCCTGCCCCCAATCCTTCAACGGCACAATGCCTGGACCACATACTTCCATCACTGTACTATATGTTTTCTGCTGTAGCACTGGCATGGTTTTATCCTCTTAGTCCTCTTCATACATTTTTTAGAAATTTGTGCTTAGTAGAACTATAGACAAAACTTTTTTGTCATCTTGGATAGTGTAATGGATGGTATAACCCCTGCCAGTGAACTTTTTGCCATCTGTGTCCCATTGGGGAGATTTACCTTCACTTCCTGTACCATTTTCATATATTAAGTTGTAAGAGTGTTAAAATAAAAGTGGGTGCAGTGAAGGACTTGGTTTGATGGCCAGTGGGCAGATTTGGTGGGACGGCCAGTGGGCGGGACCTGGGGAATGTTGGTGGGCAGGCCCAGGCCTAAAGCTCTGTAAGGTGCCTCAACATTTCTGATGGCTACCCTGTATGTAACTGACTGTTGGCAATTTGATTGATTAGACAGCATATGATACTTACATAAATGTTTGGTCTAGCCCAGATAATTTTGCTCTATAAAATGTATTCCCCATTATCTCACTATTAAAAAATAACAAGCTAGCAAGTTGGTATCTTTTCTTTTAAAAAAAAACTAATAATCTTTCATCTTCAGGGTTACGCAGGATCAAAAGTCTCAGGACCTAAAGCTAAACTCCAGGCAGATAAAGAAAAAACAATTACATACCCATTAAAGCAATCAATAAATGTATTTTAATTGGAACTAGTGTAAAGCTGGTCATAGACAGTTCAAATCTAGGCCCGTTCAGCAGGAACTGGCCAATAATTCCCTGGGGGGGTGCATTTTAGATGCACCCCCCAGGTATTTAAGAGTGCATTCACTGATTTATGAGCCAGTCTGATGGGTACAATTAATGTAAGGGGGCACTCTGATGGGAACAGTTGATGTAGGGGGGCACTTTGATGATAGCCTAATGCAGTATCTACTAGTGTTCCCTGTTCACTCCTGCATTCCTTTTGCATTATCAGACATTACTTACAGATCGTGACTTGTGGTACAGAAGCATGCTGAGTGAATAAGGGGAGAGTGGTTCTCTGCATCTGTGACAGACTGTCACTGACTTACATACAGAGTTAAGCTTATGCCCTCTGACTTTTTTTTTTTTTTACTATACCCCCAGATGATATAGATAGGCTAGATTTGGCCATGTTTACCTGTGGTTGCTATCAAAAAGCCAAGGTCCTAAATTGTCCAGAGGGAAAGATCAATTGTAACTTAAGAAATAGACTTTGTCTGCTCTTACAGAGTCATAGACCTAAACCATGGTTGCTATTGCAGAGTCGTTGGACTCATTTAGCTGCTCGTAAAGGGCCAAACAACATCAACTACTACCCATTAACCCTGAGAAAGGTAGACACAAGCTACACTAAATTGGGGTTTGGAAACTACAATCGACCCTGTAATTTGGGAGAGAGTGCTCTTTTTTCAGGTACCCTGCACCCCTAAAACCCTCTCTCTCATTCAGCAGTAAAACTGTAAAAAGTCTAAAGCAGTGTTTCTCAAACTTTTTCCAGTTAAGGCACCCTTTAAAATTA
The DNA here is from genome assembly GCA_028564925.1 of Lithobates sylvaticus. Classification (NCBI taxonomy): domain Eukaryota; kingdom Metazoa; phylum Chordata; class Amphibia; order Anura; family Ranidae; genus Lithobates; species Lithobates sylvaticus. Next base: position 119,184,781 of record CM053031.1, read on the forward strand.
TGCACAATTTCGAGTCACCCCTAATAGTTTTACATATTGCAGCAGCATCCACACACGTAGGACACCCAACATTAGAGGTGTTTATTTCTTGCAAAGCAAATACACTTTTGCACACTGGTACTGACTTATATTTTAGCATTTGTTCGCTCATTTCACCATGCTTCTAATGTGACCCCAGTGCTGACACAGAGGGGTGAGGGGTCAAACAAGGATGCTGTCCAGGTGACAGGTGTCCTCCTTATCAACTGATGGCATCAGCTGTTGTTAGGATGCTGGCAGCTGGCCCACATGGTGGCCTAGGTTGTAATGTTGCACAATGAAAACCTATGGCTTTGTGTAACAAAAAAGCAGGCGTGATCTATCCGCTGGCTTGAACAAAATTTTTGGGCAATTTTTTGACATTTTGTCAAGGCATCCCTGAAGAACCCAGAAGGCACCCCAGGGTACATAGGAACCCTGGTTGAAAAAGGCTGGACTAAAGTGACTGGCACCCAATTTATTTTTCCCTCCACTATATGCCAAGTATGCAACCTGCCTGGGAGTCTAATGTTACCCTGCCAGACCACTTTGAAGATCATTTCTAACCACTCTTAGATAAGGAGTGCTACTTTTTGGGCACTTCTATTCTTTGGCATTTTAGGGATTCTTATATTTCCAGCATTATTATTTATATCCCAGTTTATAATTGTTATACATATAAATACCTCTGTCATACATTTAATACATTATACAATATCATATGCACTTCCGTAACTACCATCTGGACTGCGATCTAATGTGCAATGTCAATAATTTTCCCCTTTTGTTGGAATTAAAATGCATTTAAATAAAGAATGTATATAAATAAAAAAGTGAAAAACAAGAGCAGACCACATCTGGATTAATACATTCCAATTGTTCCAATATAAAACATTCCATTGACTATTTCCATTTCCATTTTTTTAGGAGAAAATTGTTTTGTAAACTTGTCTCCAATCTACCTTTCTTTTAAAACAAGTACACTTTTTCTTTTTAACAATACACAGAAACCTGTGTGCATCAACAAAGAGTTAAAAGAGACACATGGGTTTGGGGGTTATTGCAGATTTATATACTTACCTAGGTGGATGCAGCATCTGTCCGATCCTGCATCTGTCCCCCGGCGTCTCTGCACTTAGAACCGAGCCATCAAACATCGCTGATGGTTTGGTTCTCTAGTCTCCCTGAGTAGAGAGCTGCTGCCTGTCGATCAGCAGCTCTCCTGCTCTGCTCCTCCACACTCACTGGAGCACTGAGCTATCTAGGGGCAGGGAGCGGCCATCTCAGCCTCTCAGTGGCTCGCTGAGACGGCTATGAGTCCAGGCACCTGGTGGATCCAGACTCCAAGAAAACATTTATATTATAACATAATACAAGCTGTGCACTAAGAAATAATGTGCAACACAGTAGAAACAGAAATTCTGTGTCAAATGTATATCCAAAGGTGCCAAAAACATCTCTCGGGTTAATAATGAAGAACAAAGTGTCCAAAATAACCAAAACACATCCAATGATGTTGGTCCTTCATAGCATATGGCAGACAAATTCCATATAAATAATAGTCTAAACTCAGGTGAAAAAAATCAAATAACAAAGTTTCATAGTTTCATAGTTAGTAAGGTTGAATAAAGACATCAGTCCATCCAGTTCAACCTGAGTGAGTGTCTACAATTGTCCCCATACCTGTACATTGCACACTCACATCGGTCCCTACCCTCAAGGAGCCCACAATCCAAGGTCCCCATTCATATACTAGGGCCAATTTTTGGACAGAAGCCAATTAACCTACCTGCATGTCTTTGGATTGTGGGAGGAAACTGGAGTACCCGGAGGAAACCCACACAGGCACAGGGAGAACATGCAAACTCCAGGCAGGAAGTGTCGTGGTTGGGATTCGAACCAGCGACCCTTCTTACTGCTAGGTGAGAGTGCTAACCACTACACCAATGTGCCGCCCAAAGTGTTTCCCTCCAATGAACGAATGGACATACACTCGCTGTGGCAGGGCGATGCCCCACCGAGGTGTTGTTAACCCAGGATTCTCAACCAGGCAGGTTTGCTTATTTAGGAGGAAACTGGCTTTTTCAGTTTCCTCATGGTTTAGAAAAATCAGTTTTGGGACCTGGAGCTTTAGCGATCCAGGTGGGATAAAATCTCCAATCCTGGGTCCAAGTTTTGTGAACCACCAGCACATTGATATGTCAGGTGTGTGCCGGGCTATTAGTAGTGACCTGACCATGGTTCTGGGTTCAAAACCCCCCAAGGAGTCCAGGTGTGCAAGAAAGAAGCCAGAGGGGTGCATGTCTTTGACTGTGACAGTGATCCAAGCCTGAGGGCTAGCGCAGCAAGGGGCTGCTAGCTATGCAGAGAGTGTTGGCGAGAAAATGGTTTGTGAGAGACAGACAAGGGCCACAGCGGAAATGTGGCATATATAATCCAGGAGGATGAATCTACCATTATTTGGTGTTGATGGTGAAAAACCCCTGCAAGGGAAGCCCTCTGATTTTATTTTCTGGAACTTTGTTAGCGCTTTCCTTAATAAAAGTGGGCCAACAAGCCCTTAAATGACAATTTCTGGCGTGGACTGTAATCGCTAGCGGGCGCTACAGTTGAGTTATACAACCCCAAACTTCACATTCCTAAATTTAATTTGGCAATCTCTCTCAATACAGGCAAACCACTTTCAGATGTCAGGAAAGTATATCCTCATCAGTACATGGTGCCCTTACAAAAAAGATTGCACACACATATAACATCAAATAAATTCAGCAAATCACAAAGTGTTTCCCTTAACTTAACCTGTTTTTTTCTGTGTTGCACATTATTTCTTAGTGCACAGTTTGTATTATAGTATTATTGTTTTGAAATATGATTATTGCACTGTTTTTTTTTGCGATTACAGTGCTATATTTTAAAATGTTTACAGTTTTGCTATTACCGTATATACTTGAGTATAAGCCGAGTTTTTCAGAGTTTTTTCTTTTGTTCTGAAAATGCCCCCGGCGGCTTATACTGAGTCAAGCACTTTTTCGCAGCAGAGAATGACATTTTCTGACCCGACTTTGAGGCCCCAAATCTCGGGGTCACTTAGTGCTAGGAACCCCAAATGTGGCGTGCAAACCTGATCGAACTAGTACTACAACATATCCAATGTGGGGTTCCTAACACCAAGTGGCCCCAGGATACGCTGCAGAAAAGTGCTTGACATTTTCCGAACCGACTTTGGGGCCCTGGATCTCGGGGACACTTGGTGCTAGGAACCCCATCTTTGGATATGTTGCAGTGCTAGTTCCACTGGGTTTGCGCACCAAATGGGGTTCCTAGCATCAAGTGACCCCAAGATACGGGGCCCCAAAGTCGGTCAACTGGGTCCATCTGCAGCAATGTCATTTCGGGTCCCTTTGGGTCCAGAGACCCCAAATTTTGGCTGCAGCTAGGGGGCATTTAGGAACCCTTAACTACCAAGTTTGAAGTTCGGGGGACCTATGGCTGCAAATGGGCACAGTGAGGCATGCACATGGGCACAGTGAGGCTGCAAATGGGCATTGTTTGACCCTCTTTTCCACTTACAGTAGCTGCGCATTTCATACCCTAGGCTTATACTCGAGTCAATAAGTTTTGCCAGTTTTTTTGTGGTAAAATTAGGTGCCTCGGCTTATATTCGGGTCGGGTTATACTCGAGTATATACGGTAACTCTTTGTTGTTGCACATACTGTAAGGAGTGTTGTAATACAGCTGCTGGTCTATTTTTTGTTTATCATTCAATAGAGCGAGTGGGGTTAATATTCATATTATTACACAGGGACATAATACAAACCTTTTGTTAAATAGGAAAGAGTGTCTGTCAAGACAAAAAATAAATAAAAAATCAATTAATCTCTGTAGTAGATTTTATCCCTTTAAATGTACTGCAAAGTACATAAAATGATCTGTTGACCAGCCAAAAATCCAGTGTGCTCCTAACTTTTTGTTACAGTTAACAGCACAATGACTTTGCTGTTCTAAAATGCCCATCCGTGTTGTCAGCCTTCCCTGCTGGACTAAAGAACCCCACCTATCCCCACTGCCATATGTCCCATTCCACATGCATACACTGAATTCTTTTCAAGGCAAGTATTGCTGCTAACTCGACACCCAAGTGCCTGCCCACACATGGCTTGATTTACTATAGTGAAATAGGATGCTCACTTTGCAAGGAAATTTTAATAATAATAATTCACTAAGCTAAAGAAAATATCCCTTGCAAAGTGCAAGCCTATTTGCATTTAGTAAATCAACTCCACTGTGCACAGAGAAAGTACTGTTGGGAGATGTAGTTCTGGGGACTTGTCTCTGTCAGTGGGAACTAAGCATGTAGCAGGGAGTAATCAAAGTTGTTTTATTGCTACATGAATAAGGTAAAAAAAACTTTAAATGAATTCTGATACATCATCTAGAAAGGGAAAATTAGGTTTTGGAGTAAATGTAGTTCATACCTATACGAATCCTTTAATTTACATCAGATCTGATTCTGTCAGAGTTGATTGAGCTTTGAAACTTTGAAATTCAGGCTGTCATTATCCAGTACAGGTCTTAAATGTATTATTAACTGTACAAAATAATGACCGTTTTTTGTTTACTAGAACATTAATGCATAGATGGTAGTTGAATGAACACACATGCTACATATGAAGATATTATGATAAAATACACAAGTTGGTTAAAATATTTTATTCATGCTGTACATCTTTTTAATTATGACATTTACTGTACTTTCACATAGCAAAACAGTATCATAAATATTTAAGACCAAGGCTTGACTAGGAACAAAAGACAGCCCTGGTATAAAGCACAGTAGATCACAATTGTTGCCAATTTTGCTATATAGCAAAAATAATTAAAGGGAATCTGAGCTGAGAGAAATATGTAGGCTGCCATAGCTGTCTCCTTTTAAAAATGCCAGTTGTCATGCTGATCTATTGCCTTCAATATTTTCTAAGCCTTTGACTTACTCAGTATCACTAAACCCTGATTAAAAATTGCAGTATGCTTTTAATAGGAATTAAGTAAGACTAATCTTTTTTTTTTTTTTTTAACTTACTGCTTTTTGCATTTCAGCACTGTGCAAATCTGGGCTACTGAATTGGGTTGCTTTTGGGTCTGTGTGCATGGCCATGAGAGAGGGTATTTTGTCATTAAAGTTGCTTTAAATGAACAAATCCAATAGGCAGTCTGGCTTAACGTACACTCACAGCACATCATGCAGTTCATTTTCTTTCTAAAGCAGCTACAGCTAGAAAAGCATATACCATGTTAGCAGCTGCGGAGTGGGATCTGCACTCTCCATTTGGAAGCATTGGTTTCTCTGTAGGGGTCTGACACACATCTTGCTCAATCAGAGCCAGATCTCTTCAATCAGAAGGGAATGAGAGCTTGCTCATTGCAGTTCTATAGGTCTGACTCAGCACTGGGAAAGTCAAATATCTGCAGAGAGACCACTGCTTCCATGCAGAGAGCAAAGGTCCCACTCTGCTGCTGTTGGCGAGGGACTGGACTTCCTACTAAGGCTGAGACTGCTTCAGAAATAAATGAATTTTACAACACAAAAAAAGGTTTATTTTAACGCACATGGAATGTATTTAACTGATTTAAAGGATAAGTTCACATTTTGGAACATGTAACATGTTCCACCCATATTTACGGTGGAACATGCAACATGTTCCAGCAGCTGCGGCCATTCCCTCTCCCCCCCATCCCCAGTGGGCAGGCGCCCGCTGTAACTCTTTGAAACTAGACATGTGCACAACAAAAAAATGTGTTTATTTTCGTTTCGTTTCCGAAAAAAAATCATTTTTTTTCGTTTCGTTTTTTTCGTTTCCGTTGATTCGTAACGATTCGTACATTCGTAAGTCGTCGTTGTTCGTATTCGTAACGATTCGTACATTCGTAAGTCGTCGTTGTTCGTATTCGTAACGATTCGTACATTTGTAAGAGTTATTTTTCGTTGATTCGTTTTTTCGTTAGTTTAATTTTCGTTCATTCGTTTATTCGAAATTCGGACGCATTCGTAGTTATTCGTACATTCGTAACATTCGTAGATTCGTAATCAGAGCATAATTCATAATTTTATGTAATGTGTATGCTATTATTACATTTTAATAATTTACGAATCAAAAAAAAAAAGTTACGAATCAAAAAAAAAGTTACGAATGTACGAATTTTTTTGTTCAATCCATTCATTACGAATCGAAAAAAAAAAAAAAAGTTATGAATCGAAAAAAAAAGTTACTAATCGAAAAAAAAAGTTACGAATGTACGAATTTTTTTGTTCAATCCATTCGAAGCACGTTAAGCAGCACCATTGTAAGGGACACGGAAAATTACCAATTAAAAAAAAATACCAAAAAAAAAGTTACGAATGTACGAATTTTTTCGTTCATTTTCGTTGTTCCTTTTTTCGTTTTTCGGATTTTCGTTGTTTGGTTTTTCGGATTTTCGTTGCTTTTCGGATTCGTTTGATTCGAACGATTCGTTAATCGGATTCGTACGATTCGTTATTCGGATTCATTCGATTCGTTCATTCGTACGAAAACGAAAAAAAACGAAAAGCGAAAAAAAACTAAACGAATTGCACATGTCTATTTGAAACTAATGTGGCCATGCGGAGCTCTGCCCGCCAGGCCACATCATTCATGCACAGTCCTTTGTGAAAGGGAAAGTACAAATCCCAACAGCCTTTGCGACTGTGGGCTTGTAGTTCTCAATGAACTACCACGGCATTGTTAAGCGCTGTTAGTGAGTATCTGCTTTCCCGTACAAAGTACAAGAAAACAGATATTCTGACAGGTCTGCAGAAGTCCTGCATGATACCAGCAATCTGCTGATCACTGGTGCAATGCTTTACAGGCTTCCAAAACAAAAAATAGAAAATTTAATTTTTTTTTTTACCTGCAAAAAAATGTGCATTTATTATTTTTTGTTAAAAGGTGAACTTATCCTTTAAACAAATTCAGTTACTAAAACTTCACATACCTGAATTCCTATTTTTCTTCCCATTGACACGCAGACCCAGTTGTCCAGCAAAAATTACATTGACATGGGTTGGATCAAACTATGCCACTTTCAAGGGATGCTTGAAATGGTCATCTTTCATTCACATGAAAATTAAAAACACTGTCACTACAACTTCTTAGGGACTTGGCAAAGTTTTATTAAAAGAGATGTAGTTTTTTGTCAGATTCATACTTACCTAGGTGGATACCGCATCGGTCCGATGCTGCATCTGTCCCCCACCGGCCCTAACACTGAGAACCAAGTGATCAAACACTGCCTATCGCTTGGTTCTCAAAGCTCCCTGAACAGAGAGCCGGCTCTCTGCTCTGCCCCCTCCTCGCTCACTGGAGCGCTGGGCTGTGGAGGGGCAGGAGTGGGCGGCTCAGACTCTCAGCAACTCACTGATAGGCTGACCGGGTAGCTGGTCCAGGCATGTGGGAGGATCCTGCCTGAGCCTGGACGGCTCTGTGACAACAGCCGACATCAGGCTTCAGAACGAACTGCACTCCTGTGATCCACAGGAGAAGTACATTCAAATGAGCTTTGGCTGTACTTCTCCTTTAATCGTTTTTTCTACATTTAAACGTGAAACAAACAGGAAACCGTGAATTAAACAACACATGCAGAGACAATAACAACCCAATCAGTTTTGTATGCACCTCCACTTCATCAGTGGTAAAAGTGAAATTAGATGTATACAGTATACTTAAACACCCTTTTTATAAAGAAAAAACTAGAAAGCATGCATAAAAAACATTAGCATGTGAAATAATATGGCTTCTAACAGTCATGGACACAGGGAAGGTAGGACAATGTCCTCTTTCAGATGAGAATCTAACACCACCTTCGGAGGAAAGAGGGGCATGAACGGATAACCACCTTATACCCATGCAAAACCAAATATGGAGTATAGGGCCACCAGCTCCAACACAGGTCGTGTGGAAGGGATGGCGACCATGAAGGTAACTTCTGGATTCTGGAGGACTGAAAGCTCAGGTCCCATGGTGATAATAGGGAATGCACAGGGTGTGCCACATGGCCAACCCCCTTAGATGAAGATACAAATCAGGGAGTGCATGGGTCCAAGGGATGTTAAAAGATAATCAGAGCAGAAACCTGGCCCTTAAAGGTACTCAAGGCAGGCTTTTGATCAATGCCCTGTTGGAGAAAGGCCAGAATCTGAGCCACTGAGAAGGAATGTGGATGGGCACCCAGAGCCTTACACCAGGCACCATTAACCTTCCGGGTGCGATGATAAATCTTCCAAGAAGTAGACTAGCATGAATTAAAACATAGTGGGACTCACTGAACCTGAAAACCCCCCATCTCTCAGACACGCTCCACTGCATTGGAGTTGTCCGATTGGATCCTGACCGGGCTACCACAGAGAAGGTCTGTCCATTGCTCCAGATACAGCCTGATTGCTTGCAGGTCCAGGACATTGATGGGCAGCTGAGCCTCCTCTGGCGTTCAACAACCTTGCATTGATTTTGAACTCAGGACTCCTCCCCAGTCAGACAGGCTGGCACCTGTGACTGCCAACTGGATAAGAAGGAGAATCTGGCTAAATGTCACTGTCAAGATGGTGCCGGCTCCCACAAGGCCTCTCCATCGGCCTCACCACCACCAGCTTCAGATGACCATCTCCCTCTGGCAACTCCAAAGACTGTAAGGCCCCCCTCACAGCCCAGATTGAGACCATTCATATAGACTTATCACTGCTGAAACACGATATCCAAAATCTTTGTAAAAGCACTGGTGCTGCTGAGGAATGCATAAGCTTAGTGGGGGATATCCTCGTGCCACTTTTGGCTACAGTTTGCGATGCTGCTAGAGAAATGGTAGCCCTCCAAGCCCTAAACTTGATAAACTGGAGAACAGGTCTAGAAGTAACAACCTGTGCTTTTTGTGATTCCCTGAAAAGTCGGAACAATTTCTCACCTGGCTCAAATTTTTTTGGGGACTGATATCATGACTGCTTTGTTTGCTATAGAGAGAGCAGTGGCGGAACTACCGCCATAGCGACACACGCGGCCACAATGGGTCCCGCAGCCGAGAGGGGCCCGTGGGGGAGAGGAGGAGGAATGCATACTGCCGGGGGGCGAGCACCGCCCGCACGGTCCCCCAGCCAGGGGAAGTGAGGAGAGGAAGAGGCACGCTGGCCGTACAAGCAGAGAGCTGTAATAGCTTTCATTTGAATGTCCTGTGTGTGTTCCCGGGGCTTACCGTCACATAGCCCCACCTCTTGGCCCGGCGCTTTTGATAGACAGAACGCCGGTCCAATGCGGGACATGTGACGTCATCAAAGGCGCCGGGCCAAGAGGTGGGGCTATGTGACGGTGAGCCCCGGGAACACAGGACATTCAAATGAAAGCTATTACAGCTCTCTGCTAGTATGGACAGCGTGCCTCTTCCTCTCCTCACTTCCCCTGGCTGGGGGACCGTGCGGGCGGTGCTCGCCCCCCCCCACTCTGAGACAGCCCCACGCTCACAAATAGCCATTTGAGGGCTGTTGCAGTATGCATTCCTCATCCTCCCAGGTAGTTCCGCCACTGGCTTGCCTCTTCCACTGCACAGGTAAGGCTGCATTGTGCATGGGTCACGCTGCATTGGGCACAGGTGAGGCTGCATTGGGCACGGGTGAGGCTGCATTGGGCACAGGTGAGGCTGTATTGGGCATGGGCAGGCCACGCTGCATTGGGCACAGGTAAGGCTGCATTGGGCAAAGGTGAGGCTGCATTGGGCACTGAACATGCTGCATTGGGCACAGGCAGGTGAGGCTGCATTGGGCACAGGCCACACTGCATTGGGCACAGGTGAGGCTGCATTGGGCACTGGACACGCTGCATTGGGCACAAGTGGGCACAGGTGAGGCAGTATTGGGCACAGGTGAGGTAGTACTGGGCACTGGCCACGCTGCATTGGGCACTGGCCACGCTGCATTGGGCACTGGCCACGCTGCATTGGGCACAGGTGAGGCTGCATTGGGCACTGGACACGCTGCATTTGGCACAGGCCACGCTGAATTGGGCACAAGTGTGCACAGGTGAGGCAGTATTGGGCGCGGGCAGACCTCGCTGCATTGGGCACAGGTGAGGATTATTGAAGCGCTAACACCAGGTGTTTGGAGTATATTTATCTGTTGATTAAACTTTCTGGAATACATATATTGCTATTGTGGTGTAGGATCTGGGTTCTTTCTTTCTTTCTTTCTTCTCAGACTCGAACCACACACCCTTTGAGCCACGCCCTTTAAACCACGCCCACTATTTAATTTAAGCCCCGCCATTTTTTTGTGGGGGGGGGGGCATACAACATTTTGCTATGGGGCCCTGTGATTTCTAGTGACGCCCCTGAGAGAGAGCCCACTTTACTCTGCCTCGCTACCTCCATCTGGGGCAACACCAAGACTGCTGCTCACTCACATTCTCAATTTTCCAGATAAGGTCACCATCTCGAGAGCTACACGTGTGGCAGGACAGCTGCGCTACAATGGAAACACTGTCTCTATCTATCTGGACATTTCCACCAATGTCCACTCACAAAGCAAACTCACTTGCTTTGCAATACGCCATGCTTTAGCCAGTGAATCTGTGAATGATCTCTGCAGGCAAAGCCACCGCCTTCACTACAGCTTCTGAAGCGGCTACTTGGCTAAATGATAATGTTGGCCTTTCTTCCCATGGCAACAGATCCAACTAGATAAGTGCCAGTTCCTGTTCTTTCCCATTTTTTTTCGATGATGGTCCCTCCCTCCCTTATTTTCTCTTGCTGATGCCATGACTACTCGCTACCCCGGACACTTATATTTGATATTATTCTAGTAACGGTGATCTGTGAGGATGTGTATTAGATGGTTCAGCTACCTTCTTCTTCCTAAAGCCCTGGTGGTTAAACATAAATATTTTTTGTGCCATGGGTCTGATTTCCATGCCTACTGTCTGGTCTTCATGGTCTAAAAAAACTGCTCTCCTTTGCTAGTGGGAACTTTACTGGTGACCCTTTAACAGTACCACTAGGGATCTGTCACTGTGAATAAAAACTAGCGAAAGCATTGCATAGACTGAGTTCATTCAGAGAGGAGTGCACTGTGATAGGGTGTGGGGGGATATGTGCAGAGAGGTAAAGTTTGTGTGGGTTTAGCAGAGTGGAGAGCATTGTACACAGAGGAGTAAGGATGAGCCCGGTGTTCGATTCGAACCCATGTTCGAATCGAGCACCGGGTGTTCGCTCGCTCGGCGAGCCCAGAACTATTGGGGCCGCTCGCATCAAATTCGTGTGATGCGAGCGGCCCCGCAATGCATTGCGGCCCGCGCAGTGCAATGCTGGCTGATGATTGGCCAAGCATGCACTGTGACCCCGCATGCTTGGCCAATCACAGCGCCGGCAGCGAGGAGAGCCATAATTGGCTACAGGCAGGATGCCTGTAGCCAATTATAGCTCAGGGGCTTTAATACACGCCCCACGGTATAAGAGGCCGCCGCGGCGGCGGCCTTGCATATTATGTTTCACTCACAGTGTCAGCGTGTCAGTGTGCTGCTGACTGCTGACAACAATATGTGCTTTATTTCTGGGGATATGTGTGTGCATGCTGTTAGAACAGCATTGCAGTATCACATCTGGGGGGTGTCTATAGGTAGCCTGTGAAGGAGGGCAGGTTTCCTGTGCTTAGAACTTTCCCTGCAAAAAAGTGTCATTTTTGCAGGAAGAAAGCTATTTAAATCACTTGCGGCTAATGAATTGATGGCTCCTGTAACACAGAGAGCTGTCATTCATTAATAAAAAACAAAAAAAAAAGCGTAGGGGTCCCCCCAAATTCAATAACCAGGCCCTTCAGGTCTGGGATGGATATTAAGGGGGATCCCAGCCAAAAAAAAAAAAAAAAAAATGGCGTAGGGTCCCCCTCAAAATCCATACCAGACCCTTGAGGTCTGGTATGGATTTTAAGGGGAACCCTAGCCAAAAAAAATGGCGTGGGGTCCCCCTCAAAATCCATACCAGACCCTTATCCGAGCACGCAACCTGGCAGGCCGCAGGAAAAGAGGGGGGGACGAGAGCGGCCCCCCCTCTCGCCTGAACCGTACCAGGCCACATGCCCTCAACATTGGGAGGATGCTTTGGGGGTCTAAGACCCCTAAAGCACCTTGTCCCCATGTTGATTAGGACAAGGGCCTCTTCCCCACAACCCTGGCCGGTGGTTGTGGGGGTCTGCGGGCGGGGGGCTTATCGGAATCTGGAAGCCCCCTTTAACAAGGGGACCCCCAGATCCCGGCCCCCCCCCTGTGTGAAATGGTAAGGGGGTACAAAAGTACCCCTACCATTTCACCAAAAAAGTGGCAAAAATGGTAAAAATGACAGGAGACAGTCTTTGACAATTCCTTTATTAAAATCTTCTTTCTTCTTTCTTCATCCTTCGGATTCTTCATCTTCTCCTTCCTTCATCTTCTTCCATCTTCTTCTTCCATTTTCTTCTTCCTCCGATCCGCTTCTTCTTGCGCTGGTCTTCTCGTCCTTCTCGTCCGGCATCTTCTTCCGTCGGCGTCGGCGTCGGTGTCGGTGTCTTCTTGGGCCGCTCCGCGCAATGGGAGGCTCCCGCTGTGTGAGGCTCCGCTCCGTCTGACAGGTCTTTTATAATGGAGGGCACCTGGTGACCCCGCCCCCTCTGACGCACAGGGACGTCATGGGGAATTCCATGATGGCTTTCCCCATGACGTCAGAGGGGGGCGGGGTCACCAGGTGCCCTCCGTTTTAAAAGACCTGTCAGATGGAGCGGAGCCTCACACAGCGGGAGCCTCCCATTGCGCGGAGCGGCCCAAGAAGACACCGACACCGACGCCGACGCCGACGGAAGAAGATGCCGGACGAGAAGGACGAGAAGACCAGCGCAAGAAGAAGCGGATCGGAGGAAGAAGAAAATGGAAGAAGAAGATGGAAGAAGATGAAGGAAGGAGAAGATGAAGAATCCGAAGGATGAAGAAAGAAGAAAGAAGATTTTAATAAAGGAATTGTCAAAGACCGTCTCCTGTCATTTTTACCATTTTTGCCACTTTTTTGGTGAAATGGTAGGGGTACTTTTGTACCCCCTTACCATTTCACACAGGGGGGGGGGGCGGGATCTGGGGGTCCCCTTGTTAAAGGGGGCTTCCAGATTCCGATAAGCCCCCCGCCCGCAGACCCCCACAACCACCGGCCAGGGTTGTGGGGAAGAGGCCCTTGTCCTAATCAACATGGGGACAAGGTGCTTTAGGGGTCTTAGACCCCCAAAGCATCCTCCCAATGTTGAGGGCATGTGGCCTGGTACGGTTCAGGCGAGAGGGGGGGCCGCTCTCGTCCCCCCCTCTTTTCCTGCGGCCTGCCAGGTTTCGTGCTCGGATAAGGGTCTGGTATGGATTTTGAGGGGGACCCCACGCCATTTTTTTTGGCTAGGGTTCCCCTTAAAATCCATACCAGACCTCAAGGGTCTGGTATGGATTTTGAGGGGGACCCTACGCCATTTTTTTTTTTTTTTTTTGGCTGGGATCCCCCTTAATATCCATCCCAGACCTGAAGGGCCTGGTTATAGAATTTGGGGGGACCCCTACGCTTTTTTTTTTTTTTTTTTTTTTTTTTTTTTTATCAATGACTTTTTTTTATGAATGAGTTTCAATGAATCACTGTTCTCTGTGTTACGGGAGCCGTGAATTAACATTAGCCGCGAGTGATTTTAAATAGCTTTTTTACTTTCAAAAATGACACTTTGCGCAGAGACAGTTCTAAACACGGGAAACATGCGCCCCTTTACAGGCATACTATAGACACCCCCCAGGTACGAAATTTTAAGGAATATTACACTTTTATTGTTTCAATTTAAGCATTATTAAAATCACTGCTCCTGAAAAAACGGCCGTTTTTAAAAAAAAAATTTGCATTGATACATGTCCCCTGGGGCAGGACCCAGGTCCCCAAACACTTTTTATGACATTAACATGCATATTAGCCTTTAAAATGAGCACTTTTAATTTCGAACGTTCGCATCCATTATAACTAATAGGGTTCTAAAGCTCGCACGGACTTTAGGTCCGTTCGCGGGTTCTGGTGCGAGCCGAACGGGGGGGTGTTCGGCTCATCCCTACAGAGGAGAGCTTGGGTGGATTTGTGCAGAGAGGAAACCTGGGAAAGTATGTGTGTGGAGGAGGGGTAGGGGTCAGCAGAGAGAAGAGCTGGGGGGATTTGTGATGAGAGGAAGCTGGGGGGATTTGTGATGAGAGGGATCTGGGGGGAAAATGTGATGAGAGAGAGCTGGGGGGATTTGTACAGAGAGGGTAGCTGGGAGGATTTGTGATGAGAGGGGAGCTGGGGGGGGATTTGTACAGTTTGGGGAGCTGGGGGATTTGTGATGAGAGGAGAGCTGAGGGGGGATTTGTGATGAGAGGAGAGCTGGGGGAGGATTTGTGATGAGAGGAGAGCTGGGGGGGATTTGTGATGAGAGGAGAGCTGAGGGGGGATTTGTGATGAGAGGAGAGCTGAGGGGGGATTTGTGATGAGAGGAGAGCTGGGGGGGATTTGTGATGAGGGGAGAGCTGAGGGGGGATTTGTGATGAGAGGAGAGCTGAGGGGGGATTTGTGATGATAGGAGAGCTGAGGGGGATTTGTGATGAGAGGAGAGCTGAGGGGGGATTTGTGATGAGAGGAGAGCTGAGGGGGGATTTGTGATGAGAGGAGAGCTGAGGGGGATTTGTGATGAGAGGAGAGCTGAGAGGGGGATTTGTGATGAGAGGAGAGCTGAGGGGGATTTGTGATGAGATTAGAGCTGAGGGGGGATTTGTGATGAGAGGAGAGCTGGGGGGATTTATGATGAGAGGAGAGCTGGGGGGATTTATGATGAGAGGAGAGCTGAGGGGGGATTTGTGATGAGAGGAGAGCTGGGGGGGATTTGTGATGAGAGGAGAGCTGAGGGGGGATTTGTGATGAGAGGAGAGCTGGGGGATTTATGATGAGAGGAGAGATGGGGGGATTTATGATGAGAGGAGAGCTGGGGGGATTTGTGATCAGAGGAGAGCTGGGGGGATTTATGATCAGAGGAGAGCTGGGGGGGATTTGTGATGAGAGGAGAGCTGGGGGAGATTTGTGAGGAGAGGAGAATTGGAGGGGATTTATGATGAGAGGAGAGCTGGGGGGATTTATGATGAGAGGAGAGCTGGGGGGATTTGTGATGAATGGAGAGCTGGGGGAGATTTATGATGAGAGGAGAGCTGGGGGGATTTATGATGAGAGGAGAGCTGAGGGGGGATTTGTGATGAGAGGAGAGCTGGGGGGGATTTGTGATGAGAGGAGAGCTGAGGGGGGATTTATGATCAGAGGAGAGCTGGGGGGGGTTTGTGATGTGAGGAGAGCTGGGGGAGATTTGTGAGGAGAGGAGAGTTGGAGGGGATTTATGATGAGAGGAGAGCTGGGGGGATTTATGATGAGAGGAGAGCTGGGGGAGATTTGTGATGAGAAGAGAGCTGGGGGGATTTATGATGAGAGGAGAGCTGGGGGGATTTGTGATGAATGGAGAGCTGGGGGGGATTTGTGATGAGAGGAGAGCTGGGGGGATTTATGATGAGAGGAGAGCTGGGGGAGATTTGTGAGGAGAGGAGAGTTGGAGGGGATTTATGATGAGAGGAGAGCTGGGGGGATTTTGGGGGATTCCCCTTATGTGATACGCAGTTCTAAACCTTAACTCATTACAATTGTTTGGCTCCGCTGTAGGTGTGGCTGGGGGCAGGGTTTGGGCGTGGTTGGGGAGCAGTTTGGGCATGGTTGGGGTGGAGAGTTGGTCAGAGAGGGCGGGTTCCTGCACCTATACCCTGAGAAAAAAAGCCCTGGCTTTAGATACATTTTAGGTAGACCTACACAGTTAAGTTAAGAGTTGATTGATCACTTATTATCAGAGGTAGGGTGTCAATGCTACATCACCTTACCAAGCAGGTTTGCAAGATAAGGCACGTTTCACCTGTGTTGGGATTTATCTATAAAGAGAACTTCAGATATCTGGTATTTAAACTTTATCTTGAATTTCATATCTGAGACCTAGTAGCACCTGCATTTGAATCATGTCATTACATTTTGCCTCTTTTGGAATCTGGAAACATTTAAAATCTGGTTAGGTTTGTACATGCCAAGTAAAGGTTATAACAGTGCAGACTGTCAAAAAGATCAGACTTGATTATACCTGTATAACAATGCTATGATGTCACATGACTATTTTCAATAAACAGGAACAGAGATGAATTAATTAAACGAAAAACTGAAGCTGACAGTTTCAAATATATCACAATGAAAAATTATTGCTGCTGCTGTTGGCTTACTGAAATGTAACAAAGGGGCAATCTAATAAACTAATAAAGCAATCTACTAAACAAACTGTGTCAGGTTTGATCTGATCTACTTTGTTTTTAAATTCTGTTACACATTCTACAATCTGGACAAATAAATATTAAAATGTGTAATTATACTTTCATTTTTCTGGACTAACCACTTTATTCCATTTTATTGGCTTATGACATTCCCAGGGAGTGCTGTAAACTAACTCATCCTCTTTTAAACACCTAAGGAAAGGGAAAATTACAAACACATTCCAGCAAGCATATTGGAGCAAATGTTTCATATTTATTAATAAGCCAAACAGTGTACTGTATGTCTAGCCCAAAAGAATAACTTATCCCTACATGTTAGTACAGATATCCAAACCTCCTAAGTAGGGGTAAGTTATCTTCTCAAAAACCTAGTCCGTTGCACTGTGGGCTCTCATGGAGCTTTTTCAATTATGGGCTCTCAAAGAGTTTTTTCTAGTTCTGTTTTTCTTTTTTTTCTTTTTTTCTGTACATCAAATTTAGAGCAAACTTAGCTTGAGGTTACCCTACCTAAGTAACCTTGTTCTCAGTTTTTTCACTACTTGTTTATGTTCATTATTGGTGGGCTTATATATTTGAGAAGCACAGTTTTGAAATGGTGGTATGTCCCCACATTTTTTTTGATAATGTAGACAATTGTTTCTATTTTAATCACTTCAATAGCAGGCCCTTAGACACCTTCCAAGCCAAATTTTCAGCTTTCAGCACTGTAGCAATTTGAATGACAATTGCATGACCATACAACACTGTACTCAAACTAATTTTTTTATCATTTTGTTCCCACAAATAGAGCTTTATTTTGTGGGAACAAAAAATTGTGGTATTTGATCACCTCTGCGATTTTTATTTTTTGCGCAACAAATAAAAAAAGACCGAAAATGTTGAAAAAAAAAACAAGTTTTTCTTTGTTTCTGCTAAAAAAAAATTGTAAATAAGTATGTTTTCTTCTTCAATGACGGGCAATGATATGGCTGCACTGATGGGCACTGATAAGGCAGCACTGATGAGCACCAATGAGGTGGTACTGATGAGGTGGCACTGACGGGCACTGATAGGCAGCACTGATGGGCACTGATAGGCGGCACTGATGGGCACTGATAGGTGGCACTGGTATGCTGCACTGATGGGCACTCATAGGTGGCACTGATGGGCACTCATAGGTGGCACTTATGAGTGGCACTGGTAGGTGGCATGGATGGGCATGGATGGGCACTGATAGGTGGCACTGATGGGTGGCATTGCTGGACATCACTGATTTCATCTGCTACATGATGGTTCCAGTCAGTACCCATTTGTGGGCACTGATTGTCACAGATTGGGCTGTCATTTGCACATGTGGATGGCCATGGGGTACATACCTGGCCATCCAAATGTTGCCCCCCTTCTTGGTGGTCCTGGGGGCTTCCCTGGTGGTCTAGTGTGGACATCCGAGGGGGAGGGGCTGTGCTGGTAAACAATCAGCGCAGACCCACCCTGTCAGGAGAGCCGCTGATCGGCTCTCCTCTACTCGCGTCTGTCAGACGCAAGTGAGGAAAAGCCGATCAACGGCTTTTCCTCTTTACAGGGTGATCAGCCATGATTGGACACGGCTGATCATGTGGTAAAGGGCCTCCACCGCAGACTCTTTACCAAGATAGGTGTAGGGGTGTGTCAGACTGACAAACCGCACCACGGATCGCCGCAATGTGTGCCCCCACGGGTGCCCAGCGGCTGTTATCCTGAAGGACGTCAAATGACACCCAGTCAGGATAACAGAACCACTTCCCGGACATCAATCTGCTATTGACCGGGCAGGAAGTGGTTAATCTAAAAAAAATAAAAGTTATGAAGACATGTTTTTGCTGGCTTGAGTACAGCAAAGTTTTTGATTTGCTTCACTTCCACATAATTTTGTCCTATTGGCAATATGTTGCCATTCTATTCCCTTTACATTGCTCAATGATATTTCATCCTCATTGATTTCAGAAGAACTACATTAAAAAGTTAAAACCAGATATGTTATGCAGGTCGTCAATACAATTAGGACAATACTACTTGCTTTGTAAAGTTCCCACCTCAAAATGATCTTTGTACCTGGTAATTCTTCAGTGTATGTCCTTTTATAGGGTGACAACATGCTTTATTTTGCAGTCAAAACACTGCAGCATTGTCACTCACTGCAGTCACTATAGCCACATAGACTAAAATGGTATGTGAGGTTGTAAGACGTGGGAAAAGATATCGACTTTATCAGTATTGTCACTGCTGGTAGCCCACCTCCAGATATTTTTTTAGCAGCCAACCATACCATCTCTTCCCATAGTCTTATTGATTGACAACACACTGCTCCCAGCTGAGATGATAGCCCCAGACTAAAACTCTCTTGAAGCTCTTCCACCTGCCTTGGGTACTGTGTAGGTAGTACCAGCAGCAAATTGGGAGGCAAGCAAATTATGTGCAAGCACTGCTGAATCCCTCCCAATAGTCTCCTTTATTGCGTTGTTCTGGCTGGCTTGGAAACAACTATTCCAAGTGATGAGGCAAATACGAAACAAAAGCATTCAGACAATGAACAGGGCAGTGTACATTGGCTCTGGTTTGTACTTAATCAAAATAGAAAAATGGTGGGGGTTTGGATAGACTTTAATCTTTAGTAATCTCTCACTTCTTACTGCATTCCTTGCAAGTCTCCATCCTTACTACATCCCTTATACTGGTAGTTTCCACACTTTATCTTTTCCTCCACAGTTAGATTTGCTAAAGCCTCGTACACATGGTCTGATTGTTGGACGACCGAGCGTCAGATTTTTGTCAAAAGCATGTGTGCAGGATTTTGTCTAGCATACTATCTGCAAATTGTCGTTTGACAAACCCGAACGTAGTGATATACTATGAGAGTATAAAGAGGAAGTTCATTTCCTAAGCGCCACCCTTTGGGCCCCTTATGCTAATTTCGTGTTTGTAGAATTTTGGTGAGCGCTGATTAAAATGCCTTTTAACCACTTGCCAACCGGCTCCTGTAGATATACGTCGGCAGTTTGAAGATGGATATCTCGGTAACGGCAGCAGCTGCTGCCACAACCAAGATATCAATCTTTTTAGGAGCCGATCCTCTTTAGGATAATGGTGGTCCCTGTGGTGGATTTGCCACAAGATCACCGTTATTGGCGTCTCTATACCTTAGGAGGGCGGAAGCAGCGTCAAAACGTCACTTCCGCCCATACCTCTTATAGCCACATTTTTTCAATGTCATTTTTTAAAATGACAATTTTTTTTTGCATTTTAGTCCAAATGTGAGAGCTGAGGACTTTATGATGCCAGATCTCATATTTAAGAGGACCTGTCATGCTTTGTTTTCTATTACAAGGGATTTTTACATTAAAACAGCAAGACGAGCTTGCGCGCAGAAGCGAACACATACGTGAGTAGCGCCCACATATGAAAACGGTGGTCAAACCACACATGTGAGGTATCGCCGCGATCAGGATCAACATCTTCACCTGCCCCTCTGCTCCAGGAATTCCTCATCAATGGCCATGTAATGATGAAGACTTCCCCCCTGACCGTGTAAGGGTGAAGTTCCCTCACAGCTCTCCCTGGGCCTCCTCCTGTGATCGGCGTACCCCCCCAGATAGTACTCCATTCTCCTTTTCTCCCGGCTGACAACTCCTACCAGTGGCCTGTTACCTCAGCTTATATAGCAGGCCCGCCCCCTGCCAATTCCAGTTGGGGATTGGTCAGGGCTCCCACATAAGCTGCCTGCCACTCCAGCTCTAGGCCCTGCCCCTCTTCCAGAACATTCTCCCTGGAAGCACGGGAGGTGCATCAGCACTGAAGCACAGGTGGTCACACCCACTGCTACACTAGCCCCTTTCTGCCCCCAGATCAAAACAGACAGGCCTAGCTCAAAGCAAAGGCCTGCCTAAATTTACCTGTGCAGACAATTTCTATAGCAAAAAATCCTATGCTAGCACCTACCTATGGTAGAGGGTGCTACATACGTTTGGCATAACTACATCAGTATTTCCATAAAAGCAGCTTTATTATTATCCCATTAAAGAAGATGAGAATGTGCGCTGCATTTTGACATTTCATCAATTGCCGTGTCACAAATGTTAATTCTAGATTACGAACAGTAGTTTACAAGACCAAATTCTTCTGGCTCGTTCCTTGATTTTGAGAATGCGTGTTTGTACTTTTGACTTTTGTGTGATGGATTTCTGTACTGACCATCCGAAAATCAGATGTTGAGTTCACATCCACCAAAAATGTTATATTCTGTACATCCAGCTTTTGTCTGATGTAAAAGTCAGATCGCCTGTCGAATGCCCCGTACTAACAATCCGAAAATCCACAGACAGCTTGTCTTAAGACTTTTCCCTTCTGATTTTTGTACCGTGTGTACGAGGCCTTAGATTGCTAAGATTTGAAGGTTAGCCTCCAGTTGTTGTCACTACCAGTGCCACTTTCGCTTACAGGCACAGTATGACAAAAGACATGTTGAGACTGAGATAATAATGAACTTGCACACAGAGGAATCATGCTAGAAAGGGAAGAGGAGAAAAACAATTGAATGGGACACAGGTTCAAAGTCGCAGTGTCAGGTTCATCATCCTGCTGTATATACTAAACTCTATTTGACAATGTAACCACTAGGCATGGATAAATTAACCTTCTACTTTGTGACAAGCTTGGGAACAGCAGGAATTTCCTGTTTCTGCTTACCCTTGCTTTGCCAATGCCCCTGACATCTCTATTTTGAATGATGGTGGCACTAAAGTGAAGTCATTTCTTCTTGTCCCTTCCACTGCCATAACAATGGCATTTCTTTTAAATGGCTGGCTAGTCATCAAAAGTGACAGCAGTGGTTTACATTTTTCTTTTTTACCTGACACCATGTGGAATCGCTTCAATGTCTGATTCACAAATGCTGAAGCTCTCTGCGTATATCTTGTATATCTATGTATAACTTCAGCATTAAAAACTCAGACATGGCCTAAGCAGTCTCTGATGGCCAACAGAAAAAGAAAAAATGAATGAATAGGATGTATAGATTTTAATTATTGTACCTCATAAAGCTTGCATTTGAGATTCACTGACTACAATAGCTAAGCTCACTGCACAACCAACACATCAAGAAAATATTTTTTGCCACTTCCACTTAACATGAAATTGTATGGTTATGTGGAGTAGTACAGTATACTTTTATATTTTATTATATAACCTCACAATCAGCATTTTGTTGCTAATATTAAAGCAGTAGTAAACCGTAGTCGATGAAAAAAAAAAAATCCCCTGCTAGGCAATGTCATAATGTGCTAGTATGCATCAAAGCCCTCCAGCACCGTGTTGTCACCGATGAGAGGGCTGATATCTTCCCCCGGTCTACCTTCTGGGTTCATGTCCTCTGGCTACATGAGTGGCCGGGGGCGCAATGATGTCATGACCACGCATGCACGCGGGAGCCACCGTTTACGGCACAGGCTCTGAACGTCCGGCACTGTATGCCGGACCTTCAGAGCGAATTAGACAATAATGTCACCGGCTGTGCAAGTTTAGGAGATATTCACAGTACCTATAGGTAAGCCTTACTATAGGCTTGTGGTAGAACAGACTTTACTACCATTTTAAGGAAGTGGAAGTAAAAATACACTATACTGATAAACACACAAAGAGAGATCAAATGATGTATTACTGTGGTTGGAAGAACTACTTTGTGAATAAACAAAGCAGCCAGAAAGGGTTAACCCGTGGTGTGAAACATTTTTGGATTAGGCCCAGGGGGATAGACTTCTAGTCAACTACTCATATTTGTGCAGAGTCTTTCCCAGTTCCTAAAGTAGGCATGAACTTAGTAAAGAATTACTATGTTACAGGAAACATTTTGTCTACAATCCCTTCTGTGCATGTCTTGGTATTGCTGCATAGACATGTGCATTTGTTTTCGTCCGAATGCATTTTAGTCCGAATTTCAGGTATTTTCGTTATCGTTTTAACAAACGATAACGAAAGTGCAGAATCCGAAAAACAAAAGATCCGACATAAACAAATGCTTTATTTTCGTTGTGAAAAGAGTTTGATATATATAGGAGATTCAACGCTGACGATAACAATCTGTGTCCATTGAACCTGTGGTCGAATGTGCCTAACCTGAACTCTATTAGTCCAAGATTATTCTACATAGAGAGAAAAGATTTGACGTAGAGAGAAAAGATTCGACGTAGAGAGGAAAGATTTGACGTAGAGAGGAAAGATTTGACGTAGAGAGGAAAGATTCGACATAGAGAGAAAAGATTCGACATAGAGAGAAAAGATTTGACATAGAGAGAAAAGATTACTGCTGGAATTGGGTGGAATTGCAGCTAAACTATACAGTTTAGCTGCTCCGTCGAATCTTCTTTGAACATTCGACAGACGCCATAAGCCTTCAATGACAGATTTGACCTTAATTCATTTGGATTTTCGGACGAATGCAATTTTTAACGAAAAACTAAATAAATAAAAACAAATTTCGGGAGTAACTAAATACATTTATTTTTAGGACGAAAACAAAATTCTGAAACAAAATATTTCAGTGTGCACATGTCTATTGCTGCATAGTTGCAGTTTGAGATCATCGAAGGCCCTGCTGCTGTTGACTTTTAGACCTGTGATATTTGGAGTGAGATTTGGTGATGTCACTACTGCGCTGCTCACTGTTCTGCACCACAGACATGAGAAGGCAAAACCCTACCTCTGTCAAGATGCCTGCATCCACACAGAGACACAAGAAATAGTAAGTTAGTATTGGAGAATGATCAGGTGTAGGAAGACCACAGGCAAAACTGGTGACCAGTCCTTTACTATCTGCCTTTTTTTTTTGGCCACAGCTTCCAGAGTTCTGATCATTTTCAATAACTGCACGGTTAATGGATAAGCAACAAACAAAAACAAGTGTTTTTAAGCATTCAAGACACTTTCCATATTCTAGAGAATTTCCATTATTTGATTATTTTGAAAAATATCTACTAAGTAAAAAACACAATGATGTCACTGAGCAGGCTAATGTGAAAAAAAAATGTCTCTCCAGAAGGCAGAAGTTCCAGAAGCTATGGGTATGTGGCGCTTTGACAAGAGTACATACATTGAATTAATGATTGTTATCAGTAACAGAGCTGTCTGTATATAGGCACACCATTTATCACTTTCCTGAGTAAAAACAACATTTTTAGAGTAACCAGTCATGTTCACAGGAATCCAATTAATTCACCTTTTTCTATATTAAATTATAATCAGCCTACAGCACCCTACCTGTAAACATATTTGTTGGTTTGATTAATCTTTCTATATTTCAGTCTAGTGTGCTCTAACTACACCACTAGATGCCTACTGCACCCAGCAGTGGATAACTGGCTGAGTACATTACTGGCTCAGGAGGAAATGTGCTAAGGACATATCATTCAAATAATGACAGTTGTATTACTTGTGCTGGGGGGTTCGGAGTCTCAGTAGGAAATACAAGGGTTTCTCTGTATGTGATTTTCTTCATTCAGACGATAACTTGATGAGTTTATAATTAGACTCATATGTATAGTAATTTACTGCATTTCATTCATCATTTCTGATGAATCGTGCATCATTTTAATAGCATTCAGTAACATTAGGTTCATTTATTACAGTAGTAGAGCATTAGAAATTAGGAGGGATAGAATAAAAATATACTCTGTACATTGCAATGAACCTGACCACCTTTACCTGCACAAACACGACTGAATTTCCATCAATGATGCCCGTGGGCACAAATCCTTATATATATATATATATATATATATATATATATATATATATATATATATATATTTATATTTATATTTATTTATTATTATTATACAGGACTTATATAGCGCCAACAGTGTGCACAGCGCTTTACAATGTAGAGAAGGGACAGTTAAATTACAATACAGTTTAATACAGAAGGGACAGGAGGGCCCTGCTCATTGAGCTTGCAATCTAAAAGGAGAGGGAGGTGGTAAAAAAGGTAATAGCTGCGGGGATGGTTCTGATGGAGGTGGCCCAGGTGCAGTTCTTAGGTGGAGGTGGAGTAGGCTTCCCTAAATAGGTGAGTTTTCAGGGATTGCCTAAGGGCGGACAGGGTAGGGGCTGACTGTACATACTGGGGCAGGGAGTTCCAGAGTATGGGAGAGGCTCTGGAGAAGTCCTGGACGCGAGCATGGGAGGAGGTAAAAAGGGAGCTAGAGAGCAGGAGGTCTTGGGAGGAGCAGAGAGGATGATTTGGGTGATATCTGCAGATGAGGTTGGTGATGTAGCTTGGGGCAATGTTGTGGATAGCCTTGTATGTTCTGGTAAGTGTTTTTAACTTATCTCTACCACTTATAGGGTGGGGTAGTGGAAGCCAGTGAAGGGATTGGCAGAGAGGGGCAGCGGTCACATAGCATATATACATTATATATATGTGTATATATATATATATATATATATATATATATATATATATATATATATATATATATATATGCTATATACACAGTATCTCACACATTTTTGTAAATATTTTATTAAATCTTTTAAATATTTTAATCTTTTAAATGACACTTTGCTACAATTTAAAGTAGTGAGTGTACAGCTTGTATAACAGTGTACATTTGCTGCCTCAAAATAACTCAACACAGCCATTAATGTCTAAACCGCTGGCAACAAAAGTGAATACACCCCTAAGTGACTCATTAGTGTAAGGGCTCTTTCACACGGACGGACCGTATGTCCGTTTTTCATCCATCCGTTTTCGGATGAAAAACGGACATACATGTATCCCTATGGGATAGCGGGTGTCAGCGGATGAACATCCGCTGACACCCGCTCTCGTCCGTGCCCGCTATGCTCCGTTTCTGCAGACGGAGGAAAACCCAATTTTTTCATCCGTCTGCAGAGCGGATCGGATGACGACGGACTCTACGGTCCGTCATCACCCGATCTCCCATAGGGGAGAGCGGCGCCCTGACAGGTCCGTCCCTGCACGGAGTGCAGAGACGGACCTGTCATCTTCCTGCTCAGCGGAGATCGCTCCGGCGATCCCCGCTGAGCAAGCGGCTATCCACGGGGCGGATCTGCATTGATCCGCCCCGTGTGAAAGAGCACTTACAAGATCTATGTGAATGAAGAGCAGGTGTGTTAAATTTGGTGTTATTGCTCACACTCTCTCATACTAGTCACTGCAAGTTCAACATGGCACCTCATGGCAAAGAACTTTCTGAGGATCTGAAAAAAAGAATTGTTGCTCTACATAAAGATGGCATAGATTATAAAAAGATTGCCAAGACTCTGAAACTGAGCTGCAGCACAGTGGCCAAGACCATACAGCGGTTTAACAGGACAGGTTCCACTCAGAACAGACCTCGCCATGGTCGACCATGCTCCGTGAAGTCATCATGGAATAGTGGAAGAGGACTCCAGTGGCAACCTGTGAAGCTCTGGTGAACTCCATGTCCAAGAAAGTTAAGGCAGTGCTGGAAAATAATGGTGGCCACACAAAATATTGACACTTTGGGCCCAATTTGGAAAATTTTACTTAGGGGTTTACTCACTTTTGTTGCCAGGGGTTTAGACATTAATAGCTGTGTGTTGAGTTTTTTTCAAGGGACAGAAATGTATGCTTACACTGTTATATGAGCTGTGCACTCACTACTTTACATTGCAGCAAAGTGTCATTTCTTCAGTGTTGTCATATGAAAAGATATAATAAAATATTTACAAAAATGTGAGGGGTGTACTCACTTTTGTGAGATACTGTATATATAATATAACAGTCAACATCATAATCACATTCTATATATTCCAAATTACATAGACTAATCCTAAAAAACATTATAAATCATAAAATATTAAAACCAATTAAAGGGATATAGATATATATATATATATATATATATATATACAGTGGTGTGAAAAAGTGTTTGCCCCCTTCCTCATTTCCTGTTCCTTTGCATGTTTGTCACACTTAAGTGTTTCGGAACATCAAACCAATTTAAACAATAGTCAAGGACAACACAAGTAAACACAAAATGCAATTTGTAAATGAAGGTGTTTATTATTAAAGGTGAAAAAAAATCCAAACCATCATGGCCCTGTGTGAAAAAGTGATTGCCCCCTAAACCTAATAACTGGTTGGGCCACCCTTAGCAGCAACAACTGCAACCAAGCGTTTGCGATAACGTGCAATGAGGCTTTTACAGCGTCCTGGAGGAATTTTGGCCCACTCATCTTTGCAGAATTGTCCTAATTCAGTTACATTAGAGGGTTTTCGAGCATGAACGGCCTTTTTAAGGTCATACCACAACATCTCAATAGGATTCAGGTCAGGACTTTGGCTAGGCCACTCCAAAGTCTTCATTTTGTTTTTCTTCAGCCATTCGGTGGTGGACTTGCTGGTGTGTTTAGGATCATTGTCCTGCTGCAGAACCCAAGTTCGTTTCAACTTGAGTACACGAACAGATGGTCGGACATTCTCCTTCAGGATCTCTTGGTAGACAGCATAATTCATAGTTCCTTTTATCACGGCAAGTCTTCCAGGTCCTGAAGCAGCAAAACAGCCCCAGACCATCACACTACCACCACCATATTTTACTGTTGGTATAATGTTCTTTTTCTGAAATGCAGTGTTCCTTCTACGCCAGATATACTTGGACACACACCTTCCAAAGAGTTCCACTTTTGTCTCATCGGTCCACAGAATGTTGTCCCAAAAGTCTTGGGGATCATCAAGATGTGTTGTGGAGAAATTGAGACGAGCTTTGATGTTCTTTTTGCTCAGCAGTGGTTTTCTCCTTGGAACTCTGCCATGCAGGCCATTTTTGCCCAGTCTTTTCCTGATGGTGGAGGCATGAACGCTGACCTTAACTGAGGCAAGTGAGGCCTGCAGTTCCTTGGACGTTGTTGTGGGGTCTTTTGTGACCTCTTGGATGAGTCGTCGCTGCGCTCTTGGGGTAATTTTTGGCGGCCGGCCACTCCTGGGAAGGTTCACCACTGTTCCATGTCTTCGCCATTTGTGGATAATGGCTCTCACTGTGGTTCGCTGGATTCCCAAAGCTTTGGAAATGGCTTTATAACCCTTTCCAGACTGATAGATCTCAATTACTTTCTTTCTCAATTGTTCCTGAATTTCTTTGGGTCTCGGCATGATGTGTAGCTTTTAAGGATCTTCTGGTGGACCTTACTGTGTCAAGCAGCTCCTATTTAAGTGATGCCTTGATTGTGAACAGGTGTGGCAATAATCAGGCCTGGGTGTGGCTAGAGAAATTGAACTCAGGTGTGGACAACCACAGTTATAGTATGTTTTAACAAGGGGGGCAATCACTTTTTCACACAGGGCCATGATGGTTTGGATTTTTTTTCACCTTTAATAATAAACACCTTCATTTACAAATTGCATTTTGTGTTTACTTGTGTTGTCCTTGACTATTGTTTAAATTGGTTTGATGTTCTGAAACACTTAAGTGTGACAAACATGCAAAGGAACAGGAAATGAGGAAGGGGGCAAACACTTTTTCACACCACTGTATATATATATATATATAGATATATGTTCGTAATCACTAATAAAGCAGTTGAGATCTAGCTGTTTATCCCATTCGGGGTTAAAGTATTAGTTAACAAAAAAAAGTTGTTTTCGCATTTAGACGGATCCCTTACTTTATTAGAGCCTCTCCATGATGGATAGGTCCTATCCACCACCCAAAACTTCAAACCAGACAGATCGCAGTTATGTTTGCATTTGAAGTGCAAAAATACACTATTATCCTTATAACCAATAGAGATGTTGTAAATGTGCTCAAATGCTTGTTTGCCTAGGGTTCTTTTAGTGTGACCTCTATACATTAGACCGCATGGGCATTCCAGGGCATAAACAACATAGTAGGTAGAACTACACATGATGAAATCCTTTATCTCAAACTCGCTTTCATTTGTGGTAGATATGGTCCACATTTCCAGCAGGCAAAAAAAACAGCTCTATCCACAAACATATTGGGGCGATCGGCGGCATTAAGGATCTTTTTCACAACTCTATCGCCAAACGATGGAGCTTTTCTGTATATAAAGACTGGATTTTTTGGTAACACACTCTTCAAAACCTTGTCCATTCCCAGAACTTTCCAGTATTTTCTAAACAGGAATTTTACCTCTCTATGTTGGGTGTGAAAATTACTTATAAACCCCCATTCGTGTTTAGCCTCAATTTGGTTTGACTCTATCAACCAAACATGAATCTTGAGAAGTATGACCGACCTCTTCAATGATTGTATCTAGATCTTGGGCTATATAGCCCTTTTGCACAAAGCGTTTTTTTAAAACTGCTGCTTGTAACCTGTAATTATCTTCAGAAGAACGGTTCCTCCTTGAATGCAAGAATTGTTCCTTAGGGATATTTTTTAACCACAGTGGATGATGTCCGCTGTGTATAGGTAAGTAACTATTCCTGTCGGTGGGTTTAAATTATACTTATAATTTATTCTGCAGCATCACTGTAACATCTAAGTAATTAACCCATTCTCTATTCCAATAATAATCAAATTAATATTATTAATATTTTTGTTGACATTAGTGGTAAATTCTCTTAACCACTTAAGGACCAGAAGAATTTACCCCTTAAGGACCAGGCAATTTTTTGCGATACAGCACTGCCTCGCTTTAACTGACATTTGTGCAGTCGTAAATGTGTTCCCTGGGAGGAGTTTATAACTGTGAGGGGAGTGGACTAACAGGGAGCAGAGAGAGATCGCTGTTCCTGATCACTAGCAGCTGATCTCTCTCTACTCCCCTTACAGAACGGGGATCTGCCTTGTTTACATGGGAGGATCCCTGTTCTGGCAATCTGTGGAGCAAATGTGGGTGTCCGGCAGACATTGCGACCACCGACCACACGCATCGGCTCTAGCGCCGCGCCCACTGTGTCTACAGTATTACACGAAGCGCCGTAACTGCGGCAGCTGGTCGGCAAGTGGTTTAAGATGTTTCAGAACTTACCCAAATGAAGAACGGGTCATTTATGAAGTGTCTGTAAAACAATAATTCATCTCTCCTGCTCCCATAGATGTACCTGTCTTCCCACTCACTCATAATGAGATTGGCTAGGCTTGGTGTATATTTAGCGCCCATTGCCACTCCTCTCTTTTGGGTGTAAAAATTACCATTGTACCAAAAATAATTATGTGATAAATAAAAATCTAAAACCATCCCTAAAAATTTCTTCTGCATGTAAGGGAGATCCGCTCAATTGAGTGCTAAAAGAGTATCATCATGTTGTATCACAGTATAGAGTAATGATACATCAGCTGTTACCAAAAAAAACATCTGGATGGTCTGGTTTTACAATATTTTTTAAGAGTTGCAAGAAATTCTTTGTGTCTTTCAAGTATTCCTTGGTATTCAAAACACTGGTTGGTAAAAAAAAAAAGTGTCTAAATATTGGCCAACTCTTGATGTGACCGAGTCCATACTGTTCACTATTGGTCTAGCGCATGGTTGCACATGATCTTTGTGAATCTTAGGTAACGTGTATATCGTGGGAATCTTACTAAAACTAGGTACTAAACATCTACGGTACTTTCCTTTATAGTATTTACTCTTGTATAATAACCATAATCGATGAAATTGTTAAGATCTTTCCTAAAACGTATTGTTGGATCTTTATTTAACATCACATATGTCTTGCTGTCTGCTAACATACAGGGCCTTAGTCAATACTTTGTAGAACCGCATTTCACTGCAATTACAGCTGAAAG
This sequence comes from Lithobates sylvaticus, assembly GCA_028564925.1. Lineage (NCBI taxonomy): Eukaryota > Metazoa > Chordata > Amphibia > Anura > Ranidae > Lithobates > Lithobates sylvaticus. Next base: position 119,214,960 of record CM053031.1, read on the forward strand.
TCTTTTTGGTGATGTCTCTACCAGCTTTGCACATCTAGAGAGTGACATTTTTCCCCACTCTTCTTTGCAAAAAAGCTCAAGCTCTGTCACATTGTATGGAGAGCGTCTGTGAACAGCAATTTACAAGTCTTGCCACAGATTCTCATTTGGATTGAGGTCTGGACTTTGACTGGGCCATTCTAACACATGAATATGCTTTGATGTAAACCATTCCATTGTAGCTCTGGCTGTATGTTTAGGGTCGTAGTCCTGCTGGAAGGTGAACTTCCACCCCAGTCTCAAGTCTTTTGCAGACTCTAAAATGTTTTCTTCTAAGATTGCCCTGTATTTGGCTCCATCCATCTTCCCAGAAATTCTGACCAGCTTTCCTGTCTCTGCTGAAGAAAAGCATCCCCACAACATGATGCTGCCATCACCATGTTTGGGGGTGGTGTGTTCCGGGTGATGTGCAGTTTTAGTTTTCCACCACACAGTGTTTTTCTTTTAGGCCAAACGGTTCAAGTTTGGTCTCATCTGACCAGAGCACCTTCTTTCACGCTTTCTGTGTCCCCCACATGGCTACTCGCAAACTGAAAACTGGACTTCTTTAGGCTTTCTTTCAACAATGGCTTTCTTCTTGCCACTCTTCCATAAAGGCCAGATTTGTGGAGTGCACGACTAGTAGTTGTTCTGTGGACAGATTCTCCATCCTCAGCTGTGGATTTCTGCAGCTCCTCCAGAGTTACCATGGGCCTCTTGGCGGCTTCTATGATTAATGCTCTCCTTGCCTGTCCTGTCAGTTTAGGTGGACGGTCATGTCTTGGTAGGTTTGCAGTTGTGCCGTTCTCTTTCCATTTTTGGATGATGGATTGAACAGTGCTCCAATAATTGTTCAAAGCTTGGGATATTCTTTTTATAACCTAACCCTGCTTTAAACTTCTCCAGAACTTTATCCCTGATCTGTTTGATGTGTTCTTTGGCATTCATGATGCTGTTTGTTCACTAAGGTTCTCTAACAAACCTCTGAGGGCTTCACAGAACTGCTGTTTTTATACTGAGATTAAATTACACACAGGTGAACTCTATTTACTAATTAGGTGACTTCTGACGGCAATTGGTTTCACTAGATTTTAGTTAGGGGTATCAGAGTAAAGGGGGCTGAATACAAATGCATGCCACACTTTTCAGATATTTATTTGTAAAAAATGTTGAAAACCATTTATCAATTTCCTTTCACTTCACAATTATGTGCCACTTTGTGTTGGTCTATCACATAAAATCCCAATAAAATACATTTACATTTTTGGTTGTAAAATGACAAAATGTGGAAAATTTCAAGGGGTATGAATACCTTTTCAAGGCACTGTAGCTAATAGTTGGGAGTGGTATAAATTCTTATCCAATATCACTACGCCTCCCTCCTTATCAGCGCGACGGATTACAACCTCCTTCCTACTTTCTAAGGCTTTAATCTTTTCTTGTATGTATTTAGGGTTTACTGCCTTTTTAGGAGTTATATCTTGTAGGTCATTTAAAATTAATTGTTTAAAAACCTCAACATGGTGATTCAAGGTTTGGAGGGGACTGAATAGAGATTTATTTTAAGACCACTATCTATACCAATGTTCACTTTAGTAGTCCTCTCTAATGTACTAACCTTATTACTCATGAAGTACTTTTTCATATTTATCGTTCTAATATATTTATGTACATCTATATATACATTAAATGTATTAATAGGTTTCTTTGCTGCACATTTTAAACCTGCATTCAAGATATTGATTTCTTTCTTATTCAATTCAATATTGGCCAGGTTATAGATCTCTGCTAATCCATCTCCCTTAGTCATGTTTTGCTGGACAATATGTCCTGCTCTACACCCCCTAATCCTTCTCTCCTTGAGGATCCTGTGGGTGCTTGTGGTTTCTCTCATTGAGGGTTCCACCATCCAAGTAGATATTTAGTACCTAGTTTTAGTAAGATTCCCACGATATACACATTACCTAAGATGCACAAAGATCCCATGCAACCACCAGCTAGACCAATAGTGAACAGTATAAACTTGGTCACATCAAGAGTTGGCCAATATTTATACACTTTTATACACTGTTTTGAATACCAAGGCATACTTGAAAGACACACAGAACTCTTAAAAAATATTGTAATACCAGACCATCCAGATGTTTTTTTCTTAACAGCTGATGTATCATCACTCTTTACTGTGATACAACACAATAATGCTCTTTTAGCACTCAATTGGGCTTTTTGCCAAAGGAGCTATCTCCCTTACATGCAGAAGAAGTTTTTAGGGATGGTTTTAAATTTTTGTTTATCACATAATTATTTTTGGTACAATGGTATTTTTACACCCAAAAGAGAGGCTTGGCAATGAGCGCCAAATATGCGCCAAGCCTAGCCAATCTCGTTATGAGTGAGTGAAAAGGCAGGTACATATATGGGAGCAGGAGAGACAAATTATTGTTTTACAGACGCTTCATAGATGACCTGTTCTTCCTTTGGGTGGGTTCTGAAACATCTTTAACCCCTTTCCGACCAGCTGCTGCAGTTGCACTGCGGCAGGTTGGCTCCCCTGAGCGAACCGACGTAGCTGTACGTCGGGTCGCCTTTTGACCACTAGGGGGCGCGTGCCGCTGGAGCCACACACCCATGGCACGACACCTGAGACTAAGCACGTGCCCGCACCAGGGCACCTGCGATCGCTCCACACAGACAGAACGGAGATCTGGCAATGTAAACAGACAGATCTCTGTGCTGTCAGAGGTGAGGAGAGCGATCTGTTGTTCAGACAAAGTTCAACAATGATCGGTCTCCTCACCCAGTCAGTCCTCTCCCCCCACAGTTAGAATCTTTCCAGCAGTAAGTCAGTGTGCAGTGTTCCGCCTATCATGGACGTCCTGTCATTCTCATCTCATGGACGAGGATGAGAGGATGTCCGTGATAGGCGGAACACTGAACACTGACTGCTGGAAAACAGAGTGTTCCTCCTATCACGGACGAGGAGGAGGCGCGGCTTTTGAATGTGGAATGGCGCCTTACACGCTGATCGGCAGGATCAGCAATGGGGGACACAGGACGAACAGGGCATCTATCCATCGGCACATAAAGACTGCAATGGTGGACACAGGTGGCACAGGGAGGCATACACAGGACCCAGGGGATGCAGATCGGCACAGGGGGGTATGTACAGGACACAGGGGGTATGTACAGGACACAGGGAGACATGCAGATGGGCTGACCCTCTTTTTCACTTACAGTAGCTGCTGCATTTTTCACCCTCGGCTTATACACAAGTCAATAAGTTTTCCCAGTTTTTTTGTGGTAAATTAGGGGCCTCAGCTTATATTCGGGTCAACCTATACTCGAGTATATACGGTAGTTAATTAGATGTTACAGTGATGCAGCAGAATTGACTTTTGATCACACAAGTATACTATAAACCCACCGACAGAAATAGTTACTTACCTATACACAGCGGGCATCATCCACTGTGGTTAAAAAAATATCCCTAAGGAACAATTCTTGCATGTTAGGAGGAACAGTCCTTCCGACGATAATTACAGGTTACAACCACCGCTTTTAACAAAACGCTTTGTGCAAAAGGGCTATATAGCCAAGATCTAGATACAATCATTGAAGAGGTCGGTCATACTTCTCAAGATTCATGTTTGGTTGATAGAATCAAAACCAATTGAGGCTAAACACGAATGGGGGTTTATAAGTAATTTTCACGCCCAACTTTGAGTGGTAGAATTCTTGTTTAGAAAATAAAAATCCTTAATGCCGCTGAGCGACCCAATGTTTTGGGATAGAGCTGTTTCTTTTTGCCTGTAGGAAATGGCAAGCATGTCAGCAGGTTAATACCCATATGAGGGTCTCACTACTTTCATATCTACCGCAAATGGAAGAGAGTTTGAGATAAAGGATTTCATCACGTGCAGTTCTACCTATGTCATTTATGCCCTGGATTGCCCATATCGCCTAATGTATATAGGTCGCACTAAGGCTGCTTTCACACTGGGGCGGTTTTCAGGCGGTACAGCGCTAAAAATAGCGCCTGTACACCGCCTGAAAAAACCGGCCCCATTCACTCCAGTGTGAAAGCCGGCGGGCTTTCACACTGGAGCGGTGCGCTAGCAGGACCGCAACAAAAGTCCTGCTAGCAGCATCTTTGGAGCGGTGAAGGAGCGGTGTATTTACCGCTCCTATACCGCTCCTTCCCATTGAAATCAATGGAAAACCGCGGGGATACCGCCCGCAAACCGCCGCTGCAGCGGCGCTTTGCGGAGGTTTTTAACCCTTTTGCGGCCGCTAGCAGGGGTTAAAACCACCCCGCTAGCGGCCGCATACCGCGGGTAAAACGATGGTAAAGCAGCGCTAAATATAGCGCTGCTTTACCGTCGCCGCCCCCGCACCGCCCCAGTGTGAAAGCAGCCTAAAAGAACCCTTGGCAAACGAGTATCTAAACACATTCACAATATCACTATTGGTTATGAGGATCATAGTGTGTCCTTGCACTTCAAATGCAAACATAACTTTGATCCGTCTGGTTTGACGTTTTGGGGGGTGGCTAGGACCTATCCATCATGGAGGGGCTCTAATAGAGTAAGGGATCTGTCTAAATGCAAAACACAGTGGATTTTTTAAACTAATACTTTAAGCATGAATGGGATGAACATAGAGCTAAATCTCAACCGCTTTATTAGTGATTATGAACGTGCATATCCAGACACATATGTTCTTTAAAAACAATCCAATTTTAAACATTTATATCATCATAATGGATGATGGCTCTTCATTTTGAGTATTTAGAACTTGAAAGGGCTCATACACTGCCATACACAGATTGGTCAATCTGATCTTGTTTCAATCACGAATATCCCATGAACAACATATTCTGGTTAGCTGCTCAGTGTGACTGAGTTTTATGGTAACCCTGCTGGATATCGCTGGTAATGCACCTTAAGTAGTTAATTTTACACATTATAATACAAAATGAGATTAGAGATAATTGGTGATGGCTCTGGGATATTACTGAGATATCATTAGATGCCTGGTCTAGCATATACCTCCGGATGATGTTTATGTGGATAAGAACAAAGACATTAGGATTGTGAAGGCAAGCACACACAGGGTTAAGATTTTTGGTGTGAGCTGGCCTATATGAATGAGCAGTTGAGAAGTGTGGTTACGCCCTCTGTTGAAGTCTCCTACGAAATACATTAGGGCGCGACCACGTGATTGATCTGTACCAACGTGACTGTGCCTCTTAACCCAGGAACTACCTTGTTCGTTTTAAAGGTAGGGTGGTGAGAGTCATGCTCGCAGTTTGATGTGTATTAGACGATATTACATGCTTTTGAATGTTTTTATCTTTGTAAGTGCAATGTATTAAGGGGGTTTTATGGATTAAAATGATCACAACAGTATCATGCTATTTGAGTGTCTCTTTCATGGTGGCGAGTTGTTATATAGGAAGAGTTCCATTTACAACCGTCTGCATTATTATCATTTAAGGCTCAGCTTTTGCAGCGATCTGGTGAGTCGATACCCATTGGGGGGGGTCTAGCACGAGGTGTGGTGACGGGAAATAGGATTTTTTTCAACAATCTCATGCCATTCAACCCAGACTTGGAACACAGTTCTTATACTCACGGTGCGTTAAAGGGAGGACATTTTTATATGTTTATCTGAATGTTGAACAATTTGCGCTGCTAAAGTATGTATTTGCTGTTAGGAAGTTCAAACTTATTTGTGTAGTATTTTGTACACATGATAAAACAATTATAAAAACAATAAGATTGGCTTTTTAAAAAGAAAGAAGAAGAATGTATTAAAAAAAACCTTAGGCCTTGTGCACTCAGACAATTAGCAGGTCCTGTGTGCTGAGGCATATAATCCCCAGTGAGTCATACATGCCATGTACAGCCATCAGTACAAGTGAATGACTGTATGAAGCCATGCTTGGGCAAACGCCAATTGTTTCTGCATTTGCATTCACCCAAGCATGGGTACGTACAACCATTCAAACGCATTGGTACACGGCACATGAAGCTCCCGGTTGCCAGAAGGCTACATGATTTTACGCCTCAGCACACAGGTGCTGCTAAGTGTCCATGTGCATGAGGTCTTTATAGTTCTTTCAATAAATAAGTATGTGTCACCACTGTTTCAACTCCATCCGTAGCCATGCTCACATTATTTCGATGTTTCGTTAGCTATTAAGTCTCACAAAGTTGTAGGAAAATCCGATCGTTCAGAACAAGGTGACGTACAACGCGTATGATGGGACTATAAAGCTTTCATCTCGTAATTTATTCTGAGCATGCGTGGCACTTTGTCCGTCGGAATTGTCTACACACGATCGGAATTTAAATGATTGGATTTTGTTGTTGGAAAATTTTAGATCCAGCTCTAAAATTTTGTGTGTCGGAAATTCCGACGGAAAAAGTCAGATGGAGCCCACACACGATCAGATTTTCCAACAACACGATCCGATCGCACATTTTCCGTTGGAAAGTCCGACTGAGTGTACAGGGCATTACTCTTCTGCTTCTCCTAACCGCTGGAGATATTTCCCCAAACCCTGGGCCTTTAAGTGGGCCTTTAAAGTGGTTGTAAACCCTTACAGACCACTTTGACCTACGGGTAAGCCTACATTAAGGCTTACCTGTAGGTCCAATAAATATCTCCTAAACCTACACGGTTTAGGAGATATTTGCAAAAAGACAGGCACCGCGGTCCTTGGACCCTTCCAGACTTAACAACCTACGCCCTATGTCCTTGCTCCCCTTTTCCTCTAAACTCATTGAACCTTCTTGATTCCCTTCAATCTGGATTTCGCCCTCAACACTCCACAGAAACTACTCTTTGAAAATCATAAATGACCTACTAACTGAAAAAAACAATGGACACTATTCTGTACTCCTACTTCTGGACCTTTCAGCTGCCTTTGACACGGTTGACCTCCCCCTCCTCCTCAAAAAACTTTATTTCCTCGGTCTCCATGACTGTGCTCTTCAGTGGCTTTCATCCTACCTATCCCAATGCACCTTAAGTGTCACTTACAATTCTACTTCCTCCACTCCTCTTCCCTTCTCCGTCGGGGTCCCCCAAGGTTCTGTTCTTGAACCTCTTTTATTTTCAATCTACACCTTTACCCTGGGTCAGCTGATAGCCTCTCACAGCTTTCAATATCGTTTCTACGCTGACGACACCCAAATCTATCTCTCCACCCCTCACTCCATTAGTCTCCTCAAGCATCACTAACTTACTAACAGAAATATTTATATGGATGTCACACCACTTCCTCAAACTCAACTTGTCCAAAACCGAGCTTATAATATTATAATATTTTCTCCCCCACGTGCCTCTTCCCCTGACTTATCTGTCAAGAGCAATGGCACAACCATCCACCCATCCATACATGTCAGCGTTCTAGGTGTTATCCTGGACTCTGAACTCTCCTTTTGACCCCACATGTAGTTACTTTCCAAAGCTTGCCGCCTCAACCTCCGCAACATCTCTGAACCACGTCCCTTTCTAACCAATGAAACCACAAAGCTCCTGATTCACTCCCTGGTTATCTCTCGCCTTGACTACTGCAACTCCCTCCTCATTGGCTTACCTTTAAATAGACTCCCCCCATCAGGCCATCATGAATGCTGCTGCCAGACTCATCCACCTTACAAATCGCTCAGTGTCTGCTACCCCTCTCTGTCAATCCCTCCATTGGCTGCTACTCGCCCAACAAATTAAATTCAAAATACTAACAATAAGTTACAAAGCCATCCACAACCTCTGCCCCCAGCTACATCACTAGCATAGTCTCAAAATACCAACCTAATCGCCCGATGTGTTCCTCCCAAGACCTCCTGCTCTCTAGTTCCCTTTTTACCTCCTCCCATATCCGCCTCCAGGACTTTCCCCAAGCCACGCCCATCCTCTGGAATTCCCTACCCCAATCTGTCAGACTGTCTCCAAATGTATCCACTTTTTGGTGATCCCTGGAAACTTTCCTCTTCAGAGAAGCCTATCCTGCCTCCATCTAACAACTGCACTATTTTCTCCATTAGCTCATCCCCAACAGCTGTATAACTTGACCCTCCCTCTTAGATTGTAAGCTCTAACGAGCAGGGCTCTCTGATTCCCCCTGTATTCAATTGTATTGTAATTGTACTGTATGCCCTCATGTTGTAAAGCTCTGCACAAACTGTTGGCACTATATAAATCCTGTATAATAATAATTATAATAATAATATTGCATACTAATGATAGAGGCCTCTATCTGAAAAACTACCCTCAGCCATACCATATTTTTCTGTGCAGATTTCTTCTGCAAGTTCCTATTAAAGAATCTCATAAGTTACAGTAAGCAACTATAAAATACATGACCATTGCACTACTGGCTATAAGTTGAGACAAGAAATATTTTCATTTTCAAAAGGTTTCCTTGCCTGGTGACAGCAAGTTGTAAAATTATGATATTAGAACCAAACAGTTCAGAATATGTTCTAGAAGTACCCATTAACAAACACAATCACAAATCTAACATATAACACATACCTTCTGAAAACAGTTCTGGTTTACTGGGAAAAAAAGCTAATCTTCTTGCTCAAGAGCTTTGTTGGAGGACGCTTACTGCTTTGCTGTAATTAGATATATGTATGGCATTTCTGGAAACAGGAATCTGCTCAATGATCCATCGGCTAAGGTAATACATTCTCAAACTTGTAGTTACTGAGCCTAATCGCTAGTAATCAGAGGCAAATGAAAAATAGAGTCATCGATCAGGCTCATCTCTGCATCTCTCTGCAATGTATCCAAGGGTACCCAATCTAAATACCTGTACACATCACTGATGATTACATTGGAAGCAGAGAGCACGGAGAAGGCTATTAAACTTGTGCAGTATCAATCTATCCATGCTACATTTTTGGTAATATTTCACAATATATTTTTAGTTTCAGCATTACAGTAATCTCATATTGCTGAAGGAACCTATATTAATGCAAAAATATTGCCACATATGCCGCTTAATATACCTTGCCATCCAAATACTGTATGAGCCAATACTGTATGAGCCAATGAGCCATTTTTAGATTATGCCGTTTGTTAAATTATGTATTTCGCCTTAGCGTGAGTTTTTAATAAAAATTACCTAATTGAATATTAATGCAGAATTGGCAGCAGATGGCTACTGCCAATCTTCTCAAGTTTCTTTGCAGTTATTTCCTGTCTGTATGCATGTTCTGCAGTGGTGAATGCGTTTCATTGCTCAGGGAGAGTTTGTCAATAACAAAGGAACATGCTTTTGCAAGACAAGTCAGTACAGCTGCTTATAATCTCCACTGAATGCACAGCCAACATGATAAAAATGTAGGAGAGTAATTGGTAGACATAAAGCATTATCACCCCTTACCTAAAACAACAGAGCAGTATCATCCCTTCATGGCAAATATATCCAACATTATTTTAATAAAAGCTGCAAATTTAAAAAGATTAAAAATTACTTTTAAAATGAAATTAACATCTCTTGCTTCATTCAAGTCCAATTAAATCCAATGTTCCCTCCTAGCGCTGAACATCGAGCCTTCCAGACATGAGAACATGCAAGACTAAGCTCACCACTATCCTTTTTCTCTGACACCACTTATCACCTAAAACCTTTTTGAAACATTTACAACTGGAAGCTGATTTTCTGGCATTGTCCATAAGACCATAAGAATGCTTTTCTGTTTCAATCATTTTCTTTTCTTTTTTTGGTAGGGATAGCAAGTATGTCCATGTAGGGGCTAAAACATCTGATAAGTAACAGGTAAGAGAAATACAGAAACAGCTTTATTTGGAGGCAAACTTACAGAAGGTGTAGGCTAGTAGGTGGAGGTAATGAAGAGGAGAGAGTCTGAAAGCTGTTGAGTAGGGAAAACTTTAAGGGGATTAAAGAGATTAAGTAAGGATGTCAGGAAATGTGGATCAAGGAAGGAATGTCCCACTAGTACACCAGACCACAATCTAATAAATAGTCATGAGTAATGAGCTCTATGGAATAAAATTCGGAGGAGACCAAACATCCTATACCAACAAATTTGTCCAGGACCACTGAATGTGTAGCACATCTCCTGTAGATCTTCTAAAACATCTACGAATGCATGTCAGGACAACAACATGAGATATTGGTGCTTGTACCCAATACCATTGAAAGAGATGCTGTTTAAAATAGATCTATTAATGGAACATTATAAGAACATTTTTCATACTTGAAGCCTGATTGTTTCTCAGAACATATTTTGAGAAAGCAATGAGTTTTATTTATCAATATGTATGAGAAGAGGACAGCCTTGTACAGTCTGTGCTGTTTCAATGCAGCCAATCAGATTCATACACAAACTGGAATGTGACAACTGGAAAATTAAAGTCTAAATGTAATTTTTTGCTAAAGGGCAATACAGATTGTTCAAGACACTTCTTCCTTCAGACACTTTGACAGTGAGGACAGATGTCATCGACTTCCTAACTCATTTACATCAGTATACAATCACTGTAGAAAAATGTTGATGCCACATCTGTCATCTCTAATATGGAAGACCTAGTTTTTAATATGATTTTCTTGCAATTTCTGATATAGCTGCAAACGAAAAATGTTCAATGAATATATCAATTTAAAATGTTTCAGCAAAATATACACAGATTTAAAGAGGCACTGCCGCAAAGCAAAACAACAAGATTTGGAGGATGAAGCTACACCTGATCTTTGAATCATATTGTTTTTCATGGATAGTCAATGTAAGCCTAGTCATTGAATTATAGCTCAGGAAGTATAATTACAGTACCTGAATTACAGAACGGCTGCTTTCATCACATTCAAATGAGATATCAGTTTTGCTTTAGAGTCACTTTAGGGTAGGTAATTGTCCCAATATATGAAATGATCTAATAAGGTATTATAATTCCCAGCGCCATACTAACAAAAACAAATATTGTAATCAGACATGACAGAAATCAAATCTAGCTGAGATGTCAGAGCATGCCACATAAACCTGAGCCTACAAACAGCAGCTAAAGGACACCTGCATGAGACAAACACGGACACTGCCATTGCTGACATCCCTTCCTGAAAATGTTGGTTACTGTGCTGTCATACTGGCCCTGAGGGTTCAATATTTTCAGTTATTGAAATAAAGAAAAAACATACAGATTAAGATCCAATTTTTTTCTACTTTCTTGATAAGCATACTTGTTCTAGGGAAATGACTCAAAAATCATTGAAGCCATGGATAAGCATAACAGTGAGCTAAACTGCATTTTCTAAAGACTAGCAGTTCCTCACAGATTTACTTTAAAGCGCAACTCCAGGAAAGTTGAAAAAAATGTTCCTTGCAGTGTGGCTGTGCCCACACTATAAAATGTTCGTTTAGGTCTAGGAAGCATGAAAAAGAAGGTTTACCTACACAATCCTCTGTTTTGCTAGACTGAACCCAGCAGCATCTCCTCCCTATACTCAAGGTTGACAGACCCAACCAGGACAGAGGCTTTTGGAGGGGACTGCAGGCTAGCCTATTGCCTACTGACTATGTGCCCTGGCTTTTAAGGAAACACTACTTTTTGGGAGGCGTGTGCCTGGGGGACACTTAGAGTTATCTTGCTTCAGATTCATGTCCATGTTTCCCCAAAACACACAGACTCTGGGAACTTGAAGGTCCATATACATATTTGGCGTCTCTATGCCAAAACCAGCAATGACTGCTTTAGAGTGTGATACTCAGAGCATATTTTGTATGATCAGCTCAAAGCGACCTGATGCTGGGGGTCTTCTGATATAATCTGTTTAGGCTGTTATGTGTTAGGTGTCTTTGTCCCATTGTGTGCCTCCTAGGTGTGCATTCCCATTCTTAATTGAGTCACCTATTGTTTCTGTTTGTTGGATAATTTGGCTAACTCGTGGAGGTTCCTATGATGGGATTAGCCTTGTGTCAATTTGCTCGTTATCTAAACCATTGTGTGATGGGCAAATATTTGGTTTTATTGTTCATGTAGTTACTAACCTACCTTTGAAATGTATAAAAACCTGTATTTCTGTTCAATAAACAGTCATTCCCTTGGTTCTATCCCAACATCTTGTCTATGTACAATGCTTGAGGTAAAAAGGGCTGGTATTAGCTCTCGGTTTGGAGGGCAGGAGACACTGTTTGGCGGAAACACCTAATCGGGCTGCCAAGCGGTTCTGTCACATTAAGGTTCTGAAATCATCAAGACCATTGCAGGGTCCATAGACCTGCAATAGATGCGATGATGCAGAGAGACAGTCCACTGCCAGAGTAGGGGAGTGCCATCTGTCGAGCGAGCAGAGAATTAGGCAAGAAAATTGCTTTTATTCTCCCCTAGACCTAAATGAGCAGTTAACTCCTGCAGTGCAGATGCAGCCCCACTGCAAGGAAGAATTTTCTGATTTCCCAGAGTTGAGCTTTAAAGTGAACCTTTGCTCAAACAGGTAAAAGAAACAAGTTCACTTCAATGCCCCCTTCCATCTTTCTTCCAACTCTCCATTCAGATGACAACCCTGTGTAAGCTCAGAGTCATTCCAATCAGAGTTTACAGAGGGCTATGAACTCTTCTCACATCCATGTGATAGCACTAGGCAAGACACCAGAGCTGTCTCATAAAAAGTCACATGCTCTCTATTACAAGTATTAGGTATTTTCCTTGCTACCAGGAAGTGGCAGGGAGCCAATAAAAGGTATGTTCTACAGGGGAAAAAAACTTTGAAGCACACCTGTTGGATGGTAATGGCAGCTTTTATATTTCTATCCTTACAGGTCCACTTTAAACTGGATGCAATTAAAAATTTTCAAGCTACTCAAAACAATCCAGTCTGTAAAGAAATTAGCGCTGTTTGGAAAACCAAATTTTGGGCATGCTGAAAATGATTTTCCTTGTTTACCTCAACCGGTGTGATTGATTGCAAATGGCAGTTATTCCTTAGAGAAAATTACATACCTTCAATTTTAGGCATGATAAACATTCTAAGATGCTTTAAGTCAAGTACCTGTGAAAGATTGGTATAACTTAAAACCATCAGCTGCCTGTTTAGTGGCTTCTTATCTATCCATCAAATGTAAAGGCATCCGTAATAAGGAAGCAGGTAGTATACCTTCTATTCAGAAAACACATCAGCATCCAGTAAGATGGGAGACAGAGATTACTGGCATCCACGTGACGGCCACATTTATTTCCTAAATTGAAACGTCACTGGATTTATGAAGACGTTTCCTTCGGCATAGCAAACGAAGAAAAATGTAGATACATTGGAGGGAGACAAATGGCAGAGTAAACAAAATAACTGATAACTAGAAAATCCATTCCACGAACATAATTCTACAGTTGCGGTTTCCATCTTTGTCAGGCATGAAATAAAAAATGGCATGGGAATTAATAGGCTTTCATAGTTTGCACCGCCATGTGGTAAACAAATGACATTCTCTGATAGATTTGTCAGTTTGGAACTTCATGTTGTGTTTTGAGGCTGAAGACTGAATGGAAATGTTTGCCAGTGTAATAGTATAAATTTGCATTAAATTAAGTGTTTCTCTGCACCTCCTTCAATGACCGGCCCTCGTAATGAAACATTGTCTGAGACTCTACACCCATGTTGCACTTGGTACAAAAGGAAATTAACAATGTCAACCAACTATGCGGTAGCCCTGCTTATACAGCCCTAGGAGTTTATTTCTTGCCTAAAGACATGGGACTGAGAAGCGAGAAAGAAAACACAGGGAAATATTCTATATATTACAACTGTCATGTATAATAACAATACGAATTTAGTGCAACAACACAATTGTCAAAGGGGAATCAAAATCTGTGCAAGTAATTGCAAGGTTTTAAATAAATACATAGTAGTATTTGTCTATGGACATTTCACTCCCTTTAGGAAATTAATGCTGATCCTAAGCAACATATACTTCTGGGTATTAAAATGTGTATTGTCTGAATGCATATGGTGTTTCCCATTTAAAAAGACATTAGGTTACTGTATGTTTTTTTTTTTTCTTTTTTCTTTTTATGAAATGAAACAGCATTCTGGAAGTGAACTGGTTGAAAATCATCAATACCCCTACTTGCCTTCCTTTCCTTTTAAGCATCAAACACAAAGGAAAAATAAATCCCAGAATTCCCCAAAAATTATGTAATCATGTAATAGGCAGTATCACAAAGATTACTTTTTAGCTATTTATGAATTATTTTTTTTTCTTTTTAAATCTGTTTATTGAATCATTTGCCAAATAGACAGTAAAACAAGAACAACACAACATAATAAGGCAAGTTACAATAATGTAAAAAGAGCAAGGGCCTCATCCAAAAAAACGAAGACGTGGCTATCGGCGACAAGCGCAAATTAAATCAGACATGGCAAGAATGGCGGCGGGGGGGCGTGGGGGATGGGCGGTGTCAGCCTTTTTTTTTTTTATTGCATCAGAAGGGCTTTACTGCCATAGAAAAGAAGCAGGCTAACCAGGGTTCTTTACATTTTCCTCCAGTCTTAACAGGCAGACCGACATAGTGGGTCGCAAATAGATGGATATGACTGCATCAATCATGGGCAGTACATCTTCCCGAAATCTGGTGATGGTGGAACAAGTACAGAAAACAAGGGGAATATTTCAAGGGGAACGACTACAACCCCAATCACCTGCGGATGCAATGGGTTCGTTCTATGGAGCCTATAGGGAGTGAAATAGGCCCTGTGTACTATTTTAAATTGTATGAGCTGATCTCATAAGGAGACCAAGATACGGGAAGGGAGATCCCAAATATCCTTCCAATTATTGTCATCTAAATCCACAGTGTCCCGCAGCCATTGGGTCCGGAGTCTCTCCATAACAGGCAAGGACATGGAGAGGAGGTAGGCGTAAAAAATGTGAAGTAGGCTTCTCAGCACAATCAGTTTGAAGCACATGTTCCAGAGCAGGTATATCAACCATAGATGCAGCCTGTAGAAACTGATTCTAGAAAGCATGGGAGAGTTGCATGTAGCAGAAAAAGTAATTAGTAGGGACATTGTAATCCAAGGAAAGCTGTGTTAGGGAAATCAAGGAGCTGTGCATCACTGCCTGAAAAACTGTCTTGATTTTGTACTTTGCCCAAGCTCTCGGATCCAGTAACATATACAGGTGGGGTAAGGAAGGATTAAGCCATAGGGGGGGCGCTCGGTCACACAGCTAGTTTCTGGTAGTTTTCACATACTAAACCTACCTTCCAGGCCCATAGAGTGGTAAGCCTTGAAG